>CM053792.1:891922452-892539952 GCA_028749045.1 Cupressus sempervirens
TGAGAATGAAAAGAGCTATAATTTGTCCATTAGCCTCAGCAAGAGGGACTACCTCTACCCATTTTGTGAACTAGTATATAACTATGATGATGAACTTGTGTCCATTCAAAGAACATGGATGAATCTAACCCACCAAATCAAATACCCATTTTTGAAATGGCCAAAGTGTGATGAAAGGAATTAGTTCCCTAGCTGGACCATGAATAATATTTCCTTGAAGTTGGAACTATTTACAAGACTTGGCATATTTGATTACCTTTTTCTCCATTTTCATCCAATAGTAACCATCTCTAATATATTTTTGAGCCATTGTCAAGCCATTTGAGTGTGATCCACAATGACTTTGTGTAGCTCAATTAACATACATCTAACTCTTTAGGTTCTAGAAACCTAAGGAGTGTATTGTCGAGACCTCTCCTAAAAAAATTGGTAGCGATGATGATATACTATGAAGCATTTCATATAAGGTGATGTTTTTTATTTTAGGTTAGAGGATCTAGAACAATCTGGTCATGTAAATAAGAGTAGATGTGGTGGTAGTGAGATGAATCATGTGCTATGACATAACAGATGATTCAGGATTTAGGGGAATCATATGTAGGGTAGGATAATGTCTCCACTAGGAACTCATATTGAAAGTCATTTTTTTGCATTTCTAACATAGAAGCTAGAGTGGCCATTGCATTGATCACCTTGTTATCTGACCAAGGAATTTACTAAAAAGTAACATGTGCAAATTAATTTTGAGGTCATCAACCATTCTCTTGTAAGGTTTCAAATTTTAATATTTTTTTTGATAAATATCATTAACTTGATTGATCATCAATTATGAGTCACCAAAGACATTTAGTTCATTTACCCTCCATTCAACAATGATTTTCATCCCATTTATCAAGGCTTCATATTCAACAATTTTGTTTGTATAAGGAAATATAATCTTGTACCTTAGGTAAAGAATACTTCTATAGTATTATGAATACAAGTCCAACACTAGATCCTTTTTGTGTGAAGGAGTCATCAAAGAACATAACCCATGTATGCCATGTCAATAGTAGAATAGATTCATCAAGAAATTCAACATTCAATGGTTAATGACTTTGCAATGGTGCCTCTTCTAGTTGATCGATGATGGCTTGTCCTTTGATAACTTTCTGTTCTACATGCTCAATGTCAAATTTACTCAGGATCATAACCCATTTAGCCAGCCTTCTTGTCAAAGTATCTATTCTGAGAAAATACTTTAATGGATCAATCTTTGTGATTAGTCTTGTAGCTGAGTGAGCATGTAGTGTCTCATTTTTTGAGAAATGAAAACAACTACCGAGCAAGCTTTCTCGATAATGTTGTAGTTCATCTCATACGAGAGCAATGTATGATTGAGATAGTAATAGCATATGGGAATGCAAGTTCTCGGGGGCAAGGGGGGGGTGGGGGGGGGGGGGGGGGCAAGTCAGTACTTAACACTTTTAGCACAAAAACATTTCACCATTCATCCATCTCATAACTTAAAATGTAAACTAAAATATGTAAGCATACATCACATCCATAGCATAATATAAATCAACACATAACACAATATATTTTTGTTACCCAGAAACCCTCCAATGAGAAGGTAAAACTAGGGTGGGGAAGATACCCATAACTCTTCACTATTGTTGCAATAAAGTGTGGCCAATTATGGCTACAAAGTTTTGATCACAAACTATGATATACCATGTTAAAGACTTACAAGGCTATTAGGTCTTACCTTGACTAAAGGATTTCAACTCACAACTAAGTAAGCACTCTATTAGGAGATTTACAAAAGTCTATTAGGACTACTCTATTAACAGATCTATCCTATATCACATGTCAAAATGATTTAGTACTTGATCCTCCAGTTAGCACTTTTTGCTAGATAATAGATCTCTTTACTAATTGTCTCTTGATCCTTTTAATTTGATATATCTTCTCTGAACTCTCGCTTCTTGTCTTCACAACTAATTTGTTCTAATCAACAAGTTCTATAATGCTAAAACATCTTCTCCATCATGTATGCCTTCTCACCTTCACATGTGATACTTCCCTTTGCATCATGATAACTCCCTCTTAGGATTTAATTCCTTAAATAGGCATCTAGAGATGATATTAGGTCATATCAATGACTCTGGTTGATTTCTATTGCTGCCTAAAGATTCCCTTTATTTGATTAGCTACATGTGTTGCATAGGGATGTGTAATATGACTATATCCTTATCTCTCCATATCAAAAAATAATATTCATGTTGGCCAAAAATGGTTTACATAGAAGTTTCTGCCATTAAAAACATCTATGTCATTGACTAGTAACTCGACATCAATAGGCTTCTGATGCTCAACCTTAACTAAAGTCTTACTATTGTTACTTGGCTTCTGAATGGCTTAGTACCTAAATCACTTGGTAGACATAGTTTTCTTGACACTTTCTATTTTCTTAGCACTCAAGTGACTTAGCACATATTGACTACTCAATAGCTACTAGTGCTCAACACTTACTATCATATCACTTGTTATGTACTATCTAGATACTTATGCTTGGAATTATTTGTGCACTCAGTCTAAGTAGTGGCTCACTCTTAGTGATGATCAACCAACTATGCTAGATAATGACTAAGTGTTTTTTCACTACTTTGTCAAAACCATAATGAGATTAACACACATTCCTTATTATTGTTGTCTTCTTGAGCCATCAAGATACCTAAAGATGATTTTATTATAGAGATGTATAAAATGAGTGGCTTCCCATAAATATGAAGCATCAATATTGGTGGATTGGCAAGATATTTCTTGACCTATGTTAATCTATGATTGTGCTCCAGCTATATTTCATTCTCGTATGCAAAGTTTTAGTGAAGAGTTGAGATTTATCTACTAACTATGATGTGAACCAACAAATAGATTGAAGCCTTTCTTGTAGCCCTCTCATTTGACCAATGTTGCGAGGTGGAGTCATCTCCATTATAGCTTGAACCTAATCTGGATCCACCTCGATTCCCTTTGCAGACATAATGTACCTAAGTAGTTTCCTTAATGTGACACTAAAGGAAAATTTCTTAGGATTTAACCTGAGATTGAAATTTTCCATGTGATCTAGGATAGGTCCCAAATCTTGGAGATGAGTGCTTCACTACATACTCTTGACTAGAGTGTCATCAACATAGTCTTCCATCATTTTATGCATCATGTCATGAAATATTATCGTAATTGCACATTGGTAAGTTGCACCAACATTCTTTAAACCAAATGATATTACATTCCAACAAAAGGTACCCCATGCACAAGTGAAATTAGTAATTTCTCAATCTTTGGATAAAATTTTGATTTGATTACAAGTACAGAAACCATCCATTAATGAGTACATTTCATATCTAACCATCATGTCCACTATCATATCAATGATAGGTAGTGAAAAATTATCGTTAAGACATGCTTTTTTGAGATCCCATAAATTAGTGTAGACTCTAATAGATTTGCCATGTTTTGGGATAGGAACTATATTTGATATCCATTTAGCATAATCAATTTTACAAATGAAACCAACTTTCAAGAGTTTTTTCTAGTTCAACTTTAACAAGAAGTGCCACATGAGGGTGCATCTTTCTGAGTTTTTGTTTAATGGGTTTCAACCTTGGTGTAATATACAAATGATGCATGATAAAATTAGGATCTAGACCTGACATATCTGAGTATGTCCATGCAAATTTGATCTTCTTTTCCCCAAAAAGCAAAAAATTATTCTTTTTCTTCAACAGATAATGATTGTGCAAGATGTATAATACATAGATGTTCCTTAGTTCCCAGATTGATTGGTTGTGTTGGTTTTATAAATACTAATGATCACTCTTAAAAGTGACTTGGAAGTGTATTAATAAATACTTAGGTGCCTTAGAGAGGTTTTCACCTTTGGATACATCTTTTTTTTACTATTTTTGGTTCTGATACTACCACAATGTGGTTTTTACCATCAAAACACCTATTCTTTTTTCTCTTGATTATATGATTGAGATATTTGATGTTAGCTTTAGTCATATTGACACTATGTTTATTGGTGGAAGACCTTACAGTTTAACAATGTGGAGATAGAAAGCAAGGGTATAATCATTCTGAAATGTGGCAACTTTGCTAGATGTAGTATTTGAGTTCTAGTCTATTAGCTTGAGATATGTGAGTGAAAGAGAAGTGGAAAGTTCAATTGTGTTCATAGTATAGTCATAAAATGCATGGAAAAGTAAGTTGAGACCTAGAGTAATTTAGTCCAAAGGTATGTTCAAATTCCTCTAAGTTCTAATGACATCAATCGAGGGTATGTCAACATTAGTAGAGTGAGACTCATTAGACAAAACTCTAGATTTCTCTCCTATTTTGAGTTGGTTTTCATATGTATGAACTTTGTTAATATCCTTATCTAAAGTTGCATCTGAGAGATAATCAAATTCATACTCTCAAGAATTAGTGCTACATGGAGTAAAATTGTAGTACTCCCCAATAGTCTATTATAAATAGATAATACTAAGAGGGGAGGGAGGTGAATCTATATATTACAAACTTTAGCCCACAACTGAATGTTGTTAATTACTTTATAAATTGCATAGGAAAGTAAACCAACAATGCTAAATAGTAAATATAACCATGCATATAGACAACTCATAACACCATTATTTGTTAACGAGGGAAACCCTAGCCAAGTGAAAATGCCAATGGGGATGATACCTACTAGATGATTCAATAAACAATAGGATCCTATTAAGGATATTGATCTTGTTAGGAGTTTGTGAAGTACATATAGTGTCTTGAGTACTTGTTAGAAGCCTCAACCCTATTAGGAGTTGCTAAACCCTGTCAGGAGTTGGTACAATTTATGTAAGAAGAGCCCACTGCCCTAACATGCAATTGTACAATTTAATTCCTTCACAAGATAAGTATACATATAGTACTTTCTTTGCTATTGTAACTCAAAATTCATTTGATCTTACATTAGATTTCACATCACATAAGGCTTGCCGATAGTTCTCACAATATTTCACATGTTGTATCTAATCATGTAACTTCCCCAATATCTGTGCAAGATAAGATCTTTACTTATACCTTGCATTCTCAAAACTCTACACTGTCGGCCTTCGTGACTTCACACACTAGCATAATATACAATAACTTATGGAATAATATCCATATAGTCATCTTAACATAACCTACTAATTATTTTGTAACCAAAATAATTCCTAAAGCCATACAACTCTGTTTACTACTACGCTCTGTTTAACACTATTAAATACCTGCACTATTAAACTTAGTATAATTTGCACTGTACCATCTGTACACACATGTACAGTAGTACATGTCATCATGACAATGTTAGAAACCTTTCCTCAACTATGCATAAGCTAACTGTCTATGTAATGTCTGTACTCTTAAGATCTATACTCTGTGCTACTATAAACTGTCTAGCACTTGGATAATTTTCTATCTCTAAATGCATAAATGAAAACCACCAAGACATCTAACTTACCATATTACCAATAATCTCCCCCTTTGGTATTGATGGAAATAGTTAAGAAAATTGGCCAAGTCTCAAAATGATTTCATACATAACAACTATAATTAAAAAGTAACTACACAAAATTGCCTTCAAAACATAACAATTGTATTCATGTTTTGATGGATCACTACATTCCTTATCACTCCTTTACAGTGATACATATATAAGTTCCCCCTTACATATACATTTACATCTGCACAAATTTTCCTTGCTCAAAAACTTGTAGCCTACTGATGATTAGTTTGTCATCTGGGATATGCAATATGCAAAATCAATCATTAGTCTATCAAAGTCCTTCTTCCAATTGCCTTTAATTATATCTGATATACTGATGCCACTTTAACTATGTTCATGTCAATATAAGAAAATTTTTCATAGGAATTCTTTGCTAAAAGAAATTTCTCCAATTGCCTCTGCAAAATGACAGCCTTAGGTTCTAGATATTCTCTAAGAAAAAAAATCTTCTTCTTACCTTCTCCTTGTCAAATTCAATTCTTTTGACAACATTGTGGATATTCTCAATCTCATTCTCAAAATCTTCAATTCTAATCTCAAGTTACTACAATCTTGTAGTGAGTGTCTGAAGCTCACTCATATGGCCTTTGATCTTTGCATCAAAATTAGATAAGTAAGTGTAAGACATTGTGCACTGTCTATACAACTTCTTACCTTCAAAAATACATTTTCTTAGTTCCTTGATGTTTCCATAAAGTTCCTTCAAATCATTGTGCACATTAGTGCACACTATGTTAAATAGGGCTACTTCATGATTTGACTATGCTTGCACTACTACTACTTTAGCCAAATTTGTGAACTCCCATCAAAGGTCTTCATCAAATCTTTTTCCTTAACCTACAAGTCTGAATTTTCTATAGTTGTGAAAACTTTCTTCTGCATGCTCTCCAAGACTTTAGCAAGAGTATTCTCTAAAGACTTAATATTCTTATTCTTCTTGAATAAATTTCTCAAAGTGCCCATTAATTCTTTCTGATCTTCATCATCAGATGGAATAGATGTTGCTGCTAATGTTTTGACTACAGGTAGTACAAAAGTATAGTAGCCCTTATCTTTAGTTCCTCTACTTTCTTTTTATCCTCAACCTCTTTCTTCACATCTTCTTCTTTCTTCTTCTATTTTTCTCTTCTTTTCCTCTTCTTCTTTCTTCTTCTTCTTCTCTTCTTCTTTCTTATTCTTTCTTCTTATTTTCCTCTTCTTCTTTTCTCTTGTGGACCTCTTCTTCTTTCTTCTTCTTTTCCTTTTCTTTCTTCTTCTTTTCCTCTTCTTTCTTTTTCTTTTCCTCTTCTTCTCTTCTCTTATTTTCTTCTCCTTCTCATTCTTTTCTTTTCTTTTTCTTTCTTTTCCTATTCTTCCTTCTTCTTTTATCTCCTCTTCCTCATCATCAGAACTAGAATAATTAGTGATATTGCTGACATTGCCAACAATATTTGTTCCATAACTCACACTTCCACTGATCTTAAATCACATTTCGCATCACATAAGGCTCATAGATAGTTCTCACAATAGTTCACATGTCATATCTAATCACACAACTTCCCCAATATTTGTGTAAGATAAGATCTTTACTTATACCTTGCAATCTTAAAACTCTACACTATCAACCTTCATGTCTTCACACGCTTTGCATAATATAAAATAAATTATGGAATAATATCCATATAGTTGGCTCAACATAACTTAGTAACTATTTTATAGCCAAAATAATTCGTAAAGACATACAACTCTATTTACTACTAAGCTTTGTTTTGCACTATTAAATACTCACACTATTAAACTTACTATAACTTACACCATACTGTCTATACACACATGTGCATTGGTACACGTCATCATGACAATGTCACAAACCTTTCCTCAACTACACATAAGCTAACTATCTACACAACATCCATACTCTTAAGATCTATACTCTGTACTATTGTAAACTATCTAACACTTAGACAATTTTCTATCTCTAAATGCATAAATGAAATGCTGAATGTATGTTTCCATAAATGACAACCATCAAGACATCTAACTGACCATATTTTCAACATAGTCATGGGTACCCATTCTCTACTTTTAGTATCATCTTTATTTTGATAAAGTCATTCAACAATAAGAGAATGACAAGACTCACCCAATTCCTTTTGAGTTAGGGGAGTATCAACAATATTTTTAGAAGAATCACTGTCAACTTCAATAGTGCTAATAAATGGTACAAAGTCATTAGGCTTTGCAAAGAATATAGAAAGATCTAATCAAATAGGATAAGGAAAGGTATCCTCATCATCAAAACTTTTTTCTTGTTTGTTCTGACTTAGTTCGTGACTCATGTTTAGATGAACTATCAGATTCAGGTATAAATGTTTTGACCCCTAGATGAAAGGGAACTTTCTTTAAGCATAGGCCTACTATGTCACAAGGCCTCCTTGATGTTTCTTTGATTGGATTTATCACTTTTTTGTTACATCCAATAAAACCATTTCCTTTGTAGCCAAGGTGTTTTATTAGTTTAAGACCTATTCCATACTTTTTAGGAGTTATTTCATGAGACTAGTTTGTGAGATAGGTTGGGAATTCTTCTTTGTATAACCAAGCAATAATGGATCTATTTTCATCTTCATCTTTATTGGTGGAGGGGCACCTAGCTAAACACCTAAAGTTACCTTGGAACCAAATGGAGTCAGAGGATCACAGGCATCCTTAAATGAAAATTGGGAGATATTAAAGCCAATAATGACACTTTGTAATTAACATTTTGATGCAAATATGAAAAGTCCTTGAAGCCTTGATAAAGGACTTAGGACCAAAATTGATGTAAGGGTGTCCAATAATGCCAATAAGGGATCTAAGTTGTTTAGAAGTGTCAATTATGTCCTGTGAGTAATCATGGATTGGATCCATACAATTAAAAAGGGTTCATTTGCTAAAATATGCAATAAAACAAGATATGGAATTCAAATATTTGAAATTCAATGGTTAAGCGCATTTTAGGAGGGAAACCAGTTTTAGGATCTTAAAAATATTTTTAATAAGTTCCAACCAAATGAAATTGGTTGAGGAGGTTATCATACACCCTATATGGCCTGGTGAAGGCATAGGGGCAATACAACAATATGGATTAGAACAACATTGTATGAACTGGTGATGAAAAGTGCAATAAAACTTTTTTTTTTTGCATGATTTTCTTGATTAACTTGATTTATTAAACCCTTATAGTCTCATAATAATATTTATACATTTTTTGATCAATTTATCATGTAGTGATATTGGTAGAATTTCTCCTTGTTAAGATTTTTGATCATTACCTTAAGAGTTTCTTTATTTCCTTTGGAGTTTTGAGTGTTTACTTGAGGTGTTGATCATTCCACAAATGTAGGAACCTGATCCTAATGAAATGATCATGTAATAATATGTACAAATAAACCCTAACAATGTTTTGACTGGAAGTTGTAAGGATTGGTGATCACTAATGAAATTTGTGAGGGTGAAGAACACCAAATATATGGCTATGGAGAAGCAACAAGAGTTCTAGCCACTGGAGGTTTGTTTTTTATAGTTGGAAGTGCCTTGTTATGGAATGGAGAAGGTGTATCAACTCTCAAAAGTTTGAAATTTGATTGGGAAGGCATACATTGAGAAAATCATACCTTTGAGCATTTGTAGGAGACCAATTTGGGAGTTTCATACATGCAGGGGTCTAAGGACCAAATTGATTTGAATTTCCTTGTATTTTGACCATTTAAATAGACTATTTATAGTCTTGGAGTTTGGAAGATAATAGGGCTTATACCTACTTTGTAAAATGACCTTATTTTGTGCCTAAAATAAGTGCACAGTTTGAAGATTTTTATGTTGAGCAAAAAAAACCTATGTTGGGGTTGGGATATGTTAAAGAGTGATGAAATGGATATTTGAATCTATAATTTTTTTGGGGAGTGTTTTGGAAATTTTGGGAGTAAACTTCATTTTTCTCTTGTTGGAGACTTATTAGGAAAAAAATTAGGCCTACTAGACAATTTGAGGGTTTTGGGTGTTGGGTATTGTTTGAGAGACAAAATTTGGTTGAAACCATTTGAATCCATATTTTAGTGGTTTGATAAATCCACCTTGGTCATTGGGAAGGTGTTGGATTTGCGTGTGTACTATTTGTTGTTTGGAGGGCTTGGGGAACCTTGTATTTCCCTTACAAGTCTAAGTGGAAACAACTTGATTTGACCCCACCACACTAATCCTCTATATCAAGTGGTATATGGTGTAGGGGGACCTAGCCAAATTCCTAAACCCACTATGGAACCAAATGGAGTCAAAGGATCAAAGGAACCCTTGAATGTAAATTTGGGAGATCTTGAAGCTAATTTGATGCAAATATGAGAAGTCCTAAAAGCCTCGATAAAGGACTTCAGACTAAAATTTATGTAAAGGTGACTAATAGTGCCAATAAGGGATCTAATTTGGTTAGAAGGGTAAATTATGTGCTAGGAGTAATTATGGATTGAATCCATATAGCTAAAAAGGGTTAATTTGCTAAAATATGCGATAAAACAAGATATGGAATTCAAATATTTGAAATCTAATGGTTAAGTGCATTTTAGTAGGGAAACTAGTTTTAGGACCTCAAACATATTTATACTAATTTCTAACCAAATGAAATTTGTTGAGGAGGTTTTCATACACCCTATATGGCCAGTCAAAGCATAGGGGTAATACAATAGTACATATTGGATTAACATTGTACGAACTCGTGATGAAAAGTGCAATAAAACTTCATTTTGAAAGAATTTTTGTGCATGATTTTCTTGATTAAATTTATTTCTTGAACTCTTATGGTCTGATAATCATATTTATACATTGTTTGATCAATTTATTATGTACTGAGATTGGTAGAGTTTCTCCTTGTTAAGATTGTTGGTCATTGCCTTAAGGGTTTCTATATTTCATTTGCAGTTTTGAGTATTTACTTGAGGTTTTGATCATTCCATGAATGTAGGAATCTGATCCTCATGGAATTATCATGTAATCATATGTACAAAGACACCCTAACAATTTTTTCACTGGAAGTTGTAAGGATTGGTGATCACTAATGAAATTTGTGAGGGTGAAGAACACCAAATACATGGCTATGGAGCAATAGTAGGAGTTATAGCCATTGGAGGTTGGTGTTTTATGGTTGGAAGTGGAGAAGGTGTATCAAATCTCAAAAATTTGATATTTGATTGGGAAGGAGTAGATTGAGAAAACCCTACCTTTGAGGGTTTGTAAGAGACCATTTTACGGGTTTCATACTTGCAGGGGTTTGAGGACCAAATTGATTTTATTTTCCTTCTATTGGGAACATTTAAAGAGACTACTTAAAGTATTGGAGTTTGGAAGACAATAAGGCTTATACTTGCTTTGTAAAATGACCTTATTTTGTGCCTAAAATAAGTGCACAGTCTGAAGATCTACATGTTGAGCCAACAAAACCTATGTTGGCATTGGTATATGTTAAAGAGTAATGAATTGGGTATTTGAATCTATCATTATTTTGGGGAGTGTTTTGGAAAGTTTGGGATTAAACTTCATTTTTGTCTTGTTGGAGACCTATTAGGAAACAATTAGGCCTACTAGGCAGTTTGAGGGTTTTGGGTGTTGGGCATTGTTTGAGAGCCCAAATTTCATTTAAACCCTTTGAATCCATATTTTATTGGTCTAGGACATCCACCTTGGTCATTGGGAAGGTGTTGTGGTTGTGTGTGTACTATTTGTTATTTGGAGGGCTTAGAGAACCTTGTATTTCCCTTATAAGTCTAAGTGGATACAACTTAATTTGACCTCAACACACTAATCCTCTACATTAAGTGGTATAAAATCATAGGTTGAGAGAAAGACAAAATTTTTTGGGGTCTTTGGTCATTTAATCCTTTGTTGAGGCCTTGGAGTGTTCCTTTCCTTTGAGTGTTCCATAGTTGGTACTAATACATTTGGAAATGTCAGAAGATGAAGATGATGGGATCCCTTAGAGGGTCACTAATTCTAAACTTACCAAGCTTATTAAGGATCAAGTGGAAAAGAATAAAATAATTAGAGCAACCCTTGAACAAGAGAGAAGGAAGAAGATTGAGAAGGATAAGGAGATGAGATCCTTGGTTGGCAGATTGACTATACTTGAAAAGAAAGGAAAGAGATTGTTAGAAGATACTGATGATCCTAAAGATTAGGGAGAAGAAGAAATTCCTTTGAGAGAGGAAGTAAAATTAGATCTAGAAGATGTGAGGATGGCTAAGTTTGCTAAAGCCATAAGAAGTGGAGATGCAAAAGGAAGATCAGAATTCTCTTGTATGCAGGTAAGATGGATGATTAGGAACTCATTGATTGGTTCAATGCCATGGAGAATTACTTTGAGTAAAAAGAAATTGAACATGGGAAAAAGGTAAAGATTGAAAATTCAAGGTTAAGAGGACATGTGTTGTTATGGTTGGATTGTGTTCAAGAAGAAAGATGGAAGAATAGTAAGCCAAATATTTCTTCTCGGTATACAATGGTAGAAAAAATGAAGGTAAATCTTTAACCTAGTGACTACAAGGTACAAATGTAAAAGAAAATGCAAGGTCTTAGGCAAAGAGACTTGGATGTACAAGGGTACACTAAGGAATTTCATAAGTTGGATATTAGAGTTGGCCATGAAGAAGATGTGGAAGATCTTGGGACTCAAAATTGAAGCCCTAATTTTGAGTACCATTGAGAAAATCAAGCCCTTAAATGCTTTTTAATGCATGCATACCCAACTATCCATTTGAGGCCTAAGAGGTCTTTAATGTTTCTAACACCTTGCATTTAGTATTTCTATGCATCCCATGATGATAAAATACCATTTCAAGTCATTCTGTGAAGTCCCGTTTTGAGTAATTTCTAATTTTGCATTTTTGTTGAAGTGTCAAACAACAACAAGACGCCTTGTTTGCAATTGAATATCTTGCACCCAATAATGTTTCATGACTCACCACTTTGGGAGTGTTTAATTTCCATACCAAAGATCCTATGTTTTATATTTTGAGTCATTTTAAATCTGTTTAACTAGGTTTTGAATCCCTCAAAGTTGGTCATTTATTGATGTCATGCTGATGCACTTTGTTTTGAATTCTAGGAAGCCCTATTTGACTTGTTATAATTCTGACCTAGTTGACCAAAATGAGAAAATTCCTTTTGTGTCATATTGTAGAGGTTAAATAATTTCTATGTTTCTAGTTTGATCTTATGATGAATCCGTTTGGTTAGCTTTCAAACATGATTCCAAATGCAATTTCTTATCTATTTTATGCATTGTGACCAAGAAACTTTCAAATCAAAATGGAAATAGTTATCAAATTTTGAAGGCGTCAAAGCCACTGAAAATAGTAACACTCAAAATTTTGATTTGAATATACATGTTAACCATGTGGACATTTGTATAGGCAGTGTGGAAAGTAGAGAAAAAAGATACTTAATTCACCTTCTTGAATGTATAGTTTGGGTGTGAAATGAACAAGGTATGGGACGTGTACATGTGACATTGCACATGGTGTTTTAATGATAATTTGTTCCCTATATCTATCATCAACTGGTCAAAACTCTCATCCTTTAGAAGTCTTGAATTTGAAGACTCTTTTTTACCCCGCACATTTTGATCTTCTTGACGTCTTACTCTAAGATGATGCAAATTGACCAAGTGGGAAGGTCTTTTATCCCACATTTGTTGGGTGGGTATGATTTTGAGTTTTTAAATACTAAACCACATGATAAGAGTAGTTTCTTAAGACACCACCTTTTGAAAAGGTAGCACTCATGCATGTGGGGTCTGTGGTCGGCCGGTCAGACAGAGAAAGCCAATAAATTTTAACGAAGTGCAATGATGTGAAACCTGCCAAAAAAGTTGAAAATCTGGCAAGGTACTATGTTGCCACCAGAAAATGGTGAGGTTTCCTGGTAGTGACATATTGACCTATTGAAAAACCTTAAAATCTGGCAAGAAGTTCATGGGTCTTGTTTGGGTGATGTGGTAAATTAGATAATGACAAGTGCCAGTTTGATAACAAACTAGAGGAAGACAAGTGGTAGCTAGGCAATGTGTGCAGTGACTCAACGATGATGTGGAATTTTGACTGACCTTAGAAGGACAAGTGGCACTATGTGGTGAGCAGATCTCATAATGCACAGGATGGCGATATGTGGTGCATCCAATAGCTATCGCTATGTCACCAAGACAAAGATGTAGGGAGATTAACATAGCAACATGGCGACCAATAAAAAGCTGACATATGGCAGTGAGTTGGTGGTAAGGTGGATGAGTTTGATGGTGACACATGGTAGAGGCTTTAGACATGGCATGCTTCCCAAGGTGTTGATGTGGTGAGAAGGTGACACATGTTGCAAGGTCGCTATGTCACTGATGACATGGCAGAATGCTGACTAGGATAGCAACCGATGATGTGGTATCGTGACATGGTATGATGATGTGGCAAGATTGGCAGCCAATGAGATGATGCCATGTGGCATCTAGATGGAAAGTGTTAGATGAAAAAGTAGCAATTAGCCAATCATATGTCGACACGTGGCAAGGGCTAGTCAATAGGTTTGACTTGGAAGAAAATGGTGGAAAATTTTGAAAAAGTTCAAATTTTAATATTTTATTAATTTTTCTTCAAAACCACATGTAGAACTAAGTTTTAAATCTGATTGAAATTTACAATATAGTTCAAACCTTTGAGAATGTTAAATATTTGAGGTGCAATCTTGAAACATATAAGTGGAAGCCTATTTTTCAAAGGGGCATAACTAGGGCAATTTTTATCCAAAATATGGACTTCAATATACCGTTGGAACTAGGAGGAAATGAAATTTCCGATTATGGAGTTAATTTTTGCATAGGTGCTCACTGGTTTGAGTTATAAGAAGATTTGTAATTTTTGGGGCATTCTCAGCAAAATGGGCAGATTTCATCCTAGAGCATCAAAATTGGCTAGGAGGCAGATATAAAAGCTTGTTGAAGCCTAAATGTGGAAATTTTTTTTTTGAAATGATTATATTGCATTCTAGAGACCATTTAATTGATTTTTTCCCTTGCCTTGATTGTAGATCTAGTATCAAAAGCGGTTATTTTTCCATCAAGTTTTTGAGTCACTTTATGCTTTTGGAAGGAAAAATGGTTAAGGATTTGATATCTAGTTATAGAGAGAGATTAGAGAGATTCTTTTCACTTCTTAAGGAGGTTTTTCAAGTGGACACATGTCAGATGAAGAACAGATCTAAAAATTCCTTCCTCTATATCATTCTCTTTCTTTCTTATTATACAAGTTCCAATTTTGGAGAGAAAAGACTCACTACTGTAATACCATGGGGGTTTCAATCTTGAGTTTTCTTAGGTCTGTGAGACCAATGGTTCCAATTTTGATGTGTTTTCATTACTGTGACACCACATTTTTTCTTCAGTAATCTCTCTTGTATGAACAACAGTAGTGAAGATAAATACAAAAAGTTTAGATCTATTAGGTTTTTCTATGTTTTGATTTCATGCATATGAATGTATAATTTCAAGGAAATGAATACAATTGAGTAGAAATCTCTTTAGTTTCATTCTGATTCTCATCTTCTTCCTCTGTTATCTATAATATTTTGTGTTTAAGAACAAAGAGCTTAAAATCATTTGCAATCCCTTAAGGTTGTATGTCTAGATAAGTTTGCTATTGGAACAAAGAGCTAAGTAAATGCTTATTTACCTTGACAGGGTTGTAGGTTTCATCAGGAGGACATTCAGTAAGTAGTGAGATCTTTATGAAAATAGATGTCTATTTACAAGGTCAATGGATATATTAGATATCTAAATATATGAATATGTCTCAGGTATCTATATGTATAAATTTGATTCAAAGAATTATCCAATGGATTAGGCACTGATTAGTTATAGGATCAATTAGTTCTTACTACTGCATATTTGGGGCTTTGCTAAGATCAACATCATTAATCAATTGTTTTTCCCTTTCATGTTGAAGAGCTAGAATAAAATGCCCTCACTCATCTTATGAATTTCATTATCTGGCATTTAGCTATTACAAATCTATGTTATTTCATGAGTCATTATGAGAAATAATGGTTAAATCTGTTATAAATAGATTCAAGAATTTTTTTTTGCATTGGTACCATATTAATTGAATCTGAGGTCCACTTGCCTAGGTTTTGCAAAGCCTAAAGTAGAAGAAGGGTCAAGCCTTATAGTTGGCCCAATGTCTGAAATGATATGTTTAAGATGGGAGTTAACTACCCCTAGATGTACCATATTCTCATCGAGGTAATTTGAAACTTGTAATATTTCAAAACACCAATAGAAGAAAAGATGGAAAGATATTTGGGGGAACTTAGATTCAACATCTAAGATGAATTAATTCTTGCAACCCCTAGATCAGTCAAAGAATGTTATAAATTGACTATGAGAGATGAGGATAAGTTGAGGAGAAGATATGATAAGAATGGTGGTAGAGGAAATCCAAATAGAGGTAGAGGAGGTAGACCTAATGATGAAAAAGGACAACCTAGTGAGGACAAAAATAAGAGCATAAGTGCTAATGGAAGCCATAGAGAAGGTGACAGATTTGGTTATGGTAGAGGCATTTATGTATTCACTGCTAAATGCTTTAATTGTGGAGCAATTGGGCACCAATGCCACAAGTGTTCTGAGAAGGAAACCGACTTCAAAAAGGCAGAGAAGAGAGTCCACTTCACACAAGGTGGATAGGAACAAATAAAGGAATATGAAGACAAAGGTAAAGGCATTGAGAAAGGACCATACATTGAAGGAGACTTCTTGATGGTGAGAAGAAGACTAAAAATGTATTAGAAAGTATTCATCTTTAGGACAAATTATAAAAGTCATGGTAAAATTTGTATGATGATCATTGATTTTGGTTCATTTGAAAATTTGTTTTTTTATGAGATGGTTAACAAACTAAATTTGATAAAATTTCCCATTGCTAAACCATATAAGGCTTCAGAGGTGAGTAATGAGAAAAAATTTATTGTTAGGGAACAATAATTTGTTGATTTTTCAATTAGAGCATATGTTGAAAGGTTTTTATGTGATATAATCATTATGACCTATTATCATGTTATTATTGGAAGGTCATGCAAGCCTCCAAGAATACAGTGCATTTTGGTTTGAAAAATGTGTATGTTGTGGATAAGGATGGTAAAAAACTTCATCTTACTCCTTTACAAAGTGATAATAGTGAATGTGAAAGGATTGTATGTTTTGGTGTAAATAATTATATTATTTTGCAAGGGTAGATGAAAAATGGTTCTGAGGATTTAGGAATGCAACATAAGAGTTCACTGGTGATGATGAAAGGTGTTGTTATTATTCATGAGACAAGCAAGAACTCTGATATGTAGTAGATAGTGAATAAAGGTGGAGTGTTGATAGTTGCACTTTGGTGTCCTATGGTGTCACCAAGGATAGATGGTGTTGGTATGTCCACAGAGGACAATAGTAAGGGTCTTTGGGATCCTCATGAGAAAGGAAAAGGGTAGGTTGAGAGGGAAAAAGTTGAATGTCCTAAACAAAATTACACAGATAATTCTTGTAATAATTTTTCTTTTTTTAATTCTAAGTCTTTGAATGCATGAGGTGGACATACGAAAAATGGTAAGTTGCAAGTGAAGAGTTTCAAGTATCCATCTAGAAGAATGGGCGACAAGAAGACAACTCTCCTTCACTCTTGGGACAAGAGTCCTTTTAGAGGTGGGGTGTATGATGCAAGGGCACCTAGTCAAACACCTAAACCCACCTTGGAAACAAATGGAGTTAGAGGAGCAAAGACATCCTTGAATGTAAATTGGGAGATCTTGAAGCCAATAATGACACTTTGTAATGAACAATTTGATGCAAATATGAAATGTCCTAGAAGCCCTGATAAAGGGCTTAGGACCAAAATTGATGTAAGGGTGGCCAATGGTGCTAATAAGGGATCTAAGTTGGTTAGAAGGGTAAATTAGGTCCTAGGAGTAATTATGGATTGAATCCATACAATTAAAAAGGGTTAATTTGCTAAAACATGCAATAAAACAAGATATGAAACTAAATTATTTAAAATCCAATGGTAAAGTGCATTTTAGGAGGGAAACTAGTTTTAGGACCTTAAACATGTTTTTAATAAGTTCCAACTAAATGAAATTGGTTGAGAGGTTTTCATACACCTTATATGGCTTGGTCAAGGCATAGGGTCAATACAACAATACAGATTGGATCAACATTATATGGACTGGTGATGAAAGGTGCAATAAAATTTCATTTTTAAAGCATTTTTTGGCATGATTTTCTTGATTAACTTGATTTATTGAACTCTTATGGTCTCATAAGAATATTTATACATTGTTTGATCATTTTCTCATGTACTAAGATTGTTAGAGTTTCTCCTTGTTAAGATTGTTGATCATTACCTTAAGGGATTCTCTATTTCCTTTGGAGTTTTGAGTGTTTACTTGAGGTAATGATCATTCCATGAATGTAGGAACCTGATCCTCATTGAATTATTATGTTATCATATGTACAAAGAAACCCTAATCATGTTTTGACTTGAAGGGTTAAAGATTGGTGATCACTAATGAAATTTGTGAGGGTGAAGAACACCAAATACATCGCTATGGAGCAACAATAAGAGTTCTAGCCATTGGAGGTTGGTGTTTTATGGTTGTAATTTCCTTTTTATGGAATGGAGAAGGTGTAACAACTCTCAAAAGTTTGAGATTTGATTGGGAAGGTACACATTGAGAAACCCTACCTTTGAGGGTTTGTAGGAGACCAATTTGGGGGTTTCATACTTGCAAATGTCTAAAACTAATTTGATTTTATTTACCTTGTATTGAGACCATTTCAAGAGACTATTTAAATTCTTGGAGTTTGGAAGACAATATGGCTTACACTTACTTTGTAAAATTGCCCTATTTTGTGCCTAAAATAAGTGCACAGTTAGAAGACCTATATGTTCAGCCAAAGTAACCTATGATGTAGTTGGAATATGTTAAAGAGTGATGAAATGGGTATCTAAATTATCATTTTTTTTGGAGTGTTTTGGAAATTTTGGGAGTAAACTTCATTTTTCTCTTGTTGGAGACCTATTAAGAAACAATTAGGCCTACTAGATAGTTTGAGGGTTTTCAGTGTTGGGTATTGTTTGAGAGCCCAAATTTGGTTGAAACCCTTTTAATACATCTTTTATTGGTCTAAGACATCTACCTTGATCATTGGGAAGGTTTTTGAGTTGTGTGTGTACTATTTGTTGTTTGGAGGGCTTAAGTAACCTTGTATTTCCCTTATAAGTCTAAGTGGAAACAACTTGATTTGACCCCACCAAACTAATCCTCTTCATCAGGTATAGTGACTTCCACAAAGGCACCATTGAATACAGTCTTAGGTGATACAATAAAAGGTCTCTTAGTTTGACATGGTCTCCCATAGCAATGAGGAGATTTAGGAAGAGATGTCAAAGACAAAATTGGTTCAATGCGATATTTGCCCATTCCAGTTTCTGTTAGCTTAAGAGTCTTCTCCATTTCTTTAAGATTTTTGACATGATTGTATATAGACTCTCTATTAGTATGAAAGTGTTAGTGGACTTGAGCATGTTACATGCATAACTGGTATTATCAAGTATAGTAACTTCTGATCTTTGGAACCAAAATTTTATCAATTGATGGTATGTTAAAGGTACTACTTGCATTTCATGAATCCAAGGTCTTCCTAATAGTATGTTTTATGCTAAATGAATATCAAGGACCTGATATATAACATCGCATTAAATAGGACCAACTTGAAGATGCAACACAACAAGACCTAGGGATTTTCATTCTACTTCATCATATGCTTTGATGGTGATTTTGTGGTGAGGATCAATAGAATCTTCGTCATAACCCAATTATTCAAGAAAACTAGCAAAACAAATATTAAGACCAGATCCATTGTCTATAAGCACATGACATACACCTTTTTGATGTATCATGACTTCAATATGAAATGGTTGATTATGAGGATGACTTAAATAATTATCGTCCTCTTTAGAAAAGGACAAATAATGAGGTGAGGTCAAGTGGCCTACCATAGATTGACACCTATCAAGATCAAGATCTTGAGGTATTCTTGCCTCAATGAGGGTTTTTTCAAGATTCTATCTATAAGGAGGTGAGATTTTATGTAGTTCAAAGATAGTTATTTTAGCATTCATTCATTACAATTGTTGAAGGATGCTATAGTTTGCAACTGTGGAGGATGTTACAATTTTTGCATTCTTGCCAGATGGACCATTAGTAGTTTTTCTTTATGTTGATCAACTTCAAGACTAGAATGCATAGGGCCTTTGAGTACTATCTTAGCATGAGATGTGTGGCAGAATTGGCACAAACTTATGACTGTTCTTGATAAGATGTAAGAGATGTTGCACCTCTTAGAACGAATGGAGTCTTAGGTTTTGTATTAGCAGTTTTACCTTTAATTGTGATGACATCACAATGTTCAAATTCCAAAGGTTCAACCATGTTGATTACATTATCATCATTGGCATATGTATAGTTGAGCTTATTTTTGTTTTTGTGTTTAGAATTTTCTCCCTTGTCATAAGGAGGAAATGGTTCCTTGAAAGCTTTACGATCTGAATTATTGTTATGTCCACCCATAACTCTTTCACCATCATCAATGAGGTCTTGAACCTTATGTCTTAGGTTAATACCATTGTTTGTTTTATGATCCTTATTTTTATGACATTCACAATATGCATTCTCATTATACCATGTAGGTCATGGTTGTGGATCATAAGGATGAGAATTATCAAGTGGAGTATTAATATAATTTTGAAGTAAAGTCTTGTAGGCCACTTCAAAAGGCTCACCCTAAGGTGTGTATTAACATCGGGGTCAAGAAATCCAAGATGAGTTTTTGTGTTTTTTCCCAAATTTCTTGTTGTTCATAGTGGATTTTTTAGTAGTTTTAGATACATGCATGTTATTCATGAGATTAAAAGTTACCTTAGAAAGTTCGGGAGTGATATTGCCCACCACTCCATCATGTACTACCTCTAGGTTTTTATTAACATACTTGGATTTATCTTTGCTAGAGGTAAACTCTTGTTTGATGTCTTTTTGAAGGGTCAATTTTCCTTTCTCTACCATGAACTCTTCTATATAGGGGTAAAAGCACAAACCTGTGTCACCTTTTATAAAGGAGAAGTGATATCGAAATTTAAAGTCTTCAAATTTAATGACATAAAAGTGGCATTTGTGTTTAGAATTTGAAGATGATGTAAACTAATGAAATGTGTAAAATTGGATGAAGCTTATTTCTGTAATTTTTTTGAAAAAAATTGACTGAAATTTTTATCTATTTTTCAATTTTTAAAGTATATTTTAAAATTTTTTTTAAATGCTAAAAATATAGAGTTTTTTCCTCATCAAACAAATATATGAAAATGTTCATATTTTGGTCTTATTTTGGAATATGTTAGAGTCAACATGTATACCTAGTGCACCAAAAAAGAAAAATTGAAATTTGGCTAATATTTTATAAGTTATAACTGGTCAAAGTCAAAGTTATCAAAAATTGACAGTTTTTTTCTCCCGTCAAATTTTTTTCCATCAAACCTACATATTTTTTTAAAAAAATTACATATTCTTGAAGAAGACTCTCTCCTCTACTGCAGCATTAAAAAATAATAATTTTTGAACATGATTTACTATTTTTTTCTTATTTTTGAATAGACATCTTCTTGAATCTTAAAATACCTACTTGTACTATTTTCAAATTATCACATATTATCCATAATCAAATTTTTAAAAAAATTACATAATCATAATCTTGACTCCGAGACTTAAAAAACTATATTTTTAGTTATAAAAAAAACTTTAATTTAGTAAGTCAGATTGGACTTCAAAGTGAGAAGTTTGCAGAAGTTCTTATTTTTGCTTGTGTGGTTGCCACCTAGGATGCCACATAGGTAGTTCTGGCCAAAAGGGTTTCGGCCGTAACTTTTTCGGCCGAAAGGGTTTCAGTCGTAACCCTCCAGTGTATAAAATTATCGTCAATCACTTTTTGGCTATTTTTATGATATTTTGAGTCATTTGAAACACGAGGGTTACGGCCGGAACCGTTTTGGCCAAATGTGTTTCGGCCGTAACTATGCATGCGACGTCGATGAGGAAACTTGCCATGTATGTACAACCGAAACTTGTTCGGCCATAACCATTATGGCCGAAACTATTTTGGCCGTAACCCCTCTAAATATCACAAATGGTGAAACAGGTTTGTGCTTTCACCCATATATACCTTGTGTAATCATTTCCTTGAAGGTGTGTGGTCCTTGAAGATATATTTTGTATCCAAAATTTGGTAAGAGATTATTCATGAAGATATCAAATTTTTAAGTCTTAGGTATCTTACGTGAGTATTTGGTGTACAATTATCTTCATCTTTGGCAAAATGTTAGGAAGGATTCTGTAACTCTCTATTTAAGGTTACAAATATCTCTTCTATTAACTAGATGTTGGATGTTGTGTGAGGACTATTGTATGAACATATTATCAATCTCATAAAAATTCTTAGTTCTAGTAGGTAACCATGAAAACCATTCCATAGCTTGGCCACCCAGACTTCATGGGAACAAGTGCATGAGATATGTTTGATTGTGTTTTAATTCCATGGATAGAGCATTGACCTCCCTCAAGTGACCTTAGGTATTAGATTTTCCTAAGTACTTGTCATATTTTGGTAGCTCAAATCCTCTAGGAAAATGAGGCATGTATAGATCCTTGTCATTAGGAAATGGTCAAATAGAGTCTAGCATTTATTGTTTAGTTGATTTATCTTTGTATTTCGACATTTGGGACAATTTATCTTGCATGGCTTGGAGTTGTTTTTGTAACTTGGAGGCTTTAAATTCCTCTTCTTGTATCACAATTATTTCAACATTATAGTTTTAGGGCAGTTTTGCCCCTTCTCGAGCGAGTTTGAGGAAATATTTCTATTTCTCATCATTAAAAAATATTTCCATCATTTTCTAGAAGTTTTTATCTTTATGATCTATTTCTATGTCTTCTAGGGGTATTTATTTAGTATCCCCATAATCATTTGTGTAGGTGTAAGGATCCTTGAACCTTTCAGTTCTTTGTAATTCCTCTCTGTTTTCTCTCATACTATTTTCACTTGTTTCTTGATCTTGATCTACCATTCTAGGGGTGTAGAAGTTTTCAATCTATTTAGGATGTATAGGTGTTTTGAATAGAAATCCAACTATTCTATTTAAATACATAGGTGTCTTTTCAATGCCTATATTTTCTTGAAATAATAGATTCCTAACTTGTTGTAAGTTTATGGAAAACACTCGTCTAGTGCTAGGTGGACCAATAGGTGAAAGAGGCCATGAGGATCCTTCACTGTACTCAGACTATATGTATAAATGTGAATAAGCTCAACCATGATTCCTACCTCTATCTCTACCTCATCTAGGTATGTTGGGAGGAAACACATTTCCACTCCTACTTGCAACAGTCATAGATAATGACTTATGACAAAGTTTAAACAAGGACCACACTTAAAACATTGTCTCAAAGTAAGTAAGTAGTAGTAAGCATGATGTATACCAGGGTATGAGTAGTCAGAGAAATAGATAGAAAAATTGAGAGATTGACTATTGTGACACAAGGTATGACAAACACAATGGAATGAAGAGGACAATTGAGTAATGAGAGTAGTTCAAATGCAGATCACAAATGATCAACTAAACAAGTTGTCTAAGTTTTAGATTGTTGCAAACAAAGGAATGAATTATTATTCTTGGATAAAGACTAGATTTGGACTAGGTTTTGACAAGGAAGCTGAAAATAGCCTACTTTTGGACAAATTATGATAGACTCACACAAGGAAATGACTCTAAGGTGAGTAAATGATCTAAACTAGGTGAATAAGTAACTCTGATAGACCAATTAGAGAAAATTTTGGCAATGTTAGGAATAAATCTCACATGAGGATTTAGGTAGACCCATGTGAGGAAGTACATAGACCAAAGAAAGAAAAGGAAACAACAATTCCCAAGATCTTTTCTCACGCAAAGTTATGCATTGAACTATGTGAGGAAGTGACAGATAACAAGTTTAGCCAAATTTTTGACCAATTTTGGATAAGTAGACAATATTTTGATACAATCTCATGAAAGAAATCTAAGACTATCATGTGAGGAAGTACAAAGTACAAAGTGAGAAAATGAAAAATGACAAACCCAAAGGTCTTGTCTTGTGCAAAATTTTGCAAAGAAGTAGGCGAGTAAAGGACAAATCGATCAGTTTGGACGAGATTTGAAGAGAGTTTGATAAGTTCTAATAGTTTTTTGATAGATTGCATACAATGTTTGTGTTTTTCAATCAGATTTGGACATCATTTTGGATTATTTTGGCAAGTAGACAATTAGTTTTTAGACTTGTTTGTAAAAACAAACAATGCGATACAAGTGGTAGTCATAAACAATCCCACTGAGGACAAGGAAACTCTAAGGGATAGGGGAGTCTTGACCTTTTGTTTGGATAGTTTGGACAATTGTAGACTTAAAAAAATACACTCTTTATCCCTAAAACTAAAAATTGTAGAGGCAACAAAATCTTCGTCCCACAACTTATGCACATTCATTCATCTCACACAATTGTGTCACCCCACTAGAGAGTGCCCATGTTTTTAGTGTATTCCAAGGACTTAATAACATATATGTTCAAAGGTTACCCATGAGGCAGGGGCCAGTGTCACATACCACCTTCCAACATCTAGGTACATGCCTATGGTGAGGATCTACAAGAGAGACTCTTTTACCTCCTTGCATAATGATTATGCCCCCTTTCGAAGGTGACCTAGGTAGCAATTGACTACAATTTTTATAATAGGCTTCCATTCACATTAATACTTGGTTTCCTCATACATGAGGTTAAGGCCAGAATCCCACATCAACACCTAAAAGTACACACACTTGACTAACAAGACTAGGGGTGGCATTGTCTAGTGCAATAGATAGAGCCTCCTCTTGATATGCAATATCAAAATCAAGAGAAAGAAATCAACATGGCTTTGAAGTTTTTGACCATACAAAAATTCTTTATTAAAGTGAGGTGGCATTAGTAGAATTTAGTGCATGGTCACTTGGGTCATTCTCGAAGGTTGGATCACTTTGGCAAACCCTCTAAAGGTTGACTCAGACTTGGCTCAAATTAGATGGTCCAACATGTCTTATTCTAGGATTTTGATTTTCCCAAAAGGAAAATATCATTATCCCTTAAGTAAAAGATTCATTTGGGAGAACCACTACCTTTCTTACCTCCCTCATGTACCATCTTCCAAAGGCATCCAAGTTTTTGGTTTATTCTTGGGCATCACTTCCAAGTAGCAAAGAGCATAATCCCCTATTCTTTTGTCTAGATCCATACAAAGTTCATAAGACCTATTAAACTATGTGAATTGAAAAGCATGTTAAAAATACACATTATTTTAAGTGGGTTCGAATTGTTCTTTGACAAGGGTCTTGTAATCAAACCATTAGTTAAGTTTGTATGTTCTTTTCAATATATCTTCGAAAATCATTGTGCAAACCACTGTTCAACTATTTTAGAAATCAAAAATCACAAAATAAGTGCTTCAAAAATAATGATTAGAACAAAACCATGAGTGATAAATAATTAAAATGCAAATTTTTGAACTTTTTGCTATCAAGTCTCATGTAAGATTTTGCGCCAAGCTGTGCAAGGAAGTGCTATGTGTCATGCAAAAGAATACTCTCATCATGCGAGTATATGCACTTTGGTGTGAGAAAGTGAAAAGAATAGTGCAAACTTTTCAATTTCTCACAAAAAAAGGTTTCTTTGTATGTGATAATTCACTATTTTGTACGGACCAGAATCTAGAATGTCGAACATGAAGATAAATAAGTCTAGAAAATTTATTTTTTGAGCTTTGCATTGGGTGCCATAAATGTGAGTGTTAAATATGGGCCTCTAATTCAACCAAACATTTCAACATGATCATTGTTTGTCACTAACATCTCATAATGAATATGAGAATATTCATCTAGCATGTCTACACGAGGGGATATGTTGCCTTCTAACTAGATGAGGTTTTACTATATGCTCTTAGAATCAAGAGTTCAATAACCAGACCAAACTAGTATGAAGGATTTGAATAAACACAAATGCACTACTAATCTATGTTTTTGAGCTTTTTGTATGCAATGATATGAATTAAATCCAGATGATACTTGAATTAATCTAAGAAAAATGATAAGCAAAGTAAGCTAAATGAATGCATTGTAATCTAGATGATGAGCATGTAAAAAATTAAAGGATGTTCGAATGTAAAATGCTTGAGTGATCAATCCAAAAAATATTTGATACTCTTCACTTGCATCCTTTTTAAATGAGAGGTCATGGGTCTCTTTTATAGAATCTTGGACCCAATCAATGGTCAAGATTAAATTGAGCGTATGGATCATATCGAATGAGAGATTGAGTCCTCCATTTTTCATGGAGTTTCAAATATGAGCCTGTAATTATTATTCTAATTAATTATATAATTAGTTTCAATAAATTATCATGAGGATATTTGATTAAATCATATATTTGATTCCATTTTCATGTGACATGAATCAGGAGAGAATATTGATATATTCAAATATGACATCATAATCTAATATCCTAATTAATTAAATAATTAGTTTCAACAATCATGATGTGTGTATTAGCTAAAGAGGGTGGATTTTATTTAATTAAAGTGCTTAGGACTTATAATTACATTAATTTGATTAGGAGGTTAATTTAGCCAATTTAAATCAATATTTAGGAATTAAATAAAGTGTGTAATTAATATAGATTAGGAATTTTTTGCATTTTGACACTTGGGTCAAATAAAGATAATTAGAACTAGAAATGCCTAGTACAATAGGACTTACTTGATAAAGAAATTGATGTTGTAGGATTGATGCACAAAAATTGGTAAAGAATACCAATGTGCCAATTCAGGGGTATTATAGTTAGGAGTTGTGCCAACCCTATTAGGAGTTGTAGAAGGTAGATGGACCCACTGTCCAAACAACTTCAGGGGAAAGATCACTAAACTCAGTGTCCAAATGATCTCCATATTATTCCTTAGAGAATAATAGAAATGTATAGCTTCTTCTTTGTTGTCTAACCAGACTTGTCCACTTCTTGATACCAAATCACCAACTTTGCATCCAATAATTCCTTGGATTCCTTACTCGCATATGACAAATACCTCGCATATTACCTCACAAATTCATAATTCATCAAAAGGAAAATAACCTCCCTTTATAACATATCCTCAAAATAGTTCCTTGAGTCAACCTTGAGGCTTTCCCATTTAATTATAATAGGATCTCATTAAGATATTACAAAATATTACATTATGTAACTATAAATCACTGTTAGGTCATTGTCTTTACAACTTTTCACACGTGCGACCTCAAAACTTCCATAGTCATTGACATCGTCATCAAACTATCTACTATTACTGTCTAACTACGCATATCATGATTCTATCTCTATTAGGGGATACAATCAAAATATCATAAATTGTTTCTCAGGTACTCTGTATGTAAATTATCCTTTATAAATCAAACATCTATTCTGCATGTCTTCAAATCTCTGTATGTACACTTAACCACTTCATTAGGATATAGTATAGAACATGTCCTTAACTGTGCTTGACCAGATCATCAAAACTCCATCCATATGACCTCATTCTCTTGCTGTTACTCTACGAGTATACATAGAAACAATGTTATGTTGACATCAATGATAAACACAGACATGAATGCAACATGTGAATCATAAAAAATCTCTCCAAGTGTTCTAGTAATGCTTAGGATACTTTCCCAAAGGAATGCCATTACCAATCATGCTAATAGTGGTGCCCTCTATGAATGGTCACAAATGCTACAAATTAAATTGAAATAAGTTTTCATGAATTTCATTCTTTGTAGGAAATAAAAATACACCCCTTAGGTTTATTCCCAACAAGCCACAAATTGAACATGTCGACACATAGTTCCACTTATCAATAATGAGTATTGCATCATTCTTGACCCTAAAAGCAATTTTGGTATTGTATATTAGTGCAGATCACTTAGTCATTTACAAGGAAAATTTGGTTGGTCAACACTACAAATGAGCCATGATGAAGGTCAAGTTACAAAGAGAAAAAGTTACCAAGTTCAATATGTTTCGAGCACCAAATAGTCACTGAGCATATAGTGGTTATCAAGCTATCTAAAAGGAAACAAATGATATTAGCTGAGTGATAGATGAGTTGAGTATTTTAGAAAAGTTGAATGTAGTATATGTTGCTAATCAATAGGAAGAATCAAGCATGAAGGAGCATCAGAGGTTATATGTTCTGAGCTATACAATTTATGTATATGAGTTTGGAATGACACAAAATCTTGTGTAAACCATTTTGCTGAGCATAAAAAAAATTTCTATGATCGAGGTGAAGATCAAGGAGATGATTACGCTTAGAATTCTATTTCACTAATCCATATACAATATGAAGAACTAGTAAATTTTTTTGGAAAGCTTAAGTGGAAAAAGGATGAAGGAGAAGACATTTCTAGTGATGAAGAGGAAGGAAATGAAGAAGAAGAGGTTGAAGGTAAAGGTAAAGAAAATATTTTGAATGAGCCACATAAAGAGGTCACAAAGCTTGTCCCTACAACTTAGAGAGTTATAAGGAAAAGGAAAAGGGCTTCTACTACAATAGTGGTCAAACCTCATAAAGGAATTGAAAAAGTTATTGAGCTTGTTCAAGGTAAGAGATTGATAAATAAGAAAAACATAACATAAGAGGTTGAGTTGAGCAGACCCACAAAGAAGTAGAGAAGAAAGGTTATAATGCCAAAATATGATGATGATGTTAAAGAAGATAAAATTAAGTTAAAATACACTAGTCACTTCAGAATTGTAGTGCATAAGCCACCCCAAACAATTGATGAATTTTTTGAAAGTATCAAGGGGTGCAAGATTTAAGTATGTAAGGTATGATAAATTGAACAAAGCAGATAAGGCCAAATTTGAAGAATTAGTTCTTGATATAATGAAAAACTTTTAGTATATGCCATTAGAACTAGGTAGTTTGATACCTACCAAATTGTATCGTAATATTGATGAAAGATGGAAATATGCATTGAAAATTTAAAGACAAATTAGAGAAGGCACTCTTACCCATATTATGCCAACACTTAGTAGAGATTTTTTTTTTAAAGATATGAGTGAATACAATAACAAATTTGTTCCTAGAAAAAAAGAATTCCTGATTTTGAAAAGAAAAATAGAAAATGCAGTGGAAGAAAATATATGGACTAATGACAAATGACGAAAAGAAAGATGAACCCAAAAATGTACAGTGGGATAATATAGAGGACATAAATGATGACACTATTCAATAAAATGAAGGAAAAATTGACACAATTTTGATTGAAGATGAACTAGAGGTTAGACAAGAAAATAATGTATCACATGAAGAAAATATCATGGCTGAACCTAAATGAAAGAATGATATGATAACTAAGCCATAGAAGAAGGAGGAATCTCTACCATCCAATTCAACTCATGATATATTGTTAAATTTGAATCCTATGATAGAACAAGTAAAATGTTATCCAAAGATTGGTACACAAGAGAGAACACATCAATTATACTCGACACCTATCATTTCTATTAGTCTAGATCATAAACAAGGTGATGTAAATATCAGTCACATCAAGCAATAGAATCAACTAACTAATGAAGGTGATAACACCCAAATGCAAGTATAAAAGGCTATGCCAATAAGGGAAATAATAATAAAAATGACAAGAAGAATGAAATGAGCCAATATGAAAAAGTAGATTATGTTTCTAGTGGTAGAAGACCAATTGGCTCAAGATTCTAAGTGAGGAAGAAAAAGGGTTTGAACAATAGAGTTTCACTAGTGATATCAAAATTATAGATGACAAGGAAAAGAATAATGAATTTGAGGAGAACAAGCCTAAGGAGATAAAGAAAGATGTAGAACCTTAGAAGGTCGAGGAAACTAAATTGGACAAAAATAGGAAAAATCTAGAATTCCACACACAAGGACTACAAAAAAAATTTATGAGCTACAATACTCTAGAGTCCAAAGGAAAGAGGTTGAAGAAAAAGATGAAGCAATCTCCATAGACCATGAAGGGTAAACCACTTACTCTTGATGAAGATATTGTGGTTCCTAATTGGGACACATCTAATCTAATTATTGAGAAAATGAGAACAATTAGTGATTTTCTAGACAAAAAGGCCAAGCAAGAGGAGATGAGGAAAGAGCATCAACAAAGATAGATACTCTATGACATTAAAGATATATTTCTTGAGACTGTTGTTGTAGATAACTTAGATGAAAAGGAATCCATAATAGAACAATTGATTAAGATTTTTGAATAAACTAATGACCCTAAGATAGACACACAAGAAAAATTCATTCGATGGTTAGAAAGAAAGTTTGAGAATCAAGTGATGGAGAAAGTAGCAACTAAGATTGTACTTAGAAAGGTTGAAATCTCCACTCTCATTACTGATTTGGAATAGTTAGTATAGAATAAAAACACATTATTTTATAAAATATGTCATGCCCCAAGATTTACCAAAGAAATTAGGGAGAAGATGGATAAAATTGATGGAATTCTACAAAAAAGCAATAAAGACTTGAACAAGGATCCAAGTTCTAATTCAATACATTTTGCTAAGAACATATTTTGTAGGGTAATAAATGATAATTATTACACAAGGAAAGAAAAATAAGATCAAAGGTCACATCTATACAAGCATTGTTATTACCTCAATTGGAGGTGATACAAAAGTATTTACAAATTGCCAAGGACCTTATTCAAAGTCAACAATTATCTATAGTTGATAATATAGTGGATATGGTAGCCATATTAGAGGTTGAGGGACAAGTTATTGAAACACTCAAGAACAATTGGGAGAAAACAATTGCTATTATCTTAAGATTACATCAACCATTTTTGGATGAATTTGGTATAATCCCTGGTCCAAAGCTTAATGTCACTACTCAACATAAGTGACCAAAACAAGGGGGAAATGGTTATGATCAAGTATGAAGATCTTGTAAGAGAAAATGTAAATGCTATGTACATTATGATATGGATATAAATGGATATACATATTCTATATTGGAGTAATAAGGAGACATGGTTTATTGATTTGATCTAAGCTATATGTATGGAGCACACCCTAAGGTGGAGCTTAATTTTTGAAGATTTTGGCTATCATATTTTTTATCATGAGAAGTGTTTTTCCGCTAATGCCAAAGGGGGAGATTGTTGACCCTAAAGGAAATCTTGGTATTGTATATTAGTGCAAAAAAATTAGTCATTTATAAGGTATAGTTGGTTGGTCAACATTGTGATTGAACCATAATAAAGGTTAAGCTAGAAAGAGAAAAAGCACACAAGTTCAATATGTGTCAAGCTTATCAAATAGTCATTGAGCATATAGTGATTGTTGAGCTATCCAGAAGGTAACACATGATATTTTCCAAGTACTAGATGAGTAAAGTGTTTTAGAGAGAAAATAGTTTAAGTTGAGCATAATATATGTTGAGGATCAATAGGAAGAATCAAGCACGTCAGAGGTTATATGTGCCAAGTTATCTAGTTTGTGTATATGAGTTTGGAATGACACAAGATCTTATGTAACCCATTTTTTTGTGCATGAAACATGTTTCTATGATTGAGGTGAAGATCAAGGAGTTGATTATGTCTATAATTATATATCACTATTCCCTATGCAGTATGAAGAACCAATCAAAAAATTGGAAAGCTCAAGCGGAAAAAAATGATGAATGAGAATCATTAATTACAATATAAAAGCTTCTCAAGATGGTTATATAAGTAGGGTTTCAAGATAGAATTTTTTGTTGCAAATGAGTTCATTTGAGGAATGTGTACATGTGAAGTTGAAGGAGAATTAGTGAGTTTTAAAGGACAAAAGGCAACCAAGAAGTGTACTAACAAGTTATTGCACATCGGTCATAATGAGGCAATCAGATATTGGAAAAAGAAGATTCATTATCAAAAATTAGTGTAGACCAAAGGATCAATGTATTGTTACATTCTAAACAGTGTATTAGATGAATCTCTTAATAGAGTGGTCCTAACATGCCTATTATAAATCTCCTAATAGAGTACTCACTTAGTTGTGAATTTCACATCCTTTTGTAAAGATATACATAATAGTCTTATATGCTTAGAGAAAACCCATCATATGGTATATCATCAAAAGTGTTCAAATTATAGCCCTAACAGGTACTCTATTACTATAATAGTGAATATTTTTTGGGTGCGATCCCCACTACAGTTTTACCTTCACCTTGGAGGGTTTTTGCGTAACCAAATCTTATGTCAAGTTTTTAAAACTTGTTTATGCTTTATTTTTACACTAGTAGATGTTAGATCTATTATTACATGTTATGCCATGATATTGCATCTTTGAGGTGTATGGTGAATTATGTTGAGCATGTATTATGTTTGAAGTGGTGAAAGTTTTGGAGATCTTGATTCATCCCCACCTCTTAGCTTCTCACTTTCCCATTAGAATTCCAACAATTAATATTAGAGCTTAGATATCTAAGTAAGAATTCTAGCCACTTGATGGTCAAAGGTCTTGGAGATGCAAGCCTACAAACAAGGAAAGGTGATTGAAAATCAAAAGCTTGATTTAAAGATTGCAATGGAACAAGTGAAGGCTACAAAGGAGGAACTGAGGAAATCCTTGAAAAGAAGGAAGGAGATGGAAATCCAACAAAATGTTACACAATACCAAGAAGAAGGAATTGAAAACTTATGTGATGAAGGCAGATTTAGTGAATCTGATGCAACAATAACATATCTACTAGGAAAGAATGACATTCTAAGTAAAGAAGTAAGAGAACTAAAGATATAACATGAAATGCACTCAGTAAGACTATGTGAGGTGATGGAACAAAAGGGAAAAGATGAAGATGATAAGGTAATGGATGATGAAGACAAGAGGCAAATGACTACAAGACTTGATGAAAGGATCACTATAATATAAAGTCTAACACATAATCAATTTGTTATGGTCAATCAGTTATTGAAAGGAAACTTAGGTACAGAAACAACTTCCTAAACTAATCTCTTAAGGAAAGTATTGTGCAAATTCTATTTAAATCCTTACAATTTTAGATTCAATATTATGTAAACAACAATATTATAGTCAACCATGAATACTAAAAATAAATAGAGAAAGAAAACAAAAACACAAAGATATGCTAGTGGGGAAAAACCTTTCGATAAAACAACCCCACCCCTCCAAAACCTACGCAATGTATTATCTTCAACATAAAAGGTTACAACACACTTACAAGGAATGTTCTTTCAGGACATAAAAGACAAATCTAGTCACAACCAAACATTTTTTCACTCTCACCTATCTGCAACCCTAAAGTCACTTATATCATGCACTTTCCATTTTAGGGAAACTTCCAAAGAAGAACCATATTAGGGTTTTACCATTCTCCAAAAAAGTAGGAATCCAATTTTTTTTTTTAGACCGATGCCCCGAACCCCACTTGCTAGATGGAAACTCGAGTGTACAATACTCAATGATCAATTGCCACATGCCTTCATGTCTTCACCCATCATCATATCTTCTAATGATAGCTTTTATGCATCATAGGAATCCACCATAACCATTTCAGTCATGATCTCCTTACACACTATTTAAGATGCTAACACATGCAAGTGGAGTGACACATCAACATGCCCATTAGACATGTACACTCACACTTGATTAAATTATTTGCAAAAAATACATTTACAAAACAAATAATAAGAGTATGCATTATCCAAGGTTGAGACACCTTATTCCTAATAGTTATTAAGTGCCAATAATGAGATAGCTAGCAAGGTGGAAGAGATTGAAATCCTAAGATTAGAAAATGATCAAGTGAAAAATGAATTGAGAGATGAAAAAGAAATTGATGAAAGAATGAATAGATCTAAAGATACCATGAGAAAACTTGATGAATAGTTAAAAGTACAAAGAAGACCTCATGATACGATTGGATTAGGCTATACTGATTTCATATCATCTATTGAGAAAGGCAAGTCATCAAAGCATGAAGAATAAAGAAATGAAAAACCAAAGAGAAAGAGGCCTACATGCTTTCACTATGGAAAACTCGGTCATACAACAAATGTTTGTAGGAGAAAAACTAGTAAGTCAAATTCTTAACCTAAATTTGAGAGTTGTTGCTTTAATTACATCAAGTATGGACACTAGGCATATGAGTGTAGATCAAATATTAGTAAGACACTAGTTACATCTAGATTTGAAGGTTATTTCTACACATCACAAGCATGGTCACAAGGCACAAGATTGTATATCTAATGCAAAACATAGTTGGAAACATAAAAGTCAAGGCAATGCAGCTAGGTAAGGTAATGCAATAAATTGGGATTATAATACTTTGGTCACTTGTCAGTTATGTGGTAGGAATTGACATATTGCTGAAAATTGTGTAAGAACACATTTCAAAGGAAGATCTAGAAATTGAAATAACTTTGGCATAGTATGTTTTCACTACTAGAAGGTTAGTCACCTAAGTAGAGATTGTAAGAACTGAGCATCAGGACCCAATGATGAAGAGAACAATGGAAAAGAAAAAGAAAATTTTTAAGAAGTAACAAGCCAAATGAATAAACCTAGAAGAAGAAATATGTATGATGCACCAATACAAATGAAGCAGTTGTGATCATGCAATCTAGTGGATCAAATGATTCCAACACCACAAACTAAAATAAAGAGATACATATGGAACTATATTTTAAATTGTCAAATTATACATTAGTTCCTAAGATTGAAAGCATAAAAGTCCAAATAAGCATAAGATTAGATGTATAAGGATAGATTTGTAGCATGAGGACGAATTGGTAATATCAACCAATTGAATATTTAATATCAAGATACAAAGTCAGTAATGGTCGAGTAATAGTATTGAAGATTAAATATTTTTAAGTGGCTAAGTAAATTGTTTAACGACAACTAAGTCATGGTTTTTCTTGAATGTAAATTGAAGTGTTATTATCAAGTTTTGCAGTAGTGGCCAAGACATCTTGTCTTGCACCTACTCTGGGTATGAAATATTAATGAGGCACTAAAATTGCATTTATGACCTATATAGTGAAGTTTATCATTTATTTAGATTACTTTGCATTTGAGCTTTGGAGAGAAAATTAAGTCTGAGCAATGTGTGTGTGGTTGAGAGATTCTAAGAGGATCTTTGTACATGTTTTCACCATTAGAAGAATATTTGTGAGCATTTGTGTTGAAGCCAAGTGAAGCAAAGTTTTATGTGATCAAAACCTAGTTGAGATTATGTCATCTAGCTCATTAGTAGTAGATATGAAGATGGAATCAAAGGAAAAAAAAGGTTAGTAATGTTGAATTGGTTAGAAAGGAAGTATGTAAGCCACCAAAATTAAGGCATATCTTGAGATTGTGGGAGATTCTTTTGGAGCCCTATCCTTGATCCCACTGAGAGTTATTTTGATTCACAATGTGTGATCATGCTACATGTGCAAGATTGGTGAGGTTGGTGATTTTGAATTGATAAGTGGATATGAGAAGCTATGTGTAGATGGAAGATTGAAGGATGAAAGTAAGCATACTACCAAGAAAGTGCTCACAAATGCCCTAAACTTTTTGAGGGTTTTTAAGATTGATTAGATAAAGACCATACTAAGTAAAGTTCATAATATGAAGCTATGGTAGGAAGGATAACCATTTGAGATTACAAGGAAAATAATTCACCATGTCACTGGCAATCCTATTATGGAAAAGGTTAAAAATATTCGATGCTAGTGAAAGGTCATATAGAATAATACATTGGAACAATGGAACAAGTGTAGAATGAAAATATCAATCATTTTAGATGCAAACATTGAATATTTTTTTAGGGATATTATGCATAAGTTCTACCAGTTTAGTCGACTGGATAATATTCCTTGTATGGTTGTGGATGTTACATGTAAGATTGCAAAGAAGGACCATAGTTATGATCTTGTTGACCTACAACTTAGACAATTAGCCAAGAACTTGGAGAGCATAAGGAAGGCAAATAAAAGTATGTGTAAATTTGGTTCTCTACTTGTCTGTATTTTATTTTATGATCAAAATTCTTTCCCTACTATTGCAAATATAACTAGGAGCAAGAAGAAACCTATCACATAACAAATAAATGAATTTATCAATCAATTGGGTGACAATTTAAAAAAAGTCATGGACGAATATTTTGAAGAGTTTAAGCAAAAGGTGAAGAACATGAAAAGGATATCCAAGTCCTTAGTTGATAAGTACTATGATGACATTTTTTTCTTAGTGGACACAAAAATAACATACATGTAGACACTTATACCTAGAATTACATGGTTAAGACCATTAGCATATACAATCAACATTGATGAGGCTACTGTAGTTATTATAGCCTTATTAGACAAAACCCATTGATAAAGATGTCGAGCCTTTTGGGAGACATGAGATTGCTGAGGTAAAAATCACAGTACAGTTAAATGCTCCCAAAATAAATAAGAAGAGAAAGGACATGATAGAAAATTTGGAAAGAGAATTGGGAGAAGGAGAAAAACAAGAACAACTATTGTAGATCACTGAGGGAAAATGAGAAAACATTTCCAATGATGAAGAGAAAGGCAATGAAGAAGAAGAGGTTGAAGGTAAACGTAAATAAAATATTTTTTCCAAGCCATAAAAGAAGGTCATAAAGCCTATCCCTACAACTCTAAGAGTTATAATGAAAAGGACAAGGCAATCTAATGTAGCAGTGGCCAAGCCTTAGAAAGGAATTTCAAAGGTTATTACTCCCATTCAAGGCAAGAGATTGATAAAGAATAAAAATATCATAAAAGAGGTCGAGGCAAAAAACCCATAAAGAAGTAGAGAAGAAAGGTTATTATGCCAAAAGATGATGATGATAATGAAGGAAAGACCAAATCATAAGACACTAGTTTCTTTAGAATTGCAGTGCATAAGTCACCCCAGATAATTGATGAATTTTATGAAATTATTAGGGGGAGTGCAGGTACAGGAGGACTTAAGTATGTAAAGTATGATAAATTGGACAACACAAATAAGGCCAAGGTTGAAGAAGTGGTTCTTGATATGATGGAAACTTTTAAGTATATGACATTAGAACTAAGTAACTTGATACCTAATGAATTGTATAGTAAGATGGATTAAAGATGATAGTATGCATTGAAGATTGAAAGATAAATTAGAGAAGGTACACTTTCCCAAATTATGCTAGAACTTAGCAAGAAACAAATTTCTAAAGTTGTGAGTGAATACAATAATAAATTCATTCCTAAAAGAAGATAATTCTTGATTTTGAAAAGAAAAATAGAAAATGTAGTGGAAGAAAACAAGGTTACATGGAATAAAATCTATGGACTAATGCCAGATAATAAAAATAAAGATGAGGATGAGAAAGATGAACCAAAAATTGTAGAGTTGGATAATATAGATGATGTCAATACTGACATTGTTCAACATAATGAAGGACAAGCTAACGCAGTTGTGATTGAAGATGAACTAGAGTTTAGTCCAACAAATGATGTATCACATGAAGAAAATATCTTGTTTGAACCTGAAAGCAAGAGTGATATGCTAATCAAGCCAAAGAAGGATGAAGCTCTACCATCCAAGTTAGCTCATGAGAACTTGTTAAATCTGAATCTTGTGATAGAGAAAGTGAAATATTATCCAAAGATTGGTGCACAAGAGAGAAAACATTAGGTAGAATTTCCAAATTCCATTCTATTAGTCTACATCAAACACAAGGTGATGCATAAGTTAGTCAAGCCAAGAAAAAGAGTCAGTTGGGTAATAAAGGTGATAACACCCAAATGTAAGAACAAAAGGATGATGTCAATGAGGGAAATAATAATAAAAATAATGAGAAGAATAAAAAGATCCAAGATGAAAAATTAGATTAGTCTACTATTGGTGAAAGAGCAATTGCTTCAGGACCTCTGAGTGAGGGAGAAAAAGGGGTTGGATAGCACAGTTCCACTAGTGAACTCAAAATTGTACATGACAAGGAAAGAATAATGAATTTGAGGAGAACAAGCTCAAGGAGACAAAGAAAGATGTAGAAACTCATAAGGTTGAGGAGAATAAAGAGGGGAAAAGTAGGTAGAATCTGGAAGTCCACACACAAGGACTACAAGGAACATTGTTGAGTTGTAGTACCCCAAATTCCAAGGGAAATATATTGAATAAAAAGATGAAACAATCTCCACAGACCATGAAGTGTAAAAAAGTTACTCTTGATGAAGAGATTGTTATTCATAATTGGGACACATCTAATACAAGTGTGGAGAAAATAAGGACACTTAGTGATTTTGTAGATAGAAAGTTCAAGCAAGAGGAGATGATGAAAGAGCATCAATAGAGATAGGTACTCTATGACATTAAAGATATTTTATTGCGATTGTTTTTGCAAATAACTTAGATGAAATGACCCCCATAATAGAAAAAAATGATTAAGATTGTTGAGAAAGTTAATGACCCTGACATAGACACAAGAAAAATTCATGGAGTAGTAAAAAAGAAAGCTTGAGAATAGAGTGATGGAGAAAGTAGCAACATAGATTTCACTTTAAAAGGTTGAACTCTCTACTCTTGTTACAAATTTGGAATAGTTAGTGTAGAATTGAAAACAAATTTTTTGCTAAAATATATTATATCCCATAATTTACCTAAGAAATAAGGAAGAAGATGGATAATATTGATGGAGATCTACAAAAGAATGATAAAGACTTGAACATGGATCCAAATTCTAGTTCAATGCATTTTGCTAAGATTATATTTTTGCATGGTAAGGAATCAAAATTACTACATGGGGAATGAAAACTAAGATTAGAGATGACATTTATACAAGCATTTTTATTACCTCATTTGGAGGTAATGCAAAGGCATTTACATATTGCTAATGATTTTATTCAAAGTCAAAAATTGTCTATAGCTGATAATATGGTGGATCTACCAGTCAGATTAGAGATTGAGAGACATGTTTTTGGAACACTATAGAAGAATTATGAGAAAATAACGGCTATTATCTTAAGATTACATCAACCTTTTTTGGATGAATTTGGTATAATCCTCGGTCCAAAGCTTAATGTCACTACTCAACATAAGTGACAAAAACAAGGGGGAAAATGATTAATGATCAAGTATGAAGATCTTACAAGAGGAAATGTAAATGTTATGTTTATTATTATATGGATATACATATGTTGTATTGGATTAATAAGGATACATAATTTATTGATCTAGTATGAGCTACAAGTATGGAGCACACCTTAAGGGGGAACTAATTTTTTTGAAGATTTTGGTTATGTCAAATTTGTTTTCATGTTAAGTGTTTTTCCACTAATGAAAAAGGGGGAGATTGTTAACCCTAAAAGAAATCTTGGTATTGTCTATTAGTGCAAATTACTTATTCATTTAAAAAGTAGAGTTGGTCAGTGAACACTACAAATGAACCACAATAAAGGTCAAGTTGCAAAGAGAAAAAGTATACAAGTTCAATATGTGTCAAGCATGAAATAGTCATTAAGCATGTAGTGGTTGTCAAGCTATGTAGAAAGAAATACATGATATTAGATGAGTAAGAGATGAGCCAATTATTTTAGAGAGAAAATAGTTTATGCCAATCATAGTATATGTTGATGATCAATAGGAAGAGTCAAGCATGACTGAGCATCGGAGGTTATATGTGCCAAATTATGTAGTTTTTTGTATATGAGTTTTGAATGGTACAAAATTATATGTAAACCATTTTTTCAAGCATGAAATTTATTTCTATGATTTAAGTTAAGAGAAAAAGTGCAAAAGTTGAATATATTCTAAGCAACAAATAGTGACCAAACACATAGTGGCTGCTAAGCTATCTAGAAGGAAACACATAATATCAACCAAGTGTTAGATGAGGAGTATTTTAGAGATAAAATAGTTTAAGTTGAGTGTATTATGTGTCAAGGATCAATAGGAAGAATAAAGCATGATGAAATGTCTAAGGTTATAAGTTCTAAGTTATTCAATTTTTGTATATGAGTTTGGAATGGCACACAGTCTTATGTATACCATTTTGTCATGTATGAAACATGTTTGTATAATCTAGGTGAAGATCAAGGAGGTGATTATGCCTATAATTTTTTTTATCACTAATACTTATGTAGTATGAATAACCAATTAGAAAATTAGAAAGATTAAGTAGCAAAAAGGAGGAATGAGAATAGTTTATTATGATAAAGAAGCTTCTTAAGATGGTTATATAAGTAAGGTGTCAAGACATAATATGTGTTGCAATCTAGTTAGTTGGAGGAATGTTTGTATGCAAAGATGAAGGAGAACTAGTGAGCTGTGAAGGACTAAAGGCGATCGAGAAGTGTAGTGAGGACTTATTACAAATCAGTCATAGTGAGATGATCAAATATTGGACAAAGAAGATCTATTATTAGAAATTAGTGTAGATCAAAGGATCAAGGTATTGTTACATTCTAATTAGTGTATCAAGTAAATCTCTTAATAGAGTGGTCCTAACAAGTCTATTGTAAATCTCTTACCAGAGTACTCACTTAGTTGTGAAGTTAAAATCCTTTTGTAAAAGTAGACTTAACAATCTTATATGCTTTTAGCAAAGAAGACCCCTCACAGGGTAGATCATCAGAAGTTCTCAAATTGTAGGCCTAGTAGGCACTTTATTACTATAGTAGTGAAGGTGGGTGTCATTCCAACCATAGTTTTATCTTCACCTTGGAGGGTTTCTATGTTACCAAATCTTGTGTCAAGTTTTGTTTACTTGTTTATGTGTTTTTTAAAAAAAAAAATCTAGTAGATGTTAGATCTGTTATTATATGTTATCACGTGATATTGTATGGTTGATGTGTATGGTGAATTATGTTGAGTATGGAGTATGTTTGAAGTGTTCAAAGTTTTGGAGATCCTAATTCACCCACTCCCCCCTCACAAACCCTCACTTTCCCATTAAAATTTCCAACAATATCAACATACAAAGGGGAGAACAACTAGAAAAATAAATGTTAGACAAAGAGGGTCAATTCTATGAAAGACACTCAAACCCTATAATGAAATATTTTAGGAAGCAAAGAAACCAATCATGTAGAAATGCATAGGATGAGAAAACAAGAGAATATCAAAGAGCTTGTTTAATTAATCTAAAACTTCAGATCTGGTGCGGGTGCATCTTTAGTATTGTGCAACTTTGTATAGTGATTTGGGTCAAATGTGCCAATGGAAAAATTGAAAAATGATGAATGATAACATTCAATGGACGGGTGATTATTTGATCTTTAGAAAAAGGATATTTTTATTTGTTATTGCACAAATAAATTTTAAAAAGAGAAATATTGTATGCAAAGCTATTTTTTAAGGTTGTAGTTTTTATATTGTGGACCAGGAACCAAACTTTGACTTGGATAAATACAACATCAACAAAATACCCTAATGGGTTAAAGCACCCCATGAATATTGGATAATGGAAACCTTGGCCGAAATTGAGAAAGAATGGAAGAATGGGGATCATTTATAGGATTCAAGAAGAATTCATCTTTTATAAAATTAGAATCTCAACCCAAGATATCTGTTAACATATATTACAAAACAAAATCCCAAGGTACACCATAAATTATATCAAAAAAGGGAATTTGGGTTCAAAAACTAGAATTTGATGGCAATCCATTTAGTGCAAGGTGCATCATCAAGCAAGGGTTTGAAACCAATAGCTCAATACAAGATATCTACAAAATATATATTAGAGAAAATCCTAATAATGGGAAAGCTCCTCCATCTAGCATTTTCAAGGAAATTTTGAGAGATAAAGGAAAAATAAATTTAGTTAATATGGATAAAAATATAAATAAAAAGAAATTATTTGCCAAAAATTACTACAAAAATGAAGTATTAAAGGAGCCTTGGTAACTTCTAAAAAGATATAATGCATAAATTACATGCAAAGAATGAAAGATGAATATGTTGAAAGGGATTTGAAATATCCCCTAGTAGAAGTAGATGTACTATGAGAAGTAATAAACACACAACTCCTTGAAGTTTCCCAACCACTTTCACCTATAAATAACAACAAAAAACCTAGATACTTCATTTCTAAAATTGGCTAAGGAAATAGGGATACAATAATTTAAAGGAGAAATGTGAGTTGAGGAAGATATATATATTCTTTTCAAGGGAATATTATCAAATATTAAACAAGGAGAAAATAGAGAATAGTTTAAAGAAATATAGGCAACCTAAAAAAGATAGGGATTTCAAAGGAGAAATCTATTAAGCATGAATGCTTGATGTTTTTGTATGGGGGAGTTTTCCAATATGTCAAAGAGATGATTGAGCACTTACATGTTGTGTTCATGATAGTGTTTTTCATTGATTTCAACATATCAATTTTCTAGATACTTCAACCAAAGTTACAGAGGAAGTTTTATTTGGGGAGGTTCATGGTCCAAGAGTTATGTTATATGCACTTAGAGGAGTATTCAGGAATGTATTGCAATATTATGTCTTTGTTTGTAGAAAGAGATACATATTTGTAAAATTTATAGAAGATTTTGTGAAGACTACTCTCAGAATGAGTTTCTGGTAAACAATTTATGGTAATTGTGTTATATCTTTCTAGTGAGGTTGAGGGTCACTAAACAAGCTTGGATTATACTATAATACATGTTAAAGATATTTTTGTTAACATAGATGAATCGGATGTTGATTCTATAATGAATAATGAATTCTATTTATTATGGTGTTCCCAAGAAGTCAAACTTTGCTAATATCATTATGGGAAGTGGTATTTCTAATTTAACATGTAATGTAATATCTTAATGTGGTCGTGTATTATTCATTATAAATTGAGAAAGCCCCAAGGCTAACTCAATACTTTTTTTAGGACTTGGTATAAAGGAAAGGTTGTTACATTGGTTGTAAGTGTGATAGTGTGTCATATTATGTTATGCGAGCTTTGGATACAAATCATGTCTAATTAGAGTAGAGATTGATGTTGAGGATGTACTATGAGATTCAAAGGAACCATTTTGAAAAAAAAAAATTTGTTTAGATAATTCATGAACTTGTATTTGTTATCCTAAAGATTATTTAGTGAAGATAGTCTTAGACTATTTGAATAGTAGGTTTAGTTTTCCTCCTTTCAACTCTTAATAGGGTTGGCATAGCTTGTTGGAAAAATTCTAACATGGTTGGAATCTCCTGATAAGGATTTAAAGTCTCCTAATAGATACACTTTGAGTGGTCATTTTGCATGATGCTTAATGACAAAGATCCTTTCAAATCTCTTTCTTGAAAAGTTGATTAATGACCAACTCCAAGGTTCTAGATGGCTATTTTTCAACCTGTTGGATAACTCAATTGAAGATAAATGTGTATGTTCACAAGGAGGCCTTTTCTGGTACCTACAAATCTACACACCCCTTGCTGAAATGTAACCACAAGAGATATATTTTTGTATTTTCTATTTTATGATGAATGTAGTTTATCAATGCAACTATATGAATTCTTGTTTTAACCAAGTGTTTGTAAAGAAAATAAAAAAGATAGAGTAATAAGAGATTTGAAGCAAATTATTGAAAGGGAAATTCCTAACAGACATATGCCAAAGTAACATGTCTACGAATTAAATTATCAAAAGGATCTAGTAGGAAACCAATGAAATTAGGAGCAACGCTTCCTCAACTACACTAATGCCATCAATGGGAACTTCAATAATAACCAAAATATGTTTCATGTTTCATCAAATCATGAGGCCACAAAAAGTGTGCTCACACGAGAAAAAATGCTATGCAAGAACAATAATGACCCTTTCTCCAATTTGTCACAACAATGAAATTTGTTAACATAAGGCAAACACTAGAACTAAAACATCACACAATCATAACACAATAAAATAATTAGCTACATTATTATTTATTAACATGCATTCACAAAAATAATGCATTCTAGAAAGGCTAACTACACTCAGAATGAGAACACCAATAACATATATTATTGCAGCAAAATAACTGCCTGGAGTACATATTACATCCATGTATTTTAGAGAAATCCTCTCCTCCTTTTGTGTTAGGAATGAGAGCTCTTGTAATTAAAATTAATGCTAAAAAATAATAAACTAAATCTAATTACATACAAATTTACTCTCTAAATGGTGCTAAGTAGGTCTCCACCCTTGTTTATATCAATTAACGGGTGCATGAGCCTTTACATGACTTAAAAAAATTAAATAAGAAGGAGATAAGAAGATATAAGCCATGAGATGATCTGAGGGTCACTAAGGGCTCTAAAAAGGGAAGTTCAACCTTCTCTAGGTGTCTTCAAGAGTTGAATTGCCATCAAAATGCATTTTCAATGCATAAAATGCTCTAAAATAGCAATTGGTAGTTAACTATTAGTGCACTACTTCTTCTTCAAAATTGTCAGTGCAACTCTAAGAAAAATGGACCTTAGAGAGGCACACCTTCAAAAATCACACCTTGGAAAAAGTGCACCTTTGAAAAGTGCACCTTGGTGACAAGACCCAAAAATCCAAAAATTCTTATAAGTGTCAAAATTGAATTTCCAGAATCTAGATTTTCTTCCCCTTTATACCAAAGTGATGTCTAGATGTTTGCTTTTGAATTTCTCTATTATCTCTACCACTTCATTACCTTATGGTAAATCTAATGAATCATAATTATTTCTAACTACTTGTTGATATTTGCTCACTTCTATTCTTGTATCCGCAAAATCCTCAAGCTTAGTATCTAGTTCCACCAATGCTTCTTCAATTTTAAATGGTTTTCTTACATCATCTTCCAACAAAGAATTTTCAAATGTATCTCTAAATTGTTTAACTATAGTTTGTATCAAGGAAAGCTTGGTCTTTGACTCATCTTCAAAAATCTCAAGGCTAGCAGTGTTGTAGTACTTATCCAATTCCAAAAATTGCTCTTGAGCCTTATTCTTATTCTATTGAAATCCTTCATGTAACCCCTCCATGACTTTATCCCCAAAGATATATTTTCTATCCAATCATCTAATTTATCCAATTCCTCTACTAAGAATATCTCCATCAGCATCATGTACCTTTTTCCTTTTATAGATCTAAGTGCTTTCAAATCATTGGCCTAGGTATGCACTTCATCCATTAGCCCAAAATCTTGGTTTATAATAGAAACCAATTTGTTAGTGTTAGTTTGGATTTTGTGCAATAGGTTCAAATTGTCATGTATTATATGCACTCCCCTTTCCTAAAAACTGTGATTTCATTTCTCACAAGCATCCAAAAATAAATCCATTGGTGGCCTTGCCTACAAATTTCAGGCTTAGAAAAGCCTATCGCACCTACTACCTCATTTAAGTATCCTGTTGACCATTTTTTCCTTCCCACCAAAATTTCCATATTTGAATTCAAACTAGGCTAAATGTTCATATTTTCAAATTTTCAAAAATGGGCATGAAAATACTTTATATTAAAATTTTATGTTATATTTTGGTTTCATATTATAATATCCTCATGGGCCCGCATTTTTCTTATCTATTGATCTGAGGTAGATCAACGATGTTCGCATCTCCACATTCTAGGGAATATCAAAAAATTATACAATGTGGGGAAGTGCCTTTTGAACATGTGCCCTTAGCGGGCTCGATCTCAGTGTTTTTTAATGATATCATGTTTTTGACATCAATATGTTAGAAACAATAGTCCACCAAGATAACTGAGAGGGGGGGAAGGCATGAATCAGTTATCCAACACTTAAATTTTTTATCTTCTTTAAAAAAACTTAACCATTCAATTGAAGTAAACAAGAAGCATAATAAGATGCACATAGACAATTACACCAAATATGTTAACTAGGGAAACCCTTGATCAGAGGGAAAACTCTAGTGGGAATGATGCCCACAAGTTGGAGGATGGACCCTGCTAGGAGCCTATTACAACATATAGTACATAGAGTCCCTATTAGGAGACTTTGAATCCCTGTTAGGAGATTCCAATGCTGTTAGGAGTTGTAGTACAATGTATGCAAGAAGAGCCCACTACCCAAACATGCAATTTCAACTGCAAGAAGAGATCACTACTCAAACATGCAATTTACTATTATGTTCTTCTTTCCTTTATTCTATCAGCCAAACTAATCACTATTAGAACTTGTAGACTAGGTCAAGAACCTTGGATCCAAATATCCAACCTTAGACCACTCAGTAAAACCTCAGCAATGAAGTTTCCTTCACTTTCACTCTACTTTGCTCAACTTCACAATGCACTCTTACTGCTACTTATCTTCAATAAAAAACATATCATATGATAAAGGAAAATTTCCTTCCTTTATACTAAGTCCATAATACAATTCCCTGAATCAACTATTAGACCTTCTCAATTAATCATTATAGGACCACATTAAGAACACATTACACTTAGCGATAACATTAATCTTCTATGTTACAACTAGAATATCTTTCCATACACAAAATATTATGTTGAGAAAACTTAACCACATCATTACCAACATGTCTTCTTCACATCCTCAACCTCAATTCTCATAATAACAATTTTGCTAAGAGATATAACAAGTTTACTAGAATGTGCCTTTGTAAACTCTATCTCAGAACATACGTCACCAAAACTTACATAACTTCTTCCAAACTTTTCATTTCTTCTTCCAATGTTAACTACATATAATATATACTTAGCTATATCTCCCATAACCTTAGATAATTAGAATACTCAACTAGCCATCTATACCAACTTAATCTTTCCACTGTTCTTCTATCAGCTACCACAAAAAACTAGTATGTTGACATCAATGATAAACTTAGTCATTAATGTAATATATCATCATAGTAACATATCTATAATACTCCCCCATAGGAATATAATTAGCATTCATCTCTCAAAAATCTCCCTCTTTAGCATTGATGGCAACATAGATCAAAAAAATCTAATTCCAAGAATACCAACAAAAAATTGTTCATCTTATTTTTCAAATCCTCTTCATCAATCATTCTCCCCATTGAGGTACCTCAATGTATTTTATATCAAACTTTCATTCCATTTTGTACTTATTCCAAACATACAATACTTATACAAAACTTCTCCAATTGTCATGCTAAACATGTTGTTTTTCAAGCCAAACTTCTTCCCCATTGACATCAATGTCAAAGGTTTTAACAACCAAATTTATTGCATCAATCTCTGCAACATTGATTCTTACTTAGCTCAAGTGTCCAAAGATACTTTTCAAAACAATATCCAACAAGAGTCCTAGATGACTCTGTCCATCATAGATACTCCCCCATATAGGAAGCATCAACATTCACTCTAGACAACACAATTTTCCCAGATCGAGGATTGTCACTTTTTTGCATTCTAATGATGCAAGTTTTTTTTTAAATGTGGGAAAGTGACATCATGTTATATATGTGACATGTGGGACCTATTTCCATTGTGGGCCACAAGGTAGAAAGTGTGTCAGGGTTGAGTTAGCATACATAAGGCATTTCATTGGCCAAGGTACTAACATGGAGAGTGAAGTGAACCACATGTTTCTAGATCATTAGATCTTCTAAGATCAATGGTGGGCACTTCCCTACTTTCTCGAGTTGCTTGATGTTTAGAAAAAGTGGGCATGCACCTTACCACCATGTGGATTTCATGATGTCACCTCCCTTGTGGGCCACAAACTTGGACCTGTCAAAGCACATTGGTAGTTTGGTGTAGCCCGATAAGTCTTCTAGAGTACTTGGCCAGGGAGAACTCATATGCATGTGTACATGCTTACAATTTCAAAAAGGCTTTATAGCATAAGCTATAGAAACTACTTGTGATATTTTTGTTTTAAACCTTACCTTCTAAGAAGGACTTGTAGTTCCATGCTTTGTTGTCTGCCTTTTATTTTTGCACTATAAACCATATATTAAATATCCACTCCACTTACATTGTTTTAATAATTTGTTTTTCTCTTAGATGAAGGATTTGTAGCTTTACTGATATTTCTTTCCATTTATGTTAGCGATGCAATCTAAAATATGAAATAGTGAGCAAGAAGAATGGATTCAATAACATTGACAAGGTGATAAAGCAACAAGACCTTCAATATATGAACAAAACCTTGCTATTTTCCATGGTATTGAAGCATTGCATGAATAAGGCCAAGTTTCAATTGCAAATTCTGATTTGTCTAGAAAAATTTAATTAAAACCCTATTAAGATGAAGACAACACCTTTCATTTCAGCTGGAGAAGTCACAAGTGTTAACCAAATGAATAGGGCATAATTTGTCACCAGCAAGCATGGTTAAAGGCTCCAATAATATTAAAACACTTTAAAACAAACTCTTTTGAAATTTCTCTAGACGTCCAATGTCTAGTGTTGAAAATGTCCAACTTTCAAGAAATCTAGTTTAAGGTATTCAAGGTTCAAGATCTCAAAGATCAATGCTCAAATACAAATGTAGAAGGAATAATGTAATTTGAAAATCCAAGAGTCAGGTAGTTCTTGTCAAGAAATTCCAAAACAACAAATCATTAACTTTTTCTAGATGTTATAATTGAGAGTGCCATGGTGGATATGTATGAAAATGTAGAAGGTTGCAGAGGGCACACAAACTATTTGACATAAAGCATGAATGAGAAGTGGTTCCATGGAATGTAATGATTGTGGGATATGCACAAAATGGTAGTTTTGGTGATGCTTTACTTAGTTTTAGAGATATACCTCAACCAAATGTGGGATCATGGAATGCAATCATTGTTTGATGTCCTCAAAATGGGGTTGTGGAAAAAGTCTTCGATGTTTTTAGTCAAATGCAACAAATTGGTAACAAACCCAATCAGTTCACTTTTTCTATCATCCTCTCAACTTGTGATAAAATTGAAGATTTTAAAAAGGGCATGAATATCAATCTAAACATAATAAAAAATGGAATGGAATAATCAGCAAATCAAAAGACAAAATTCAATTAATTAGGAAAACATGGGTTTGGGTCAGGGAAAAATTTGAAACCAGAAAAAAACCTAACCCAAACCTGGAAACTGTTTATGGATAAAAAATTGTTATTTGATTGTGAATATGGCATGATTTTTGAGGAAAATGTGATTGATCTTTGATCAAGTTACAATTCTTAGGTGAAAGATGTGGCTTGAACAATTTCCTAGAAAATCACTATTTTCAAGTGAAAATTTGTACAATGCACCAAGAAACTCAATGAGCTTGCGAGCTCTCTGATCATACAAAGGATTGAGTGTAAACTAATTTATAGTTTTGGGAAACTTAACTCTATATCATTAATAGTGTTTTACTTGTGGTTTTACTCAATTCCTTTAAATATTATAGGCTCAATTTTTATGTGTTTCCCATAGCCTGAACTATGTCAAATCTTCAAATAAACATTTTCTCTTTCCTTGATTACAATTGCTACAAAAAACCTATCCTTGCATATATTTTAAGAATATTTCAAATAGCATCAATTGATGCAATTTCAACAATTTTCAATATGAAACTATATTTTCAATAGTTAAAACATTGAATGAACTCTTTCATCATATTTTATATAAGGATTTTAAAAAAATGATGCAAACTAGTCTATATTGTAGGTTAGTGCAGATAGCTGTATTTTTGTCCAGAAGTTGTTAGCTCTTCTATCCAAAACAATGCAAAAAAGATTTTTTATGAATGTTGGTTCTTGTGCATATTCCAATTTATCCCCCAAGGAATCCCAATCTAAAGATACTTTGGGTCAAGATGGGCTCCGTTGCCAACAAAATGAAGAAATCCCAGATCAAGCTAAGTTTTGTTGTCAACAAAGACAACACCTCTAAAATCAAGCTAAATATGAAAACACTAATACTAATACTAATGCTAATTTAGGATTTTGGTATACACCTCAAGATGTAGGATCACTAGAACCTTCAACACTCAATTTTAGTATATCAAGGGTTCCAAGATGGGCATGGACAAAACTAATGGGTGATAATCTCACAGCCACCAGAAATAACAAGGAGAATATGAACTCAAGTATATTATTTCCTCATCAATCTAGATGGGTTGAGGAAATCATATGATTTGGCATGTAAACTAGAGGTTCCTTACTGATTTGAATTCAAATATACTGTAAGGTTATCACTAATTTTTATATGGAAGTCTTTCTTTACCTAATTTTTAAAATTAAATTATTTTAAATCTCTTTATTGGCATTGAGATCTAATCTTATAACATGGTCAAATAGATTATAATCATTTTAGGATATGCATACAATGGGTTTTTTTGAAAGGGATTTGGAGCTTCTTAAAAAAGTACAACTATAAGGTACAAAGTGCAACTCTGTAACCTTTTCCAACATCATCCCTATCTTAATCCTATATCCAAATAATGGAGCACATTATGTCTTTGTGTAAAAATGGGAGATCTAGTAATTTTCAAAAGGTAAGAGTATTGATAAAAGATAGAGGAATAAAACAGCTACCTAGATGTAGCTAGATTGAAATCTATAAAATGGTCCATTATTTTGATATAGGGTTAAGATTGCCCATAAACATATGAGAGCATGAAAAGTTGGAAATTTATCTTGCAACATGAAGACAATGGATATATTAGTCTTTTAGCTATTCATTTTTTTTTTGGTTGGTTAAAATGATTAGAAATCTTCTACTTTTCTTTTAGTTCCTCAAATTCTTTTGCAGTTTCACAATTTAGCTTGTTACAAAGATATTCTTGGTAGCATTTCAATGGTCAGTTGTTAATGACTGATGCATTTCTTTATTATAGTAAATTATACTGAGAAGGAAATACTTTTAACCCTACATGTAAAATTCTCATGAAAACGATGCTTGTATGTGGAATCCTCTTTGTGCAAGGTAGTGAGAAGGATTAGTCATGGAAGGAAAATAAATGAGTTCTACAATTTCCTACTACATAAATTTTGACACATTCTCCATGGTAATTACTTTTAAGAGTGATCTCGAAGGAAACCATAAGCAATCCAACCTAAAATATTATATTGTGCTATTTAGGTACACTATATTATGTCAGACTCTAGATTTTTTTTTGGGAAAAATGGGCATGATTATTAGTCCTAATTTGTAATTGGGTTCTTTTATATTTTTATTTGGGTAACAAAAATTCTAATTTCTTATATTCTACATCATTTTCCATCATTTATCAATGATTATAATAAAGAGCTAAAGAGACCTCAAAGAAATTTTTGATTGCAGATCAATAAACTAAAATGAAAAAGGAGGGGACATTAGCCAAGGTTATAGGGAAAAGCCTTTCAGTTGACTATCAATTTTAGAATGGTCATTTGTTTGTTGAAGTAATGGCTTATAAAATAGGATTACTCTACTCAAGATTCAGGTAAATTTGATAATGAAATATTATTTGAATAATATGTTACATCGAATAGTTATAACTATATTCATAGGCTTCACTCAAAACATAAATTTAGGAGCAATTTCATTTGTTTAGAATATGGAAATCACAGTACAGATTTGAAAGAAGAGCACTTCAGGGATACTTATCCTGTTTCTCCAAGAAGACATGAATGTGGGAGTGCCCTAATTTTTATCATGTTTCTCCATTGGGAAAACATGGTCTTGATACTTTTGTTACTGGGCCTAAGATCAAACATGTCTTGAAGGCATCCCTTGATGAAACAAGATTTGAGTATTATACAATTGGGACTTACTTCACAGGCATTGAGAGGTATGTTCTGGACAATACACATGCTGACAAAAAATATGGACTGAGATATGATTATGGAGAATTCTATGAATCCAAAACATTTTTTGATAGTCATAAGAATAGAAGGGTCTTGTGTGGATGGATCAATGAGTCAAATAACGTTTAGGATGACATTGCAAAGGGGTGGTCTAGTGTTCAGGTAAGGTTCAACCCAAATTTTCACTTCTATATATTTATGTAGCCTTATTACCTAGAAACTAATTATATTGAATGCATTTTGATGATTTTTAGTCTTTTAGCTATTCATTATTTTTTGGTTGGAATATGCTATGTACATGTAAATTTGTTTAGTTGTCATTTGGTTGATTCTCTATTTATTTTTTGTGTTGGTTCATTTTTATTTAAAACTAACAAAAGATTGTAGTAATGCAAAAATGAATATTTTTCCTCATCTTATACTATTTTCAAATTAATATCTTGTGGAGATTATATATTTTTTGGACTGTACAAGGTTTTCATAAGTGACCCAATATCTAATTGTTTTGCAAGAAGTGATAGTGATTTAGAAGAATTTCTGAAGATGAAAGTGACAAGGATGCAAATCAAATGACACCCATGGTATGATGATGGATTGGAAGGTTTCCATTTGGGAAGGTATTATTCTATTTTTAAATTCTAGCTTATAGCTCATTTAAGACCTTCTTGATGAAAGGTTGAGACAGCTAGCAAGAAGAGGACTTTGTTGGAGTCATCTATAAAACCTAAAATTACTGCTAATAAAAAGGCAAAGACAACAGTAACTAGTGAAGCACAAAAGTCAAGTCAGTGCTTAAATACTTTCTCATTAACAATGTGCTGATATTTTGAAAACTAATTTGATATTGAAACTTGTCTTAAATTATGAAATGGGTAACATGACTAGAGGGAAGTTTCAATTATTTGAAAGAAAATGGCTTACATTCAATTAATAATAAATCTAAGTGAAGATGAAGTTATTTTAGACTAAATTCTAGTTGATATGGGTGATCAACCTTATTTTTGTGTACTTGGTTACCTTCTACATCACTATTCTCTAGTGGATTTCATTTTCATGGAGCATTTAAGGAATTTATTAGATTTCTCCAATGTTACTAACTAAGTAAGTAGTTATAATTTCAATTGAATTATATTATAGGTTTTAGCATTTGTAAAAAATCTTATGTATTTTGTATGGATGATGGCTTTTCCTTTGTGCTTGGTTAAAACACAGGGAATACACTAGTTGTTTTTCTATCTATAATTGGTATGAAATAGAAAAAAACTGAGGATTTGTGTGTTTATTATTGTTCCTATTATGTTTAGTTTTTATGATGACAAAGAATTTCAAACAAGGAGGGACCCATAGTGGATACATTTACATCTTTTTTTTCCTTGGTCACTGATTAATTCTTTTTAAACATATTTGCACTTGAAGTACAAATATTTTCAACCAAGAAAGAGAAATATGGAAGCAAATAATAGAGCTTTAACACTGTCATATTGTTAAGAAATTAAGATTCATGAAGGCATCTACCAAGCTTGCTTCTATTTGCATATTTGTCTCCAAAGATTCAAGGGAATAATGGGATGTCATATCTTTTTTGGTCTGAACTTGTTGTGATAGAAGACAAATGACAACCTATCTAAGGGTTTCACTTTGGCTTGATTAAATCATTTTGCTGAGCTTACTGCACTGAACTAAGGATATTCAAATAAACTCAAAATCTTTGTTGTTCTCATTTGTCTAAATGGAATGTAGTATATATATATAGTTTTCTTCTGGTGCTTGAGATTGACTCCACTAGTACATACATTTGGTGAATAGTTATTTTTTGCATTCGTACACTAATCAATTGAAATTGTAGAAGCTACTGTGAACTTGGGAATATATGATTGAGCTTATTCTTTATTGTAGCCATATCCTTCTAGGCCAGAAGAAGCAGCCAACAACCTATTTCCTCCTAGGGCTATACATCTAATAGTTAAAGAGGATGCAATGCTACCACTAATTGTCGGACATTGAAGAATTGCCCAGTCCATAACCCTTAAATAAAAAATGTTGACCAAGTTGAGATTAGAAACCTTATTCAACATGCTTTCACTTATTTTTTTCATTTTGACTTCTACATCAGCACACACATAGGGGATAGGATCCCATAACAAAGATGAAGATTGTCAATCTATGGTGCAAGTTAATCAGTGAGGAGGAGTTCTTAAACCATATTGTGTGCTCAATAAATATGAAGTGCCTCACACCCTTGTAAGTATTTCAATATTCTTAGCTTCTTTGAGGCATTCTATAAAATAGTTCACATGCCTTGCCTATGATTTGACATTTTGCATGCATCCTACACTCTCTCATCCTAATGATGGATTATAGAGAGTGATCTAAAATGATGATGTTAAAAAACACACACAATCAAATCCAAAACGAACTTGCATTACAAATGGATTGTGGAAATATGATATTGTTAATTTTTCATGCATGTCTACCAGGACAATCACAACTTAATTTATATATGTTTAAGTTGTGATTGTCCTAGTAGACATGCATGAAAAATTAACAATATCAGATTTCCACAATCCATTTGTAATGCAAGTTCATTTTGGATTTGACTGTGTGTGTTTTTTAGCATCATCATTTTAGATCACTCTCTATAATCCATCATCAAGATGAAAGAGTGTAGGATGCATGAAAAATTTCAAATCATAGGCAAGGTATGTGAATTATTTTATAGAATGCCTCAAGAAAAAAAAAGTGACCAATGGTTGGAAGTTTTCTATCAAGAATTGGTCAAAATTTTGACCAATGCTTGGAAGTTTTCGACCAAGCATTGGTTGAAATTTCAACCAATTCTAGGAATTTTTTGACCAAGCATTGGTTGAAATGTTGACTAATGTGTGAAAGTTTTCTACCAAGCATTGGTCAAAATTTTGAACAATACTTGGTAGTTTTCGATCAAGCATTGGTCAAAATTTTGACCAATTCTTGGTAGAAATTTTACCAGGGCTCTGGAAAGTTTTGATGAGAAAAACTTTGAACAATTGGTTGGTCCAAATTTTGACCAACCTGAGTTGAAATTTTGACCAATATTAGTCAAAAAATAGGGTCAAATGTACTAGTGTGATGCTACCACCACTAGCTTGGGCAACTTGATTCCAAGTTATTTACCCTCCAGCGATCCCCTATATAGTGACTCATAGAGTGTTTGACCAAGACCTAATTCACTTGCATTGTCTCATGATCTTGGTTGTAGTCCTCTTTACTATCTAGCATGAGTGTTAGCTATGGATTTTTGCTTTATGTGTGTTTATGGGTGCATCATTATCTCCATTAGCATGGCAAGAGTGGACCCATGAGTTTCACATGGTTGGGAGGTGTAGCTATCTATACCACTACTGGGGATTGGTGTATAGAGATGGTCTATTATTCTAGTGTGATCAGTGCTTGATGTTCACTTAGTATAGTCAGGATTCCAAAGTATGCTTCCTTTTGCTTTATGTTTTCATTAGAATACTTGGATATCTAGTTGGTATGATGTTAGTTTATTTGACTCATTCATATATTATGATGTTTAACATATAATTAGATGATGTGATTTACTTAGTTGGAGTATCTTTTTCCTATTGGTTTAGCATGTTAGATTTCCTATTCTTATGATGTTATTACATTTTAGTAGTGACACCCTCATAAGATAGCTCTGGCTATCTAGTTGGCAGTTTGAGATGTTACGTGCGGAGATGGCTAGGACCTTTGAGGTCTCATGATGCTATTATGGTTGGGAGGAACCATGCATGAATTTTTTGTTCTTCTACCTTGTGATGTTACTTTTAGTTCATTCCTTTATTGTGATGTTTTAGATGGTTAAATTTAATTTTGCCTTTCTGCTCTTGTGTTTGAGGGTCCAAGCCTCAACTTGTGGATCTAGTACTCCCCAGTATGGAGGAAATCTTCTTTCTACCTTTTTATCTTATGTTTTTCTAGCTTCCTATAGTGAATCTTCTTGTGATATTGTACTTTATCATATGAGAGTTCAAAGTTTTGCGTGGTGTACTGAGTTTATTCATGTGACTCATTTGTGTTTCATTGCACAAAACTCCACACAAGTGTTGAGTGTTTTGGTTGTGGGAACAAGAGTTTCTTCACAACGTTTGGTGTATTTCCTCGTGTGAAAGACATATTCTCAGGCAATAGGGTGTTCTTCACATGAAGATGTAGTTCCTTGTGTAAGGATGTATGTCCTTGCGAGACTGCCAGTTGTGTTTTCTCATGTGGAAAACATGGGGTACTTTCGCTATTTTCTAGAGAATGCAATTTGGTGATTTGAGTACCCTTTTGGATTGTTTAATTTTCTAGGCTCCAGCATATTGAAGATTATGCATTTTGCTATTGTCTTAGGTTTTCATATTTCAGTTGAGTGTGTTAGTTAGTAGTGGTATTTGGAGATTTTTTGGTGGTTAGGATAGTTTCTTGAGTCTTCTGTTGTGATCTTCATGATCCTCGTACGTTGGTTGTCATGTGCCTCCATATTTATAAAAAAAATTCTTGGCTTTATTTATCCTCATTCCAAGGATGTTTAGATGGGGCATTACATAAGGGATTATGAAGGCAACTAGAACATGCAAAAGAAAACCTACATTGAATCAAAGCAATTCTAGCAACAGAAACTAAAACACACAACTCTTGAAGTAAACTAGAATGAGAACTAGAATGAAATGTGAAGGTGAAATCAAGAATACAAGCTTATAGAAAATAAATAGAATATCATGCAAATAACTAGCCTCATATAATGATTTACTAATGTGAATCTTATGTAGCTTTAATGTTTGTCTCTTGATGAAAATGTGATAGAAACTTCAGAATATGAAAGGTGCTATTAATAATCTACATACTAATAATAATGACAATTTCTTGTATAAATAAAAAATTCTCAATTTGAATCAATTCAGTTAAATAAATGAGAACTTGTAAATTATCTTACCCAATTATGATATTAATTAGATTGTAAATGTACTCATACGAATTAATTATTGATTTAAAATAAAACCTTATTATATGGAAAATTAAACACACCAAACTTAAATTACAGAAATCACCATTATACTGAGTAGTGGGCCCTTCCTCCTTAGCTTGTTGAATGATGAAATTAAAACATCCCTCCCTTAAATAGTCTCAATCATGCAAAGTTATTGATCAAAATTTTTTTCATATAAATTTTTTGCTCAAGTTGATATATATAGCTTCAAGATGATAAACACCTCTATCTAACATGGTATAAAATAGAATGGTTTGTTTTTGAACTACAACCAATGAACTAGAGAAACAAATATATATATATATATATATATATATATATATATATATATATATATATATATATATATATATATATATATATATATATATATATATATATATATATATATATATATATATATATATATATATATATATATATAGATATATCATCTTCCTTGATTAAAACTATTTTGTTATAACAGAATGCATAAGGATTATAGCACCACAAGTTTCCTAGCATCCACACCTACATGTATCCATGTAAATCTTTCACCAAAAATGACACATATAGAATCGAGATATAGATTATTGTTATAAAAGAGGATAATTCTTTTACACAAATCGTATATACCACTTGTAGCAGTTGTAATGTTTGATATTGATTCAATGCCCTTTCCCATCCATCAACCATATAGTGAATATATATCTATTATGGTTGTAGTATACATAATAAGTTATAGTTTTAATAACAAATGCCTCATATCTGATTCACCAATACTATTTTTTGTGTGTTTGAGATTCCTTGATGGAATAGAGATGGCATGCAATGCTTGTAGTATTTTCTAATCTAGAAAGAAGGAAATAATTAATCAAACATGTATAATAGTTTCTATCCAAATGTGACATGAAGTTCTCATAAAGTAGGTGACATAAAGATATGTTCCACAAATTAACATGCCATGATAATAAAGATTAGTATAAAGCAATTGATAATGAATTTTCCATATTTTAATCCCAAAACAATATTAAATACTACTTATCCATATTACCCCATATGCAACATAAAATAGTAAAATAAGATGAAATGTAATGGAAATGGAATAGGAATGTAAGCAAGAAAGTACATGAAATGGATTAAAATATAAAATAAAATGGGTCATAAATAGCTCTCATCATTCCCCCCAACATAGCATATTCCATGTCCTTGTGCAATTAGTATGATCAAGGGGTCTTTGGTTTGAACTAGAGGCACTTGGATTTATGGCTTTAGACTTGTTGGTAAACAGATTTGTCACTTAGAAAATACACGATTTAGCCCAATAGTGTGTGGAAAATCATTTTCTCCAACAATTGGATAGGCCCTTGATATTCAGCCTTCCTCTGCATTTAGAGGGGCAATTCTCTCATAGGATATTTTTTTTGAAGTTTTCAATAAAGATGATTACAACTTAGAATATAAAAAGGAAACCATTGATAGTAAATGCACCACACAACTTCAATGTTTCCATAAATCAATGTAAATTGTTAATGAAAACAATCAAGAAGTATGCTTGAGAGCTATCACTAACAAAATAATGATTTTATAATTCAAGAGCATTTGCAAAATATTGTGCAAAACATCCATTACAAAGAAAGAATCAACATTTCAATGTTTCAGATATGTAGAAGGAGAGAATGCAAAGTGTACTTTCTTTATTTCTTAGCACCAAGAACATAAGAAGTGAGTGATTACAAGAACAACAATTGCACACACTTTCCAAAAAATTTCTTGTTATCAAAACATAAGTGTTTCCTCTCCCTTATTTCCAAATCCAAAAAGTTCCCTTTACAAAGCCAAAAAGATCCCTTTTATAGAGATGGAGGTTAAGAACTACCCTCTCGTGGTTAATAACTACTTCCAAAATATGTGTTTTGGGAGAGGTTAATTAACCTCAACAAAATTAACCAAGAATGATCAAATTCTTATCATATGGCCAAATGTGAAAAAAATCACTATTTTCAAGCATGATTCTTTTGTAGTCAATACTTTGATGAAGAATCAAAACTAGGACTATGCAAAACAATTTCTTAATCTAAACTTTGGTCATATATCCACCATTCTTCCAGAAGGTGGTTCCTCCTACAACTTTACAGGTAGAATTAAAAGATGAACTTGATGTCTATGGCTACAGTCAAGGTGGTGTTGGTAGTTTACCATTCGCATCTTCAAATTCTTCTATCAAACAATTATTATGTCACCCTTTGCACATTATCTTTATAGAACAAATCTCCACTTAACACATACTGAAGATTTTAAACTATATTAACAATTTGTCAAATGGTTTGCAGAACTCCCCATGTTTGATAGAATACCCGAGCCACCTTCGTTGTGATAACACATGAACATGGTTTATCTAGATCCTTATGATTACTAGTCAAACCATATATTCATAAAGCATTTTGTTTGTCATGTTTTATGAAGAATGGAATTAATATTCTTCTAGAGTAAGTTGCAAAACTCTATTTGGGTGATAAAAAATGCAAGTGCTTATATCTCTATGCATTTGGCATGGTGAACTCGAGCCATGGTGTTTCAAGTTCATGGGATCACATCTTCTAATGATTATGAATAATTAGTAGGCTTTGAAATCAGTAATGTGCAAGCGTACTTCTTTTGAGAATTCCATGTGTCTTTCTCCTTTTATGACCATGGCTTCTACACATGCAATTGCTAAGCATGTCCAAAATATCAAGTCTTGCAAAACTTTGAAGAATGCATCCTTTAATGGTGACTACAAAGACTATCTATTACACATGCATGACTTATGATCAACCACATTTGATGCCTTCAAGTCTTTCCTTTTGGCATTTTTTTGTGATATGTTTACATTTGTTAGTCATGAAATGACATACACTCGAAGGCTTCAAATATTTGGTGTTTTCTTGATAGATGAGACAAATGATTTGACAAAGAGATCAATAAACCTATCGGGTACTCTTGAATCAGCAAGGACTCCTTTCATAATTTTTAGACTCTAGCATGAAGTGGTGCTATATTAATAATTAAATTATCATGTTCTAGTTCTCTTACACACACACACACACACACACACACACACACACACACACACACACACACACACACACACACACACACACACACACATATAGTGAAGAGTTTGTTGGGAATGTCATTTCTTTTAGTAATGAAATTGATTCTTTGGGTGTTTCCATTTAACTCCTTATGTGGTTGTGCAGACATTATTAGTTGGAGGGCTCAATCTTATTAAATAAACAAAGCATCCATAGAGTATTGCAAGCTGCCAGCCTTTGTTTACAAGCCCTTTCTTCCTATTCACAAATGTCATATGTCGCTGCAATTTGTGCTCCCTTAATAACTCTTCCAACTTCCTTCATCCCCTGCTTCTACTTCTTTTCTTTGGTCTTCATCAGAGTTGTCTCTCCTTTGTGGGGTTTTAAGGGTTTTTAGCAAAAAAAGCACTACTCTTGTTCTGCTTTGTGGATGGGAAGCTTTGTCTTTAAGTATTGTCAATAGATTTATGATCATGATTATTTTTAGCCTCCTTGGAAGCCTTGAACTGAGAAAAATTCTTCCCTTCACTATGTTGAGAGTGAAGGATATCGTAGTTAACCCTTGATTCTAAAGTAGAATGACTCAATTCTTCCTTTTTCTGAGATGTTGAATTTGAAACCAACTTTCATGGAGGTTAATTAACCTCTTAATTTTTAACCTCTTTCAAATGGGAAAAGAGGTAGGTTGATAACCATCTTTGAAATACATGTTTTGAGCCTCTAACCTTAACCTTTTTGGATGAGAGGTTAAGGTTAATGATGTTGAAGAAAATACATGTTTTGACAATTTACCTTAACCTTTTTAGAGGTTAATTTTGCAAACTTATCTTAACATTTTAAAAGTTAATAGTTAAGATTTTGATTGAAAATATGTATTTCGGTTCCTTCCATTAACCTGCAACAACTTTTGACTCGGGGACCAGATTTTAAAAATTCAAAGTGTTGGACAGAGCTGAGAATGAGTTGGAGATATTTTAAGGGTGAAATTTCTCAAAAAAATTGAGAGTAAGTGACCATTTTAATGCTTAAAATGGAGGCATATTATGAGAATAACCATAGCTCAAAAGGGTAGGAATTGAGGCAATTTTAATATCTAGGAAACAACTGGCTCTATTTGGGGACAAGGACTTTATAAGGATGAAGCTTGAATCCAGAAAAATTAAAACAGTGCTTTATAAATTGGGTTGTAGAGTCATTTGAGGGACCACTTTTCAAAAGAGCGAATGAACACCAAAACTGGACAATAGAAATAAAAACCAAAAGCAAGACAAACTGATAGGAGCTCACCAATAATGGGACAACTTATATACAAAAAGGTGTCACACTACACCTTCTATTGATGATAATGCTTCAAGTATTGTCCATTGTAAGGTAAGGGCAACTAACTACTACTTAGGTATTATAAAATAAAATAATTTTTCCCACATATCTCTTTGATTTTAAATGGGCCTCTCCATAAGGAGTCAAATTTTCCATGTAAACCTTTTGGCTCTCTATGCTTATCCCAAAGTAGGACAAGGTCACCTTCCCAAAACACTTTCTATTTAGCTTTTTTATCAAATAACTTCTTTACATGGGATTGATGTTCTTGTATTCTGTCTAAAACTACATCTCTTTCCTCTTCTAGTTTGGTCAAATATAATATTCTCTTTTCAAGGGCATCTTTAAACTCATAGTTTTCAATAGCATTTTATAACTTCAAAGTAGATAATTTTAGAGGAAGGGGGAAAATTGCTTCAGTACCATAAAAGATCTCAAAGGGAAATAGTCTTGTTGCTTACTTCTTTGTGGTGCAATCTGCCCATAGTGCATCATACAAGTGTTTTTGCCAAGACCTCTGATTAACATCTATCAATTTTTTCATAATAGACATAATATATTTATTGCTTAATTCTGCTTGACTATTTCCTTGTGTGAAATAATCTGAGGAGTGAGAGAGAATTATTCCATATTGATAGCAGAAGGCTGATATCTCCTAGGAAGAGACGTTTGTAGCATTATCGGTAACAATTTTGTTAGGAACCCAAAACCTAATATTTTTCTTGATGATACTGCACACCACTTTTGAAGTTGTTTTCTTGACTGGAATGGCCTCTACCCACGTGGTGAAATAATTAGTTGTCATTAAAATGTGAGCATGTCTAGTAGTGGATGAAGGATGGATAGGACCAATGAAGTCCAAACCCCATTTTTGAAAGGGTTCTTTGATCACTATTGGTTTCAAGAGTAGTGCTGCTAATTGGACTCTTCCTTTAAAACGTTGGCATGATTCACACTTCTTGACCCATTCTTCTACATCTTTGAACATTCTAGGTTGGTAAAAATAGTTTCTCAGAACTTTATAGGCTGTTACCGATGCTAAGTAATGACCTCCACATGCTTCATTATGAAACAATTAAAGCAACTCCTTCCTTTGCTTAAAATCTACACATCTCAAGAAGGTACCATCTATTCCTTTCTTGTACAAAGTGTCACCCTAAATAATGTACTTCATGGATTTTAGTTTAAAGGTCCTCTTCTCTTTGGGTGACAGATGAGCTAGGCATTCTCCATATGTTAAAAAATAGGCAATATTGGAAAACCAATCATCAACATTACCAATGAATAAAACTAATGGTATTTCTTTCATTGTATCTTCTTCATCTCTGGAAGATCCTTCCACGATAGCTTTACACAAACCTTTTCCTCTAACAAGCTTTGTAGGCTTGATATTGAGATCATACTCTTGTACTTTAGCTATCCAAGAAGCTCTTTTGTTCACACCGATCTCCTATTGTGTTAGCAAAATTTTCACTGCCAAATCAGGAACAAATGCCTTGGAGTGAGAGTTTAGGATGTAAAATCTAAATTTTTTCACTACTCTGACTAGAGTGTATGCATTCTTCTTGATCAAAGAATATTTCAATTCATGTTTCTTAAGAGGGAAACTCATGAATGCTATTACAGCCTTAGCATTGTCTTTGTCAAGTTGGGTAAGTATAGTAGATAAAGTGTTATTAGACACATAGCAATACAAATGAATTTTTTTAGAAAAATATCGATAAGAAAGGGTAAGGACATTTGCAATCGCAACCTTGACTTTTTTCAAAAGAAGCCTTACCTTCCTTTGTCCATTTAAAATTTGTATTCCATTTCATCATATCCACAATTGACTTTGTGATCTTAGAGAAGTTAGGTACAAACCTCCTTATGAAGTTTATCTGCCCAAAGAAAGACCTAACCCCTGGTTTACTCACGGGAAGTAATAATTGTTGGATAGCTTTCACCCTCTCAAGGTCTATCTGAATACCCTCTTTGGAAACAATATGTCCAAGTAGTTTTCCTTCTATCACTCCAAATATACACTTCTTAAGATTCAACGAGATGTCATGGGTTCAACATTGATGTAAGACATATTCTAGATGATGCACATGGTCTCTTCTATGTTTAGAAAACACTGTGAGATCATCAAGGCACATGATGAGGATCTTATTCTTGAGATCTACAAATGAATGATCCATTGCTCATTAAAAGGTGGCTCCAGCATTTATCAAACTAAAAGGCATACGTTTTTAGGAAAATGTACCCCAAGGAGTGGTAAAAAGCTATTTTATGTTGATCTTTCGGTGCAACACTCATCTTATTATAATTGGAGAAACCATCTAACATTGACATGAGTTCAGAGCCATATACTAGTTGCAAAATATGATCCATGATAGGGAACCTATAATTATCTTTAAGTGATGCCTGATTCAAATTTCAAAAGTTGACACATATTCTTATCTCACCATTCTTCTTCCTAACTAGGATGATATTGGCTAGCCACATTGAATGGTGGATAGAGTAGATAATCTTTGCTTTAAGAATTTTATCAACTTCATTGAATATAGCATTGGTGACCTTTAGATTGAATTTCCTTTTTTTTTGCTAGAAGGGAGTTGAACTAGGTTTCAAAGGAATCTAATGTTTAAATTTTCCATTCATGAATTCCTTCAAATCTTCATGACCCCAAGCAAAAATGTCTTGGTAAGACTTCAAGAAATTCATGAACTCTCCTTTCTCTTTTGATGAAAAATCTTTCCCTATTAGGACCATCTTTGGATTTTCTTTAGAACCAATGTTTACCTTCTCATAACCCAAAGGATTAGAAGATTTAGTATCTTCGGCTTTCTCTTTCTTTTTATCTTCTTTATCAAAAAGACTTTCAAGGGTGACTAATCCTCTAGGAATAACATTACCTTGTAGTTGAATAACCTTAGGATTATCTCCTCATCCATCATGATTATGTGATCCTTCAAAATTCAAATCTAAAAATGGAGGATGTCCCTCAAGAAATCTAATAATTTGCCCATCATCATCAAAGTCTTGCCAGTGTCAATCATTATCCAGCACACTAGGTCTATGAATCATCTCTACTATGTAGATATCTCTGTTGAACTCGGGATGAGGAATAAGGAGAGAGGCAAAGATTACAAGAAAATCTGCTTTGGAATTCTATTCACAAAGAGTAGTAGATAAAGAAAAAGCATCAAATTCTCAATTTCATCCCACACACTATTTCTATATGCCTTCACTGTTGTATTCTTTGTTTGATATTGCCTTCACACCTGGTTAACAACTAGTTTTGCATCTCCTAATACCTTGAGTTGTTTGATCCCTTTTTCTCTTGCATACTCAAGGCCAAGTAGAAGAGCTTCATATTTTGTTTTATTATTAGTGGTTTCAAAAACCAAATTATTAGCTTTTGGGAACTTCTCTCCTATCAGTGACATCAACACTATCCCAACACCTGAACCAGAAGAAGAACTTCCATAAAACTCCATTAACCATAATTCATTGGTTATATCAAGCATAAGAGGCTCTATTACATCTTCTTTAGAAAATGTCATCATATATGTCCCATTTCTAGTATCAACATACAATATTTCAACCCTTGGATCATTTGATTTCAAGACCGTATATTTAGCTTTAGGTTCAGGATTGAGTTTAGCCTTTTCATCTCCAATCAGGATAAGGACATGAGACATGTCCATCTTGATTTCACCATTGAGATCTTTGCAAAAAATTCTACTCAATGGCATCCCATAATTGGTTGGGATATCAGCAACCAAGATATTCAGTTTTAACTTCTTTTCTGGATATTAGCAACCAAGAGCTACTTGAGCATCTTTCAACTGACCAATTAGTAGAACTTGTTTTACCTCCTTAGAGTATACCTTTCCTGATGGTTTGTTTAGAGAGAGGCCTAGGGCATGGACCACCTTCAAAGGAATAACATTATCAGATGCACTAGAATCAATGATACAATTGCTTAACTTGCATCTAGCTATATGGAGGGAGACATAGAATGGATTGATTTTATCTGATACAGAAGCTACTTCAAATGATTCTTTCTCAGTCATGAGCCCTTCTAGATTATTTTCCCCTTCTAGAGAAATTCTTGACTTATGATTTATAGTAATTTTAAATGAACCCTTCACTTTACCAATGCATTGAATCAACCTATCTAACTGATGTGGGTTGGCTTTTCGATAGTCCAACTAAGAAATGTGTACTTTGGTCTTCTTAGAATGATCAATGAAATCAAAAGAGTCTTCAAAAATGGGAGAAGATTTGACTTTATTTGCTTCCTTTTCTTTTGAAGGCTATTCCAAAGTATACTTTCAAGATAAAAATTTCTTAGCAGTGTCATTAGAAGCTTTATCCTTTGCTTCTTTTCCCCATTTCTCTTCTAATCTATCTCTAATTTGGTGTAGATGCATTGCAAGAATGATTGTTAATATCTTCAACTTTCTCACCATCAGATTCATTTTCTAGAAAGTTCATGGAAGAGGACCGAATAGTAGGTTCTATTGCATCTTTAGGAGCCACGTATTCTTCTATTTTCTCTACCATCAAATGCATTTGCATGAATCTGGCCATCTTGGGACAACTTGCACCATCATGATTTGTCACAAGGTGGAAATCACACATAGCAGCTTGTTTACTAGATGATGTGGGATGTTCAATGGCTAATCTTAGTGTTGGTTGGGGTATCCATTTAGATTGTTTGTTCTTTTGATATGGCATATAATTCCCCTTGGGATATATTGATACAAAGGTGGAGGATTATGGGTTAACTACTTCTTGATTTGTAACACATCATTAGCCAATTTTTGATATAAAGGGTCAGTGGTAGAGATAGGAGCTTGCTGACCTTTTCCTTTTTGTAGATCATGACTCCATTTAACCAAACTAAGCAAGTCATCCTCCACCTCAATGGCTAAATTTTGTGTAGTTGCTAAATTAGGAGCTCCCACCCTTCATATTTGAAAACTTACATTAGAAGGTTGGGCACTGATAAAGAAGGTCATTTGATTTTCTTCAATGGGTCTTTTGTTGATGGGAATTCGATTCACTTTCTAGTTAAAATGAGCAATGAATTCCTGCAATGGCTCATGAATTTCCTTCTTCATTTTAATTAACTGGGAGAGAAGCAAATGTTCATCTTTGGAAATTTTAAATCTCCTCTCAAATGCTTGAATCAATTTTGCCCATGAATTCATTGATCCATTTGGTAGCTAACCAAACCATTTAGCCACAACTTTTGTGAGTGTTTCAACAAAGAGATGAATAGAAACATCTTCGTGTTGAATTACAAGAACCCCACTTGTCATAAAAAAGGCACTAATGTGTTGATCAGTGGTGACTTTTCCATCACTAGAAAACTTAGGAATAATTTTTCTTGAGCCAATGGGCATGTCATGTAATTGGTTCCCTAAAGCTAAAGGACCAATAGTAGCTCCCCATGGAACTAGTGGTTGCAGTGCTTGTTTTACCATAGTTGGGAGAATGATGTTCAATGGCTACAAATTTATAGCTAGAGGTACCAGGGTACCTAGAAATATCAAAGCTTGAAAGGCCACAGGAGAAACAATAGCCTTGGGTGGTGAAGATGGCCTGCTAACAGACTTAACCTTCTTCTTCTTCTTAGGAGTAACTAGCTTAAAATCTAACTTTCGAAGGGCTTCAAAATCTTTGTCTAGTAGACCTTTTTGTCTATCCACTTAGATATATGGTTTGTTAGCCAACTTATTGGTTATTATTTACTTGCCCTTAGATGCGACCAAGGTTCTGTCTATTTCTTCTTGGGATAACAACTATTCTTTCAACAACTACAATGTCCTGGCCAATAGGAGCTCTTCAGAAGATTTCCCCAAATTCTTCCTCTTCCTCAAGAACTTGGTTTACTTGATGATATTGTTGAGCACTTCATCTACAACTCTAGGCTAGAGTATTCAAGTTTGAGATAATATATTCTTGGGTGTACTGGAAGCCAAGGTTTGGTTGGAGAACACGAAAAATGTTCTCATGTGGTAGCACCATTATGCTTCATCACATGTGACTATCTATCTTTTCTCATTCAATCTCCCTAGTAGAATAGACAAAAATCTATTGGTAAACAGATTTGTCATTTACAAAATATGCAATTTAGCCCAATGGAGTGTGTGGAAAATCAATTTCTCCAATAGTTGGATAGGCCCTTGATATCTAGCCTTCCACTGCATTTAGAGGGGCAACTCCCTTGTATGATTTTTTTTTTTGAAGTTTTCAATGAAGATGATTACAACTTAGAATATAAAAAGGAAATCATTGATACCAAATACACCACATGACTTCAATGTTTCCATAAATCAATGTAAATTGTTAATGAAAATAATCAAGAACTACGCTTGAGATCTATCATTGACAAAATGTTGATTTGATAATTCATGAGCATTTGCACAATACTATGGAAAACACCCATTACAAAGAAAGAATCAACATTTCAACATTTAAGATATGTAGAAAGAGAGAATGCAAAGTGTATTTTCTTTATTTCTTAGAACCAAGAACATAAGAAGTGAGTGATTACAAGAACAATAATTGTGTGCACTTTCCAAAAATTGCTTTGTTATCAAAACATAAGTGTTCCCTCTCCCTTATTTCCATATCCAAAAAGTCCCCTTTACAAAGCCAAAAAGATCCCTTTAATAGAGATGGAGGTTAAGAACTACTTCCAAAATATGTGTTTTGGGAGAGGTTAATTAACCTCGACAAAATTAACCAAGAATGATCAAATCCTTATCATATGGCCAGATGTGACAAAAATCACTATTTTCAAGCATGACACTTTTGTAGTCAACACTTTGATGAAGAATCAAAATTGGGACTATATCAAACAATTTCTTCATCTAAACATTGGTCATATATCCACCATTCTTCCAGAAGGTGGCTCCTCCTGCAACTTTATAGATAGAATCAAAAGATGAACTTGATGTCTACAACTACAATCAAGGTGGTAGTGGTGGTTTAACATTCACATCTTTAAATTCTTTTGTCAAATAATTCTTGTGTCACACTTTGCACATTGTCTTTGCAAAACAAAATCTCCACTTGACACATACTAAATATTTTAAACTATATTGACAATTTGTTAAACGGTTTGCAGAACTCCCCATGTTTGACAAAATACCCAAGCCACCTTTGTTGTGATAACACACAAACATGGTTTATCTAGATCCTTACGATTACTAGTCAAACCATATATTCATAAAGCATTTTGTTTGTTAGGTTTGATGAGGAATGACATTAATATTCTTCTAGAGTAAGTCACAAAACTCTATTTGGATGATCGGAAATGTAAGTGTTTATATCTCTACGCATTTGGCATGGTGAACTTGAGCCATGGTGTTTCAAGTTCATGGGATCACATCTTCTAATAATTATGAATCATTAGTAGGCTTTAAAATTGGTTATGTGCAAGCATACTTCTTTTGAGAATTCCATGTAGCTTTCTCCTTTTATGATTGTGGCTTCTACACATGCAATTGCTAAGCATGTCCAGAATATCAACTCTTGCAAAACTTTGAAGAATGCATCCTTTCATGGTGACTGCAAAGACTATCTATCAAGCATGCTTGACTCATGATCAACCACATTCGATGTCTCTAAGTCTTTCCTTTTGGCATTGTTTTGTGATATGTTCAAATTTTTTATTCATGAAATGATGCAGACTTAAAGGCTTCAGATCTTTGGTGTTTTCTTGACAGATGAGACGAATGATCTGACAAAGAGATCAATAAACCTATCAAGAACCCATGAATTAGCAAGGACTCCTATCATAATCTGCAAACTCTAGCATGAAGTAGTGCTAGATTCATAATTAACTAATCATGTTCTACTTCTCTAAAATATATATCATGTGAAGAGTTTGTCAAAAATGCCATTTATTTTAATAGTGCAATCAGTTCTTTCAGTGTTTCCGTTTAACTCCTTATGTGGTTGTGTAGATATTATCAGTTGGAGGGCTTGATCTTATTAAATAAATAGAGCATGCACAGAGTATTGCAAGCTGTCACCCTTTGTTTACAAGCCCTTTCTTCCTATTTGCAAATGTCATATGCTACTGCAATTTGTGCTCCCTCAATCGCTCCTCCAACTTCCTTCTCCCCCTGCTTCAACTTCTTTTCTCTAGTCTTCATCATAGTTGTCTCTCCTTTGTGGGGTTTTGAGGGTCTTTGGTGAAAAAAAAGCACTACTTTTTTCTGCTTTATGGATGGGAAGCTCTAGCTTGATGTATTGTCAAAAGATTTATGATCATGATTGTTTTTAGCCTCCTTGGAATTCTTGAACTAAGAAAAAATCTTCCCTTCACTGTGTTGAGAGTGAATGATACCATAGTTAATCCTTGATTCTAAAGTAGAATGACTCTGTTCTTCCCTTTTCTGAGATCTTGCATTTGAAACCAACTTTCATGGAGGTTAATTAACCTCTTAATTTTTAACCTCTTTCAAATGGGAAAAGAGCTAGGTTGATAACCATCTTTGAAATACGTGTTTTGAGCCTCTAAACTTAACCTTTTTGGATAAGAGATTAAAGTTAATGATGTTGAAGAAAATACATGTTTTGACAATTTATCTTAACCTTTTTAGAGGTTAATTTTGCAAACTTATCTTAACCTTTTAAAGGTTAATGGTTAATATTTTGATTGAAAATACGTATTTTGGTTCCTTCCATTAACCTGTGACAACTTTTGACTTATGGACTAGATTTTAAAATTTTGAAGTGTTGGAGGAAGCTAAGAATGAGTCAGAGATAGTTGAAGGGTGAAATTTCTCAAAAAATTTAAGAGTAAGTGACCATTTTAATTCTTAAAATGGAGGCATATTATGAGAATAACCATAGCTTAAAAAGTTAGGAATTGAGGCAATTTTAATATTTGGGCAACAAGACTTTGTCGCTATAGTGAACTCTTTATTTTCATCATATGCAAAGCTTTCTTATTTTCTCATGTTCAATTTTCTATACAAATTCATAAAAATTCTTTGCTCGAGCTAATATATAGCTTCAAGATGATAACCACCTCTATTTAATGTGGTATAAAATAGAATAGTTTTTTTTTGACCTACAACCAATTAACTACAGAAACAATAATATATATGACCTTCCTTGATTAAAATTATTCTGTTATAATAGAATGCATAAGGATTATAGCACCATGAGTTTCCTAGCATCCACATTCGCATGTATCCATGTAAATCTTGTGCCAAAAATGGCACATATAAAACCATGATATAGATTATTTTTATCAAAGAAGATAAGTCTTTTACATAGATCATATGTACCACTCATAGCAGCTATAATGGTTGATATTGGTTCAAACCACTTTTCCATCCATCAATCATATAGTAAATATATATCTATTACAGTGTTAGCATACATAACAAGTTACAACTTTCATAACAAATGTCTCATATCTTATTCACCAATACTATTTGTTGGATCTTCGAGACTCCTTGTTGGCATAGAGATGGCATGAAATGCTTATAATATTGTTTGATGTAGAAATTAAAGAAATAAGTAACAAATCATGTATAATAGTTTCTAGTTAAATGTGACAAGAAGTTCTCATAAAGTAGGTGACATGAAGATATGTTCCACAAATCAACATGTCATGATAATAAAGATTAGTAAAAAGAAATCAATAATTAATTTTCCATATTTTAACCCCAAAACAATATTAAATACTACTTATATATATATTAAACCATATGTAACATAAAATAGTAAAATGGGATGAAACATAATGGAAATGGAATAGGGAAGTAAGTATGAAAGTACATGAAATGGATTAAAATATGGCATAAAATGGGTCATAAATAGCTCTCATCATTCCCCCCAAGTTAGCATATTGCATGTCCTTGTGCAAATAGTATGATCAAGGGGTCTTTGATTTGAACTAGAGGTACTTGGATTTATGTCTTTAGACTTTGACACTACTCGGAACCCTTTATTTTCATCATATGAAAGGCTTTCTTATTTTCTCTTGTGTTCAATTTTCTATTTCCAATATTTTTACGTCCTTCAATTTTTCATCATTTTTTCTTTTTTCATTTTATTTATAACATCATGGTTCAATTGGTTACATGTACGAGAGACCATTAAATTTATATCTTGTGATCCACAACCTAATGTAAAATGGATGAAATGGGAAACAGAACAAGGGATATTGTATAATGGATATAATAGATTTTATGATGGGATGATTAAGGATGATGGATGAAATATATATAATAGGATGGGACACCTCCCCCCAACTAAAGGGGTTGACCATCCACTAGAAACACAGAGAGGCTAGGGAGGGGTGTTGCATAGTGATCAACATAATAAGTGATATAAATAAAGCTAAGAGGTAAAATAATGAAAAATAAAATTGATTGTTTTACCAACATGCATTTTCAGAGAGACCAAGGCTGGAATATAGAGCAACTCAGCAACTATCACCTCCAAAATTGAGGAATTTGCAACAAGGAACTAAGAAAGGCATCCAAAATTGCAATACCAAAAAAGACCTCCATCTAACTAAAAGCACCAAAGAGTATACCATTAGAGGGAACCAAAACTTGTGACAAAGACTGCAACTATAGGAGCCACTACCATCTAATGGAAGCATTGTATAATAAACATTAGGTAGCACATTCCACAGAAACACCTCAACTAAACATGTAACACATACTATGGGTAATCAAAGATGTGAGGATCACATCGAATAGGAGTAGAGCTTGACAGGAAGTTCCAAGAATGAAAGAACCGCATAAGCCATTGAGCATTCCTGAAATGAATGATTAGTAGAAAAACCAAGAACAATAATTATTGCATATTTTTATTTTTTCCTTTTTTTTCATTTTTCATTTTTGATAATGATAAGTGACCATTGGCAAGCCAATTTTCAATCACTCATTGCTTAATGGCACTATAAAAAAAATTTCACCATTAAGAATTTATTTTGCAGTTAATATTTGTCGAAAACTAGCTTTTAGATACTAAATAACCAACAATACTCAAACGTTTTTATTGTTGAATCTTTTTTTCTTCTTTTTTCCATTTTAAAATCAAAATCAATAACTGCATAAAATGACCAAAGAAAATAAATCCTAACATGGATGGTGAAGAATGATACCATCCAAAACTTAAGTTCCATCCATGACCCCACAAAAGACATTGTTGAAACTAGATTGCAGAAGGAACTAAAGATTATCACAAATGATAATCATAACATAACTGGAACCAAAAAACCACTATGCTAGAAAAAATCTTCATCCATGTATCTCATGCCACTAAATCTGAAAACTGCTTGGAGAACTTTAGAACACACTAGGCCACTTGGGTAAGTGAATTACTTGCAAGGATGATGATCCTGACAAGACATAGTGCTCCTATAATGACAACCCATGATCACCTAGTGTGAAGTTGTTCTATCCAATCCTTTTGATGGATAAGTCCATTTCATGAAATAAATACCTTCATTATCAAAGACAAGGTGGTGGAGTGAAATACTAACTATAGTCTCTAATCCATACCATAATATGCATGGATCTCATAGACACAGTTGCATAGTTTCCTCATGTGATCTATCACTATAGAAACAAGATATGTCATCTCGAGGTGGTGAACACATTTTGCAAAAATCTTCTTGGGATCTCAAATAGTGTAGCACAAGTGAAACTGATGTGCGCCAAATAGCTAGCAAGCTCACAAAATTTTAACAAAGCTAACATAGTGGGTTATGCAATGCTTGTGTAGAACATCAAATGATATTGGTTCTAAAATCATCTCACCACAACAAGGGGCACGTAATCATATTCTCAAAACCAAGCATATCAAGTATAGTAAAGAAATTGCATCTAGTCAATAACCCTACCACTAAGTGAGTAATACATTTTTACAAATGATAGGTAGGCTTATTGATATGAATAATAACTTGATAAAAAAAAATGAATATGATTACAATTAGTTATACCAATGCCAATCAATATAAGACTACATACCTTGATATGGTCCAATTATTACAAGATGAGGTATATTAGAAGCATCAATGAACATTTATTAGGAATCAATGAACATTTATTAGAAAAGTCAAGGAAATCCCCCAACTTAACTTCATACTACAAGGGCATGAAAACATTTAGATAACTAGAGGAATAGGGTAATCCATTAAAAATACCTTGCGTCATCAATTAACCAAATATATCAAAAGTCAATGGATATCCCCTAGCTTAATTTCACATTACAAAAGTGTGGAGTTATTAGGACCATCCAAGGAATAAAGAAATAGAACGGTAGTAAAAAGAATCAATATGGACAATACTTTAATCCTTTTGAAATGAATAATCATCCATTTGCAACATATTTTGTTTGGTCATTAATGCATATAATCTCTTAGAATTGTGCTTGATCAATTATTGGTCCCAAATCAACAAGTATGTGAGGAATACACAATTTAACCATAGGCCTCCAAAGATCAATATGCTTAAGTACAAAAGTAATAAAATATAGATTTGGAGAATCTAAAGCATATTTGTGGAATGAGAAAATCATATGGTTTAATATTACTTAGTGAATGATTAATATAAACACACATGATTATTAGTCTAATAATTAAAACTGGTACAAATTGAAGTATGGGCTCATTTGTGGGTATTTGGGATTCACAAAGTGGAAAAGAAGAAAAAAGTTGATTATAATTCAAAAAATTATATTTTCCTCCAAATTCAATTATGCCAAAATCACATCCCTTATGTGCATCTATACATTCCAATGGTAACTAACCAATTTCAAGCACATCATTAGATGGTAAAGGGGTCCTTGAAAGTTTATATGTAGTTTTATCCACCTTATTATGAAATTTGTTATGAGGCATTATAGTTTCCTTTGGTGGATATAGTAGAATGGGTAGAATATGATGTGAATGGGATGGTAAGAATTTTGGGAATAAGGATGATAGGTAGAACATAGATGGTAAGGATGGATATGGTAGAATATAAGAGGGATATATGGGTTATTGTAAGCATGCATGATTACATTTATTGTGCATACTAGGTGGATAACTATATTTTGAAGAAATATTTTGTTTTTCCAATGCAATAAAATAATCCATAACTTGATCTTCTTGATTTTGAGTTTGAAATTGTTTATTAGTTACAAGAAAAATGTGTCCACTTTCACCCTTATTATGGTGAGACTTACAAATAGCTTGTACCTCATTCACCATGTCCTCATGGTTCTTGGAGCATTTTCACTTATCATCCTTCCTATAACAAATAGAACAATAAATGGTAAAATTTTCATTCTCAAAATCAAATTGTTGTAAAAATTCATTAATTATTTTCTCTTGTTCAAATGTGGAAATAATATTTGGACATACCTATGGCAATGGAAGATCAAGATTATTTAAGTTTCATTCATTAGGTAGAGAGGGTATAAAAACATCACCTTTGGTCAATGCAATATCCCCACCAATTTTGTCTTTTGTTTTTAAATTTACAAGTGGGGTTCTAGGGGTGGTAGCCCCCAATGGGGTCAAGGGGCAACACCCCTTGTGGGGTCTTGGGGTAGCAGGCCAGGGTCAAGAGACAACATGGGGCCTTGTCACCAAGCACATTTTTCCTCTTGTGTTCCCTTCAAATATTTCATTTTTGAAACTATTTTCACCCAAAATTGATGCACTTGAAAAACCTTGAAAATGCATCCTTTTTAACATTTTTTCTTCAAAAGGATTCTTTTCTTTACCAATAATTCAAAACAACTAGTGATAATTTAAAATTGAATCTAATTTATAAGTCCTAATTGCAAACTCTAAAATAGTGCATCTATATGATTTATGCAATGCCAATTAAGATTAATTACATAAGAAAGGATAGCAATTGCAAAAGCTTTCATCCTAATGCATTGTTCCTAATCCAACTCATCAAGATAAAATTCCTTTGATTCCTTTCCCCAACACCGGTACCAAAATGATAGGCCAACACTAGAGCAAATAATAGGGAAAGATTTAACATAAATTATAATGATTTTCAGCTTGGTCTATTTGTGTCAATCTGAGGGCATAAGGTTATGAAATGTGTCTAGGAAATATATCATCAAGGGGTGTTACTTGTGAGATGATGGATTATGAATTTAGCTAGAACACATAGAAGAAAACTTACATCAAATCAAAGAAATTATGGTGACAGGAACTAAAACACACAACTCTTGAAGTAAACTAGAATGAGAACTAGAATGAACTATGAAGATGAAATCAAGAATGCAAGATTACAGAAAATAAATAGAATACCATGAAAATAACTAGCCTCATAAAATGATTTGCTAATGCAAATCTGATATAGCTTTAATGCTTGTCTCTTGATGAAAATGTGATAGCAACTTCAGAATATGATAGGAGCTATTAATAATCTGCATAATAATAACAATATTTTCCTATACAAGTCAAAAATTCTCAATTTGAATCAATTCAATTAAATGAATAAGAACTTGATAAGTTGTCTTACCCAATTATGATATTAATCAGATTGTAAATTTAATAATATGAACTAACTATTGATTTAAAATTAAACCTTATTCTATGGAAAATTAAACACACCAAACTTAAATTACAAAAATCACCAGCATATTGAGTAGTGGGTCCTTCCTCCTCAACTTGTTGAATGATGAAATTAAAACATCTCTCCCTTAGACCATCTCAATCATGCAAAGTTTTATATTATTGATCAAATTTTTTTTCATACAAATTCTTTGCTTGAGCTTATATATATATATATATATATATATATATATATATATATAGAGAGAGAGAGAGAGAGAAAGAGAGAGAGAGAGAGAGAGAGAGAGAGAGCTTCAAGACGATAACCACCTCTATCTAATGTGGTATAAAATAGAATGGCTTATTTTTGACCTACGTCCAATAAAATAGAGAAATAATAATATATATATCACCTATTAAAACTATTCTATTATAACAGAATGCATAAGGATTATAGCACCACGAATTTCCTAGAATCCATACCCACATGTATCCATGTAAATCCTGCACCAAAAATGGTGCATATAGAATTGTGATATAGATTATTGTTATCAAAGAAGATAAGTCTTTTACATGTATCATATATACCACTCGTAGTAGTTGTAATGGTTGATATTGATTCAAGCCCCTTTCCATCCATTGACCATATAGTAAATATATATCTATTATAGTTGTAGCATACGTAACAATTTATAGTTTTCATAACAAATGTTTCATATTTGATTCACCAATAGTATTTGTTGTGTGTTTGAGATTCCTTGTCAGCATAGAGATGACATGCAATGCTTGTAATATTTTATGATGTAGAAATGAAAGAAATAATTAACCAATCATGTATAATAGTTTCCACCCAAATGCGAAAGAAAGTTCTCATAAAGTAGGTGACAAGAAGATATGTTCCACAAATCAATGTTGTGATAATAAAGATTAGTAAAAAGAAACCAATAATGAACTTTACATATTTTAATCCCTAAATAATATGAAATACTACTTATATATATTAAACCATATGCAACATAAAATAGTAAAATGGGATGAAACATAACGGAAATTTAACAAGGAAGTAAGTATGAAAGTACATGAAATGGATTAACATATGGCATAAAATGGGTCATAAATAGCTCTCATCATTCCCCCCAACTTAGCATATTGCATGTCCTTGTGCAATCAATATGATCAAGGGGTATTTGGTTTGAGCTAGAGGCACTTGGATTTATGGCTTTAGACTTTGTCTCTACCCTAAACCCTTTATTTTCATCATATGAAAAGCTTTCTTAATTTCTCTTGTGTTCATTTTTTTATACAAATATATTTAAATTTTATGCTTGAGTTGATACATATAGCTTCAAGATGATAACCACCTCTATCTAATGTGGCATAAAATAGAATGGTTTGTTTTTGACATGCAGCCAATAAACTAGAGAAACGATAACATATATCACCTTCATTTAGTAAAACTATTATGTTATAATAGAATACATAAGGATTATAGCATCACAAGTTTCCTAATGTTCACATCCGTGTGTATCCATATAAATCTTGCGCCAAAAATGGCACATATAGAATGGTGATATAGATTATTGTTATCAAAGAAGATAAGTCTGTAATGGTTGATATTGATTCAAGCCCCTTTCCATCCACTGAATATATAGTAAATATATATCTATTACAATTGTAGCATACATAACAAGTTACAGTTTTCATAATGAATGTCTTGTATTTGATTCACCAATGCTATTTGTTTTATGTTTGAGATTCCTTGTCAGCGTAAAGATGGCATGCAATGCTTGTAATATTTTCTAATGTAGAAATGAAAGAAATAATTAACCAAACATGTATAATAGTTTCTACCTAACTGCGATAGGAAGTTCTCATAAAGTATGTGACAAGAAGATATTTTACACAAATCAACATGCCATGATAATAAATATTAGTAAAAAGTAATCAATAATGAATTTTCCATAATTTAATCCCAAAACAATATTAAATACTACTTATATATGTTAAACCATGTGAAACATAAAATAGTAAAATGTGATGACACATAATGAAAATGGAATAGGGAAGTAAGTATGAAAGTACATGAAATGGATTAAAATATGACATAAAATGGGTCATAAATAGCTCTCACCAATACCTAAAAAAATGTGACACAAGACACACCCTAGGAAACCCTCATTGAGGAAAAATCCTAGCCTACAAAAGCATCCATCATCATGTATTATTCAGAAAAATACCATTGCAATACAACCATGGAAGCCTTCAAAGTCATAGCCACAACCAAACAATCCATGTGAACAAGCATGACTCCACACATCCCATGCCATACTTCCAAACTTCACAAATGCTCCCTTGGCTAACTTTTCAAGCCTTGTCTTGCTCAACTTTTCTTTTTACCTTGTGTCCTTTTGTCATATCTCTACAACTACCCTTGTGGTTGCTTATATATTAGCAATTCCCACAAAACCACCAAGTGGTATTATATAAACCATGTGCTACCTAACCCATTAACACCACATTTAATATTTGACATTTAATTCTTTTTCTCCAATATTAAACAATTACATCAAATATTTTCATAGTGTTACAATACAACTCATCAAGTATATCCCATGGGAATCTTTCCATGTTGTACATCCATCTAGGTACTCCTAGGTGCAACATTACATAATAAAATATAACAATATTATGCAATGTGTGCAACACCCATTATCTCAACATCTTTTCTCTATGTTTCTTCTTCCTTCTTATTTTCTACTTATCACAAAATACATTCTTCTTCCTCTTTCTAGAAACTTTCCTCTTCTATTTTACTTTAGCCTTAGCCTCATGTTAGCCCTAACTGCTAAAGTAACTAAGAATGCTATTATCACGTGTAAAAGAGTCATATTAGTTGTTATATTGTCATTGATGTCAAGCCTTAGTTGGTTAGACATTATTCTTATTTAGTAGAATACCATATCATTTGATTGATAAAGAGGATTTGAAGAAGGTATGAAGATGATAGTTTTGATAAGTATTGGTATTCAATGGGCACTTGAATGAATTGGACTATGATAGTATAATATTGGTTTGATTGTTTTGAAAATGTGTTAATCTATGATTAAGTTCATAACTGGTGTGTTGGTAAAAGAAGGACCGCAATATTAACTAAGTGATTACAATTATCACCAAGCACTTGGCAAAGAAAAGTTAAAGTTCAGTGTTAATCAAGTAATTTTAGTGTTAACTAAGTGATGTATTACCCAAGTGAAGTTACAAATATCACCTAGTGAAGAACAAAAGAAAAGATTAATTTGAGGTTGACAAATGATAAAAGTTGATAATGTTCGAGAAGCATAAAGTATAAGGATGAAGTTTTTTATGAGATCAATGACTAGAATAATTCAAAGATGATCTTATGGAGAAGATTTATATTTTTATATTTTGCACAAAATTTGAGGTGAACTAGTATTAATGGAATGACTAGATGCAATGAATATGAGAGGTACTATTGTAATTTTAAGTGGAAAATCTAGAAAGATCTAGAAGGAAGAAGTCAACTATTTAAGGAGATGAACAAGACCATTTTTGGTTACTGATTATTTGTTGATATTGTTGATAAAGTGCGAGAATTAAAGAAGAAGAAAAATAAAAGGTGAACTAAGCAGAAAAGTGGTAAATAGATCAAGTAGAGGAAGTGTTAAAGTGAAAGAAATAGTGTATGAATCAGCTAAAAAGAGATTAGAAGGAAGAAGATAGAGCAAGTAGAGATCTAAACAAGAAAGGTAGTGCTAAACCTAACAAATCATTTGACTATTACTTTCTTACCATTGTAGAAAATAAAATCTCTTCGCCAAGTGGGCCTAAAAAGTTCATGAAATCTAATATGGTAACATCGATTATTGATGTTTGTAAGTCCTTTAGAGCAAGCCACTCTTTAGTAATGATAAGGAATGATAAGGTCTAGATGATATTTTTTTAAAAACCTCTAACCAAGTCACACTAAAAATGTGCATGTAAACATTTAACAAGGTTGGCTCCTAGTAGAGTTCACTTTAGAAGAGTGAAATTTTTGGGTTGCTAGTTCCCAAGTGTTTTTCCCTTTACAAGGTTCGTTCATTAATTATCTGTGTCAAAATGTGTGAGTGCTTATGTGTTGAAAAGTTAATTTTATATTATTTACTTAATGTTACAACTTGATATAAGATAATTTAATACCTCAATACTTGGAAAAATAAAGAATCATAACATAATAGTTTGAAGTATATTTGACGTAAGTTTTATTTGAGATGTTGAATGTGGTTACCAAATTATTACTTAAAAATTTTATTAAGTTTAATTTGGTACTGAATTGCTTTAAATGGCTATAGGATAAATGGATATAAGTGATTCACACCCCCCCCCATTATCTAACACCTTAGCCTCTACTTTTTCCTTTTCCTCTACTTCTACTTTTAACCATACTTACTTCAGAAGGAAATGTTCTCCATCATTAAAAAAAAAAGTCATCAACATCCATCTTTGACAAATCATTAAGGTCTACAATATTTGAGAGGAGCTCTTGTGCTAGTACCTCTCATTTATCATCATGTATTTCTAAAATATTATCTGCTTCTCCTTTTTATAGGATAGGATTGGACAACATCTTATGTTTTTGATATTTCTACTTTTTTCTCTAAGTTCTATCTAGCAATATGTTCTCAATCTTTTCCCTCACCTCTTCCTCTATATATACATTTATGGGTATGATGACTAAGGTTTCTCTAGTGCTTGAAGTTGTACTTCCCAAAGGTATGACTCCAAGTCCAATGGTTACCCCAACCTCTATAATTATTTTTGACATTTTGGTGCTCTACATTCACACCTCCAATTTATCCATGAGCTCTTCCAATATGGGTTATTGAGATGGATATATTTGATTTAGAGACTCACCTTCATTTTCTTTTTCTTTTACTTGGCTTAATAATTGATGAGCCGATGACTCCATTCATGGGTGTCTCTCTATAGTAGTTTTCTATGGTGGCTCTATTTAGACACTAGAGGGGGACATCTTTTCAAAATGAGCATGGTTTCAGTCTACCATGTGCTTGGAAACATCCTTTCCAACCAAATACACAAGAGGGAGACTAATATGATCAATATTAATCTCCTTATATAGAACATCTACATCCCCTACATCTTTAAACTTCTTTGGGAAGGTTTGCAAGTCATAGTAGACTATAAGCTATCTCATTCATGGTTAGTTACCTATATTATCTCCTCTAGACATCAAAGTTGTATTGGTTATTTTCCTAAGAATCTTCTAAGTGTAGAATATAATGAAATCCACCTTTGGGTATTAACTTCTCTATTCACCCTTTTATATCAATACTCCCTCATATAAAATTAAGGTTATCAAAACATAGGGCACTTGACTCATTTATCCCCTATCATGTTTCCACTAATATATATGTATCATTTCTTTATTTTACTAGGACCTGCACACCTTAGACTTTCTTTACTCCACATATTTTTTGCACTTCCAAGGAATGCCTACCCAAAAGGGAAATCAATTCACCGCAAACCCTCAAAAGTAAATGGGTGCCCTTAAGAACCTAACAAACCTAATGTAGGTGAACTTCTTATTCTAAATAAAATAATAATTCCACTCTTCTATCATTTTCATAGCCTCTTTTGAGAGTCAATGCTAAACATCCTTGAAGATCATGATCATTGGGTCTACTATAAAATAATCATTAAGACTAAAAAAATGGGCAATGTAGTTATTAAATAATAAATGGAGATAATTTTCCCATTGTGATGGGTGTGAGTCTCTACTTCTCATTAGTCTATTGATTGGCAATCCTTAGAGACCGAGTGTCTACTATGCCAAATTCCATACAACATAAGATGTCATATAAAAATATTTCCTCTTTTCTATGTCCTTTGGCTACTAGTGGGCTAGTTGAACAACATTTTCTCAGTGGTGATGTAGTAGATATAATAATTAATCCATGGGAGAAATTATTTGCTAGTGTATTAGTCACAACTATAGGTTAATATACTAAGAGAGGGGTGAGTCAATATACTTACTATGTGTTGGAGTTAATGTTCCAATGGTAGTCAATAATAATTGTTGCACATGTGGAAAATCTTGTTGAGTTGCTTTCAATACAAGTTTAGTTTAGGTGTGAGTCAAAGAGTTTTAGTTTGAATCCAGTTCTTATTGTAGATGTGTTGAGTTAGGCATACATAAGTTTCAGTTAGCTGTCAAGTTTATGTGTGTGTTGTCAATCATGAAGTAGTTTTTTGTCAATCTAATTGACAGTCATTTATGAATGTTGTTGAGTCAAGCTATCATATAAATTTGCAACTATTATTCTATAAAATTAAGCTAGAAGTTGCTTCTTTCTCTATTTTAAATATGTTGTTTGATTTTTCCAATATGGTATCACATCCATCTCTATTTTAAAGGAAGTTGTTGTTGTGAGAATGCAAGTCTCGTGCTACTAAAAATTTTGTTGTTGTGCAACATTGGAAGGTATATTCATATTTTTATTTTATAAATTTTGAAAATGGATATGCCTGTAGAAAAATATAATGGTCAAATTTTTCATACATGGAGAGTGAAAATGCAAATGCAACTGATGAAAAAAAGTTTGTGGGGCATAGTTAATGTCATTGAAATAGTACCTATAGATGCTAAAAATAAGTTTGACTAGGAAAGTAGAGATGAGAAAGATAAGTCTATTGTTGGTCTTTCTCTTTCAGATTCAAAACTACATCATGTTGATTTAGACACTAACTAAGTTGTTTGGAGCAAAAGAAACAAATGCAAAATTTTCTTTAAAATTGCAGCTATTTAGTTTTAAAATTTCTCATGAAATTACTATGTCTAACCACATTAGGAATTTAAGATCTCTAATCAAACAACTTGTTGATGTTGGTTTTGTAATTGATAAAGATGATGCTAAAGCTATCTTTCTAAATAGTTTGGCTTCAAAATATAGCAATGTTTTTTTACTCTCAGACAAATGTCTTCACAAAATTTAGAAGATGTGATTTCAACACTCTAGGTTGAAGAAAAGAGAACATTTATAGGGGATTCAAGAGAAAATACTCAACTCTTTCATGAATTATACTCAAAGAACAATATGGAAAGAGAATGTATGGTAAGAATGAAACTGAATGTTTCCATTTTAAAAAGGTAGGACATAGTACAATGAATTGTAAATTTGTGCAAAAGACCTTTTTAGAGGTAAAATTAAAGAATCAAAAAATATAGTTGTTCATGCTAAATCACCTAATGTTGTTGATGATGATGACTTCATTAAAAATGAAGATCTTGTTTAATTTTGAAGAAGTCTATGCTATAAAAATAGGAAAGAATGTGGTAGAGGATAGATGGATACTCAAATAGTTTGAGGTACTATAAGATTAGAGAAGCTATACCTTTATGAGGGTTATGATCCATTCCATGTAGAGATGGTGTGTCAAATAGTTTGGGGAGATCTGAAAGTCTAGAAGCTTTTCATCATACCTTTATGAGGGTTATGAGACATTTCATGTGGAGATGGTGTGCCCAATGGTGTTTTGAAGTTGGATGATAGTTGCATAACTATGAAAAAGTCTTACTCCTCTATGACATATTTTCAAAGTATAATTTCTACATAATGTTTCCTTTAGTGGTTGGACATTGAGTGGGGATGTTGGAGTCAATGTTCCAATAGTAGTCAATAATAATTTTCATACATGTGGAAAACCTTATTGAGTTTCTTGCAACACAAGTTTACTTTAGGTGTGAGTCAAAGATTTTTAGTTTGAATTCGGTTCTTGTTGTAGATGTGTTGAGTTGGGTGTCTACAAGTTTCAGTTAGTTGTTAAGTTTATGTGTGTGTTGTCAATCATAAAGTAGTTTTTTGTCAATCTAATTAGCAATCATTTAGTAATGCTATTGAGTCAAGCTATTATAATTTTTCATATATTTTTCAATAAAATTAAGATGGAAGTTGCTTATTTGTCTATTTTAAATCTGTTGTTCAATTTTTCCAATACTATGTTCAATATTTTATTTTATATCATGCTCCTTACTTATCTACATATTATTGTAGACTATAATGCAACCGGTCAAGGATAAGTCAAAAACACATCACATGGAAATAAAAACACATAACACAATATTTATCTTGTGGAAACCCAACTAGGGTATAAACTAGTGTGTGTGGGTTGATATTCACAAGTTTTCACTCTTCTAAAGTGTGCCTAGTCAAGAGCTTATCCTTGTTAAAAGGTTACAATAACCCTATGAGGTGTTACCTTGTTAGGGAATCTGGATGAGACTTGTTAAGATCTTACTTTTTTAGAAGTATCTTGGTTAAAGGAATTTTCAACACAAGTTAATGTGTCACCTTGTTAAGGGATTTATACAAAGAACCTGTCAGGGTCCACCCTCAATAGGATTTGTTGTTGCAAAGGTAAGAAAATAATACAGAAATAATCCAACTATTTAGCTACCAAATTTAGCTTGGTGTAGATCCTTTTTTAGATCTCTTTACCAGTCTAGAACTATGCCTTAACTTTTCTTGCTTTGTAACTTTGTTCACAGATCATTTGTATGTTTCTCTCGCTCTACTTGTGTACATAATAGTCTTAGTACCATTCATGCACACTCTCCTCTTATCAATACAATCACTCCTTGAAGATGATATCTTTGATCACTCTTCTTCACTTTGTGGGATTTCACCTTAGCCCATCTCTTCTGGCTCTTAGCTATTTGCATGGAAATATAAACTTTACCCTTTCAGTTTTTTTTTTTTCTTTTGTACTCTTCTTTTGCTTTCCTTGGAATATTTGATCTAGGAATTCAAAATTTGAATTCTCACTCTAATCACTAGCTTAACCTCACATTGTAGTAGTGCACCACTCTTGTTAGGTTGTGGCATGTTTGTACCAAAGTCACAGGTGTTATGTGTTCTTAGTGACTTTCTTTAGTTGGAAAGAATTCAAATTTGAATTCTTTTGGCAGTTCCTTGATCCTTTCCCCCATCACCATTAAATGTGATGTTGAGTGCACTTGTAACCTCTGCATGAGTATAAATTCATGAGTTTCTTGCTTCATGCTCATCACCTTGACCTTGCTTAACCAACTCATTATTTTTTGTGTCACTTCTTTTGCTTGCTTCCTTCTACTTATGCAATCTTCACTTAGCATGATTGCTCTAAGTGGAACACTTTTATCATCATCTCTACTAGGCTTTTACATATCCTATACTTTGATTACCCTGGTGAATCAAAGTTACACATTAGTGTGCCTTGCCTATTGTACCTCTCTACTGATCATGATTCCTTCACATATTTCACTAGAAATGAAAACACTTTTTATGACTAAGTATGTGAGGCCTCACCCAGACTGTCATGGTATAGATGACATATTTGCATTATGATACTTCTAATTCAATGTTTTGATACACTTTTAAGACTATAAGATTATGTCATTTTAATATCTACATTTTGACGATCCGCATATTAGGATCTAATTGATATAATTAATGATTACATTTCATGTTCTAAATTATTTCAATTGCTTTAATAGAAACTAAATTTGTAGAAATGCTTGAAATGTCAAATTATAATGTTAGTGTTAAAGGATAGATTTTTTTATGCAATAGAACCTAATATTATGAATGGGATGATCAAACATATATGGATGCAACTTTATGACATGATAGAATTAGATTATTTTGTGATGCAAAATGTTAATTTGATTATGATAATTAATGATATGCAGATAAATGTTAATAGGGTTATGATGATTTGTGATATGTAGATAAATGTTAATTTGATATGTAGATTTTAACATTCTAACATTTTGAATGATTAGGAAAGGAAATTGAATTGAATTATGTTAATACAAGTTATGTAATGTTTAAAATTATATGCATTTATGATATATATTTTATATGACCTCCTTGGACTATTGATACTTGAGTTTAATGTGTAGGACATGGAACCATGGAAATTTTGGGGGAAACAAGTTCCAAACCTATGTGAACACAGTTAACCAAGGTGAATCTTTGGAAGATTCAAAAGCCTCGTTGTGAAAATATTTTGATTCATAAATGTAAGTTTTCTTGTATGTGGAAATGTTTAATCATAAAGATGCATTAGTGACATGTCATGGTGATGTGAAATGTGATTTTATGTTTCACTTGACACTTGTGGACTTTATGTGTAATTGACATGTCATTTAGGGTTTTGGTTATGGTGGCATTTTACCCTAAGACTAGTTACCTTGCTAATGAGTAAGTAAACCCACTTAACAAGGGGTAGGATGGGTCACAATCAAAGGAAATTAAAATTTATACTTGATTAGGTTTTGAGGGGTCATTAGGTGGTCCCAAAGTGTCTTTTATGTGAAAATGATCTACCCATGTGATAGTATAACATGTTAGGGACCAAATTTTAACTAGTGACTCGACAGCCTAGGGGGGCCCTTTATCCATGCATTCTTCCACCAATTCAAAATTTGAGTTGTCACATGTGTTCTCTTCCATGTTCCCACTAAGTCAAATATAGAAAATTTAGAGGGAGACAAGTTTGTAAGAGGGAGTGGCTTAGTATCTTTGCTAAAATAGATAGTGGGAAGGCCTTATTTGAGAGTCTTGGACAAACTAGGGGGGTGTTCACCCACTCTCTAATTTTAGATATAGTTAGGGTTTTGGAGGAAGACTTAGGAGCTCTACAATAACTATTATTTCCTTTAGCTTGGACCAAGTTGGTGTTCAAACCATGTTCATTTTCTTTCTTTTAGTATTGTATAATTAATCTGCAAGCATGGAGTATTTGTTATGGGATCATGCATTGTATTGTAAATCTTTGGATGGTAGATTTTGGTATTGTGTTGTGCCATTGTGAATCCTTTTACTGTGTTGTGGTGGTGTGATTTTGCATTGTGTTTAATGAAATTTCTTGAATTTTCTTTCTTGAATCTCCTTGTTTTGATTTGAATGTCAAGTGTTGTATGGGTGTGAGGGCTTCACTCACTCTTTGAAAAGGGAAGAGAAGTCCAAGGTGAAGGGCTTAGTTGGGCTTGAAACATAGTTGAGAACCTTGGAGTATGCACTCCATTTTATGCCATATTCATTCATATCCTACTTTGGGGGTGATAAGGGAAATGATGGTGTAGAAAGGAAGTTTATGGAGTATGGGTTTTCAAGGATGCTATAGTTGATGGTAGTATATTGGAGGATATTTGTGAAAGCCCCAAAAGGGCATGGAGATTGTTTATTTTTGAAAGCCCTAAAAGGGCATGAAAATTGTTAATTGCAGATATGGTATGAAATGACAAGTCTCCTTTTTGAAAGCACACCTTCACCCTATGTTCAACATTCCATTGGTGAACCATTATGAAATACCCTTGGAATGGGATTGTTTGGTGTTATGTGGTGTGTTTCATGCATTAGTAAGGGTTGAGTGTGTGTATCCCAGTTGGACTTGTTTCCCCTACTTGATGGGTGCCTTTATAGAAGCCTAGGATGGAAGATGAGCCTCCATGGTTCCTAGTTTGTCTATGTTTGTAGGTTTTGTGAAGATGGAATCCTTGAAGATATTAGGGTTTCACCCTTGACAAAGTTGAAAAATCAAGTGCATAGAGAGACCAACCTTCCTATGTTATCACATAATATGTTGTGATGTTAAGTCTCCATTTTTGTTTCAATGTGATGTAAAAAGAAGTCTTCTCATTATTGTTTATTGTTGAAATGGTGTAAGGATAGATTGAGAAATTGTATATAGTTACTTGTAATAAAATATTCATTGTAAGTTTTTACATTATGTGGTTTGATGTAATATGAAGAATCATGTAAATGAGACACTTCTTCTTATGAATCAATTGGTGGAAATATTTCATAATGTTTATGTTTCTTTTGATATAGTTGATTTAAATCAAAACATAGATGATTGAATTGTAAGTTTATATGTTATGTATTCAATATAATGGAAGAAAGTTGTCATACTTTGATAGTTCATTTTATGTGTTACAAAACTCAAAACTAGTGTTGCATGTAAATTTTTAGAATATGACTCATAAAGTTTAAGATTCAATAAGTCAATAGACTTCCATAGAACCCAAAAGAAGATGCATTAATTAGAATGTTAAGATTGACATTAAACTTAATACCTTAAACAATCTCATGTCACAAACATTTTAGTGAGGAGAAGGAATGGGTGGAAATCATAGTATAAGACTTCATAAAATAAATAGGCCTATATGTGCATAAATTACTCTCTGGATTTTGTATGGGAGAGACAAATAAGTCTCCTCCCTATTACAGTCTAATATTTTAATCTAGGGAATATCCCTTGGAATCTCCCAAAAAAATGTCATGAAGGTCAACCCTCTAACCAAGAAAAAAGAAATAAACTTAAGCTAAAACAAATACACCATAGGTCCATGATGGGATAGGAGGATGAAAAAGAAAAGAAATATAGAACCTAACACTTGAACCAATCCCCACTAGGAGGCCTAGCCTTGTCACACATTGAGCACATGTAATAAACAATGATATGACCTTTGTAGTGACATATGTCAACAACCTTCTCCTAGGCATCCATTTTCTTGTTTGGAAATTTGAGTGAATGTAAGTCTTAAACTTCACCAATCATGACATGCCTAAAGAGGAGCAAGTAAAGTTGGTAAGCAATCCATGTTTGATTTTATGTCTTCCTTGGGATCCTTGCTACCCACATGGCATGATTGTCTCCTAGGCATCATCAAAGGATGTGACCCTTGTCATCCCACCTTTGGAAGAACAAAAGGGTATGTGAGTCATGAGGAAAGGGGGAACTTGTATAAGAAAGGGGAAAGTCATATTATTAAAAGGAAATATTTAAGAATTGGGTTGTGTGGGGTCAAGTATAGGTAGATGTGTAAACTTTTATTTTATTTAGGAATAGAGCAAAGTGGGAGTTAGTAGGTAATGTGAAATAGCAGGTAAGTAGGTTTTTTTTTTTAAATATTAATGTTTAGGGTTAGAATATATGGAGTCATGTGTTGGTGGTTAGGATAAAGGAAGTTATGGCATGTTATGGGTGAAGTATTTATACTTTGAAAAAGGGTAAAGTCGTAGGTGGCACAAGGGGAAGTGGGTAGGTTAGTCTAGAAGTTAGTTAGGGGTTCTTGGGATATTATAAATAAATATGCATAGAGATGGAGTGCCCACCTATTGTAAGTTTATGAAAATTTATTGATGTGTTTGAGTTGGAAATGTGTAGTTTATGTTAAGGGTATATGGTAGGACATAGGAATAGTTAAATGTTGAACTTAAGCAATTAAAGTTATGATTAGTTGATAGTTAAATTAATAATGTATGGAGTAAGTATAAGATTATAATGTGAATGTATAGGAGTTAGTAACATTATAAAGTTAGAATATTATGTGTTAATAGGAAATATGTCTAACCTTTTGGGGTGGTATTTATGGGAGCATATGATATTTCCTTTTATTATCTAATAATTGATTATACTAAATTAGTAGAATAATAAAAGAAATATTAACAATAATAATAATAAATAATAATAAAATAAAATAAATAATAGAGTAGTATGTATGATTATTATGTTTGGAATAAATATTCTAATAAGTCATCTATTTAATGAAAAATTGCGTACATGAACGTAATATAGGAAAGGATGTGAATTATATAGGACACATTAAGTGGAATATAGGATTTAAATTATTATGTAGGTTCTTTATTTATCTTTATTTAACCATCACTTAATTAATAAGGAAGTGGTAAGGTTCCATCTAAGAAGTAAATTAGAAATCAATTTTGAAATGAAGCTTTTATTTTGAGCTCTTATACTTTCCTTAATTATTTAATCTATTAATTGATAATGGTATGATCTATAGTTAGGATATAGGCCTAATGTACTGATCTTCATATAATTTGATGTGGGTGTCAATTGACACTGGTCAGTGATAACTAATAACAAAGTCTTAGAGAAAATTAAAATAATAATAATAATAAAATAATACATTTATAAATACGTTGTCAATAGTCAAGTTAATGGTATAGGAGCAGTTAGGAACTTAATGTAATAACAACGTCCAAGAACTTGTTAAATTTGGTGTGACTAAATAATAGTGTATAAGAATAATAAAACATAGTCGATGATTAATCTAATAGTCTAGATAGTAGTACTTAACTAGTAAGCTATCAATATGATTGAGGCTAATAAAGGATCAAATGTAAGAAACTCATTTAATGGTCCTACCATATCATAACAACTAGAATGGTTTTGGACATGAAGAGTAATGAGTTAATGTTATTTACCTAGGACAATCATAAGACATCTACACAATCATAATTATGGAACCATTACAACAACAATTGATGCAAAATTGGTGCTTCACATCCACGTATGTAATGCCTCAATCCTAGGATAAGGTGTGAATTCTGACATGATAACATCACTTAACTAGTATGTCATAACCTAGATTTTCAATTAATGAGAGGAATAAATTGGCCTCCTGTGGAAACTTGTAGTCCAAAATTTTGAATGAAAACAAATTCCCCCACCACAACTAAAAATTAATCATCTCCAAACTCAATGATCGAAAGAGCAACTTTATAACATTCTTGAAGATACATGAATTATTAAATCCCAGTCACCCATAGTTTGATAGAATCTCATAACATAGTATTGGTCATTTCATGCCATCTTTTAGTTCACCTTTCAAAAAAAAAATTGTGTGGTTGTGTTTTGCCTTGTTGAATTTAGGGCATGACAAATTATATCAATCAATCTACTGGTTAATCTTCAAGACTCTTAGGCCAACAATTTCCCCCTTTGACATTCATGACAACACTTAGTAATGTTAGTACTCTTTCATTTGTGTGTGCTTTCCTCTACCTCTCTTTTTTTATTGTCTCCCCTTGAGATAGTGCATTCTCATGCTTTGATCATCTAAATTTTATTTTCTCTTTTTCTTTTCTTAACTTCTCCCCCTTTGACAAAAATTCCTAAGGAGGCCATCTTGTCTTGCTTGCCTTCATGACTACTCTCCCTATGGAATAGTCCTTTATTCTCATCAATCTAATTTTGGTCTTCTTCATTTCTTGATCATGGATTGATGTTTTACTGACTGGACTAGTTCATGTTGGATAGGGGTAGGATCTCTAACCTTTCTCTCAAATACTCAAAAGTATCCTTTTGGTAAAGCTATAAGCCAACTTATCTTTATAGGGTACATATTCCAACTTGACCTCTTTTTCTTGCACTTTTTCTCTTAGAAAATGGTATTTTATGTATATGCACTTGGTATTTGAATGCATAACTAGATTTTTAGATATATTGATTGCACTTATGTTATCATAGTTGATAATTATCAATTCCTCCATTTTCTCCTAAAATACTTCAAGAATTTGTTTGATCTAGAAAACTTTATTTCAATTCATTGTTGCAAAAAATATTCTACTTCGATGGTTTACTATGATATGTAGTTTTGTTTCTTGTTGGTCTAGGCAACCAGTCTTCCTCCAAGAAAGAATGCACCTCCAGTTGTGCTCTTTCTGTCATTTATGTTTCTCACCTAATCAACATTAGTAAGGATACTAAGTTCAAAATTACCTTTGTGGGGATACCACATACCATATTCTTTAGTACCCTTTAGATACTTGAATACTCTTTTTATAGCTACCATGTGTGATTCCTTTGGGTTGGTCGAGAATCTAGCCACTAACCCAATTTCTTGTGCTATGTCTAGTCTATTATGTGCCACATATTATAATTTACTAGTCATGAACTAGTAAAATGTCTCATTTACTTTTGAGCTTTCATCTTCCTTTGATAGCTTGCAACTAGTTTCCATAAGAGTGCCTATTGATCTTGCATCCTCCATACCAAATATTTTTAGTATTTCTCAAACATACTAAGTCTTCCCTATGAAGATTCCTCCCTTTAATTGTGACACACAAAGTCCAATGAAGAACTTGGTTTATCCAATCATGGATATTTCTAATTCTTTATTCATGGCCTCAGCAAAATCAAAACTTAGCTTATCATCTCTTCCAAAGATGATATCATCTACAAAAATATTTGCAATCAACAACTTGATTTATGTTGTTTGATTCATGTATATACTACAGTTATCACTAGTCCTTACAAACCAAATCTTTATCATGTATGAATGTAGCATCTCATATCATGCTCTTGGTTCTTATTTTAGTCCATAAAAGGATTTTCTCAATCTACACACTTGATTCTTTCCTTGTTCATTTTGAATCCCTCAGGTTGCTCAATATAGACTTCCTTCTTTATAACCTTATTCAAGGATGCTAACTTTACATCCATCTAATATACATTGAATTTCTTGTGTGCTACAAATGTTAGGATTATCCTAAATCCTTCCAATATGGCCACTGGTGCAAAGGTTTCTCCATAGTCTATACCTTCTTCTTATGCATATCCCTTGCAAACAAGTCTAACCTTTTTTCTGACCACATCTCCATCTTCGTTCATTTCGTTTCAAAACACCCACTTTGTGATGATGACATTCTTGTCATCTAGTTGGGTAGCTAAGGTCCATATTTCATTATTTACTATTTGGTCAATCTCTTCTTTGATGGAATTTCTCTAGTCAACATCCTTCAAAGCCTCCATTGTAGCCTTGGACTCTATGTGTGAGAGTAGATACATTGTCTCTCTCACCTTTCTCCTAGTTATTACTCCAACATATTTATCCCTAATGATCTATGTTGAGTTGTGTCTTCTTACATACTTGACTAGCTTTTATTCTCCTTCAAGTGCTTCTTCTCTTTGCTCTTCAGGTCTATCTTCATCTACTCAAGCCAATACAACTTCTTGTACAAGTTCTAACTCAACTAGTATTATCTCTACTATATCACTCAGTAGAATATACTCAAATTATGTGTATTCTTATGGTTCCTTTCTGTTTTCTTCTTATTCTTCTCTATGAACTTATCCACCTTTATTTTGGCATATTCCACAATTTTGTTTATTTGAAGATTTAGACATCGATAAGCTATTCTCTTGGTGGAGTATCCCAAAAAGACACTTCATCACTTTTAGGTTCAAACTTCCTTTGGTGTTCATTTGTCTTGATAATACCATTTCTTTTGAATACTTTGAAGTAATTGACATATGGTGTGTGATCAAACCATAATTCATTTGGATTCTTCTTCATTCCCTTTTTTACTTGTAGCCTATTTAAGGTATACATTGTTGTGCTTACAACTTCTCTCTAGTAGATCTGTGTAACATTGTTTTGAATCATTAAAGTTCTAACACTATCTATGATAGTTTTGTTTCTTCTTTCAACAACACCATTCTATTGAGATGTATTGGGAGTTGAAATTGCCTTCTAATTATGTGCTCCTCATAGTAGTTTTAAAATTCTTGTGATGTGAACTCACCTCCTTGGTCTAATCTCAAGCACTTCAATGCTCTACCATTTTCTATTTCCTCCTTTTCCTTAGACACTTTGAACATGTGAAAGGCTTTATGACTTTTTTCAAATAAATAGTCTACATCATTCTAGAAAAAACATCAATAAACAACATAAAGTTGTTGGAAATATATATGAATTTCTTAGTTATTGATTCACCCCTCCCCTCTCAGTAACTTATCCTATCAAATATATTTCCAAAAATTGGTATTAGAGCTTTGTGATTCTTAGAGAAAAGTTTAATAGCTTGAGAAAAGATTAGAGGCAATGGAGGTATTCAGAATTGACAAGGCTATTGACAATGAAAAGATAGATTTGGAATTGGCTACTAGGCAACTCAAGAAGGAAAAAGAGAAACTCTCTCAATCCTTAAAAAGAAGAAAATATCTTGGAGTGTAGATGAATGGCCAACTCTACATTGAAGAAAGAATTGAAGACATCCATTCAGAGAGTAATTTAGATGAGGCCAATGAAGCAATTAGAGAATTATTAGAGAAGAATGGTACACTTCAAGAATAAATTAGTAAACTAAAAAGAGAGCAAGAAGTTTAATCGGTGAGATTGTGTGAAGGCATGGAAGAGAAAAACAAGACAAAAGAAGAGTTATAATAAAAGAATAATGAAATTCAGCACCTATCCCTTCAGCAAGTAGACTTCATTAATTAGCTTACCAATGCAAATGAAGAAATCATGAATCTAAGATTAGAGAATGAAAGATTGTAGAATAATCTAAACATTGAAAAGAAAACCAATGAGAGGATGATGAAATCTCAAGTAGACATGGATCAACTAAATGAGAAAATTCAATATAAACAAAAAGGAGAAGTAGGATTTGGATATACAGAAGAAGGTGAATCATCCAAGCAAGGAGCTCAAAAGAATCAAAGACCTACTTGCAATCACTATGGTAAGATAGGTCACACATCAAATTTTTTTTAGAACAATGGAAAAGCTAAGTTCAATGGAAAATGATACAATTGTAATCAGCATAGTCATAGAGCAAATGAATTTAAAGAGAAACCTAAATTTAAATGTAAGTGCACAATAGTTGCAACTTGACCCGAGTTATAGCTCTACCCACTATCCAAAGATCAAATTTCTAACTGATATGCAGGTAGAATTGCTAAGAGAAGAAGCTGGGATAAAGCTATACTAGTAGACATATAGGGCATGATTCTCCCAAACATGGATGAATTGTAGAAACATATTGCACATGCTAAAACCCTCATCCATGATAACAACTTCTCTATTGCTGACTAAATGATAGAACTATCAATAGAAGTTTAGATTGCATTGCACACAAGCAAGGTGTAGCAAGAAAATTGGGATGAGACAATGTAACTAATTATAAAGGTACATTCTAATTTCTTGTCACATTTTGGTATTATTTTATAGACTACACCTTTGACATTTATGTCAAAAAAGGGGAGATGATGTATATAAAGCATATGTAAAGGGGGAGAAGAAGATGTATATAATATTGAATATATATGTATGGGTGAGTAGCATCATATTATATACATGTAAATATATTTAGATAAACATCTCTTACAAAATTAATTTTAAAAATCTCAAACTTGGTTACAATACAAGTTTACACAAAATACACTAAGTTGGACCTACTGCAGGAACTCAATTTCTAAAGACTAACTCGATGAGGTTCTGATACTCAGAATCCACTATCAGTACTTGGTATCATCATGCATTTGGTAGATGTAGAAGATCAATCCATATTGATCACTTCCAAGTAGTCTGAACTCAATCTACACTAGTGACTCAGTGAATACTGTGAAACTCAACATATAAACTAAAAGACTTGATTCGCACTGCATAGCTCAGTTAATGCTATTACTATGAGCTCAGTATAAACTGAATCACTTGGTTAACATTGTGTGGCTCGGTCAACACTAGATTCACATCACTATAAGTATGAAATCAATAAGCACTACACAACTCAATTTGCACTAAGAAACTCGGTAAACACTAAGAAGCTCAATTTACACTGGTATAAACTAAATATTGTTCCTTGAACTCGGTAGCAACTGTAGAACTTGAAGAGTCTAAAATGCTTGGTTAAAACTATTAACTATACTATAAGCTTGGTAGATACTTACTATCTGAATAAGTGTGTGTCACTAATAAAAAACTTGACTACAATGTCAACAAAAGTATCTATCACCATATACACTCTTTGTCTAGGACCACATGAGTTAGTTTGTACTAGATCTAATACATATTCTGAAATGAGTGGCTTGCTACAAAAAGTTGAACTTTCCAACTTTCCTAGTTGAAAATCCTTACTCATAACATTATTAGGTTTAGTAATATGGGTAAACCCCTTACACAATTCTTCCTTTCTACTTTGACAATGCTTTCAAAATTTACATGACATAGCCTCCATAACCCGCTATTATCATTTCTAGCTACCATACAAGTATTACCAGAAATATTGATGTGGAAAAGATTACCTCTTATTTGTTCTTCTTTAGCCAACAACTTGCTTATCTTTTCTAATATTTTGCAAGACCCTTTGTTGAAATTGAACTTATAGCCTTTGTCCATTAGTTGATCCATGCTCAATAGGTTATATTTCAATCTATCCACTATAAGCATCTTCATATGTGGTGGATTCATTTAGGGCTATATTAAGCTTACTTATCATTCTGCATGGCAACTTGTTGTTGAGCTTCACCATTCCTCCATCAAAGGCCTTGACCTCATGGAACTTTTTCCTATCCCTTGACATGTGTTGTGAAAGACCACTATCTATTATTCAATTCTTTTGGATACTATTTCTTTTTATTAGGGCTCTCTCCACCCTTTATTTTTAATGGCAAAAAAGGATACTTCATCCTTGTTCTCTTCTCATCACTAGTTGAATCTTCATTAGTCACACCTTCTTCACTAATGCACCACTTCTTTGTCTCTTTTTATTTTGACCACTTCTTGTTGATATCCTTCTAGTTTTTATCTTCTCTCCAATTGCTAGTCTCCTTTTTTATAGGCTATGGAAACCTAGCAACACAATTTCCTATCTTTTTACAAGCTTACCCTTGTACTTCCCTTTTCCTCTAGCCATTCTTTTTGTGAAAAAAGCCTCCAAATCCTCTTTCTTGGATTCTTCATCATATATGTTCTCCATATCCTTCCTATGTCTAGATGTACTTGATTCTCCTTTTTCTTGTGATGTTGCAATTGGTACAACTGAGGCTTTGAATGCACTTTCAACCCTTGGTGGTTGACTTTTCTGAAAGTTGCTAAGTTCAAACATAATGAACTTTCCTATCAAGGCATTAAGTGACACCTCCATCTTATTTATTGTTCTCATCTTTGGAATGGCTAACACCCTTATGGCATACTTGGACAATATGGTTCTCAATATCTTGCTCACATAATCATCTTTTTCTATTACTCCACTACATGATCTGATGGCTAGCATGGTCTCGTTTACTCACTTTCCATAGGCTTTAATCTCTTCACCCTCTTGCATTCTTATGTCATCAAAATTTCCTTTCATACTCTCAACTTTGGCCCTCATGACATGATTATATCCACCATGGATGAATTTAAGCTTTTCCCACATTTTTTATGTTGTCTCTAGTTCCTCTATGTCTTTATAGTGAGAATATGGGATGGTGCTTTCTAGAGAATTCATTGTGGTTGTGTGTATCTACTTCTCCTTTAATTGTTCTACCTTGAGTTGACTAGAAAGATCAACATATTTGACCTCTATGTGGATCTAGTAAGCATCTCCAAGAGTCTTTAGATGCAAACACATATTTCTACATCATGAGCTACAGTTGTCCCTAAATAACTTTAGTGTATCCATTTTAAACATCTTGATCTGTTCCTTGAGCTATTAAAATCTTATCACCTAAGGACCTAGGATCTGATACCAATTATTGGTCCCAAATACATTTTAGTATATTGAGAGGGGAGGTGCGAATTAGTACACTGACTATGTTCATTAGATCAAGTTCATTACTTATTGATGAGATAGTGAAAAATATTACACAACTAGTCAGAGCTAAGAAAAAGACACATCACATGAAAATAATAATGCATAACACAATATTTATCTCATGGAAACCCAACTAGGGTAAAAAAATCAAAGTGTGAGTCAATCCTCACAAGTTTACACTCTTTTGAAGTGTGCCCAATCAAGAGCTTATCCTCGTTAAACTATTGCAATGACATTATGAGGTGCCACCCTATTAGGGGATTTGTATGAGACTTGTTAAGATATTTTTATGTTAGAAGCAACCTAGTTAAAGGACTTTTGAACACAAGTTAATGTGTCACCCTATTAAGGGATTTATACAAACAACTTATTAGGGTTCACCCTTAATAGGATTTATCAATGCAAAGGTAAGTAAACAATAGAGAAATAATTTAATAGTTCAACTACTGGACTTAGCTTGATATAGATCCTTTTTTGGCTCTCTTGACCAATCTAGAAATATTTGTTACCTTCTCTCATCTCTACAACTTTGTTCATTGATCACTTGTGTGCTTCCCTCTCTCTACTTGTGGACACGATAGTCTTATTGCCATTTAAGAACACTCTCCTCTTCTCAGTATAATTAATCCTTAAAGATGATATCTCTAATCACTCTTCTTCACTTTTTGAGATTCCACCTTAGCCTTACTCTTCTGGCTCTTGGCTATTTTCTTGGAAATCTAACCTTTACCCTTCCAACTTTTTTTCTTTTATACTCTTATCTTTCTTTTCTTGGAAGTTTTGAATTCTCACCCTACTCACTAGCTTACCTTCCCATCACAATAGTGCACTGATCTTGTTAGGTTGTGGCATGTTCATATAGGGGTCATGGGTGCCATGCATTCTTTGTGACTTGCTTTAGTTGGAAATAATTCAAATTTTAAATCTTTTGATTGTTCCTTGATCCTTTCTACTATCACCATTAAATGTGACATTGAGTTCACTCTTACCTCTGCATGACTAGATTATCATGAGTTTCTTACTTCATGCTCATCATGTTGACCTAGCTTAGTCAATTTTTTGTGGTGTCTATCCCTTCTTCCACTTCCTTCCTTTTACTTATATAGACTTCACTTAGCATGCTTTGTCTAAGTAGAACACTTTTATTATTGCCTCTACGAAGCTTTGACATCTCCTCTACTTTGATTACCCTTGTGAGATAGAGTCACACATTAGTATTCACATGTGTTTCCAGTAATGACAACACTTTTGATGACTAATTCTATCAGTCAATCTATTGGTTAATCTGCAAGACTCTTAGACCAACATGATGATATCATCAAAGGTTCTACATAGGAAGTAAATACAAGCCTATAGGAGAAACAAAATGCATTAAAACAACTAGTTTGACACCTAAGTTAATTTCACTATTTTGTGCTTATTATATTCTAGCAATATCTTACCCTTACCACCGACAAGTGGAAAGGAGGCCAAGAACTAAAGTCCTTATGATGTCAAATAGAAAATGTCTAGTTGGTGTATGGTATCATTAAAGGTTAATTTCTCTTAAATATCTGACATGTAAGTACATTAAAATTCCAAATGCATTCTCTGTATAGTTTGACATGACAACATTTTAAATCTTTTAGTATGTGACATATTCAATAGTTAACACAATATTCACCACTACCGATAGAGATGGGAAAATCAAGAAGCATCAATTTAAGTCAAGACATTAGACACCATCACAAAGAATAGTTATGTGGCATCATTGTACCATCAACATTACACCTTAACTCAACCATAGCCAAAAATCTTGGAAAATTAAAATCAAACTCAAAGTTACATTAAACCAACTTGTAAAGTTGAATATGGAGTTCGTTGGGGAATTTAAAAAGGAACACCCACAACGTAGAGGGTATGATGATGACCTAGACCTAATGAAGTCAAACTCCACTCATAGAACCTAGGAAAAACTTGTAGAGTGGAACACAATAATTTCACCCTACAAAAACTAAATTAACAACCAGACATAAACCAAATAACTAGCACCAAGGGCATCAATGATGCCAAAACCACATCAAAAGATGAAGGATTCTGACTCACACAAATGTACAACTGATAACCTTGAATTAAAGTAAGAAGAATCTCATGAACATGATTGTATGGTTAACCAAACACATACTAGATGGCTAAACACTACAAAAAACCACAAACATAGATATAGCCAAGTAGCTCTACTGCAACAAAAATTAAAAACAAAAGACAACAAATTAAAAAAAGAAACAAACCAACAAAATAATTGTTAACTACCAAGAAAAATTAACCACTAACTTGTAAATTGCACCACCAATATGAATTCATGGAATCACATTTTGAGCACTTTTTGCAACTAGTCTTTAAACTATGGAAGAACATGTATGGTGCAGGAGCACCTAAGTAAGGCTAATTGTTAACCTAGGGTTCCTAGTTGAGTTTTGGCTTGTAGTGGCCATAGCCAAGCCAGTAAGATAATAAAGGGGTTAATTATTCCTAGAGTGTGTCTTAGCCATTAGGAGGTCAAGATGGGTCCTTGGTACCATGCAAGATTACTTATTTGTCCAAAGTTGCTAGGTGAAATGCAATTGTTGTCATTCTTGCTAAAAGTGACATTTGTGCATCTAGAGGGCTAGATTGGACAAGGAAGAGGTTGAATGGTGGTCTCAAGTCCTAGATGATATATTCAAACATATTTCAAAGTTTCAAAAGGCTTTTACCAAGCTTGGTCCATTTAGACAAAAAATTGTCAAGTTGCATGACAACTTTGCAAAAATTGCAAAAGTTGTCATGGCAATTTTTATTGCTTAAAATGTGCAATTTTGAGTAGGAGGTTGCATAACCACCTCAAATCATTTGTAACATTTAGAATGATTCCATATAAGGCCTCTCTCAGCCTTGAATGATGTTTGGATGGATTTGTGGAAGAGTCTTATGAATTAAGCAAGCACATTTGTGTGTTATTTTGACCACAGTACGACATTTTTGCTTCTTCAGAGTATTAGATGGATTGATTTCCATGCTATACCTTTCTCATGTGTTGGTAAATTTTATTAGCTATTTTTTTATGTTATTAGGTAGGTTGTTGAATTCATTTTCGTTCATTTTTGTAAATATTTTGGTTTTTTCTTGGTTGTTGTCCTAAACCAAATAGTTTAGAAAAATGGAGTCTTAACTCACCTTTCCTCTATGGAAATGGTACGATCTCTTGGAATGTGTGAGAATACTCCTTGTAACATAAGCATGCAAGTGCTTTGGCCCTAGAAAGAAATTTTGGCCAAGTTTCAATGATGCCCTAGGAAAACCAAGAGAGAATGGTTATGGATCATAGAGATTGAAACAATAGATGAGGAGATTGAATGCAATGAATGCTTCAATCCAAGAGAATGGAGAGAAGGAAATGAGAATAGAGAATTCCTATGACAAAGGAGACCTCCTAGTGATATTTATTAATAGGGATTTGAACAAACTCTTGTCATTTCTATCAACAAATTAGAAAACCCCTGATTTTAGGCTAAAAATCAACATTCCACTGTACGAATAGGTTGGGGAAGTGATACCAAGTTAATCTCAAAGGTCTTCCAAAAGGTTATCTAGATATGAAGTTATTTTTCTACCTTATTAATCCTTTTTCAAATTTGTGAGCCAAAAGGTGAGATTGGAGGCTTAATTCCTTGTGGCCCTTTTAGGCCTGAATTGGAGCAATTTCTTGAAATTAATATAGATTTTAATGGACTTTTGGTAGGTGAACATTGTAATGGCCTCAAAACCCTAGGTACAATCCTTTCCCTTCATGTTGAGTGGATTGTGACCATATGTGGGTATTTGGAGTAGGTGAGCTATTAAATCATCTAAGGAGTAATGATAGGTTGAAGATAAGGTCTATATTGGTATGGAAAAGTTGAAAGGGGAAAAGGATTGGAGTTTTATCCTTCTATGTTAGTTTTAGTGCATGAACCCCGGTAGGCTATAAAAGAGGCCTAGAGAAGACCCTAATAGACGTGTGAGTTAAGGAGTAAGACTTATCCTCACATCAAAGTGGTATCAGAGCCCTAAAAGATTTGGGATTATGGATAGATGTTTCATACTAAAAAATAATTAGTAGGTGAAACAAATATGGTGACTAATGTAGAGTTAGCCAAGGATATGGGTAAGAAAAAGGAGAAAAATGGAATCCTTGAAGAAGACCTAGAAGAAATAAAGACTAATTTGGAAGAGTTGTTGAAGTAGCCAAGAATAAAGATGAAGAAGGTGGAAGCATTGAAAAAGAAAAGGCAAAGGTTGATTATGAGGACATCATACCTAAACCACACCCTCTAGTGAATGAAGATCCATTCTTGGAGGCAATCAAAGCACTAGGAGGAAAATCCCTAGAAGGAATACCTTTGTTTAATGGAAGGATGGACACTAATATAGTGATGGAATGGATTGAGGGGACAGAGAACCATTTTGAATGTGAAGGTGTCACAAAGGTACAAAAATTGAGGGTTGAAAAATCAAGACTCAAAGGATCAACATTTACATGGTGTAAATACTTGTAGGATGAAAGGGTCAATATGGGCAAGAAGCCTATAGCTAACTAGAATTCCATGGTGACCAAAGTGAAGGAGAATTATCTCCTAGAAGATTATGAGGTAAAATTACATAGAAAGAGGCAAGGTCTATTACAAAAAGATTTGGATGTGACCTCTTATATAGAGGAATTCTAAAAAGTATGCCTAAGGTCCAAGATTTAGGAAGACAAACTTGTTAAGGTAGCAAGATACTTGGGTGGGCTTAAATGGAGCATCCAAGAGGAGCTAAGCCTATAGACCCCTATAACTATTTAGAAGTGTCATCAATTGGAACTTAAGGTGGAAGAGAATAATAGAAAGAAGGGTGATTCAAACTTCAAAGGTAGAGGTAGAGGAAGAGACCAAAGAGGGCATAGAGGTGGACACCAAGGCAGAGGCAATGATTAGAGAAATCAAGGTGAGTCTAAACTAGTAGAGCATAGAAATGAAACTACTCCAAGGGGAGATTATTCAAGGGGAAGAGGTAAACAAGGAGGCTCAAATAGAGGAAGAGGTACATGCAGGAGAAATCTCATATTTTGCAAGTATGAGGTGTTACATTTGTGGTCAATTGGGCCACCCTACCTATAGATATCCTAACAAGCCTACTTTTTCAAGTGGAGATAAGAGAATTTCCTATGCTCAAGATGACACCATGAGTTCTAAGGTATCCAAGGTAGATAATATTGAGTTAGAGAAGGATAAAATTTACTTTTTAAGAGATTTTTGATTAGATAGTGTACCAAGGATGAACTGAAGAATAGGAGAGCCTTGTTCAGAACTAGGTACAAGATTTTGGGCAAGGTATGAAAAGTCATGGAAAGACAACATTTTATCAAAGAAATTAATGGATAAGCTCAAATTGGTCAAGGTACCTCATGTTAACCCATATAAGGTTACATGGTTGAACAAAGGATAGAATGTGTTGGTCAATGAGTAGACTTCGGTTGAATTCTCAATTGTGGGCTATAAGGAAAAATTACTTTGTGACATATTGTAAATGGATGCATTCCATCTACTATTGGGAAGGCCTTGGTAATATGAAAGAGGTTTTTTTTCTATTTCTTTAAAGAAGGATGGAAGGAATTTCTAGATTTAGTCCTTATTAGAGGAGGATTAATCCCAGTCTAAAACTCTTTGTGTGTTGTTGAGGAGTGGGAAAGAGTTTATCAACGCTCTTAAACATGAAGAAAATGAAGGCTATATCATTCTTCTTAAGCCTAAGGATGAATAAAAATCTAGACAAGAGCTCTTAGCCACTAGGATCCAAGAGATTCTTGAGAGATATAAGGACATAGTGAGTGATGGAACACCTACAAATTTACCTCCAAGGAGAGTGATAAGTCATTAGATTGGCATTGTACCTGGTGCTTCATTTCCTAATAAGATAGCCTATAAGCTTACCCCAGATCAAAATAGAGAGCTAACTAGGCAAGTGTAAGAACTCCTAGATTAGGGTTTGATAAATAAAAGCATTTGTCCTTGTGCATTGCCAGTAGTTTTGGCATCCAAGAAAGGAGAAAAATGGAGGCTCTATATAGAGTCAGGGGCCATCAACAAGATCACTATAAGGTATAGGTTTCCCATACCTAGAATTGAAGACTTGATGGATTGTCTTGGAGGAGCTCAATATTTTACCAAGTTGTACCTCAAAAGTGGTTGCCATCAGATAAGGGAAAAGGAAGGTAGTGAGTGGAAGACAAACTTTAGAACCATAGATGGATTGTACGAGTGGCTTGTGATGCCATTTGGGCTCTCAAATTCTCTTAGCACATTCATGAGACTCGTGAATGAAGTGTTGAAGGATTACATTGGAAGATTTGTGGTGCTATATCTCTATGATATACTCATCTTTAATAACACAAGAGAAGAACACCTAGAACATGTGGAGATGGTGTTAAGGAAGTTGCATGAGGAGAAATTGGCAATCAATTTGGAAAAGTGTGAATTTATGAAGCAAGAGCTTATATACCTAGGATTTGTAGTATCCAAAGGGTCTTAGAAGATGGACCAAGATAAGGTTGTAGCTACCCTTAATTGGCCACCACCTACTAGAACAATAGAGATAACAAGTTTCTATTGATCTCAGATTGGTTTTGATAAGTGAGTGTGGTGTAAGTTATTTACTTAGTTCATGCCAAACAAGTAACATTTGTTGAGAAAACCATAGACTATGTCGAGTCATAGTGATTGTTGAGTCACTCAATTGTCGAGCAAACAGTATATGTTGAGTGACACAGGAGTTGAACAAATAGTGGATGTTAAGCAATCTAGGTATTGAGTCACAGTAGAAAGATTAGTACATGTCAAGCATCAGAGACTTCAGATTTCAAGTGACACAATTTTGACATTTTTTTTGTAATGGCACAAACAACTATGTAAACCATTTTTTAGCTGACTTAAGATCAAATTTCAATATTTTGGAGATAAGGATGAATCTCTAGTTGGATACCCTATGCAATTACATGTAGCCAATCAGAAAAAGGGAAGGATTAAGTGGCAAAATAGATGAATCTCAGTCATAGATTCATACCTAACCCTAAGTTACTAAGTCTTCTTAAGGAAGAAAAAACCCTAAACTATCAGTGAGTGTGTAAGGAATTGAAGGAGTGAAGAGAGAAGTTTGCATGTACAAACAAAGCATTCATGGTGGCTTTGAAGTTATGAAGTGAAAGTACATTAAAAAATTAGTTAGAGTAGAATAGAGGATAGAGAAGAGTATACAACATAGAGACATCAGATCAAGAAGGATCAAGAAGGGATGTGTTTAGAGGTGATCTATTATCAGGCAAGAAAGTGCTAACAATAGGATCAAAGCTAAGACATTCTAACAGGTGATTTCAATCAAAATCTCTTAATAGAGTAGTCCTAACAAGCTATATGAAATCCTTTAATAGGGTGCTTTCTTAATTGTGAGTTAAAGTCCTTTAACAAGGCACACTTCTAACAGTGTGTTAAAATCCTCTAACAAGGTGAGACCTAATAGTCTTTGTAAGTCTTTAACAGAGCAGAGCTTTCACAAGGTAGATCATGACTCATGATCAAAACATTGTAACCTTCATTGGATACACTTTATTACTATAGTAGTGAAGATTCATGGGTGTCATCCCCACCCCATTTTTACCTTCTCACTTGGAGGGTTTCTGGGTAATCATATCTCATGTTATGTGTGTGAATACATACATGTTTAAATGATTTAGATGTATATGCTTTGCATGTTATTTTAGTTTACTTATTGAATTTAAGAGATGGATGTGCAGTGAAAATTTTATGGGTTCAAGTTTAAACTACTAATTCCCCCCCCCCCCCCCCAACCCCCCTCAAAATTTTACTTTTCCTATTGTAATTCCAACAAGTGGTATTAGAGCCTTGTTCTTTGAAAGATAAGCTTTACAACTTTGAGGAAAGATCTTAAAATGGAAGTCTACAAGTTGGGAAAGACTATTGAGAACTAGGAGATTGAAATGCATCTCATACTACATCAATTGAATCAAGCAAGAGAAGTCCTAAAGTATTCTTTGAAGAGAAGGAAAGAAATTGCCATTGCAGAGAATGACACACAATATAAAGAGATAGACACTACTAAGTTATTTGCAGATGGAGACTCAAATGAGTTTGATGTATCAATTGTAGATCTAATGGAAAAAAATAGAGCCCAAGATAAGGAAATTAGAAATCTCAAATTAGAGCAAGAATCACAAGCTATACTGCTATGTAAAGTGGTTGAACAAAAGAAGAAATCCATGGAAGACAAAGCCATGATTGAAGAAGACAAAAAGGTTTTGGCCAACAGACTGGAAGAGAAATCATCAGAACTAACCAAGATTTGCAACATGCAATTGGATACTCTAAGTCAAATGATGAATGCAAACTATGAATTGAATGTCAAGGACATTGAGATAACTACATTGAAGTTGTAGAATAAAAATTGTTGAGTGACATAAAGAGGGAAAAGGAATTTGCTGAAAGTTTCAACAAACCAAATGAAGCCATCAAATACTTTGAGAAATTATTGAGATCCCCTAGATCCAATAAGGATACATCTAGACTTGGATACACAAGTACTAAAGGAGGAGAGTCATCCAAAAGTGCAGAAGGAAAGAACAACCAAGGTAAGATCTCCAAACCTACTTGTCATAATTGTGGTAAGAAAGGACATACTGCTAATATGTGCAAGAGCAAGTTTACAAACTAGAATGTCAATCATAAGAGCATGATTCACTACCATAAGTGCAACAAGAAAGGTCGTTAGGCACATGAATGCAAAACTAGGACCATGCATACACAAAGATTTGAAGGATATTGTTACACCTATCAAAAGTATGGACATAGAGCTTTTGAATGCAAATCAAAACCCACGTGGTCATCAAACAGGCAAACAAAGTAAGGAACAATGACAACTCTTATAATTGGGATTATAAGACAAGGTAAGAACTCCAAACCTACTTGTCATAATTGTGGTAAGAAAGGACATATGCTAATATGTGCAGGACCAAGTTTACAAACTAGAATGTCAATCATAAGAGCATGATTCACTACCATAAGTGCAACAAGAAAGGTCATCAGGCACATGAATGCAAAACTAGGACCATGCATACACAAAGATTTGAAGGATATTGCTACAACTGTTAGAAGTATGGACATAGAGCTTTTGAATGCAAATCAAAACCCATGTGGTCATCAAATAGGCAAACAAAGGTAAGGAACAATGACAACTCTTATAATTGGGATTATAATACAAGATATAGTTGTCATTATTGTCAAGAATATGGACATGTTCCTAAGAATTGTATTAGAACACACTTCACTAGTAACTATCAAAGGTGATTAAGTCAAACCACATGTTTTAGCTATTTGAAGACTAGTCACATCAGTAGATATTGTCCAACTAGGTCAAAAGCACCAAGTTGTGAATTTGATAAAGGCAAAGGAAACACAGATGTTGAACATATCAAAAATGAGATGAATAAGACATGGAAAAAGAAATATGATTGCATCACATCAAATGAAGAAGGGATCACTTCACCTAATGGGTTAGGTGATCACACCTCATCAAACTAGGCAATCAAAAGGTATGTGGGACTAATATTTAAAAAGCTATGTCATACATCAGTTCAAAAAGAAGCTAGTATTGAAAGGACTACATTAGCATGAATAAAGATGCAAGATATTGTTAGAAATTCAAGATAAATCTTTGAGTTTTTCATGTTGTTTCCAAGCATGAAATATTTCCTATGTGTGTTGATTGAAATTAGAAGATACAGAGCTATCAATCTAGCTAGTCGATGTCAAGCTCATAGTGGTTTCTAAGTGATAGAAATATTAATTGATGTCAAGTGAGCCTGAAATTGGTTAATGTTGAGCTTACAACTATGTAAGCACTCAGCATTAATTGCAGGGTTTTCAAAGAGTATTTGATCAATTTTAACTCATTTTTCATCATTTTAAGTTTGAAAAAGAACAAGCAGAGTAGAAGGCAATTTGGAAATACATCCAAACAATTGTAGAAAGATCTAAGCAATGATTCTATGTCAGTTCATTAGATTTCACAAGGTATTTATCAAGAGTCAAGCTACACAATTTAAAATTTCATAAACCCTAGTTTCTCATTATGGCATCTAGCTCGAAAAATGTAGAAGGGAAGGAAGTTTTGAATGTTTAGTTAGTAAGCAATGAGGTTAAGCAACCTATTTTCAAAGCCATTCCTAACATCACATATAAGAAAGACCCTTATGGTGTATTATTGATGATTCTATCGAATGTAATAATGGTGCAAGATGTAATAAAATGCTATAACTACAAGATTGGTAGCATTGGCAACATGGAGATTAGTGAGGCATAGAACAAACTTTTTGATAATGGTGTTTTGAAGGAAGAGTTCAAAATCATTGAGAGAAAGGGATTAACATGAGCCCTAGATTTTCCAAATGTATTCAAGACAAAGTGGATTAGGATAGTGCTTAGTTGAATCCATGATGATTCATTATGGCTAGACAATGGACCTATTAAGATAACTAAGAGAATAATCCATAGGGTTACTAGTTACCCAACCCTAGATCAGCCCAAGACATTGAGAAGTGAATCTAAGGAGGTGATTTAGAAGAACACTAGAGCTATCTAGAACAAAAGAGGCATGACAATAGATACAATCACTAATTTGTTAATTAATTTTGTTGTATGAGTAATATCACAAAAGTTCTACTAATCTAGTAGATTAAACAGTGTGCCTTGTATAGCTGCAGATGTGGGATATAAGATTGTAAAGAAAGATCATACATATGATCTAGTAGAGCTACAATTATAGCACATGATGGAAAACCTTGGAGCAATCAGGAAAACTAAGAGTGCAAAGTACAACTTTGGTTCAATTTTGATTTGTATATTCTTTTATGTGTAAAACACATTCCCCTCATTTGGCACTTGTGGGATGGAAAACCAACATATCAGTAGCAGTGTAGATTGGTGAGTATATTGAGCACCTAGGAGAGAATTTTAAATCTCTAATGAAAAGCTATTTTTAAGACTTCAAGAAGTCAATGAAGGAAAGATTAAGAATACTAGTATCCTTAGTTGAGAAACACTATAATGATATATGTTTTCTTGTGGATGCTGACTATACATTTGTGCAAGCTACTACACCAAGAGTAAGATGGTTGAGGCCACTTGGTTATGAAATAAATTTGGATGAAGCCTCTACAGCCATCACAACATTACTATCACAAGAGGTAGATAAAAGTACAAAGGTATTTGGAAACTATGAGATGATAAATTCCAAAATTACCATGGAATTGAAGACTGCTTAAGATTTAAGAAAAAGGAGAAGATAGTAAAGAAGTTGAAAGCTAAGTTCAGAAAGGGTGCCAAGGAGGAAGAAGAAGAAGAAGAAGAGGATGAAGAGGAAGAAGAAACCCAAGCACAAACACCTCTAGCTTTGACACAAGGCATGGGAGAAGATCATAAAGAAGAGAAAGACACTAAAGGTACCAAGGAAGAAGAAGCCGAGGAAGCACCTACTCCTATCAAGCCAAAGAAGAGGAAGGCCAAGACACATGTAGTGCCTACCCCTAGTTCACAGTTTGTTATCATTGTCGAACTCTATTAGGCCTATTTTATGCTTGATTATTAGTAGTTTTGTTTTGAGATTATCAGATATTGTTTTATATTCAGTTGATTATATGATGATATTACTTGTTACTCTATACTTCATGTATGCATGTTGATTATTTAGTGATTTCAATAATTGATGATGATTAGTTAGATATATTATATGTGTTTTCTTATGGATACTTACCCCATACTGCATGTGTATGGTGTGCATGTATGTTTTCTTCATTTATGACGTTTCTGATGTGGTTAAGGAAGGGATTCTTAGTCCAATGCACCACTTCCTACCATTGCCTATTTAGTTTAGAATATTGTGTTTGTACATGTGTGGATTTTATGCAGGTTGTAGGTATTGGGTATCGACTTCTTTGAATTGCCAGGATGAGTGCACCCTATCGCATCTTAATGGTAAGAGAGGGGAGATAAATTCTTAAGTCCAAATCCTAAACCTTTAAGTCGTTTGTTCTAGAAAATTAGGACAAGAATCTAAGTTGTTTACCTTTCAAATGTGTCAGATGACGTTAATTCATGATTATAACCCTTTAGTTTGATCTTGTATGTGTTTTTCTATAATGGGTTTACGCATTTTATTTTATGAGTCCTTGGTGATTTTTCTATTAATTGAGTCAAATTAAATGATTTAATTAATGATTTAATTTAATGGAAAATTATTATGATATTTTAATATTTAATTAATTGAGAAATTTAATAAAAAGAATTAAATTTGAAGATAAAAATTATAAGAATAATTTTAGAGCGTGATAATATTTATGTAATTTAATAATAATATATTTATTGTTCATTTTTAAATAAATGCTAAATACTATTATTATTTAAGTTAATAAATATTTTATCATTTAAATATTTGAAAATAAATTAAGAAGTGAAAAAGAAATTAATTTATTAAAAGTTTCATAGTTGCATAATGCATGCATGAGATTAAATTTAATAAATTAATTAAAACAAAAGTCAAGTGAAAATTAAATAAAGTTGTTTTATAATTTAATAAACATGCATGGAAAAGATAAAGAAAAGATAAATAAAAGTTAATAAAGAGTTAAGGATTGTGAGGAAGAAGTCCTCTTGAGTGAGCGCACAATTAGTGCCCCAATTTTAGGAGAGAACTCCATGTCACAATTTGGGGGGGTGGGGTCCATTTTCGAAGCACCATGAATTTTGGAAGAGGAAGGAATTTTCGAAAAAGAGAAGATTCTGTGAGGAGGGATTTCTCTTCAATCTTCTTGGGCGTAGCAATTAGCATTAGTGTCCAAGTAGATGCTTGTGATTATTCGCACAATTTAATTACACAATTTCCTTTCCTATCTTCTTCGTGCCTGTGGATTGTAAATCCAAATTTCTCTATGATGAACCCTTGAACATTTCAATGTTGTAAATTATTGAATGCATGTCAATATCTTCTGCATACGTGGAGATTAGAAAAGTAATCAAAAAAACCCTCATTTTGTAGATTAAAGAATTTAGCATTTTTATTTGGGAAGGGTTTGAAATAAAAAGAAAATTTTTAATTAGAAATTTGAATGGTTAAACATATTTTTCCTATCAGACTAAAATTGTAAATATTATTAAAATATATATATTTAAAAATATTATTATGAGGTATTGTTTGAAATGAATTTTATAAAATTTTAAATTTTTTTTTTTTTTAATATACGTTTTTTTGGAAGGAGGCGGGTTCGACCCCCCCCCCCCCCCCAACTTACCTTTCGGTGGCACTAAGTGCTGCACTAACCACAGTACAGACTGCGACAACAACAATAGTACTGTTGCTACGGTTGGCAGCCTCCTTAAAAGTTGCACGAGCTTTAAACGCCAAACACATATGATATAAAAAAAAATTATATGTGATCTAATTGTTATTATTATTATTTGTATATATATATAATTTAATATATAATTAAAATTATTAAATTTTAATTAATTTAATAAAGATTTTGTTATTTTTGTTATTAACTTATTAATTAATATAATTAATTAAATTAAATTGTTATTATTGTTTTTATAATTTTATTAATAAAATAATGTTTATTCTATTAGTAATTTAATAATAAGAAGTTAATGATAATTAATTATAAGTTTTAATTATCTATTATTAAAATACTTTTGGGGAGAAAAATTGATTATTGTAATTTAATAATATTTAATTAAAATACTTAATTAAATTATCATTAAAAATGAATTAGAATTGTAAATTGAGTATTAATATCAATATTTTATATAATTATTGATTAATTTAATTAAATGTAACTTAAATAAGATTAATTAATAATGAAAGGCATTCAATTAAGTTCTAAATTTATTTAATTATTATGATGTTGATTTTAATAAAATCATAGATTATTTTATTTCAAAATTAATAAGTATTATTTTAATAATTTAAATAAATAATTACCCTTGGATTATTTTTAGGAAATTGACTTAAAATCAAATAAGGGTAATTCGAACATAAGAATGGGTTAATTCGTAAGGATGAATTATAAAACTTATTTACTTGAAACATATATTAAACTGGAAACTTAAACCTTATATTTAACTCAATGAGATGTTTTCAAAATCAAACCAGACTATGAAACCTACACTTTGTTTTCTGTGTGTTGTCTATGTTTTGGGTTTGGGTTGACTGGAGTGTTGACCAGTTTTAGGATGTATACCAGAGGCTTGGGAGTTCTGTGATTGTGATGACATGGTGATTTGATCTCAATCTTTCTAAACTCAACCATGGTAATGTATTGGTATTCTCTATGATGAATTGTATTTATTGTTCATCATTGCTTTCTAGTGTTCTTGTGTGAAGCTGAGGTGAATGTATGACCTACTTGACTTAACCATTTTAGAGTCTTCGATCATTATTTTGGGATACTTTTTGGTTGCTCGTTGAGAACTGATGGGTATTGTGATTTATCCTTTGAATTTTTCCAGTCACTTGTATAGGACTGAGGTGATTTTACTATGATTCTTGATTTGTGATTTCATGAGCTTAGGGTAGGTAATCTATATGTAATGTTGAGAAGTGGCTTGCAATGGGGGTTGGGGCCCTAAGTGGTTCCCAAAGTAACCCATTGTAAGTTGTTTAATAAGTGAAAACACTACATTAAATGGGGATAAAATGAACCTAATCAGAGTCTTTGTATGTTCTCACCCATGCCTCGAGTGTTAGTACAAACTAGGATGGGAGTAGAGAGAACACTTGGTTGCGACCTCTCATCCATAGTATGGCTTGTCAATATGAGAGGATACTAGTGGCCGCATAGGGATCACTATTGGGTTGAGGTCCTGAGAGACTACCGAGGTAACTCTAGCATGATTTATGTGATGACACTTGCTTGCTTACAAAGTAGGTTTCCTACGTGTCTTTATGTGCCTCTAGGATTAGATGTCAATTTATATTGGAACCCTTGAGATAGAATACTTTTAGGATTTCCTGGACTTAGAGTGTACTTTTGATATTTGGTTTGATATTATGTTTGGGACTTGAGACTATCTCCTTAGCACAGTGGGAGTGGGCCATTTAGGTTCCATGCAGTTGGGTGGTAGTACTTTTTACTCTTACCATTGAGATCCATCCATAGTCACCGTGGCTGGAGCATTCTTTGTCTACATTTCTCTTGATTCTATCTATGTATCATTATGATGGATGGTTATATTTTATGATGGATGTTTATATCTTTTATAATGGATGGATATATCATGTATGGTGGATGGTTTTATTTATTTTATTGTACTTTGTATCATGGATCCGAGGAGGATGATATATTATATTTCTCCATATGTATATTTTTTTAGCCTTTCATACCCTATGACATGTACAGTGGATGATTGAGCATTCTAAATTTCATTTGCCAAGATGCATTCAGAATAAATGTATATTATTTAAATGGACATTGGACTTTTAAATTTTTCTTTCATATGGATGTGGTATTTGATGGACTTAGTATTAATTAAATTTAAATGTGACTCAACATCATGGGATCCTTAAGAAATGTAACCTGTTATGTATGCTTATAGATGATTGTATTTTTTCTTCCGCTACTCTATGTTTGACGTGTATGTTATTCTTCTTGTTTTAAAAAATAATAATGTGTTGGAAAACTTAGTAAAACTTTAGGTTAATTCTTTTGGATCCCTTGGCAGGGCATTACATCTAGTATCAGAGCCTGAGTTTTTACATTAGGAGCTCTAGGTATATTGGAGCACCACTAGTGTTAACTAGTTGAACAAAAATGAAAACTTCAAACTGTTATATGTATCTATATCAAACTGAAACTTGAACTAGTTGAACTGAAACATAACTTAAACTTTTAGTTGTATATTTTTCATTCTTCAACACTTGGACTTCAAAACTAAAATTATACATAAACCTAAACATAGGCAAACTGAAAATTGAAACTTATTCTATTTTCAAAACATGTGTCTTTTATATATGCTTTATAGTAGTATATTTTATGTTTATTATAGCATCTTGTATCTTGAATATTATTTTAGGATGGTATTTGGGATGAGATCTTCAGTTAGAGGTTGTAGCCTAGGCTATAGTAGAAACTGTGGACGAGGCAAGAACATCAGTGTACATGGGTCTATCCATGAAGGCCCTATCAAGGAAGGGAATAGGGAAGAACATGTCAGTGAACATCAGGAAGAGAACCTTAGAGAGTAGCAAATTGACTATGAGGAGGTTGACCTAAGGAAAATGATGAAAACCATCATTGATCGCGTACCTCCAGTTCATGATCAGGATAGAGAACATCAGACAAGACTAGAGCATAGACCTAGGATTGGGAGCTATCATAAGTATCGTAATGCACATCATAATAAGTGCAACCAGTTTGACTAGCCATCTCAGAGTATTCCTTCTTATGCTAGTGGGGGTAGTGTTCAGCAATCTAGTGCACCTAGGGTATAGTGGAGTTTTGATGGAGAGTGTTTCTCATGTGGACAACATGAACACAAGTCATCCCATTGCCCTTAATGGAAATCACAATTCTCAAACCAAAAATCTTCAGCTTTAGAACCTATGATTGGAGACATGGGTAGGTCCTAGAGAGTGTTCTCAATGGAGTCATATCCTCCTACAGGGGGAAAGGGCCCAATGGGACCTGCACAGTGAATTCTTTAGTATTACCATTCTTGTAGGCTTCCAGGAGTAAGCCTAAGTCTAGGGGGGTGGATGTAGTGCCTGCCCCTAGTTCACATTTTGTTATCATTGTTCAACTCTTTTAGGCCTATTTTATGCTTGATTATTAGTAGTATTTTTTTGAAATTATTAGATATTGTTTTACATTCAATTGATTATATAATGAGATTATGTGGTACTCTATACTTCATGTACATATGTTGATTATTCAATAATTTCAGTAATTGATGATGATTAGTTAGATGGATTATATGTGTTTTCTTATGGATACTTACCCCATATTGCATGTGTATGGTGTGTGTGCATGTTTTCTTTATGTATGGTGTTTTTGATGTGATTAAGGAAGGGAGTCGTAGTCACCTACTAGTTGGGATCTACACGATGCACCACTTCTTAGCATTGCCTGTTTAGTTTAGAATATTATGTTTTTACATGTGTGGATTTTATGTAGGTTGCAGGTACTAGGTATCGACTTCCCTGAATTGCCAAGATGAGCGTACCCTATCTCATTATCTCAATGTAAGAGAGGGGAGATAAATTCTTAAGTCCAAATCCTAAACCTTTAAGCCATTTGTCTTAGAAAATTAGGACAAGTATATGAGTTGTTTACCTTTTGAATACATAAGATGACAATAATTCATGATTATAACCCTTTAGTTTGATCTTATATTTGTTTTTCTATAATGGGTTTTTGTATTTTGTTTTATGAGTCCTTGGTGATTTTTCTATTAATTAAGTCAAATTAAATGATTTAATTTAATGGAAAATTATTATGATATTTTAATATTTAATTAATTGATAAATTTAATAAAAAGAGCTAAATTTGAAGATAAAAGTTATAAGAATAATTTTAGAGCATGATAATATTTATGTAATTTAATAATAATATATTTAGAGTTCATTTTTTAAATAAATGCTAAATACTATTATTATTTAAGTTAATAAATATTTTATCATTTAATGTTCAAAAATAAATTAAATGAAAAAGAAATTTATTTATTAATAGTTTCATGGTTGCATAATGCGTGCATGAGATTAAATTTAATAAATTAATTAAAAGAGAAGTCAAGTAAAAATTAAATAAAGTTATTTTATAATTTAATAAACATGCATAGAAAAGATAAAGAAAAGATAAATAAAGTTAATAAGGAGTTAAGGGTTGTGAAGAAGGAGTCATCTCGGGTGAACGCATAATTAGTGCCCCGATTTTAGGAGAGAACTTCATATCACAATTTGTGGGGGGTTCATTTTTGAAGCATTGCAAATTCTGGAAGAGGAAGGAATTTTTGGAAAAGAGAAGGTTCTATAAGGAGGGATTTCTCTTCAATCTTCTTGGGCATAGCAATTAGCATTAGTGTCTAGGTAGATGCTTGTCATTATTCACCCAATTTAATTATGTAATTTCCTTTCCTATCTTCTTCGTGCCTATGGATCGTAAATCTGAATTTCTTTGTGATGAACCCTTGAACATTTCAATGTTGTAAATTACTGAATGCATGTCAATATCTTCTGCATACGTGGAGATTAGAAAAATAAAAATAAAAAACCCCTGTTTTGTAGATTAAAGAATTTAGTATTTTTATTCAAGAAGGGTTTGAAATAAGAAGAAAATTTTTAATTAGAAATTTGAATGGTTAAACGTATTTTTCCTATTAGACTAAAATTGTAAATATTATTAAATATATATATATATATATAAAAATATTATTATGGGGTATTGTTTGAAATGAATTTTATAACATTTTAAATTTAAAAATAAAAATAAAAAATTAATTTGAAAAATATACATTTTTTTTGGAAGGAGGCGGGTTTAACCCCACCCCCCCCCCCCCCACTTACCTTTCAATGGCACTGAGTGCTGGGCTGACCGCAATACAAACTGCAGCAGCAGCTAGTCTACTGCCAACAACCTCCATAAAAGTCATGTAGGCTTTAAACACCAAACACATATGATATAAATTTTTTTTATATGTAATTTAATTGTTATTAAATTTTTTAATAATAATTTATATATATAATTTAATATATACTTAAAATTATTAAATTTTAATTAATTTAATAAATATTTTATTATTTTCATTATTAACTTATTAATTAATATAATTAATATAATTAAATTGTTATTATTATTTTATAATTTTATTAAAAAATAATGGTTATTCTATTAGTAATTTAATAATAAGAAGTTGATGATAATTAATTAAAAGTTTTAATTGTCTATTATTAAAATATTTGTGGGGAGCAAAATTGATTATTATAATTTAATAATATTTAATTAGAATACTTAATTAAATTATTACTAAAAGAATTAGAATAGTAAATTGGGTATTAATATGAATATTTTATATAATTATTAATTAATTTAATTAAATATAATTTAATTAAGATTAATTAATAATGAAAGGCGTTCAATTAAGTTCTAAATTTATTTAATTATTATGGTGTTGATTTTAATAAAATCATAGATTATTTTATTTGAAAATTAATAACTATTATTTTAATAATTTAAATAAATAATTACCCTTGGATTATTTTTAAGAAATTGACTTAAAATCAAATAAGGGTAATCCTAACATAAGAATGGGTCGATTCGTAAGGATGAATTATGAAACTTATTTACTTAAAACATATATTAAACTAGAAACTTAAACCTTATATTTAACTCAATGAGGTGTTTTCAGAATCAAACCAGACTATGAAACCTACACTTTGTTTTTTGTGTGTTGTCTATGTTTTGGGTTTGGGTTGACTAGAGTGTTGACCAATTTTAGGATGTGTACCAAAGGCTTGGGGGTTCTATGATTGTGATGACATGGTGATTTGATATCGATCTTTCTAAACTCAACCATGTTAATGTGTTGGTATTCTCTATGATGAATTGTATTTATTGTTTGTTATTGCTTTCTAGTATTCTTGTGTGAAGCTAAGGTGAATGTATGACCTACTTGACTTAATCATTTTAGAGTCTTCGATCATTATTTTGGGATACTTTCTAGTTGCTCATTGAGAACCGATGGGTATTGTGATTTATCTTTTGATTCTTTCTAGTCACTTGTATAGGACTAAGGTGATTTTACTATGATTCTTGATTTGTGATTTCATGAGCTTAGGGTAGATAATCTATATGTAATGTTAGGAAGTGGCTTGCAATGGGGCCCAGGGCCCTAAGTGGTTCCTAGGGTAATCCATTGTAAGTTGTTTAATAAGTGAAAACACTACATTAAATGAGGATGAAATGAACCTAATAAGAGTCTTTGTATGTTCTCACCCATGCCTCGAGTGCTAGCACAGACTAGGATGGGAGCAGAGAGAATGTTTAGTTGTGACCTTGCATCCATAGTATGCCTTGTCAGTATGAGAGGATACTATTGGCAGCATAGAGATCACTAGGGGGTCGAGGTCCTAAGAGACTACCAGGGTAACTCTAACATGATTCATGTGATGACACTTGCCCACTTACATAGTAGATTTCCTATGTTCTTTGTGTGCCTTTGGGATTAGATGTCGATTTATATTGGAACCCTTCAGATAGAATACTTTTAGGATTTCCAAGACTTAGAGTGTACTTTTGATATTTGGTTTGATATCCTATTTGGGACTTGAGACTATCTCCTCGACATGGTGGGAGTGGGCCATTTAGGTTCCACGTGGTCAGGTGGTAGTGCTTTTTACTCTTACCATTGAGATCCATCCATAGTCACCATGGTTAGAGCATTCTTTGTCTACATTTCTTTTGATTCTATCTATGTATCATTATGATGGATGGTTATATTTTATGATGGATGTTTATATCTTTTATGATGGATGGATATATCATGTATGGTGGATGGTTTCATTTATTTTATTGTACTTTGTATCATGGATCTGAGGAGGATGATATGCTTCTATTTCTACATATGTATATTCTTTTAGCCTTTCATAACCTGTGACATGTACAGTGGATGATTGAGCATTCCAAATTTCATTCAGCAAGAGGCATTTGGAATAAATGTATATTATTTAAATGGACATCAAACTTTTAAATTATTCTTTCATATGGATGTGGTATTTGATGGACTTAGTATTAACTAAATTTAAATGTGACTCAATGTCATGGGATCCCTAAGAAATGTAACCTGTTATGTATGCTCATAGATGATTGTATGTTTTTTCTTCTGCTACTCTATGTTTGGTGTGTATGTTATTCTTCTTTTTTTTTTAAATAATAATGTGTTGGCAAACTTAGTAAAACTTTAGGTTAATTCTTTTGGATCCTTTGGCGGGGTGTTACAACACAACCTATGGCAAGGGCTAAGAAAATTGTTAAACCAAGCCAAGCTAAGTCCACTACACCTACTACAAGAGCTAGCACATATACAACTACACAAAAGGCCAAGGAGAAGACAAAATAAACCAAACAAGCAGGTCAAGATCAAAAGAGACCAAGAAGAAAGTATGTGGCACAACAAGAGTCTAATGAAGAGAAAGTAGAATTAGATGACAACATCCAATTTAAGGTGGTGAGTCATAATCCTCTCTTAGATCTTGAAAATTTATGTGAAAATGTTAGAAATAGTGCAGACCTATCAGGATTTGGTCATGTTGATTTTGATAAATTGGGAAAATTATAGAAGAATCAAGTGGAGGAGGCCATATATGCCATGATAGAAAAATTCAAGATAACTCCATTAGATATTGCCAACTCAATATCAAAGAGTCTATATGACAGAGTTGAGCAAAAAAGGCATTATTTTCTAAACTTGGAGAAATAGATAAGAGAAACATCTCTAGCCCAAGTGATACCAAAATTAACAAAGGCACAAATTTCTAAGGCTATGAAGAAGTATGTAGTTAGGTTTGTACCTAGATATAGAGGTTTCAACATTTTGCAAAACAACATTGAGGATGTTGTCAAGAAAACCACTCATATATGGAAACTTACTTATGGGTTAACAATAGTAAAGGAAGAAGAAGAAGAACTCATTAAAGTAAAAGATGATAAAGATGATGAGAAAGGTGACATAGTTGGAGGAAGAACATAAATGTAAGAAGATGACAAGGCAACAATTGAGCCTAAGCAACCAGAATAACAGAGTGTGCAAAGACACACAATTGTCGAGTGTCGGTCCTTCACATGTCACAAATGAGACTATAACTATCAAGGATGTTTCTAAACTATTAGCTTAGAACATCAATCCCCTTACTGAAGATGATTTGTAGAAGATCTTAGATTAGTCTACACTACAAGCCAAACTTGGTGACAATCATGTTCTAGTCAGTGTGGATGAGCTATAGAAATCAGTGACTAATGTTGCAAGGGAAAAGATGAATCCACAAGAACCACCTTCCATCAGCCCTCCAATCACTTATGTACAACCTTTGTTAAAGATCCCAAAAGCCATATCAAATTGATACAATTCCAAGATTTATATTGTAGGAAAGAGGACAGTAGAAGCAAAAGTTATTACTATAGAAATAGGTCAGATAGACTTATCTATACCTATTACACAAGGACAAGGTGTAAGTCAAGTCATTGTGTAAAAACAAGGCAATCCTAAAGAGAGTGAGATAACACCACAACTAAAGGAGAAAACTACCATCCAAGCTCTGGTAACCTTACCAATATCTGGCACTCCATCAAGTCATACTCTTCAGAAGCCAAGCACAAATACTACTCCACTGCAGATCTTAGTACCGAGCCTAAGTTCATCAAAGGCTAAAGAAGTAATTCAATATGGATATGTGAGCCTTGATGAAGAGATAATTCTATCAAAAATGTATTTTGATAGCATGAAAATAGAACAAATGGGCATATTGCAGCAAGCCCTAGCAAGGAAAAAGCATCAGGAAATGCTTAGAAGGGAGCATAGGTAGAAGTAGGCACTTCAAGACATCAAAGATATCTTTTTAGATGCATTTAGTCTACCAACTCCAAATGAGACCAAGCCACTAATGGATCAACTAATAGATATAGTAGAGAATGTCAGTAATGAAGACTTAGATACAAATGCCAAATTACTTGAATGGTTAGAAAGAAGTTCCAAAACAAAGTGAATGAGAAAATATCTGGTAATATAGCACTAACACAAGTTGCATTGGCAACTAAGGTTGAGGATGTAAAGAAGTTATTTGATAACATATTCTCATTGTACACAAAATTATGCAATCCAACACTCTTCACCCAAGAGACCAGAAGTCACATTCTAAGTCTAGAGAGCCAAATTTTTGCATTAGGTGCAAAACTACCAATGAATCCAGCTCAGAGTGAGAAGGATTTCAGGACATTACTTTAGACACAAAGTTAGTTAGCTATATTGATAGTAGATGAGGCCAACATAAGGGCCAAACTGACGTGCATCTAAGCAACCCTCACCCCCCATATGGAAATATTGCACAAGGAGCTAGGCTATGCTGAAACCCTAATGAAGAAAGAGCCCAATCTTTCTACCTTAGATGGTCTAGTTCACCTTGCTACCGAGCTTGTAATCCAAATCAAGTCATTGGATATAGCATGTGAAAATTGGGATGCAACTCTTAAGATGATATTAGATGTCCATAAATCTTTTCTAGGCAAATAATCCATTGACATAAGTATCAAAAAGGGGGAGATATATATTTTTGGGGGAGAATAAGATAAAAAGGGGGAGAAATTTTTTAGAGAAGCATCCAAATAAAAGAAGTATCAAATGAAAGAGAATTAGCATGAAGTCAAAGTTATTAGTAGAGACACATTTACTTAACAAGAGTACCCAATTTTGGATACAGAACAAACATATCAACTCAGAGGGAGTTATTAATCTTTAAAGTATCTAAGTTATTGCAAACTTTTGAAATTTTGAAGTTTTTTATATAAGCCAAGTTGAGACATGTTATGCTTGTAAGATTAAGGATGATAATGTATACTCAAGTGTTTTTGACACTCATTTCAAAGGGGGAGATTGTTGATCTCAGATTGGTTTTGACAAGTGAGTGTCAACACACTTAAGTTATTCACTTAGTTCATGCCAAACAAGTAACATATGCCAAGAAAACCATAGACTATGTTGAGTCATAATGAGTTCTAAGCCACTCATGTGCCGAGTCACTCAAGTGCCAAGTAGACAATATATGTCAAGTGACGCAAGAGCCAAGTAAATAGTAGATATCAAGCAATGTAGGTGCCGAGTCATGGTAGAAAGATTAGTGCATGCCGAGCATCAGAGATGTTAGATGCTAAGTGACAAGGTTTGACATATTTTTTTGTAATGGCACAAACAACTATGTAAACCATTTTTGAGTTAATGTAAGATTGAATTTTGATATATTGGAGATAAGGATGAATCTCTAGTTGGATTCCCTATGCAATTACATGTAGCCAATCAAAAATGGAAAGGATTAAGAAAAAAATAGATGAATCTCAAACGTAGATTTATACCTAACCCTAAGTCACCAAGTCTTCTTAAGGAGGAAGAAACCCTAAACTACCAATGAGTGTGTCAGGAATTGAAATTGAAGAGAGAATTTTGCATGCACAAACAGAGCATTCATCGTGTCTTATAAGTTTTGAAGTGAATGTTGGAATATTCAAATGTGGAAAGAGTATTAATGAGAGGGGGGATGAATCATAAGTATCACACTTTAGCCAATAAAACTTTTAACTGAAAGTAAATTGCATGCATGTAAATACATCAAATAAACATGAAACACACATGCATCAATAACTCATAACACTGGAATTTGGTAACCCAGAAACCCTCCAGGAATAAGAAGGTAAAATTGGGGTGGGGATGATACCCACAAAAATTACTGCAGCAATATTGTTCAACCACTTCTGATGGTCTGCCCTGTTAAAGGCTTTACACTATGTCAATAGTGACCTGGTTAGAGGATTTCAAACACTTAACATGAAGTGTCAACCTGTTAAAGGATTTAATCACCTAATTAAAGGATTTACAAAATAGTTGTTAAGCTAACCTATCACCATAGGATTTTCATTCTAATACAATTGCTAGAGAGTATTAGGTACAATGAACCTGACTGATTACAATCCCTGATTGCTGAATGCAGGCACCTGTTCTGCTTTTTCTGATCTTGATCCTTTTTGTGATCTGATAATCCTCACTTCTGAAAATAGAATTCCTTGTGCACCCTTGTATGTCTTTTCTCCTCTATTATCATCCCTTTTATAATGAAATTTCATCTTCCTTATAAAGACATTTGAGAATTTAGGGTTAGGTATGGATCTACGATCCATATTCAATCTTCATTTTCCACTCAATACTTATCTTTTGCTGATTGGTTGCATGCCTTTAGCATTTTTCTTATTGGCTGCATGTAAATTTCATAGGAAAAATAAAAGATTTGGTCTCATCATTAAATCCTTCAAGATTTACCTTATGTCAGCTATAAAAACTATTTGCATCATACTTTGTGCAATTACAAACTCTTATGCTGATATACTGAGTTACTCGGCTCGACACATGTTGTTTCCTGAATAGCTCAGCACCTTAAAAAAACTATATCACTTGGCACCTTATATTACTCGGCACTTGTTAACACTCGACACCTTGTGTTGCTCGGCACTAATACTTCACTTGGTATCTAATCTTCACTCAGTATCTGATCTTCACTCAGTATCTAATCTTCACTCAGTATTTGATCTTCACTCGGTATCTGATCTTCACTCAGTACCTGTTGTGACTCGACATGCATGATGTACTTGGCTCCAATGTGGAATATGTTTAAGTGTGTTGACACTCAAGTGTCAAAAACCATTATGAGGTTAACAATCTCCCCCTTTGACATGAGTGACAAAAACACTTAACAGACCTTATTTGTACATTTACTAATCTGATTGGTATATACAAAGTTTAAAGAAAAATTGATCAAAATTTGTAGCTTACAATCTTACAATATATACCTCAAAAAATTTGTAACTCCCCCTAAGTTGATTGTGTCTTATCTATATATCAAGCTCCTTCTTTGTATCTATTCTCCTTTTATAACTCCCCCATTAATTTATCTCATAATATCTTTATCTCCCCCTATTAATCTGTATCTCCCCATTTTTGACACTTATGTCAAAGAATGTTTAAGGGTTAAGACCATATTTAGCCAAAAATGTGCTATTTACCTCCATAATCATCTTGAGAGCTGCATCCCAATTTTTCAAAGCAATTTCTAGTGACTTATGCTGGATGGTAGTCTCGGCAGCAAGATGAATAAGTCCATCTAATGTAGAAAGATTTGGGTCTTTCTTGAGAACAGTTTCAGCATAGACTTGTTCTTTATGGAGTATCTCTAAATGTGGGGTAATGGAGGACTGGAGCTGTATTAATTTGGCCTTGATATTAGCCTCATCTGCTGTTAAGACAACTATTTCTTTATGAGTGTGAAGCGATTGAGCAAAATGCTTCTCACTTTGAGCTGGATCATTTGGTAGCTGCATGCTTGAAATGTTTAAATTTCTTTCCAAGCTCAGTATCTTTTGGCTTGTTTCTTGTGTGAAGTATGAAAAATCACACAACTTTTTGTACAGTGAGAATATATTCTCAAGTACCTCCTTCACCTTGTCAATAAGTTTTGCCAATTCAACTTGTGAAAGTGTAATTTGTCTTGATATTTTCTCATTCACTTTCCCATGAAATTTTCTTTCTGGCCATTCCATAAGTTTTGCATTTGTTTCTAGGTCTTCATCTGTCACCTAGTCAACAATATCTGTTAATTGCTCTATGATATGCTTTGACTCATCCGGTGATTGCAAACTGAAGGCATCCATAAAGATGTCCTTAATCTCATAAAGTGTTTTCTTATGTTTATACTCCTTTCTGAGTATCTCCTGTCTTTCCCTCCTATTTAGTGCATCTTGTACCTCATTGATTTGATCAATGGTTATTGATTTTGAGTCATAGCTCGGTATGACTATCTCCTCATATAATTCAGGGTCTCCATAGTGAAATACCCTTGCAACTCTGGTAGTACTAGATGATGGTACAGATATTTGCAATGGCTGGTGTGAAGGAGTTCCTGAGGTAGGAAAATTTATTAATGCTTGTCTTGCCTCCTGTTCTTTAGGGGTTTTCACTGTTTCCTCCTCCTTTTGTCCACCATGATCAATTATTGTAATTTGTGGAAGTGCACCTTGTGTTTGTGTTGTAGGATCAGATGTAATAGTTTGTCCTGTTTGTTCTATTCCTTTTTCTGCAACTGCACTTTGCTTCTGTCTTGCAGCATCAATTATGCTTGTTGGTATTTGGAATTGACTACTAGTAGTTGTAATAGAAGGTGGTTCTTGTGGATTCACCTTATCTTTGACTGTATTTTCTACTAGCTTCTACAATTCATCTATACTAACCAATACTGGATCTGTACATAATATTGCTTGTTGTGTAGATTGGTCAAGAATTCTTTTAAGATCTTCTGTAGTTAATGGATTGATATTCTGACTAGAAGTATCAAGAACATCAGTAATAGTTATACTGTCTGCAGGTGAGATGGATGCTTGAGGAGGGCTAGGGGGTTGCAATTGTGTGTCTTGCACACTCTGATCTGGTTTCTGCTCTTGCTCAGTTGTTGCCATTATGTCCTATTTTTTTGTCTCTTCCTCCTTTCCATCTTTCTTTTCTTCTTCCCTCTTCTCTTCTTCTCTTTTCTTTTCTTCTTCTTCTTTCCGTTTCTTTTCTTCTTCTTCTTCTCTTTTCTTCTTCTTCTTCTTCTTTCCTTTTTCTCCTCTCCTCTATTGGTATAGCAGCCTCTTCCTTGTATTCTTCCTCAAGAAAATCTTCAATCTTTTTGTACAAATTCTTCCATGATTTCATTGTTCTTTGAACAATCTCTTCCATTCTATTTTGAAGTATGAAGAATGCCCTGTATTTAGGTGTAAACCTATTATTATGCCTTTTGACTGCCTTCCTAACTTGTTCTCTAGTCAAATCTGGCAATACACTTGCTAGGGTTGATTCCCTCATCTCCTTCTCCATTTTTAAACAAAAATGTCATCTGTCTTCTACAATTTTTGACAGTTCTTTTGGCAATTGTTCATCTAGTTCAAGTGGAGTGTACTTGAACTGTGCCATCATTCCATAAACTATTTCTTCTATTTTATTATGTTCTTCTTTTGTAAATTTACTAAAATCAACTTTATTTAAATTACTCAAGTCACCATTTCTAATCTTTTTACATAAGGTATCAACTGATGAATTGCTTACCTTTTCAAATTGATCTTCTTCATCAGTGTCAGGTTGAGCCACATACATTCTTCTTTTCCTCGGCTCTTCCTGTGATTCCTTGACTTGTTTCTTCTTGGTAACTTCCTCTTTAGCCTTTTGAGTGGAGGCCCTTGTTGATGCTCTTGTTGTTGGCTTTTGAGGTGATGGCATGGCAGCTTTTTTTGATCTGGACTTAGCTGAAGGTTGTTCTGTTGCCTTTCTCATCTTTGGATTAGCTTCCATTGGTGCTTCCTTGGCTTCTTCTTCCTCTGCACCTTCCTCCTTATCTTCTCCAAGACCTTGAGTTAGTTCCATTGGCCCTTGTTATTGCTCATCTTCATCATCGTTGTCATCTTCTTCTTCTTCTGCCTCAGCCTCAATTTCCTTGCTAAACTTCTTCTTAATCTTCTTAATTAATTTGTCTTTCTTCTTCAATGTGGAAGCAATTTTTAATTCCATATTTATCTTTGATCTTACCACATCATAAGTGCCAAAATGTGGAGCACTTTTATCTGCTTCTTCTGCCAATAATGCAATTATTGCTGCAGATACCTCATCAATATTGATTTCATATCGAAATGGCCTTAGCCATCTTGCCCTTGGTATTATTTCTTGAATATAGGTAAAATCTATGTCAACTAAGAAACATATATCATTAGTATGTTTTTCCACTAAAGAAGTTGGTATCCTTGATCTTTGCTTTATGGATTTCTTGAAATCCTCAAAATAGCTTGTCATCAAGGTATCAAAATTTTCTCCCATTTGTTCTATATATTCATTAATTTGACCAATGATGGTTATTTCATTCCTCCATGCTACTTTTCCAAAAGAAGGAAATTCATTCTGAACATAAAAGAATATGCAAACTAGAATTGCTCCAAATTTGCATTGTGTGCCCTTTGTTCTTCATATGGCAGCTAGGTTTTCATTGATCTGTTGTAGTTGCAGTTCTGTAAGATCATAAGTATGATCCTTCTTCACCAATTTGTAGCCTACATCTACTGCAATGCATGGTACACTATTGAGTCTACTGGATTGATAGAATTTATGGGCGATGACTCTAACAACAAACTCAACTAGAGGATCCTGTATGGTATGAATTGTCATTCCTCTTTTGTTCCACTATGCACAGTATTATTTTCAATGACCTCCTTTGATTCACTTCTTAGTGTTTTGTACCGATCTAGGGTTAAGTACCTTGTTAGTCTATGTATAATTTCCTTTGTCAATTTAATGGGAATATCTTCTAACCATAAGTTTCCACCATGAATTCTGCTCAATACAAGTCTAACCCATTATGTTTTGAATACAGTGGGAAAACTTAAAACTCGAGTCAAACCCTTTCTTTCAACAATTTTAAATTCTTCTTTCAAGACTCCATCTACATACAGTTTATCATATGCTTGTCTAATTTCCATGTCTCCTAGAGCTCCTATCTTGCAATTGTAACATTTCCTCACATCTTGAACCATTACAACTTTTGGGGGAATGTGGGAGAGAGCTTCGGCTGGGTCATTTTTGTAGGCAACTTTGGGAATAGGATGGAAATCAGGTTGCTTGACCTCATTTGAAACTAACTGAACTTCAAATGACTCTTTTTCCTCAGTTTTCTTCGAACTTGACACCATTTATGCAAACTAGGGTTTTCTCAACAAAAGGATATGAAACTACGTAGCTCAGCACAAATGAAAATACCTTAAGATCGATGAAAAGCGTGTTGAATGAGGTTGCAATCTGCTTGAAATGCTAGATTCTTCCTATGAAGTCGCTCAACTCTTTTTCTTCTCCTTTGCTTCTTGATCGCGATGAGAAAAATTGATTGAAATCGCAATAATATACCCTAATTTCATCGCATTAAATGCTCAACTACCAACTCAACTTCCACTATATTTCACTTTACTCAGCTTCTATTGGAGTTATCTAACTCGGCATCGGTTATTAGCTCGGTCGCTATTGGGAGTTCGGCATCTGTTTTAACTCGGCATCCAAAGATAGCTCGGCAACAACATTTAGTTTTTGTCTTGACATCTTGTTTCATGTAGATTTATACCTTACTTAGCTTTTTTGTCTTGAGACTGATGTGTGATATAGCTTTGTATATCAGTCTTGTGTACTTCTCATGCTTAGTTTGATGAAGTGTGATCACTTGACCCATTGGGTGAAGTGATCCCTCCACTTGATGTGTTGCACTCATCTTTATTTTTCCAAGTTTTATTCATTTTCCCCGTTATCTTTTCGACATCAATCTTTTGTTTTCCTTTGTTTTCTTTAGTCTTGGGTGCCTTTGATCTTGTAGGACAGTTTTTGCTGATATGACCAATTTCAAACAACTGAAACATGTAGTTTGATTCAACCATCTTTTGTAGTTCCCTTTGAAATGTGTTCTTATGCAGTTCTGTGGTATATGTCCATATTCTTGGCAATAGTGACAACTTTACCTGGTGTTGTAATCCCAATGATAATGACTTTCATTTCCTTCTATTTTTGCTGGTTGATTTGATGTCCACATAGGTTTTGATCTGCATTCAAATGCCCTATGTCCATACTTTTTGCAATTATAACAATGTCCATCAAATCTATGAGTCCTTGTGACATTAGATCTACAATTTTGTGTCATATGTTCTTGCATGTTGCACTTGTGATAGAAACTTTTGGGTATGTTTGATTGATTGAATCTTCTACTCCTGCACACATTAGCTGTATGCCCCTTCTTATTACAATAATGACAAGTGAGTTTTGAATTCTTACCTTTATCACTTCTTTGTTCAGCACTTTTTGATGATTCCCCAACTTCAGTGCTATTGTATCCTAGTCCTGATGTATCATGGGAAGATTTTGGGTATTTCAGCAACTGTTCAAAATACTTGATGGCTTCACTTGATTTATTTAGATTCTCCACTACCTCTTTTTCTCTGTTCAATTCATTCTGCATTTGTTCATTCTGCATCTTCAAAGTAGAGATCTCAATATCTTTTACATTGAGTTCATGATGAAGGTTCATCATTTGGGCAAGTGTATCCATCTGCATGTTTGAGATCCTTGTCAATTCAGTACATTTTTCTTCAAGTCTATTTGCAAGATTTCTTTTGTCATTTTCCATCATGACATTGTCATCAACTGCTCTTTTCTTTTGCTCAGTAATTTCACATATCATTATGGCCTGTGATTCATGTTCCATCTTGAGAGATCTTATCTCCTCTACTTGAATTTTGTTTTTCTCCATCAATTCTGCTATTGCTGCATCAAACTCTTTAGTGTCTCCACTGGAAAATATGTTGGTGGTATCAATCTCCTTGTAGTGTATATCATTTTCACCTATGGCTAGATCCTTCCTTTTTTTTAATGAGTTTCTCAACTTGTTTCTGAATTCCTCCAAGCTATGCAAAGCAAGTTGCACATCTATCACCTGATTTTCAATGATCTTTCCAAGTTTGAAGGCTTCCATCTTTAGATCTTTTCCTCCAATCTGTTAGGCTTTTCCTTGTGAGAACCTGGATTTGCTCTGATACCAATTGTTGGAATATTCAAATGTGGAAAGATTACTTATGGGGGGGGGGGGGGGGGGTTGAATAATAAGTATCACACTTTAGCTAATAAAACTTTTAACTGAAAGTAAATTGCATGCATGTAAATACATCAAATAAACATGAAACACACATGCATCAATAACTCATAACACTAGAATTTGGTAACCCAGAAACCCTCTAGGAATAAGAAGGTAAAACTGGGGTGAGGATGATACCCACAAAAATTACTACAGCAATATTGTTCAACCACTTTTGATGGTCTGCCCTGTTAAAGGGTTTACACTGTGTCAATAGTGACCTGGTTAGAGGATTTCAAACACTTAACATGAAGTGTCACCCTGTTAAAGGATTTAATCACCTAATTAAAGGATTTACAAAATAGTTGTTAAGCTAACCTATCACCATAGGATTTTCATTCTAATACAATTGCTAGAGAGTATTAGGTACAATGAACCTGACTGATTACAATCCTTGATTGCTGAATGCAGGCACCTATTCTGCTTTTTCTGATCTTGATCCTTTTGGTGATCTGATAATCCTCGCTTCTGAAAATAGAATTCCTTGTGTACCCTTGTATGTCTTTTCTCCTCTCTTATCATCCCTTTTATAATGAAATTTCATCTTCCTTATAAAGACATTTGAGGATTTAGGTTTAGGTATAGATCTATGATCCATATTCAATTTTCATTTTCCACTCAATACTTATCTTTTTCTAATTGGTTGCATGCCTTTAGCATTTTTCTTATTGGCTGCATGTAAATTTCATAGGAAAAATAAAAGATTCAATCTCATCATTAAATCCTTTGAGATTTACCTTATATCGGTTGTAAAAACTATTTGCATCATAGTTTGTGCAATTACAAACTCTTATGCTGATATACTAAGTTACTCAGCTCAGCACATGCTATTTCCTAAATAGCTCAGCACCTTAACAAAATTGTATCACTCGGCACCTTATATTACTCGGCACTTGTTAACACTCGGCACCTTGTGTTGCTCGGCACTAATACTTCACTCAGTATCTGATCTTCACTCGATACCTGTTGTGACTCGGCATGCGTGATGTACTCAACTGCAATGTGGAATATGTTTAAGTGTGTTGGCACTCAAGTGTCGAAAACCATTATGAGGTTAACAGTGAAAGTATATTGCAAAATTAGTTAGAGCAAAATAGAGGATAAAGAAGATTATATAGCATAGAGACATCAGATTGAGAAGGATCAAGAAGAGAAGTTTTTAGAGGTGATCTGTTATCAGGCAAGCAAGTGCTAATCATAGGATCAAAACTGAGACATTGTAATAGGTGATTTTAGTCAAAATCTCTTAACAGAGTAGTCCTAATAGGCTATATGAAATCCTTTACCAGGGTGCTTGCATAATTGTGAGTTAAAGTCCTTTAACAAGGCACATTTCTAATAGGGTGTTGAAATCCTCTAACAAGGTGAGACCTAATAGTCTTTATAAGCCTTTAACACGGAAAAAATTTCATAAGGTAGATCATGACTCATGATCAAAATATTGTAACCTTCATTAGATACACTTTATTACTAAAATAGTGAAGATTTGTGGATGTTATCCCCACCTCAGTTTTACCTTCTCACTTGGAGGGTTTCTGAGTAATCATATCTAGTGTTATGTATGTGAATGCTTACATGTTTACATGATTTAGATGTATATGCTTTGCATGTTATTTTAGTTTAGTAATTGAATTTAAGAGATGGATGTGTGGTGAAAGTTTTATGGGTTCAAGTTTAAACTACTAATTCACCTCCCCCCACTCTCTCGAAAGTTTATCTTTCCTATTCTAATTCCAATAGTTTCCATGGTTTATCTCAATTTTTTATGAAATTCATTAGGAATTTTAGCAGTATTTGTGCACCATTGCTATATTTAATGCAACACTAATTTGGGTGTCCCCCAAAATGACGTAATCTAGAAACCAACAAAAAAATACACAATGGAAAATGAACAAGAGGAACAAGATTCATATTTAGAGAGACAATTTTTCATATATTCAAATCAAGAAGTTTACATCCAAGATTGCTTGGTTGTACAGCCTTCCGAGTTACAACCAATACAAAGAAGAAAACATAATTCAAATAAGGATAGATCTTCAAACTCAAATGTAGACTTCTATCTTCAAGCTACTCCATGGTAAGATCCCTTAACTAAAATGACTTCTTTAGGCTTCTCTACATCTTCATTCTTGAACAATATTCTAACATCAAATCATAATGCCTAAGACTCTACCCAAGACCCCTTTAAATACTTGCATTACCATAAGTTAGCCTATTACAAATTACCAAATAAACAAACCCTTATATTAAATGCATAACCAAGCCACAAGTCAGCTCTCAACAAATATTAAATACCCATCATGAAATTAAATATGCATGAGATTAGCTTAAATTGGAAATAGACACAGAAAACTAATACTAATGCTTGGCACATATAGGAAAACATGGCACCAATAGGAACACTCGGCACATGAAGGAACACTTGGCACACATTGCAACTCAGAATACACTACAACTGACCAACTCAACACTTGAAGGATCACTTGGTCAAAACTATATCACTTAATGTAGTAGTGCAAATTTAATACTAACAAATAATGAAAGCATTAATAGTACTAAGTAAGCTAACACTTATGATAGGAGCAAGGTTATCACCAAGAAAGAAGGAAAACCAAGAATGGTAAGCTCCTTATGTTATAACCTATGATGACGAAGCTATGTCCATGATGGATAGCAGATGTATGCTCATGATGTGCTCAAGCTTCCAATCGATGGTTTATTATCAAGTGTGTGTATGGGTGAGGGTTTCAAACAATAGAGGCATGGATGGATTTTAGCATCATGATGGTGTAAAAATGGCTATGATGGAGTAGTTGGTGGATCATTATAAGTTTGCATAAAAGTGGATTGATATTTATGAGAGGGAAGGGCTTTATTTATAGGCTATGAAGTAGAGAGATGGAGGGTTAGGATGCTAGGATGGAAGAATGGTGAGGGAGGTCTAAGATGCTTTCAAAAGGGAGCACATGGATTGTGCTTGTCTAGAGCCAATAAGAGGGTGACACTTGTTACAAAGATGATGAGTGTGAGAGGATGGGATAATGGTTGGTCAAAGGGAGTAATGAGGGAAGATGATTGTGTAAGAGGGATGTGAGAGCCATTAATGCTCTTAGATAGGGATGGAAGGAGATAAGGGAGACTTGTTGACTTGGGTTTGGGTTAGCAAGTCTTAACCCTTGCTTAAAGTTGTGCACATGTTTAGAAGGGAGATTAGACTTAGTTTGGGGGGGGGGGGGGGGGGGATGAGGTTAGGGGGCAAGTAGCTTATCTTTGATGGGATGGGTTAGTTAGGTGGCTAAGTGAGTTTAGTACGGGTGGATGGGTTGGATTAGGGGTTAGGATAGGGTTTAGGGATGTTTTAAGGGTTAGGATAATTTATTAAATGATTTATTTAATAAAGAGGGGGATGTGGGACTAAATTAAATAGATTTGAGGATTTATTTAATTAAATAGAGGAATAGGGATTTAATTGATAATTTAATTTTGGGTTATCATTTGATTTTATCAATTGGGCTATAGTTAATTAAATTAATTAATTAACTAGGGGATGATGATTAATTAATTAAATAATAAATATTTAATCAATAATTTCCTAGGAGATGATTAAATATGATTACCTATTTGTGCAATCAGGTCTAGGTGTCTACAGAAATTGGCAGAATAAATGAGATAACATGCTAACTAGTATGTTAAGAGGACATGGGATAACTTCAACTCAACAATGACTAAAAATTTACTGGCACTTTATAACTATTGTAACTTGGCAGCAACCAATAGAATTAGTGGGATAACATGACGACTAGGATACCCCTGCATCAGACTATCGGGGTAAATAAAAAAGACCTTAGATGCTCCTGCGTCAATATTTCATTAAGGGAGGAGTGAAAACAAAGTTTAGGTGGACTCCTAAAGTAGGAAATGCATTTGAAAATTTGAAAGTGTGTTATAAAATGTTGGCATGCTTCTATGAGTCATTATATCCAAGATTTCTGAAGAATGAGGTCTCAAATGTCGACTCATAGCTCTCTATTCATGGAGTGCAAGGGTTTGTAATGGAGGCCCTCAGTTTGACCTCGTTTGTGCCCATGCAAGTGCACCATAAAATGAGAGATTGAAATAGGAAAAGAAAGAGTGCTAGTCTCCATGATCATCAAATATGCATGCAAATGAAGATGCAAGCTAATCTAAATGATAACAATGCAAAGCAATGCAAGAAAGGAAATCTAATCTATGAAAGGAAATAACAATGCAAGATTAATCTATGAAGTAAATATAACTCTAAGTAATATGAAAATGCAAGGATGAAACATGATGAAGGATGCCATGGATGCATAAGAGAAGAAGACAAGAAGAGAGAAGTTACAATGAAGTTCCAAACTCAAGTGCTCAAGCTCTACTCCAAAATCGCTCTCCAAACCTGCAGCATAACAATAAAATCTTGATCTATAGAAATTTACATCTATCATTCTTCTTGTGAAATGAGAAGGAGAGTGCTCCTTATATAGTCAATTGTGAATTTGGGAGGCTTCTCACAACCAATATGGGATAACAAGGCTTGATTTGTGTGAGACAAAATTCCACCAATGAGAAAAGAAGAGTGTTTAACAAGAAAGTGAAAAGAGGAAATTAAGGAATCCTACTTAGAAATATATGCATTCAAGTGTACAGAAAAAGGATTTATTTAGTTTAATTTAATTTATTTCCTTTTTTTCATCATAAAGATATATTTAAGTGGGGATTTTATTTAATTAGAAGGGAGAAAGTTCTTTTAGTTAAATTGGAGCTATATTATTTAATTAAAAGAGAAGTTTTCTTTTAATTAAATAAGACTTAGAATAAGATGATCAAACCTTAGGAAATATTGAAATAATTAAATTAATTGTAATTTGATCAAAGAAAATTATTTGAATTGATTTAATAAAATATTGCAATGCATTGATTTAGGAAATTGATAAATTGAAGAATGGGGGCTTGTAGTCTAGGCAACCATTTTAGGGTGCTTACAGAAAGAACATGTAGCCACACAACCTATCCTTAAACTACCTAGCTTTGATAAATTGTTTGTAAGGAAACTTGCAACAAAGAATATAAACATTTCCACATAACCCATAATAGATCTAAAATATATATGAGATTGAAATCCAAATACATTAGAATAGACAACATACCCACAAAAATTGTGACACAAGATATACCCTAGGAAACTCTCATTGAGGTAAAAAAGCCCAACCTCCAAAAGCATCCATCACCATGTATTATTCAACAAAAATACCATTGCAATACAACCATGGAAGCCTTCAAATCCATAGCCACAACTAAGAAATTCATGTGAATAAGCATGAATCCACACATCCCATGTCACGCTTCTAACCTTCAAAAATGCTCCCTTGGCTGACCTGTCAAGCCTTGTCCTGCTCGACTCTTTCCCTTTTTGCATTCTTCTTGCCATACAAAACCTACCCTTGTGGGTACTTATATAGTAGCAAGTCCCACAAAACCACCAAGTGGTATTACATAAACCATGTGTTACCTAACCCACTGACCCCAAATTTATTATTGGAAATTTAAATATTTTCCCCAATATTAAGTAATTACATCAAATATTATCACAATGTTACAATACAACTCATGAAGTATATCCCATGAGAATATTTAGATGTTGCACATCCATCTAAGTGAAATATTACATAATAAAATAATATAATATAATATAATAATATTATACAATGTTTTGCAATGCCAATTATCTCAACAATCTCCCACTTATTCTATACATTGCATATGGTCAATTTGTAGCCACATATATGAGCAAGGGAGAAATCACTCCTAGCACATCAACCATCATGGACCAAAGTACACCATGTGCTCCATCTTGGTACCCACAACAAAATTAAAGTATCTAGCATCTCACACATGAATAAGCCACCTCTTATTATGTCACTATCACCAGACATACATAGAAGCCATCCAAAAAGAAATCCACCCAACCCGTCACATTAGAAGATCATAAAATCTTGTACCAACTAAAATGTCAAGAACAAAAAAACCTAATCCAAAGGTAATCACATGTATCCATAGTTTTCAAAATATCCATAGCTGAAATAACACCCACAACAAGTGTCAAACCCATCTAACTATCCATACCTCAAAAGATATACCAATTTAATCTCACATCATCAACATATCCAATCTGTAACTTGCAATCACAAGCCTCAAGAGCAATACCTACCACATATATACCAAGAAGCTCCCGCTACAAAAGATAATGTCAAATCTATAACCAATCCACTCACAACATCCCAAAGAAGTGAATCTATGTAGTATCAAGGACATCCACAATACATAAATTGATAACTTGCAAGAACAATTCTCATAACAATTCTCCAACACTCTTCCAAGCTCTCCATAACCAACAAAAGAAAGAGATAAAGGAATAAATAAGTCATCTCTCATATGACATACACGAGTATAAACTAGTGATCACAATCTCTAACTAATCTCTTATTCAATGTAAGTGAAACCAAACATCTAGGAAGATAACCAAGACCAAAGAGAAACCAAGAAAATAATAACCTATATCATGTCCTTCTACACACAACTCTAGATGTAAATTGTGCAAGTATTATCTACTCCATAAAACCCCAACAAGAATCCACAACAATACCCAAACCATACCATATATCTAATCATGGATGTAAGCGTCTCACAAGATGATCAAACTCATTAACCATTCCTAAATCATGGAATAAGCATTCCTAATCCGAGGAATGTGCCCAATATAAAACCATCTCCCAAACTTAACTAGCATAACAACATATGTGCATGGAGATAACCAATGCTAAACTATCTCTCAAATGAACCCTAGCTCAAAATCTATATCACGAAAGAGAAGCATAAATATAATGCACCTAAGAGAAATAATGGGCTATACCTCTCAAGTAGAAAAATCACCAAGTAGACCAAGAGTGGGGAATGATAATTCTCATCAAGATATCCAAGTCTCTAACCAAGACTCATGTAAGAAAAAATCTCCTCTCAAGTCCATATCAGGTGAATGCCCTTCGGTATTCCTACTAAAACCAAATAATTGTCTCAATAAATACTTCTCTAATCCAAGAGAATTTAGCATCACCACCATTTCTAATTATCCATGAGCACCTATAACCAATCAATCTAAGCCAATTCCAAATGAAACATAGCAATGTCATGAAGTATCCAGCTTATGATCAATATACTCAATACTAAGAAACTACATCAAGATCAATGTCAAAGTTCCAACCATGGCCTCTAGAGCATAAACATGAAAAGATGATATAACCATCTCAACCAAAGATATAACATTCTCCATATGAACATATTATAACATGTCAAAAATCTAAATGTGTATCAAGATTAAACCATGACATAATAATGAAACCATCCTCACACCAAGGATAAAATGTCAAATGAATGAATAAACCACACCTTTACCAAGAACCCTATGAGTACTCAAGATGCAACCATCTCCACACACCATGAAGAAAACCATCTCCACATACCATGAAGAACCATCTCCACACACTATGAAGATAAAAAGTGTACCATGCAAATATCAAAGATGCTTCTATAGAAACATGATCTAAGACAAACCTCCAATATCTACAAACACTCAATAAATATATCAATGTCAGAAAAAACTCCCACTCAACCATGGTACCAAACCATACATGGCATCATATAAATCCATCTCCTACATGAAGATCCTCCAAGTCTATACACACAATCAAAGTTCCAATACTAAGTGAAAACAAGATCTCCAAACCAAGAAGATATAAACCAAATCAAGAACTAATCCTTCATTTTCACCTCATCACTATCACAAGCTCCCATTAAACTATGTATTCAAGTTATCCATGACATCATGATGAAAAGACATCAAACTTTCAAAGAACTCAAAGTGCACATCATGAGCTCCTCAAAAGAAACCAAATAACCATGATCCCCAACCAAGGAGGTATACCACCATAACCAAATCAAGAATCCAAACCAATGAACATTAAGGATATACCTGTATATCCAATCAAGTCATGCCTAAATCTATGGCACCATGATCACATTCATAAACCAAGCAATTAACTCTTAATGTGTCCAACCTATCAGCATAAAATAGTCAACCATAATCCTCCATCATGATTTTACCTGGTAAGATAATCTCATCCCTTCTACATGAAGAAAAATTAGCAAACCATGTGACTTAGGGCATAGACAACCCAAATCTAAGTCACCAATCTAAATATGCATCACTAATGAAAGATCAATAGGCAAAGACAACTCATAACCAAACCATAAATGCAACCTATAAGCATAGACTACTTACAACATTACACAACTTATAGACCCAACAAGTCATCATAAATATCCAAACTAAACATTGATAACCATCCCATCATGAGACCAATCTGAAATATGAACTAAGTATATAATGACATCAAATCCAAATCTCAAAAATATACAGTGTCATAAACTTACAATGTTACCGTAGTCAATATATATCATAAACTATTCAAATCAATATATCACCAAATAAACCATGTCAAACCTGCATCAAATCTAAAGACACGTGTAGAGCTCACCAAGAGCTTTCTGTTGACTACTTGAAGTCCAAAATCTAACTCTGTATGCCCAAGTTATGCCCTAATCTGTGCTCAAAATAAACAACATTTAAATTTTGGGCTCTTAAAACCTAAAAAAATGTCAAAATCACAAAATCTAACCTACACCAAGTTATAGTTCTCTAAATTAGCTTTCTAATGCCTATAAGAAGTCTAAAACCTGATATCTTGAGAGAAAGTTATGGTCATTTTACTAAGGTAATATTTTTACCATTTTCATTGTGATTTTTTTTTGTGATGAACATTCTGATGGGATTAAATTTGATGGCCATCATGGGCTAAAACCAAAAAACTCTTTCATTTCCTCTGAACATGGTCAAACTAGGACATATTATATATGAAAATTTATGAAAACATCAACTCAAATCCAATAGTGAGGTTTTTTCTACCCAGGAGGTCATTTCTGCAAGCTCCCCTTAAAATCCTCATTTAAATGAAACATCCAAAAAATTATTTTAACCAACAATTTCACATGCCCAAAATTTAGAAACATCCCATCATAACAACAAACTCAAATTCTCTCAGATCTATATTAAAAAACTCATATATCTTTCCTCTTTTATCCTCTCATGCATTCCCATGGATTTAATCTAGGGTTACAACAATAAAACTTGGCTCTGATGCCACTTGTAAGGAAACTTGCAACAAAAAATATAACCATTTCCACATAACCCATAATATTTTTTAAATATATATGAGATTGAAATCTACATGCAAGAGAATGGACAACGTACCCACAAAATTTGTGACACAAGATATACCCCTAGAAAGCCTCATTGAGGGAAAAAAAAAAAAAAAAAAAAAATCCAACCTCCAAAAGCATCCATCACTATGTATTATTCAGCAAACATACCATTGCAATACAACCATGGAAGCCTTCAAAGCCATAGCCACAACCAAGAAATCCATGTGAAAAAACATGAATCTACACATCTCATGCTATACTTCCAATCTTCACAAATGTTCCCTTGGCTAACCTGTCAAGCCTTGTCCTACTCAACTCTTTCCCTTTTTGCCTTCTTCTTATCACACAAAAACTACCCTTGTGGTTGCTTATATAGTAGAAAGTCTCACAAAACCACCAAGTGGTATTACATAAACCATATGCTACCTAACCCACTGACCTCAAATTTAATATTGGAAATTTAATTCTTTTCCCCAATATTAAATAATTACATCAAATATTATCACAATGTTACAATACAACTCATCAAGTATATCCCCTTGGAATATTTACATGTTGCACATCCATCTAAGTGTAACATTACATAATAAAATAAAATAATACAATATAACAATATTATGAAATGTGTCCAACACCCATTATCTCAACATTGTTTACCCTAGAGTGTGATGCAAGTGGAATGGCAATAGGAGGTGTGTTGAGTCAAGAAGATAGGCTAGTAGCATTCTTGAGTGAGAAACTAAATGAGGCTAAGAAGAAGTACTCTTCTTATGACTTGGAGTTGTATGCTTTAGTTTAGTCTCTTAGGAAATGGAAGCTTTACCTTCTACCCAAGGAATCTATGGTGTTTATTGATAACCAAGCCCTTAGCTACATCAATACCCAAGAAAAGTTAAGCAATCAAAATTTTAAGTGGATGGAATATCTTCAAGCATTCACATTCAACATCAATCATAAGAAAGGAAAAATGAATAGGGTTGTAGATACACTAAGCAGGAGGATGTTGACCATTCAAGAATTTCAACTCCATAACATTGGTATAGAGAGTTTCAAGGATCTCTACAAGGATGATGAAGACTTTGTTGAGGCTTACAAGGTATGCCCTGAATTTCAAAATCATTTTCATAGCTCTTTTTTCGATTATACCTTGCAAAGTGGACTATTGTTTAAGGGGAACCAATTATGTGTTCCTAAGGATTCTACAAGAGGGAACATTATCCATGAAATGAATAATGGAAGCCTAAGTGATCATGTTGTCATCAATAAGACCATAGAGTCAGTTCAAAGGTTCTACTATTGGCCAAAGTTGTCAAGAGATGTGACAAGATATGTTGAACATTGTGTAATGTGCATGAAGGCAAAAGGAGGAGTTAGCAATGTAGGTTTGTACCAACCTTTACTAATCCCTAATAGGCCATGGTAGTGTGTTAGCATGGACTTCATTATGGGGCTACCCAAGTCAAAACATGGTTGTGATAGCATTTATGTTGTAGTGGATAGATTCAACAAGATGGGCCATTTCATAACTTCTAAGACTACCCATGATGATATCCATATAGCACATCTATTTTAAAGTAGACTATGAGGATTCATGAACTACCCCTAAGCATTGTGTCAAATAGGGATGTCAAATTTATGAGTCATTTTTGGAAAACCTTATGGAATAGGTTGGGAACTAACCTAACTTTTGGATCATCTTACCATCCTCAAAGTGATGGTGAAACTGAGGTGGTTGATAAGACATTAGGCAACTTGTTGAGGTCCCTAACTAAGGAATATGGTCAAACATGGGATATGATTATTCCTCATGCATAATATGCATATAATGATAGTGTAAACAGGACAACTGGTATAAGCCCATTTGAGATTGTCTATAGGATTCATCCAAGAGGTGTGTGTAAAATTAGGGACCTTGAAGCTATGGAATATAGGAGTGGACAGGCTGAATACTTCACTCAAACCATGAAAGAGATTCAAGAATAGGTGAAGAAGACTATACAAATATCCACACAAAAATTGAAGGCTAAAGTGGATGTGAAGAGGAAAGATGTTCAGTTTGCAGTAGGGGACTATGTCATGGTACATTTGAACAAGTCTAGGTTACAAAATGGAGTACCTACCAAACTATAGATGAAGAGAGTGAGACCTTGCAAGGTTGTAGCTAAATATGGAGTCAATGCATACAAGGTAGATTTTCCTAGTGACTTGAACATCTCACCACTCTTGAATATTGTGGACCTAACCAAGGTTAAGGGGCCTTTAAATGAACTATATGTGAACATAAAGGAGGTCAGCAAGGATGTAACCTCTGATGTTCTACCTCCCAAGATACAACTAGAGGCAAAGGTAGTATTGAATTCAAGAGTCAAGAAGACTACTAGATAAAATGTGTATATGGAATACCTCATCAAGTGGAAAGATAAGTTAGAGCCAAAGGCAACATGGGTTATAGCTATAGATTTCAAGAAGATAGGAATATCTAATGACATATTGTCTAAAAGAGTGATATATTTTCTCATGTGGGGAGCATGGTGCAGGAGCACCTAGGTAAGGCTAATTATTAACCCAGGGTTCCTAGTTGAGTTTTGGTTTGTAGTGTCCTTAGGCAAGCCAATAGGATAATAAAGGAGCTCATAAGTCCTAGAGTGTGTCCTAGCCATTAGAAGTTCAATTTGGGCCCTTAGGACCGCAGAATAGTACTTATTTGTCCAAAGTTGCTAGGTGAAATGCAATTGTTGTCATTCTTGCTAAAAGTAACATTTGTGCATTTGGAGGGCTAGATTGGACAAGGAAGATGTAGAATGGTGGTTTCATGTCCTAGATAACATAGTCAAACATATTTCAAAGTTTTAGAATGCTTTGACCAAGCCCGGTCCATGTAGACAAAAAGTTGTCAAGTTGCATGACAACTTTGCAAAAATTGCAAAAGTTGTCATGGCAATTTTTATTGCTAAAAAGGTGCAATTTCAAGTAGGAGGTTGCATAGCCACCTCAAAGTAGTTGTAACATGGATAATGAGTCCATATAAGGCCTCCCTCAACCCTAAAAAATGGTTGGATTGCATTGTGGAATATTTTTGTGAATTGAGCAAGCATATTTGTGTGTTATTTTGACCACAATATGACACTTTTGCTTCTCTAGGGTATTAGATGGATTAATTTACATAATGTACCTTACTCATGTGTTGGTAAATTTTATTAGATATTTATGCATGTGATTAGTTAGGTTATCCATTTTAGTTTTTAAAAATATTTTAGTTTTTTTCTTGGCTATTGTCTTGAACAAGACAATTTTGGAAAATGGAGTCTTAATTCACCTTTCCACCATGGAAATGGTATGGTCTCTTGGAATGTGTGAGAATAATCCTTGTACTATAGGCATGAAATTTTTTTGGTCATGGAAAGAAAGTTTGGCCAAGTTTCAATGATGCCCTAGGCAAGCCAAGAGAGCATGGTTAGGAACCATATAGATTGAAACAACAAACGAGGGGATTGAATGCAATGAATGCTTCAGTCTATGTGGATGGAGAGAAGGACATGAGAGTGGAGAAGTCCTATGCCAAAGGAAACCTCCTAGTGACATGTTTTAATGAGGATTGAACAACCCCTTGTCATTTTTGTTAGTAAATTAGCAAACACTTGATTTTAGGCCAAAAATTAGCATTCCACTATATGGATAGATTGGGGAAGTGAGACCAGGTGAATCTCAAAGGTGTTCCAAAAGGTTATCTAGATATGAAGCTTTTTTCCACCTCACTAATCCCTTTTTAGAGTTGGGAGCCAAAAGGTGATATTGGAGGCCTAATTCCTTGTAGCTCTTCTAGGCCTAAATTGGAGCAATTTCTTGAAATCGATATAGATTTCAATAGATTTTTGGTAGGTGAACATTGTAATGGAATCAAAACCCTAGGAATAATCCTCTCCATTCATGTTGAGTATATTGTGACCATATGTGGGTATTTGGTGTAGGTGAGCCATTAAAGCATCTAAGGAGTAATGCTGGGTTGAAGATAAGTTCTACATTGGTGTGGACAAGTTTAAAAGGGGAAAAGGATTGGAGTTGTGATCCTTCTAAGTTAGGTTTAGTGCAAGAACTTGGTAGGCTAGAGAAGAGGCCTAGAGAAGACCCTAGTAGAAGTTTGGGTCAAGGAGCAAGACTTGTCCTTACATCAGAGTAGAGGATTGTTTGATTGTGTTGACTGACCAGGAAAGTACTGTACATACTTCATAATTAGTGGGGTTCGGGGCATCACCCCGAAAAAAAAAAATTTGGTACTATTTGCCAATCATTTTGGTACTATTTTCCATTCGTAGATTCGCCACTAAAGTTATGGCTAATTATGGCTGACATGTTATAACCCTAAAGCGGTTTAATACTTGTATAAAAGGGTTTAGGGTTGGGCATTTTTCATTATGTTGTGATGCGAAATTGGTTCTTGCGGTGATATTGAGCTGTAAGGGATTACGGATTGTAATCGGGTTGTAATCAATGGATTGTAATAAGATTGAACTTTCTATTTGGTGGACGTAGCCCAAGGATTGGGTGAACCATGTTAAATATTGGTGTCTTGTGTTCATTTCTATGTGATCTATTATTTTCTATTATTGGTTATATTTGCATTTAGTTTTTTATGTCTATCCATGGTTTATCCTAACAAGTGGTATCAGAGCGAGGTTGTCTTTCAATTATTCTCTGTAGGAAATTCTCACGATTAAGTGGGAGTCTCACGATTGAGTGGGAGTGATGGCAGATGAGGGTAAGCTAAGGGTTGACAGGTTTAATGGGTAAAACTTCCAGTTATGGAAGATGCAAATGGAAGACTATCTATATCAAAAGGATTTATGGAAGTTGTTGGAAGGCAAAGCCAAGAATCAAGGAACTATGTCAGAGGTTGAATGGGATCTTTTGGATAGAAAGGCACTCGAAAGCATTCAATTATGCTTGGCACCATCGGTGGCATTTAATATTACAAAAGCAAAGATGACAGAAGACTTGATGAAAACCCTAGCGAGACTGTATGAAAAGCCCTCCACTTCAAACAAGGTATTTCTCATGAAGCGTTTATTTAATATGAAAATGGCAGAAGGTGGATCTGATGCAGATCATTTAAATGAGTTTAATAATATTACTAGTCAGTTATCTTCTATGGTTATCAATTTTGATGAAGAAATTAGGGCTCTCTTGATTTTGTGTTCTTTGCTTGAAAGCTAGAATGGCTTGGTAATGGCGGTGAGTAATTTTGTTCCTGGATCTAGTACCCTAAAATATGATGATGTGATCAGTGTTGTTTTCAGTGAGGAAACTCGTAGGAAATCCTTAGGTGGATCTACATTAGGAAGTGCTTTGAATGCACAAAGCAGGGGCAGAACGACTGAAAGAGGAAGTAACTCTAGAAATCATGGGAAATCAAGAGGAAAATCAAAGGGGAGGAGGTCTCAATCAAGAGGACCAAATGATTGTTGGTATTGTGGGAAACCAGGGCACAAAAAGAAAGATTGCTAGAATCGAAAGAAAAATGAAGGAGATAAATTAGATGGAGATAAGGACGTAAATGTGGTAAGTAACAAATCTGAAGAGGATGCTTTGCTTCTGTCTTTGGAGAGTGTTGATGATTCATGGGTTTTAGATTTTGGTGCTTCATTTCATGCTACACCTCATAGACGTTATTTCATTGATTATGTCCAAGGGGATTTTGGGCTTGTTTATTTGGGGGATAATGAACCCTGTCAGATTGTTGGAAAGGGAAAAATTAAGATTAAGTTGCAGAATCGGAATCATTGGCTACTACATGAGGTAAGACATGTTCCAAGGTTGAGTAGAAATTTAATTTCAGCCGAGCAACTCGGTGATGAGGGTTGTGTAGTTACTTTTAATGATAAAAATTGGAAGGTTTCAAAAGGTTCCCTTGTAGTAGCAAAAGGTGTGAAAGTAGGCACCTTATATCTTTGTACAGGTCATATTGTTCCTACTACTTTGATTGTTTTAGAGAAAAATGAATGTTCAGGAACAATTGTTGCAGTTGAGTAGGGAGAACAAATAGTTGTTGTAGAGTCTGATACAGTGCTATGACACAACAGACTTGGGCACATGAGTGAGAAAGGTATGAAATTAATTCATTCAAAGAAAGTTTTACCAGGTCTGAAATTGTTAATATGGATTTATGTGAAAGTTGTGTGTATGGAAAACAAAAGAGAGTGAGTTTTGTAAAGACTGGGAAGGAAAACAAAAAGGAGAAATTAGAGCTTGTGCATACACATGTATGGGGACCAGCTCAGGTATCTTCCCTTGGTGGCTCTCATTATTATGTTACATTTATTGATGATGCAACTAGAAAATTATGGGTTTATTTCCTTAGACAGAAATCTGATGTATTTCAAACTTTTAAGAAATGGAAATGCTTGGTTGAAAATGAGACTAGTAAGAAATTAAAATGTCTTAGATCTAATAATGGTGGTGAGTATTGTAGTCATGAATTTGAAAATTATTGCTCCACTAATGGTATTCATAGACAAAAAATTGTTCCAAGGACTCCATAGGAAAATGGAGTGGCTGAACGCATGAACAGGACTATAATGGAGCGAGCAAGGAGCATGAGGTTGCATGCTGGATTGCCCTTACACATGTGGGCAGAGGTTGTCAATACTATAGTATATTTGATTAATAGAGGTCCCTCTACTTCTTTGGGCTATGGTATTCTAGAGGAAGCATGTACTGGTAAGAAGGTGAGTTATTCTTTTCTCAAGACCTTCGGTTGTGAAGCTTTTGCTCATATAGACTTTGAAAATAGAACCAATCTAGAAGCTAAATCAAAGAAATGTGTCTTTGTTGGATATGGCATTAATGAATTTGGTTATAGGATTTGGGATTTTGAAAATCTTAAAAAATTTTGAAGTTGGGATGTCATATTCAATGAGAAAGTGTTGTACAAAGATATGTTGCAGCAACATGAGAAGAAAGAAGATGATTATGTAGTGCTGGATGATACTCCAAAAGCTGATGTTCCAGCCATTCCTCATGATGTGCAACAACTACAACAACAAATACCACACACACCAGTGAATGTTAGATGGTCAACGAGGTAAATTAGACCTCCACAAAGATTTTCTCCCTCTTTGTATTCTATTTTACTTACTAATGCTGGTGAACCTGAAAGTTATGATGAAGTTGTGCAAGTGGATACTAAGATTTAGTGGGAGTCTGCAATGAAAGATGAAATGGACTCTTTGCTACAGAATAAGACATGGGATCTATGCAAGTTGCCTACAGGTAAAAAGGCTTTACAGAATAAGTGGGTTTACAGGTTGAAAGAAGAGGAAAGAGATAAGAAAAGATTTAAGGCCAAGTTAGTTGTAAAAGGATTTGCACAGAAAAAGGGAATTGATTTTGATGAGATATTTTCTCCTGTTGTTAAAATGACTTCTATCCATATTGTTTTAAGTCTTGTGGCTACTGAAGATTTGCATTTAGAGCAATTGGATGTTAAAATAGCCTTTCTTCATGGTGATTTGGATGAAGAAATATATATGGCCTAGCCACGGGGATTTGAGGTCAAAGGTAAGGAGAACTTAGTGTGCAAATTGAAGAAAAGTTTATATGGCTTGAAGCAAGCACCTCAGCAATGGTATCTGAAATTTGACAGGTTTATGCATGAGCATGGCTATAACAGGTGTCATTCAGATTATTGTGTTTATTTTAAGAGGTTGGATGATGATAGCTACATTATTTTATGTCTATATGTTGATGATATGCTTGTAGTTGGGTCTAACATGGATCATATTAAGGGGCTGAAATGCTAGTTAGCACATGCATTTGCTATGAAGGATTTGGGGGCAGAAAAACAAATCCTTGGTATGAAGATTTGTAGAGATAGGAAGAACAGAACATTGACGCTATCTCAAGTTGATTATGTTGAGAAGGTGTTGCAACGTTTCTCTATGGAGAATGCTAAAGTTGTCAGCACACCTTTACTTGGTCATTTGAAATTGACTAAGGAGATGTGTCCCAAGACACAGAAAGAGGAGGATAAGATGTCCAAGGTACCCTATGCTTCAACTATAGGAAGCTTGATGTATGTTATGGTATGCACTAGGCCAAATATTGCACATGCAGTGGGAGTCGTTAGCAGGTATATGAGTCATCCTAGATTTGAGCATTGGAATGTTGTCAAGTGGATTCTCTGATATTTGAGAGGAACATCCAATAAGTGTTTACACTTTGGAGGCTCTACTACTAATTTACAGGGCTATGTTGACTCAAATTTGGCAGGGGATATTAATAACAAGCGGAGTACTACAGGTTATGTCTTTACTATTGGTGGGGCAGTTGTGAGCTAGGTTTCTAGGTTACAAAAGATTAATGCTCTATCCACTATAGAGGAAGAGTATGTTGCTACTACAGAGGCAGCCAAGGAGATGATATGGCTTCAGTTCTTCTTGGAAGAATTGGGACATCCTCAGAAGGATAATTATTTGTTCACAGATAGTCAGAGTGCCATTCATCTTGCTAAGAATTTAGCTCTGCATTCTAAGACCAAACACATATAGTTGTGGTACTATTTCATTCGGTCAATTTTGGAGGATGGACAGTTAAAGCTGGAGAAGATACATACCAATGACAATCCAGTAGATATGTTGACAAAGGTTGTAACAAGGGAGAAGTTGAACTCCTCTTCAGCTTTAGTTGGTCTTTTAGACTGAACATGAATAAAAGAACAGCAGAGTCCAGGGTGGTTTGATCCAGTAGGAGCCCCATGTGGTAGTGGTATTGCTACAGGATCAGTCTCTAAGTGGGAGATTGTTGTTTAGTGTGGAGCTTGATCAGTCCCGAAGTGGGAGATTGTTAGATTGTGGTGACTGATTAGGAAAGTACTGTACATACTTCATAATTAGTGGAGTTCAAAAAAAAATTGGTACTATTCACCATTCATAGATTCACCACTAAAGCTATGGCTAATTATAGCCGAAATGTTATAACCCTAAAGCGGTTTAATACTTGTATAAAAGGATTTAGGGTTGGGCATTTTTCATTATGTTGTGATGCAAAATTGGTTCTTGCAGCGGTATTGAGCTATAAGGGATTACAGATTGTAATCAGGTTGTAATCACTGGATTGTAATAAGATCAAACTTGTTGTTTGGTGGGCGTAGCCCAGGGATTGGGTGAACCACGTTAAATCTTGGTGTCTTGTGTTCATTTCTATGTGATCTATTATTTTTTGTTATTGGTTATATTTGCATGTAGTTTTTTATTTCTTTCTGTGGTTTATCCTAACAAAGATGACCAACAAATTCAATTCACATGAACTCTAGTATCTTCAAACTTAGGCACACCAATTCAACTAATGAAGGATGTAAGGAAACATAGGCATACAAAAAGTGTAGTACTTTTCACTTTCTATCATTGTAAAATTCATTGCTTAAGTTCTATATGACTCTTTCGTGGAAAGTGTTAGTCCTTAATTGATATTTGAAATGCAATACTTTGATATGTTGAGTAATTGATTATGTTAGGTAGTAATGATTGCCTACTTGCAATGGTGATGCTTTAATTGCTCTTAGTTAGTTAATGAGATTACTTTCATAATGATGTCAAATGACATGTCTTTGAAATATATTTATTGTGTTCTAATGATGATGAGATGTTCATATTAGAAGATGATTTTATTTATATTTAGGATTTACTATTATACTTACCATGTGCTTAAATGTGTATGGTGTACATATCTATTTGACATTTCTATTTGATGTGCCTGATATGGTTGAGGGAGGGAATTGTAGTCACTTGCTAGTCAGGATCTATGCAATGCACCACTCTCCACCATTGTCTATTTAGCTTAGATATATAAGCACATGTACATGCTTGTCTTTTATACAGGTTTGGAGGTACCAACCATCAACTTCTCTGAATTGTCAAGATGAGAAGGTAATATCACACTAACTCCATGGTAAGAATAGTGATATAATATTCAAGTCCAATCCTAGCCATAGCCTAATTAATTGGCTTGAGTAAAAGGACATGTATTTGCTTGCCTACCCTTTTTAAACCCATGAGTTTATCTTTGCATGTTTTGTTTGATTTTTATTTTGGTCTACTGTGCTTATGCTACCTTTATCTAAATTTGGCTATGTGATTTACTTGGTAGATAATTTAATTATGATGCTTGGATTAATCTTATGATATTTACATTATTAATTATTTTATTTTAAAAGGAAAATATTAAAATAGGAGTATATTTAGTTAATTAAGTATGTGCTTCTATTTTAATTATTTAATTTAAAAGTCTAATTTGAATAATTAGATAAAAAGAATATTTTAATTAGAAAAAGGATTTAAGGGTGCATGAAAGAATTAAATAATTAAAATATTTATATTATAATAAAGCAACTAACCTTTAGAAATTTGAGGAATAGAAACCATAGTTAGGTTTATGGCTCTTTATTAGAGGGTTTGTATTTCATTTTCTGACAAATTGGTTTTGGGAGAGCAAACTTGGCGCTGGAGAAAAATAATTGTTGAAAGTTTAAGATGGTTTGGATTTGCACGCATTCACCATATTCTCTAGAATATCAGTTGTCAGATTGAGGTAGGGTTTGAGAACCCATTTGTAGAAATTATTTTGGAAAATTTGTCTACCTTATGTCTGCTACATTGTTGAGATTTATTTGTTAAAATTTATGAAATGAAATCTTGGGAACAATTTTGGTTTGCAATTTAGAAATATAATTTGAAACATTTATTGATTGAGAAACTTTGCGAGAGGTAAATAATAGAATCATGCTGCTGAAATTTGTATTGGGAAATCTAGATCTGAGTAACCAGTAGGAAATTCACATTGAATATTAGAGAAATTGGAAAACTATGATTTTTATATCTACCTCAAAACCCTTTTTTAGTATGAGAATTTCAACAGTAGAAAATTGGAGGAAAACAAATACATTCAAAATAGAGAATGAAGTATATTATGCTTACATTTTTCCAGAAGATCAAAGGCATGTGAAATTACTAATTGCATATACTTTTTATAAAAATATAATTTAATTTTTAGATGTATTAAAAAAATCATTTTATTATTATTAATTATTAATTTTAGAAATTAAAATAATTATTTATTTTATTTTATTATTATTATTTTATTTCAAAAATAAAATAAATAAATAATGATATCCTTATATGTAGATTTTTTTAAATTAGTACTTTTTAAAACTCTTAATTGGACATAACTTATTATATATTCATTAGTACTAGTAAAGTTATAAGTTAATAAATATATATTCATGATTTAGTTATACTTTAAGAGAAGATATAGTGGAGTTCATTATATAATCATCTAGTCATGAATATTCAATATTATGAGAGAAATTATAAATAATGTAATCAAAATTATAGTTTCAAGTTTGAGTTATCTCTCGTTGCATTATCTCTAGTCATATAAATATTTTAGAAATGAAATTGATATTAATATTTAATCTAACAATTCAGTCTGTGTCGTAATATTTTTTATCCTACTTGGTTAGAGGGCTTAGAGCACATTATTTTTAGTATCAATCAACAACAGTGGATTCCTCTTCTTGAGGTTTATATGAGCCACACGCCTGGTAGTCTAGGGCTAGCTAAGGTCTATAGGCATCATATTTTGCCAATTAGGGATAATGTCATGTTTTATCAAGCTTGGCCAAAGATGGCGGCTAATATTAACTTTCTTCTATGCTAGAGAGGGATTGTAGAGGAGAACAATGTGGAATGACTTTAGAATTACTTGAATCTTTACTTTGCATACATTGAGTTGGAGGTTGAATTGGACAATCTAGAAAATGTGGAATTTATTCTCCCCAACTTGTTCAAATCCAACAAAGAGAAGATGACTTATGTGTTCCCACCAAGGTGCCTGGTGTCTAATATCAAGGAGGCTTTAGAAATCATTATGGTCTCTACAAAGAAGGATGAGGTCTAGTCCTTTGATGTATGGAGTTTTAGTCAAATGTTTTCATGACTCTTTTGGTTTTAGGCTTTTGGATCATAGGGCTTTTTTTGATATGGCTTCTAGTGGATTTTGGTATTACGTCTCTTGGTATCAATATTATATATTTTTGCATCAATGATCCTTAATACTTAGGGATTATATGGCTTCTACTTATAGTTGAAATCCCTAGTTTGTTTAAAGGTTTGGTATTGGTTTATAGATGCTCGAGCTCTTCTTTTTCTATATAGCTCATTTTGTAAATGTTACCATTTTTTATCACTATGCAAAAATGGATAGAAAAGTTGACCAATCTCTTTTCATCTAGGGTGGTGGCCATAATAAATTTGATTCATTAAATTCTATGCAAATTAGAGGTGTATGTAAAAAACCATGCATATTGTACATGGTGGAATCACATATTCATGAGACCTTAGTGCAGAGTGTAAATCAAAATGACAATGAACTAACTAGACCTAAGAAATTATTGTCAAATCAAAGACTCCACAAACATCCCATGTTTCCCTAACTACAACTGCTAAAATTTCTCTTAGACCAGCATCTCAGTGATAACTCTAGAATGGGAGTATGCTATAAATGCAAATCTACAAATGTTAATGTAAGATCTACATGAAAATACACATTATTTGAGTATAATAACCCTAGAATTCTATGATGTATGCATGAAAATAACTAAATAAGTGCTAAATGATATCAAATGAATAACATAACAATGCTAAAATGACACTAGAATGACATGAATTTTCTATAATAACAATGTTAATATGCTAAAATGAATAACTCTAACTATGCCTATAGTGTAGATGCATAAAACTTGGGTCCTTTTGCTCTTGAATCGCCCTCCTATTTATGATTTCAAACGGGGGTTGGGTTAAGAGTCAAGATTTTACCTTTTACTAGAGGGTGAAGGTGAAACTGAAAATATCTCATAAGGCACCAAGAGGAAAAGTCCAACAGACTTAGTATGTGAGGATAAAAGAGGATTTTTCAATTTTGTTAAATGTTAAAAAAAGGATTTTCACTTTTGAGAGGATAAATGGATTTTGTTTATTTATTTATTTTTCCATTTATTTTCAACTTTTTGTCTTTTCCTTTTTCCATTTTTTATTTTATTTTATGATTTATGAATTGTATTTCCTCTTTTAAAAGTGATTTAGGTCCTTTTGATTTGATATTTGATTGATTGATTAATGACTTGATGTAACGATTGATTTGAAAGTTTGTTGTTTTCCTCTAATTTAATCCTTAATTCATGTCGTTTGATCGAAATTGCATTGTTTATGTCTTTGCCAATTTTTGGGTGTCTATAAATGCCCCTCTTTAAGCTAATATGGGAAGCATATTAGTTCAAAGACTGATCGATGATGTTTCGAGGTTGATAATGATGTTTGATTGTTGATAACTCAAAGTTTGATTGTTGTTGATATTGTTGATTTAATGATTTTATATTGCGATGTTTTGCTTAGATGCCCTGATTTTGTTTGATTTAATGTTTAAAATTTTGGCTAGGGTAGGACATTTTTGATATTTCAAAAGAATTTGATGCTTCGGTGTGATATGAATATATTGCCCCCTCAGAAATGAAATTGGAAAATTGGATGTCGAAAAGATGGAGAGTCCAATTTTATTTCTTAAACATTCAACAGGAAATTTCAATGCATAAATGTTGCATAGGTTATGTTTGACCAAAGACGTGTTTAAGAAAATTAGGTCAAGAGATCGTAAAGAGAGCTTATGATGTTTGAAAATGTTATAAAATGCCCTAAAAGGTGTTAATAGGTCTTTTCCAATTTGTACACAATGGAATAACGTATTCATGAGACCTTAATGTAGAGTGTAAATCAAAATGACAAAAAACTAACTAGACCCAAGAAATCATTGTAAATCAAAGACTCCATGAACATCTCATGTGTCCCTAACTACAACTACTAAGATTGCTCTTAAACCAACATTGCAATGATAGTTCTAGAATGGAGTATGCTATGAATGCAAATCTAAAAATGTTAATGCAAGATCTACATGAAAATGTAGATTATTTGAGTATAATAACCCTAGAATGTTATGATATATGCATGCAAATAACTAAATAATTGCTAAATGATATAAAATGAGCAACATAAAAATGCTAAAATGACAATAGAATGACATAAATTTTCTATAATAACAATGCTAATATGTTAACTTGAAAAACTCTAAATATGCTTATAGTGTAGATGCATGAAACTTGGGTCCTTTTTCTCTTGAATCTCTCTTGTATTTATAGGATTTTAGAAGGGGGTTGGGGTAAGAGTCAGGATTTTAACTTTGATTGGAGGGTGAAGGTTAAACTAAAAATATCTCATAAGGAACCAAGAGGAAAAGTCCAACAGACTTAGTTTGTGAGGATAAAAGAGAATTTTTCAATTCTTTTAAATGTAAAAAAAGGATTTTCACTTTTGAGAGGATAAATGGATTTTAGTGATTTATTTATTATTCCATTTAGTTTCAACTTTTTGTCTTTTCCTTTTTCCCTTTTTTATTTCATTTTATGATTTATGAATTGCCTTTCCTCTTTTTAAAGTGATTTAGGTTCTTTTGATTTTATATTTGATTGATTGATTAATGACTTGATGTAACCATTGATTTGAAAGTCTTTTATTTTTTGCTAATTTAATCCTTAATTCATGTCATTTGATTGAAATTGCAGGTCTTTGCCAATTTTTGGCTATCTACAAATGCCCCTATTTGAGCTAATACGAGAAGCATATCAGTTAAAAGATTGTCTTGATTCTATGATTTTAGGTCAAATTCTGATGATTGAATGTATGATCAATGATGTTTTGATATTTCAAGGTTGATATGATGTTTGATTATTAATAACTTGATGTTTGATCATCGTTGATTTTGTTGATTCAATGCTTTGATATTGTGATGTTTTACTTGGATGCCTCAGTTTTGTTTGATTTAATGTTTAAAATTTTGGTCTAGCTAGGATATTTTTTATATTTCAAAAAAATTTGATGCCTCGGAGTGATATGAGTATAATACCCCCTCAAAAATTAAATTGGAAAATTGGATGTTGAAAAGATGGGGTGTTCAATTTTATTTCTAAAATATTTGATAGGAAATTTCGGTGTGTGAATGTCATATAGGTTATGTTTGACTAAAACCATGTTCGAGAAAATTAGGTTGAGAGATTGTAAAGAGGCTTATCATGTTTGAAAATGTTATAAAATGTCGTAAAGGGTGTTAAATAGATCTTTGCCAATTTGTACACGGTGGAATCACGTATTCATGAGACCTTAATGCAGAGTGTAAATTAGAATGATAACAAACTAACTAGACCCAAGAAATTATTGTCAAATAAAAGACTCCACGAACATCCCATGTTTCCCTAACTACAATCACTGAAATTTCTCTCAGACCAACATCTCAGTGATAGTTCCGGAATGGGAGTATGCTATGAATGCAAATCTACAAATGTTAATGCAAGGTCTACGTGAAAATGTAGCTATGCATGAAAATAACTAAATAAGTGCTAAATGATATTAAATGAACAACATAACAATGCTAAAATGACACTAGAATGACATGAATTTGCTATAATAACTATGCTAATATGCTAGCATGAATAACTCTAAATATGCCTATAGTGTAGATGCATAAAACTTGTGTCCTTTTGCTCTTGAATCTCCCTCCTATTTATAGGATTTCATAAGGGGGTTGGGGTAAGAATCTGGATTTTACCTTTGACTAGAGGATGAAGGTGAAAATAAAAATATCTCATGAGGCACCAAGATGAAAAGTCCAACAAACTTAGTTTGTGAGGATAAAAGAGGATTTTTCAATTCTTTTAAATGTAAAAAAAAAAAATTCACTTTTGAGAGGATAAATAAATTTTATTTATTTATTTATTGTTCCATTTATTTTTAACTTTTTGTGTTTTCCTTTTTCCCTTTTTTATTTCATTTTATGATTTATGAATTGCCTTTCCTCTTTTTAAAGTGATTTAGGTCCTTTTGATTTTATATTTGATTGATTGATTAATGACTTGATGTAATGATTGATTTAAAAGTCTGTTATTTTTTGGAAATACAAATGGGAAATATATACTTTTGAAGCGGGGGGGGGGGGGGGTGTGAATTAGAAGTACTAATCTCTAACCAATAAAATTTTAAGTTTGAAACAATGCATGCATAAACATATTAAAACAATATGTAAAATAAATACACCCACATAAACACTTGACACTAGATATAATGATCCAGAAAGCCTCCAATGAGAAGGTAAAACTTGGGTGAGGATGACACCCACAATTCTTCACTACTATAGCAATAAAGTTCACTTGTTAAGGTTACATGATTTGATCATTCTCATGATCTTCCCTATGAAAGGCTTGCCCTATTAAGGCTTGCAAATGATTGTTAGATCCTACCCTTTTAAAGGATTTTAACACCCTATTAAAATTGTGCCTGGCTAAAGGAATTTAGAACACTCACTTGGAATGTCACCCTATTAAAGGATTTCGCAATGACTATTAAGTCAACCTTAATACAAAGGATTTCATCCTGTTGATACAGTTGTTAGAAAGTGAAGTAGAATGTTTGATCTGATACACTTACAATCTGGTATTGCTTATTTCAAATCTCAATTCAGTCCTTCTTAATCATTTGACATGGAATTTTTGCATCCTTGAATCCTCTATTCTGATAATTGAATCTGCAATTCTATCCTTCTTCTAAGTCACCTTGAATTAATTCACCTCTTTCATTTCCTTCAAATCTTCATTAGCATCTCATTCATTCATATGCATACTCCTTTTTCTCATCAGTCTCTAATGCGCTCATACATACTGAATTATAGGGCTTTGTCTACCTTTAAAAAGACTTTGGTGGCTTAGGGTTAGGTATGAATCTATGATTGAGATTCATCCAATTTTCCTGCTCAAGTCCTTCCATTTATCTGACTGGTTGCATGTTTCTTACATAGGGAATAAAAATAGATTTGATCTTATCTTCAAAGCTTCAAGATCTATTCATATGTCAGCTCAAAAATGGTTTACATAGTTGTTTGTGCCATCACAAATAACTAGGTTAATTTTGTGTTACTCGACACTTGTTAATACTGATGCTCAACACTGGTTATAATTTTGTCTAGCTTGGAACTTGAACTTTCTCAGCATAGAACTTAAACTACTTAGTACTTACTATTTACTCGACACTTGATTTACTCAACACATGAGTGACTTGGCACTCATTGCAACTTAGCATCTATACACATTATACTTGGCATATGTTACTAGCTCGACATGAACTTCGTAAAATGTTTAAGTGTGTTGACACTCAATTGTCAAAACCAATCTAAGATTAACAATCTCCCCCTTTGACATGAGTGGCAAAAACACTTAATTATACATGATGAATCTAATCTCCTTCGAGTATAATACACATCCAATTCGGCATATATACAAAACTTCAAAATTGTTTCAAAAAGTTTGTAAAGAACTATATACCTCAAAATTTTATTATAACTCCCCCTAAGTTAATATGTCTTTTTTGTATCCAAATTCTCTTTGAGTAGATTTTCCTTTGTTGTTTCTCTTTGGCTTCAATCATTATGATACTCCTTATCTAATATGTCATGTTTTTGCTTCCCTGCTATTTACTCCCCCTTTCTTTTCTCTATTTATTTTGTATTGTAACTCCCCCTTTCACATGTCTCCCCCTTGCATATATCTTCTCCTTTAATGTTTCTTCCCCTTTCTTGACACTAATGTCAAAGGGTCTATAAATTAAGTGTGTATTTATCCAAGAAGTTCTTATTAACTTCCATTACAATCTTGAAAGTAGCATCCCAATTGTCTGTTGCAACATCTAATGATTTGATTTGGATGGTTGTCTCTACTACAAGATGAACTAAGCTGTCCAAAGTTGAAATATTAGGATCTTTCATGAGTATTGTTTTAGCATAGGCTAGTTCCTTCTAAAGTATTTCCATGTGAGGGGTCAGGGATGCTTGAATCTAAACTAGTTTGGCTCTTGTGTTAGCCTCTTTTGCTGTAAATATAGCTAGTTCCTTTTGTGTGTGAAGCATTGTATGAAGATGCTTCTCACTTTGAGCTAGACTTTGTGTTAATTTCATACCAGATATTTTCAAGTTTCTTTCCAAACTCAAAATCCTTTGGCTCATTTCTTGTGTGAAGAGTGTGGGGTCACACAATTTGGTGTATAATGAGAATATATTTTCAATTACCTTCTTCACTTTTTCTATCTTTGTAGCCAGCTCCACTTATGATAGTGTTATCCCACTAGATATGTTCTCATTTACCTTTCCTTAAAATTTATTTTTATACCATTCCATGAGTTTTCCATTGGTTTCCTGGTCTTCATTTGTCACTTGTTTAACAATTTCTAACAATTGTTCCAATATTGGCTTGGTTTCATCTAGTGTTTGCAAGCTGAATGCATCTAAAAAGATGCCTTTTATCTCATGTATTGCTTGCCTTTGCTTACAATCCTTTCTAAGTATCTCTTTGTTCTTCTTCCTTTCCAATGCCTCTTGTATTTCATTGATATATTCAAGGTTCATGGTTACATAATCATATTTTGGTATAATTATTTCCTCATCTAGTGTTGGGTCTCCATAATGAAGTACCCTTGCAACCTTTTTTGAGCTTGAACCTAGTGCAAAAATTTGAAGTGGCATTGTATCAATGCTCAGCTCTTGAAGGACTTTGGTAGGAGTGCCAATTGTTGGTAAATTTACCAATGTCTAAATGGTTTCCTGCTCCTTTTCCTTTGGAATGTCCTTCTCTTCTTCTACTCTTCCTTGATCAATCACAGTTATTTGTGGTGCACCTTGTGTTTGAGTAGTAGGTATAGATACCTTTGTTTGTCATGTTTGTTCCTTTGTGGGCTCCTATGTAGTTTTAATCTATTGTTCAGTCATAACAACTTTGACTATGGTATCAACCTTTGCTAATTTATCTTCTGATGCTTGCTCTTGAGGTTGACCACTAGTAGTTGTAGGGATGGTAGAAGGTGGCTCTTGTGTATTCATCTTGTCCCTAGTTAAGTTAGCTACTACTTTCTGTAGCTCATCCACACTGACCAATACTAGATTATCACACAATTTAGCTCGAAGTGTGGATTGGTCAAGGATCTTCTTTAGATCCTTTGCAGTTAATGGATTGATGTTTTGAATTGAGTTGTCAGGAACATCTTTTACTTTTATTGTGACTACAAGTGTGTTTGTGTCATGTGGAGGGCTTAATGATGGCAATTTTGTGTCTTGCACACCTTGATCTGTTTGCTACTCCTCAGCTATTGACATTTCCTCATTTTTCTGTGGTGTCTTCTCCACTGTGTTATTTGCCTTTTCTTTTTCAATTTCTCCTTCCTTTTCATTCTCTTCATCTTCTTCATTGTTACTTCCCTCAAATGGATCCTCTTCTCCTTCCTTGATAGTAGTCAAGCCATATATCAACTTCCACATTTGAGTTGATTTTTTTACAACATCTTCAATCTTGTTTTGAAGTATGTTGAATGCCCTGTACTTGGGTGCAAAGTTGCTACCATTTTTCTTGTTTGCCTTTGTTATTTTCCCTTTTGATAGTTATGGCATCTCGTGTGCTAATGTAGACTCTCTTATTTCCTTCTCCATATTTAGGCAATAACGCCATTTATTCTCAACAATTGAAAATAAATCCTTGGGCATTGTAGTGTCAAATTCAAGTGGAGTATTCTTGAATTTTTCCATCATGGCATATACTGATTCTTCAACCTTATTTTGATCTTCTCTACTCAATTTATTGAATTCAATATTTTTCATACCAGTTAATTCTGCATTATCCCTAATATTATCACAAATGTTTTCAATATTAGACTTGGGAGCATGACTTACCACTTTGAACTGGTTTGTGTCCTCTGACTCTATCCTTTCTTCATTAGATTTAGGTTGTACAACATATTTCCTCCTTAATTTCTTTTGCACTAGACCTTATTGTTCGGTAGCCTTCTTCTTCTCTTTTGTTTGTTCCTTAGCCTTTTGAGTGGTGGCCCTTATGGCTAGAGTAGTAGGCTTTGTGGGACTTGGTTTAGCAATTTTCTTACCCTTGGGTTGAGCTATAGGTTGTGTCTTATCCTTTCTCTTCTTTGACTCTTGTTTTGTTGGTGCTTCCTTAGCTTATTCCTCCTTAGCACCTTCTTCTTCATCTTCACCCATACCTTGGGTTAGGGAAAGAGGTTCTTGGACCTGCTCTTGTTCTTCCTCTTCTTCATCATCATCATCATCATTGCCTTCAACTCCCTCACCAAATTTAGCTTTAAGCTTCTTTACCATTTTATCCTTTTTCTTCAAAGTTGAGGTAGTTTTCAACTCCATCTCAACTTTGAATTTGACAACATCATAGTTACCAAAGATTTTTGTTCTCTTGTCAACTTCTTCTACAAGTAGTGTGGTGATGGCAACTGATGCTTCATCTATGTTGATTTCATAACCCAAAGGCCTTAGCCATCTCACTTTGGGTATTGTAGCTTGGATAAAAGTGTAGTTAATGTCTACCAAGAAACATATATCATTATAATATTTCTCCACCAGGCAAATAGGAATTCTCAGCCTTTGTTTCATTGACTACTTGATATCCTCAAAAAAACTAGTCATCACAGATTCAAAGTTGTCTTCCATTTGTTCAATGTACTCATTTATTTGTACTACCACAGACCTATTGGTCTTCCATCCTACCTTAACAAAAGAGGGAAACTCATTTTGTACATAGAAAAATATACATATCAAAATTGAACCAGACTTGCATTGAGCACTTTTTGATCTCCTTATTGCTCCTAAGTTTTCAATGATTTGCTGCAACTATAGCTCTGTCAGATCATAAGTATGATCTTTCTTCACAATCTTGTATCCTACATCCACTGTAATACATGGCACACTATTCAACCAACTTGACTAATAGAATTTGTGTGATATGACCCTTACTACAAATTCAAGAAGTGGATCCTTGATGGTATCAATAGTCATTCCTCTCTTATTCCACTTTGCCCCTGTATTTTGCTCAATCACCTCTTTAGAATGATTCCTTAGGGTCTTAGGTCATTCTAGGGTTGGATATCATGTAACCTTATGCACTATCCTTTTTGACAATTTGATAGGTCCACCTTCCAACCATAGGCATCCATTATGGATTCTACTTAGGACAATTCTTATCCATTCAATCTTGAAGATAGTGGGAAAATCTAGGTCACGTGTTAGTCCCTTTCTCTCTACAATTTGAAATTCTTCTTTCAACACTCCATTTTCACACAATTTATCATATGCCTAATGAATTTCCATGTCTCCTATTCCTCCAACCTTGTAGTTATAGAACTTTCTTACATCCTGAACCATTACAACCTTGAACTTTTTTGGCACTTGAACTTGCTCGACATCTAGTGTTCACTCGACACTTAAACTACTTGACACTTACTATTTACTCAACACTTGATTTACTCGGCACATGAGTGACTCAACACTCATTGTAACTTGGCATCTATGCACATTATACTCAGTATATGTTACTAGCTTGGCATGAACTTAGTAAAAAGTTTAAGTGTGTTGACACTCAATTGTCAAAACCAATCTGAGATCAACATTATTTTCCTTTGATTTAATCCTTAATTTGTGTCATTTGATCAAAATTGCATTGTTTAGGTCTTTGCCAATTTTTGGATGTCTACAAATGCCCCTTTTTGAGATAATATGGCAAGCATGTTAGTTCAAAGACTTTCTTGATTCTTTTTTTTAGGTCAAATTATGATGATTGAATGTTTGATCAATGATGTTTTGATGTTTTGAGGTTGATATGATGTTTGATTGTCGATAACTTGATGTCTGATCATCATTCATTTTCTTGATTGAGTGCTTTGATATTGCAATGTTTTTTCTTGGATGCCTTGATTTTGTTTGATTTAAAGTTTAAAATTTTGGCTAGGGTAGGACATTTTTGATATTTAAAAAAAATTTGATGCTTCAGTGAGATATGAGCATATTGCCCCCTCTGAAATTATGAAATTGGAAAGTTGGATGTCAAAAAGATGGGGAGTCCAATTTTATTTCTGAAATATTTGATAGGAAATTTCAGTATGTGAATGTCACATAGGTTATGTTTAATCAAAGTTGTGTTTGAGAAAATTAGGTTGAGAGATCGTAAAGAGGGATTATGATGTTTGAAAATGTTATAAAATACCCTAAAGGGTGTTAAATAGGTCTTTGCCAATTTGTATATGGTGGAATAGCATATTCATGAAACCTTAATGCAGAGTGTAAATCAAAATGACAATGAACTAACTAGACCCAAGAAATCATTGTCAAATCAAAAAACTCCATGAACATCCCATATTTCCCTAACTACAACTTCTAAGATTGCTCTTAAACCAGCATCTCAGTGATAGTTCTAGAATGGAAGTATGTTATAAATGCAAACCTACAAATGCTAATGCAAGATCTATGTGAAAATGCAAATTATTTGAGTATAATAACCCTAGAATGCTATGATATATGCATGCAAATGATTAAATAAGTGCTAAATGATATCAAATGAATAACATAACAATGCTAAAATGACACTAGAATGACATGAAATTTCTATAATAATAATACTAACATGAATAACTCTAAATATGCATATAGTGTAGATGCATAAAACTTGGGTCCTTTTGCTCTTGAATCTCCCTCCTATTTATAGGATTTCAAAAGGGGGTTGGGGTAAGAATCAAGATTTTACCATTGACTAGATGGTGAAGGTGAAACTAAAAATATCGCATAAGACACCAAGAGGAAAAGTCCAATAGACTTAGTTTGTGAGGATAAAAGAAGATTTTTCAATTCTTTTAAATGTAAAAAAAAGGATTTTCACTTTTGAGAGGATAAATGGATTTTGTTGATTTATTAATTGTTCCATTTATTTTCAACTTTTTGTCTTTTCCTTTTTCCCTTTTTTATTCCATTTTTTGATTTATGAATTGTCTTTCCTCTTTTTAAAGTGATTTGGGTCCTTTTGATTTTATATTTGATTGATTGATTAATGACTTGATGTAATGATTGATTTTAAAGTCTATTGTTTTCCTCTAATTTAATCCATAATTTGTGTCATTTGATCAAAATTGTGTTGTTTAGGTCTTTGCCAATTTTTGGGTGTCTATACATATATCTTATATTCCTAAGTCCCTAGTCATACTTCTTTTTTATACATCTTTCCTCTAACATGTCTTAAGTTACAACTAGATGATCAATACATGGTGGTTGTCATGGTTTAGAAAAGATGAAGGATGTAGTTACATCTTATGTGGCAATGGTGCAACATAGTTAATTAGGTGGTTAAAACATTTGTTTGCATACTCATAGCTGGCTAAAGATAACTCAGGGTAAGTGCAGTGATGTAGTGAAAGCCCTTGTTCATGCAATCATGGGTGGTTAAAGATAACCATGGATTTGGATTGTGAAGATGCAAAAGATTGTATCGCTTGATCGCAAGAGTTAATAGTTAGTTTAAATTTTAACTTGTGACAATGCACTGAAGAAGAAAGCAATCAATCTAATAGTTAATTGCATGATCATAAGAATAAATGTTAATGTCATGATATAAGTTGCAAAGAAGTGATTCTTGTCTGATCGCAAGGTCACCCAAGGTTAATGGGAAGTCATGGTTAAGACTGTGAGCATCTGATTCTTCATATTCACATGTTCATGAAGGATTAAGACTAATCACATGATTGTAAGATCATGCTAGTCATAAGATTGAGTGAAAAAGTAGTAAAGCTAAGATTTCACAATAGAGACTTCAAGTTTTAATGTTATGATGCATAGTGCATCGTACAATAGCAAAAGCAAAAAATGGAGACCTAGGACCATACGAGGATAAGGTGATTGTAATATCATAAGTGATAAAGCAAGGTGGGGTTGAGAGCATAGGAAAAGGTAAATGTGCACATGTTAATTCAGCTCTGATGCTACAATGGAGGCATTTTGTAAGCTCAAATGAAGGAATAAAAGGGTCTACAATCTTACAATGTCATGATATTGTAAAAGGCCAAATGTTGAAGCTAAGATGTCATGATAAGGAAATGGGACTATGATCTTATGATATGTTGTCTATTGAGAGATCTCAAGGTAGATGGTTCAATGGTCATGTGATCATGTGCTCATGACATTGTAAGGTTTCATCTTGATCAAGGATCATAAAGCCAGAGCAAGAGAGGCTTGGTGGCATGAAAAAGGAAAGATCATAGGATCATAAAGGCTAAAGACTTGGAGTTGATATGTTATGAAGAAGCCATGAACTTGAGATGTTAAGATGTTAAGATGCTATGATAAATCCTTCTTCGTGAGATTGTAAAGGAAAAATGTAAAGCTCTGAATGCTATGAAGTCAAAGAATAGTAACTATTGTTGTGTGATTGTATAGAATGAAAGGTGAAGTTTAATGATGCTATGCTAGACTGTTTTATAACATCGTAAGGGTTTGAATGTTGACTATCGATGTTTTTCCAAAGTCAACTAGCTGTAATTGTAAGATTAAAGGAAGCTAAAAGATATGTTTGGATGTCATGGCAACTAGGGTATCGTAAGGTTGTAGAAGCCATTTCTAAGGCTTACAATGTTGTGAGGAAAGTTTCACTAGTAAATTTTGACCATTTTTTCGATGAAACTTGGTCAAAATTTTGACCCATGTTGGTTGAATTTGTGACCAAGTGGTGCGTCACAAATTTTCTCATCAACATTTCGACAAAACCTCAAATTGGTCAAAATTTTCACCAAATACTTGGTCAAAATGGACCAAATTTGGTATGACCATTATTGGTGGCCATTGGTTGAAATGCCAGGTAAGTTTAGTCAAAATCTGCACCAAGTTTGGTTGAAAATTCCACATTAAATTTTTTAAAATAATAATAAATTATATATAATATTTGGTCAAAAATTTGACCAGTTGGCATCCTTGATCAACCAGGATGCCAAACGCATGACTTGGTTGACAATTCGACCAAGTTTGGTCAAAATTTCAACCAAGTCATACTAGCATTGGTTGAATTGTCGGCCAACCTACTTTGTTTGAAAAAAATGAAAATTGCATTGAAGATGATTCCAGAAAAAGTGAGATTTGTCCTTGATATGGAGCTCGCTTATGGATGTCACTGGACTTCACTCTTTCTTGGACACATTGGGTACTTCTAGAAGTTCATTAAGAACTTTGCATAAAAATCCTATTGGTTGGATACGTTGACTCAAAATGGCAAGCCATATGCATGTGAGATTACACAAGGAGAGGCCTTCGAGGAGCTCAAACAAGGCTAGTGTGTACACTTATTTTGGCATTCTAAATTGGGACAAGGATTTCTATGTTCATGTGGATACCTCTAACATAGAAATCCTTGTCCCAATTCAGATATACCAAAATGGGCATACACACTAGCCTTGTTTGAGCTCCTCAAAGGCCTCTCCTTGTGCAATCTCCCATGCATATGCTTGCCATTTTGGGTCAACTTATCCAACCAATAGGATTTTTATGCAAAGTTCTTAATGAGATTTTGGAAGTACCCAATGTGTCAAAGAAAGAGTTATGTCCAATGACATCCATAGGGGGCTCCATATCAAGGACAATTCTCACTTTTTCTAGAATCATCTTCAATCTAATAATCTTGCACAAAATGATTTTCTCACTTGGGAAATTGTTGTGCCAAATCTAGTTTCAGATGGTTAAGCCAAATTCACATTATTGTGGGAGTTATTTAGTTTTCAAAGGTTATATGTTTATTTTATTTTCATATATTTTGTATTTTTTTTGCACATACTTGCATGATATTTGGTCAAGTATATCTACTTCAGATTTGTAGTAGAAAGATTGGTTTCTAGGTGAGTATGGAAGACTTATAGGCCTATACTTGATCATACAAATCCATCACTTGCTAGAAGGCCTTTCTAGTAGGATGTGGAATTTAAGAAGCAAGTAGTTCATACTTCAACTATTTGAATGAAGTTGTAGCATATTAACAGATGGAATTGAATAAAGTATTGTATGTTTGGCACGATTCAATTCAATGTTGATCATTTTGATATGAATTTATGAAGTTTGGTAATTGCATCAAATACATCATTCTAAACCAAAAGTTGACATTTTTCCCGTCATTTCACTACGTAAGCAATTTTATTGCATTCTAACATTATTGTAGTCACAAGGAGTTTAAATGTCAAAAGTTATCTCTCTCATATTTATTTTGCATGACAATTGTTTGTTTTAATGTCTACCTACATATTTACATAGTGTGGATCATCTATATGCATTTGAAAGTCAAAAATAATTGCATATGCATTATGGTTCTTTACATAAACAACTTAGTAACAATTTGAGAGCATTTAAAACACATTTGACATCATTTCAAGTTTAACAAATTGAAACATCAAAACATCATGTACAAAGATTATTTGCAATGTATTTAACAAAGTTCCTTGAGTCTCTAATTTTGAGGTTGAATTTGGCAAGGGCTCTTTTAGTGTTATAAGTGTGCGATCTTGCTAGCCTATAGGCTAAAGAGAACCTACAATACTTCCATGGGGTTCATTGTCCTCCAAATCAAGATGCAGATCACTTCTAGACTTTCCCTATTAAGAGGAAGTAAAATGATATTTCAATTAGGATAGAATAATCTTGATCAATATTTCAGTTCAAACATCAAAAGAAAAAAATATTTGAGCTTTATAGTAAGATACAACCACAGGATAATAAACAACAAACTACATCCATTTTCAGAAGATTGTATTTTCTCAATACACTCAGGACAATATTAAGGATTCACAACATTTAAGCACATGTCTATGAACTCCAAAGTAGTAGCATAAATACCATGCAAATTTAAAAACCAAGTTTAAACTTAACACGAAGGAAAGAAGTGATGTTAGAATGATGCACCCATGTGTTCACAATAAACAATAATAAGTTAATCATAATATTGGCACAAAAATGAACTATTCTTGATTCCCCAAATCAGATAAAATTCATGTGAATATAATTATTTAATAATATTGAATCAAAATTAATATATACCTTGAGACAAACCACATGGGATTCCACGTTTCTAAATGAACTGGACAATACACAAGTAAAGATAATAATAAAATTTCCAAATAAATTAGTAACATTCCAGAAAGCATAAGAAAAAGAAAAGTTTGTAACAAATCAGACCATGTAGAAAACCATTATAAAAACTTAAAATCATTCATAGACATGCATATCCTCTTTTGAGTTGCAAAGCGCCCACTTGCTGTAATCATGCTACAAGGGAGGTGAATAGAAACAGTGTAATTAATGCATTAATTTATTGTGAATTATTGTGAATTCAAAAAACTTAAATAAAGGAATCGACTATTATTAAATTACATTCATCAACAACTAAGTTTCATGTACAAGGATGTCACATTTCATAAGAGAAGATAAGAAAGATAACTGATACCTAGAGGCTTATATAGGTACTTAGGTGGAAATTTAAGTTTGCCATAATATACTCCTCATGATCAAATTTAAAGTGAACCATGTATATCATAAGGAATATGATAAATACTAAATATCTTTGCTAAATAATGTTCAATATCTGGGGTAATAAATGTCTACAATTAGGCCAAGCAATAGGAGAGTATAAGCCATCTAAAATAAGCCCACAAAAAAAGTGCATGAACAATCTACAGGTGCATGTACTCAAGAAAACACTAATTGCGATACACAAATAGAGAAATTTGAGTAGAACAATACTAATGTGTCAATCCCACATTGTATTCCCAAAACCACATTAGACATATAATAGTAAACCAACATAGAAAATTACACCACCATATCTATGTTTTAGTTTATTATGATATTAATTGTATCATTCATCCATACATGCAACATGATACACTCATTTAATCACATGCATGGAACATATTTCCATATCAAGGAGAAATATGAAAATGAAGGAATCATTAAAAAAAAATGAAAGAATGAATCATCTTTTACTCACCATTATAGACAAGGGAGCAGCAGACATGGCTACTGAAATAGCCACCCCAATGATCCCAACAAATAATTCTCATCTTGTGCCATGAATTTTTTTATAATTTTCTATAGATGTCAATAATTTCATTTAGGTTGGAATTTAAGTTACTATTTATCATGGTATTGTTCCCCTTAAGTTGTTGTTTATGTTTCATGTTTGTAAATTATTTTTTTATCATATTCACCAATGTTCTTTGTCATCAATACTATCATTTGATCATGTACTTTCAACATTGATAATGGGTCAAACTTCATTCAGCTAAAAGCATGAGTAATAGTTATTGGCTATCTATTTCATTTCTCTTACCACCAAATACCCATCAGATCCAAATATGTTAGAGGTTGGAAATGGTAATATGACCAGATATTTCCATTGTTGGTTCATAATGACCTTTGGAAGTTTTATAGAGGAGGAAATGTACTATAAATTGGTTTGAGCAATGAATTTTAAGACTATACTCTAGACGAGTTGAATGGTAACCTCACTAGGAGCAGTCATATAATAGAGAAGCAAAAGTTGTAGAGGGTAATTGAATGAGCCAAACCAATGGTTCAAGGATGTGTGTGAGAGTCCTAATAAGGTGTGGATGAAGTGGGACCAAATGTTGAGTTCATATTGGTGTTGTGGAATCCACTGAGCTCAATAAGTATAGCAACTAGTTGGTAGACTACTAATAGATATGAAACAACTATGGGAGTGCTTAGGAAATAATTGTAGATCTAGCCTGTGATTTAGAAAGATTAAGTAGTCATGAAAATCAAATGATTTAAAGAAATTATTAAAACCTCTATAAAGAGGAAAATATAAAGGCGGGCTTAATGATTACAAGAACATGTTAAACATTACATTAAGGTAGTGAAAAATGTGTTTATGAAGCAACGACAGGCTTTTTATTACCAAACACAAGTCAAAGGAAAAAATCTAATAGTAATGACAAGATTTCACTAGTAAATTTTGAGAAGATATAGTCAAGTTTTATCGTATTGTGCAAGTCATTTTTGAGAAGATATAGTCCTTTTCTCAAGTTTGGCACTGTGCATATACTATGGAGTTAATTGCTCACAGTGCATTTCCAATTCTCGATCAAAATTTAGAATGGGATAGTTGTACTCCTTAGATTCCATAATACTAAAAAACTCAACCAAGATTCAAAAATTGTCAAAAATATTACAAGGGTGCATTTCAGTACATGTAGATGAAGCTCAAATGTGAATTTGGACTAAATATTGTCAATATCAAACTCAATCCATCTTGGCATGTTCATTGATATGGAGCATTTTACTATATTGTTTTGAAATATGTTGTATATGATAGTTTAACAATAATTAATATCCTATTGGGACATGAAACTCTTGTAATATTTATTTTAGAATGCTAATTTTATATACCTCGTCATATCTACCTCCACAATTGACTGCATAGCCCACTTGATCACATCCACACTTTTGGCCAATTCCAGAACCCATGCCAAAACCATGGAAATTACATCCATATTTGACTTGTACCTATTTTTGGCATCAACAAACTCCCCTCCAATAAATTCCATCACCACATCCACAAATTATCTATCCCTAAAATTGAATAGCCACTTCAATTGTTGGACCAAAACTAATCCAAAAAAGGTAGCTTGCTACCTACAAGACAAAAATGTATGTGTCACTTCCATCATTACCACTGTAACTAATAACAAAAAAACACCATAGTAGGGAAAAAGGAACACCTACCCTTCTTATAGTGTCCCTCTACATTAAAGCATATTTCCTTTGGAAACCATTGGTGCAAGCATATAAGGATCAGCCAAAGAGGGCATCACCATTGAAGCATATAAATATTTTCATATCAAAGACAACTTGGTGTAGGGCACCCCGACCATCTCCATGAAATTTTGGGTCATGATTATTAGGTGCTTATGTCATGTTATTTTAGGGATTTAGTTATTTCATATCATGTTCAAATTAAGGTCATGTTGACCAATTTCTTGTTTTAAGCATTAAGGGTCATAGTGAGTCAAAAGTAGGAAAATTCCATGCAAGGGCATGAATGGGGTATAATGTAGTATTAAAAGGTCTTAATAATATTTTAACCTATTTAAGGTTTCTACGAAGCATGAGAAATCATAAAATACAAAATATACAAAAAAGTGTAAATTTGTCAAAAATTGCAATCACCAATTTGTGCAAAATGGCAAGTGTTAGAAGGTGAACAATCATCCACTTGAATGACCTCTTAGAGGAGGTAAAAGGTTTTTTTTTTTGTTATAAAACATTACATATTCATGTAGAAGATAGGGGGCTAATGTGTGGAGAAGAGGAACAAAGTGTTTTGTATATGTTTGTGAAATAAAAATCAGCATTTTGGTGTAATATTGTTGTTATACTAGCATTTAATTTATAGTCCTTCTATCTTCTTTTGGAATTTGTGGTTGTGATGATTTAAAGCTTTCTATTCATGATGAAGAGCATAGTACTTTTGTGGTTGATTGAACATTTTTCAATTATCATTATATTATTACCAAGTATGCATTACTTAATTTTTGGACAGTAAATTCCATATATTTTCAGAATATGGTGTGACAATGAATGCATTTTTATTTTATTTTTTTCATGGAAGTAGAGAAGATGGCGAAAGATTTTTGTGTTATTAAGATGGTACTAGCAGGAGTCTACACCATAACTCAATCCCCAATAAAGTTATGAATACAAAATCGGCAAGTAAATGGTGTTGTAAATAAAAGTAGTGAATCTACATTCTAAAGAAATTGTGACAAAAGTTTTATGAGAGTTGCATAGTATTGGAAGGTTGGTAGGCATCCATGGGATGTTAAGAAACATTTTTTAAAAGTATGGAATAGCTGAGATATTGAAGTTTGGAGTCAGCAATTACACTCAACAATGAAACCCTCACCAACGACAGGTTTAAAAGTTTAATCATCTACTCAAAGACAAGGAGCCCAAGAATCAACAATTTGAAGAGTCTTAATAAGGTAATTATAACTTCAAGTTCATTCATGGTGCTATTTGAGATTTTTAAGAGTATGTAACATGAGTATGAGTTTTAGGCCTATTAACTAGAATAGGGGCTTCAAGTTATATACCTTATTTGATAGTTGGAAATCTATAGTTTTGGAATTAAGTCAGTTTCAGTAATGGGTATCTCATTCTACCTTTATTTTTGGTATAATTTGACTTATTACCCTAATCCCAAGGTAGAGTTGTAAGGGAGAGTCCACATAGGAAGAGTTTGTGAGAATTTGTTTTTTGAAGCCCATTAAGGTGTATAAAACTTTATGCATGTTTGGAATCTTGTTATTGGTGATGAATTTAAGCCTTTGGAAGTAGTTTGGGTTTTGGTGAAGGTATAGATAGAGGCATTTGGAATAGGTGAGGTGATATAAGGGATAGGCCAATCACCTAGTCTCTAATCTTGGAGAATCCTAAGGGATAGCATACGATATGCTTAGGTAAGGTTGGAAGAAGCCTAGCCTAGTAGCTTGAGAATTTTGTAATAAGAAACAAGATCATCACCTCCTCCTTGTATCACAACTTTAGTACTATTTAACAACATAATAATATTGTCATATCAGATAGCCTACCACAATATTCAGAGTATATTATTATTGTTATAATGGTGTACATATTATCAATTCTATATCAGACACAGAAAACAGTACTTGGTACCTAGATCACTCTTGATTGTTTATTGATAGCCACATATTTTCTAATTTGATGATATACCTAATCCTTGGGAATGCCTTAGTTTATATTTTTCATAAGGTCATCTACATAATATCATTTTGAATGCAAGCAAAAGGAGTAAAAAATCATCATTTTTGTTGTTTGGTAGGTCAATGTGGATATGATGTTGAGAAGGTACTTTAATCATATGATTTCACAAACTATGCACAAATAAATTTTCCCTCTTCAATCTAAAGTTGACAGAGAATGTTCTTGTTGGTGCCATGAACAACTAATATTACTCCAAATCAATGTAGCTTCAAATAAGAACTAGCATGAGACCAATAACACTTCACAAATGAGTATTATTTGGTATAAGGCTCTAAATTATGGCACATGTCTCATAGAGCCCTTGAGTTGATTAGGAAATTCAACTTCTAGAAGAAAAATGAAATACAAATGAAACACGTGGACATGCTTCAAATGGCTTGTTGATGATCTAGTCAAAGTTTGATGAAAATTGATGCTTATGTGTTACTACACAGATGAATTAGTTTTCTAGTTTGAGTGCTCGCCCAATGATTGTGTTAAAAAAATTCCACTATGACAAGCCAAAATAATTGTAAAACAACTAGAAATTGAAAATTTTCATACAAAAAAATACTTGATATTTTGTTCAATACAATATAGTTTATAGGCCTAGGATTATTTTGCATCATATGAGGAGCTCTAGGATTATAAATGGAACATTATCCAATATACTTTTAAGTTGGAAGTTGAAGCTAACCCATTATACAAACTTAGGTTGGCAAATCTATTATAGAACCCTTCATGTAAGAAAAGCTCTCTAAATGTATTATAAAAGTGGAAATCATATTCCCAATCAAACATTCTCTAGGTAGCTAACCTAGATCAAGTTAGGAAGAAGAATTGTGACAAACCATTATTGGCTTCTAGGACCTTAGCAAAGAACAATTGAAAGATCATTACCCATTCCTGCCAATAGACAAAAGACTTCAAACAATAATTAGACTTGAAGATGTTTTCCATGCTTGGTGGATAATTTTTATTTAATCAGACTTGGCTAAGAGAGGGTGATCAATATAAGATAGTATGCACAAAAAAATAGAGTATATATGCTCATTAGAGAATGTACTTTTTTCTACCTAATACTAGTGCTACCTTCTGAGGGCCATGGACAATATTTCAAAGGCTAATAAATGAGAAAGTCCTTATGAGTTTGGATAATACAATTTTAGTTTCGTAAATGCAAGATGACCACATTGTACATCCATGTTTTCTAACAGATGTAGAGTCAGATGTAAGATAATCTTAGCTTCTCTAAATTCTAAGAAATCTAATTTTGTTGTTTTTTATGCAAATTGTTTGAACACATTTCTAAAGATAGTTTTGCTAGTGATGATGAATGAATTGATGCTACTCTATACTTGATTTTACCAAGTCATGTGGCTTTTCTATTATTCTTTTAAAATGTTGTGTACTATTTATTTCCAACAACAATAGCTTGATTATGACATGACTAGTCATTTGGAAGATGGTAAAAACTTGCACGGTCTCTATGCTGCTAAGAAAATAAGATTAATGTTGTAGATAGTTCAATACTATTCATCAATGGTTTCCTCTTCCAAAAAAAATTTTGATGGAGTTCTACTAGGACATATTAATCCATACATACCCATTGACCTACTTGGAGATTCCAAGTAAGGACTAGCAACTCTATTTCAATTACACATATAATTAAATTGCATATCAAAAGACCTAGAGATGGAAAAAATGAGACAACCTTGATACCAACAAGAACAAGTAGAAGCTAGAATTCATATAGGGAGAGTGAACAATGTGGAAAGATCAAAATTTTGGCAAGTCATTTAGACCTACCTACCTATCATTGTCCTAAAGTATGTACACCAACTATAAATGCTTTGTTCATTGATGTAAGAAATCCATATATATTTTGAAGATTCAAGTGATAACATAATCAAAACACACAAAAATTGCACATGTCTGATTAAAGGATAAACACTTAATGAAATCATTTCTTCATGTATAAATGATATCTAATATTTTAGTATATACACTAGTAAAAATATGCCCCAAGGTATGAATCCCCAGCCTTTCACTTAGAAACATGTACTAATCATAGTTAGTCATGGGACTGTCATCATTCACCAAAAAGTGTCATATCATTGTTAGGGCAATCACATTCAAACTTATATTAAAGATACAAAGTAACCTTACCTTAGGTATTAAATACATCTGTTGGTTTTTATTAAAATACACTTGAAATCTAATTTGAAAAGTTTAGAAATATTGTCTCAAATTTTGATAGGTAATGACTTACTAGTTAGGATGTGGATCTAATTATTGGAGTACTTTGTAAAGGTTTTGTGATCTTAATAGTGTTTATGGAGAAGCCCTAAGATTTTTCTTAAGGATGGAAGGAAAATGATTTACCAAACTAGTGATATTAGACTAGTCAAAATTAGTTGTAGTGATTGTCATAGTTGGACACAAAGGAGGGATCACACTAAGAAAATGAAAATGAGAGCATCCACATGAAAGTACACCAATACATCCAATTTATCATTCCATCAGTACAGGAAACAAGAGATATCCAAAGCCCATATCACTTGCATGGCCAAAAATTGATCTTTAAAAAATCCTTAAGCAATCAACTTTTAAGTGTACATCACATTCAGAGCCTAGGTTTGCAAATTGACAATTTGGGGAGAAACTTTAATGTTTCAACATCTATTTATGCAAGTATAATGTAACACCATTCTAGGTAAAATTGCTTTGGAAACACACACCATCATTTACACAAAAAGATTGAAATGGATGAGAACATGAGAATATAATTTACCAGGCATGCATCATGAGGTAAATTTGGACTCACGTGATGTCTCTAACTATTGAAGGAAATCCATACTCATCAAACAAGTAAATTAAATCACCAAACTATCCATGTAGATCCCCAAATATTTTGACTAGAGCCCTTAATTGCAAAATTGTCCACTCCTGCATAAAAATTTGTTCTATAGTATAACAAAGCTCACTCACTTCATAGGAGTCCAAGAAGAATCGCCTATTTGCAGGAGGCCTCCAATTACAAGGTTTAAGAAATGAAGCAATTATCTGAACCATAAGAGAGTCCCCAATTATTTGTAGGAGCTAGCCAATGTGTGCTCACTACTTTAGCTTCAGTAGCAGAAGCCTTCTCTAGTGCCTCAAGCCCTTTTTCACTCATGCTGATAGTGCATACAAATTAACTAGTTACATTAGTTGGCAATTAAAATTATCTTTTTTTGTAGTCGAGAACTCTAGCAATGAGAAACGACAAGTGGGAGAGAATTTTTGGATCAAAATGCTTTATTATTTAATCTCAAAGTCTAGTTTAATCTCAAAGTCCAAAGTCACCAGAGGTAAGCTTTTAAAATTTTATCAATTCTCTTCTCTTATGACACTTTTTATGTTTATAGAATTTTGAAAAATAAGACTTTCCAGGAAGAAAACCATGAAAGGGATATTCTATTGAATGTGATTCCCACAAGTAAAATTGGAGTGAGCTTTGAGGACATTTGAGCTCTTAATCAAGTAAAAGAAACACTTAACATGACTTTATAATGATTCCCTTACAAAGGCTTGACCTATTTTCTACAGGAGAAATTTTAAAGGTCAAATTTTATACTATCAAATTCCTAGTTGCAAAAGTAGAGAATGTACCATAATCTCTAAAATTCTTGTTAGTATCCCCAATTTTTATTTTATTCAATTTTGAGCAATAGTCTAATTTATTAGATAGTAGAACAAGTTGGCTTCCATTTTTTTTAAAAATTGACAATGGTGATGGTTCACTCTAATAATGCATTTTATTTTGATATAAACTATAATGGAAACAATTAACTATCATGTTTCATTGTAGTCTTGCAAGGTTTTGTACTCTTTGGTCCTCTGGGAACTGGAAAGACAATGCTTGCAAAAGTAGTTGCAATCAAATGTGTGGCAAATTTCCTAAATATTACAATGTCAACCATCACATCAAAGGTACAAATATGAAAAATTGATCAATAATTATTTGTTCAAATATTTCTCCAATTCTTTAATAGTGTTTGCTAAAATGTGTGTTTTGTTGTAGGTGTAGTGGCATGGTGAACCTGAAAAGTTTATCAAAGATATATTTACAGTGGCAAGTAAAATTCCTCCATATGTTATATTTATAGATGAGGTAAGCATTGTAATTAGTAACATGGTAGAGGTTTTTTTTCTTATAATTTCTAGATCTATTTTTTCATATTAAAAATTTGTGTTTGTAATTCATTGATTCATGTTTAATAGATTGACAATATGTTGGGTGTGAGCAATATAAACATGAGACCATGCGTAGAATCAAAAATGAGTTTTTGCTAAAGTGGGATGGATTGAAAACAAAAGAGAAAGAGAGGATATTAGTTCTTGCTACCACTAATAGATCATTTGATCTTGATGAAGTTGTCATTCGAAGGATGCCTCAAAGATATCTAGTTTTACTTTATGATAATGATCTCAACAAGCTCCATTAAGTGACTTTTGACTGAGATATAACTTAATGTTGTTGATTTTCTTTCACTCAACAGTCCTATGAAGAAACCTACTTTTTCATTATTAATGATTTCTATGCTTGATTGGCCTTGCAAAGTAATGATAAGCCCGCCAAAAGCCTAAAATAGGGCAAAAATATTAAAGAAAATACTAGAAAAGGAGGAATTGGCTCTAGATATGGATTTTGAAGTAATTGCAGCTATGACAAATGGGTATTCTGGATGTGATCTCAAGGTAGTGTTATAATTTTAACCTACATGACATCAACCTTCTACTTTAATTCTAATTAGAAGAAATAGTTATAATTTTTTATTGATGAGAATTTTTTGTTAATTTTAGAGGAACCACAAAAGTACAAGTAATTTTTTGCTACCAGATTACTTATAAAAAAATAGCATCCATGATAAAATTATGTATAGAGGAAAATAGAAAACAAGAATTTGTTGTAAATCTAGCTATTTTGCATAAATTAAAAGTACATTATTTCAAAATAGGGAGGAAAAGTCTCATTGATGATACTCATGAAATGGCATGAAATCCTAAACCCTAACTTGCACAGTGCTTCTAAATCAAATGACAAGTGAATATAACTTTGTGGAAACCACAGTTCATGTAGAGAATAACTAGAAAGGCAAGACAAAGCAAGAAGAATAAGAATAAGACCACTTCCCTCAAAGTTGTGTGATCACTTATCATTATGTCAAAAAATACAACTAGAACACTATCAAACAACCAAGATTTCCTTCCCATTATCATTTTCATGTTATGAGGAAATTGTAGCTGAGTAGTGGCCTATGTCAGAGAGTTTAGGGGTTTCAATCCCGTGACCAAAGCATAAAATAATCGTGTACGTAAGATAACTTTTGAGAGCTAAATTTAATGACAATGACTCTAGCATTTCAAAATCATACATTTTCTAGTCAATAGCACTGGTGGAATGCTTGTGGTTCAACTTTTACAAAATAAAATCAAAAAGAGGAAAAAGATAATTAAATGGGGTTACATATTAAAGACAAGAATAGAAAAGACCTAGATGCCAAACTCCTCATCTATTTTCTCATAATACATTGAGAGAATCATAGATTTTAGCATTTAAATGAAGCACCCAAATAAATCAGGAGCAATATAAAATTTGTGTGAGGAGCATGTTAACATTATCCAACATGCAAATAGATTATGTAGTTTCTATTCTACTCAAAGGTCAAGTGTTGGTAACATGTGAAATATAATAAGCAAAGAAATCAAAATAACAAGGCCACATACTGTCTATGTGATCTCCAACAACGACAATGCTAGTTCTAGCCGCCATGAGCATTGTCATTCCAATCATTGTAGCAAATAAGTATTCATGTTTTCTATCAACAGTCATTCTAGTAAAGGAAAATGGTCTCAAATGATGTTAGTTTGAGAAGGATTAACACAATTTACAAAGAATAGAAGATTTTGCAGAAAATTGTCCTTAGAATATTTGTGCCCACCCCTTGCCACAAAACCCTAATGTCTCTTTCTTGCTTTTGATGTGCAGTTTTAAAAGATAGTATTATTTGTCTCAAAAGTGAAATAAGACTGTTCAAATGTTTGTAGGTGTGCACATACAAATGAGTGTAGTAGTAGAAAACTAGTAAAGAAGAGTAATAGTGGGGCCCTATAAATGATGTAACAAACATATTCCCCTCATCAATTCTCAGCTACTGCGAAGATTATCTCTTGCTTTTTTTATTCCTTCTTGTTTAGGTAGTTTGGGTTATGATTTTTTACTTATCCATTGAGTTTTTACTTATCTATGACATGTATAAATGATCTATAATTTTTAATTATACAAGTTTTAATATATTACAAACCCGAGTTGGTCAAAATTTTGACCAACTTGAGAAAAGGTGGTTGAAATTTTGACCAACTCAAGAAAAAAAACCAAAGAAAAGATATTGAACAACTCTCTTGAGGAGTTGGTCAAAAATTTAGGTTGAAAATTGACCTCTAATGTAATAGTGGTTCAATTTTGGTGATCATAAGATCGTAAGGCTAGTGCTCTCCTCCAAAGATAATACGAAGGGTTTCTTCTCCAACATAAGATGTGATGTGGAGCCTAATCAAACTCAAAGGTTTATTCAGAGTGATTTCCCTCTAGATTATTTCTATGAGATTTTGGGGGCAACGCCCCCAAGATGAGGTCAATGGGCAATGCCCTTGTGGGGTCTGAGCGCTTGTTATCACAGTCCAAGGTGGGGTTGAGGGGAAACACCCTCATGGGTAAGCCAAAAAATGCCCTTATATTGTAAAATGTGTCAGCTACTATTTTTCTGTTATTCTAGTCCTAATTTTGTAAGCAGAAAAAGCTTGTATAAAAAGGCTTGGGTTAGTGATTTCATTATGAATGGTGATATTGTAGCATCTTATGGTAGTATGGAGCTATAAGGGGTTATGGATTGTAATCAGGTTGAAATCACTGGATAATAATAATATTGGACTTGTTGTTGGTGGATATAGCCTAGGGATTTAGTGAACCATGTTAAATCTTAGTGTCTTTTGTTCTTTTTTATGTGATATGCTATTTTTCTAGTATAGGTTATATTTGCATGTAACTGTTATTTATGTTTGAGGTTAATCCTAACAAGTGGTATCAAAGCCAGACTGTCGTCATTTTCTTTTTAGCCAAACTGTCGTCATTTTTTTAGTGATCCTCTGCAAGAAGGTCTCACGGTTGAGTGAGAGTCTCACGGTTGAGTGGGAGCGATGGTAGACAAGAGTAAGTTGAGGGTTGACAAGTTTAATGGGCAAAACTTTCAATTATGAAAAATGAAAATGGAGGACTATCTTTATCAGAAGGATTTATGGAAACAGTTGGAAGGAAAAACCAAGAGTCAAGTATCTATGATAAATGATGACTGGGACCTTTTGGACAGAAAGGCACTTGGAAACATTTAATTATGCTTGGCACCATTGGTGGTATTTAATATTACAAAAGTGAAGACAATAGAAGAGTTGATGCAAACCCTAGCAAAACTGTATAAAACCCCTTTGCTTCAAACAAGGTATTTCTCATGAAGTGTTTATTTAATATGAAAATGATAGAAGGTGGATCTGTTGTAGATCATTTAAATTAGTTTAATACTATTACTAGTCAATTATCTTCTATGGGTATCAATTTTGATGAAGAAATTAAGGCTCTCTTAATTTTGTGTTCTTTGCCTAAAAGTTGGAATGGCTTGGTAATGGTTGTGAGTGATTCTGTTTATGGATCTAGTACCCTAAAATATGATGATGTGGTCAATGTTATTTTGAGTGAGGAAACTCGCAGGAAAACCTTAGGTGGATCTATATTAGGAAATGCTTTGAATGCACAAAGAAAGGTAGAACAACTGAGAGAGGAAATAATTCTGAAAATTGTGGGAAATCAAGAGGAAAGTCAAAAGGGAAGAGGTCTCAATCCAGAGGACCAAGAGATTGTTGGTATTGTGGTAAAATAGGGCATAAGAAGAAAAATTGTTGGACTCAAAAGAATAATGAAGGAGATAAACCAGAAGGGAACAATGAGGCAAATGTGGTAAGTAACAAAGCTGAAGAGGATGCTTTGCTTCTATCTTTAGAAAGTGTTGATGATTCATGGGTTTTAGATTATAGTGCTTCATTTCATGCTACACCTCATTAAGGTTATTTCATTGCTTATGTCCAAAGGGATTTTGGGCTTGTTTATTTGGAGGATAATGAACCCTATCAGATTGTTAGAAAGGAAAAAGTTAAGATTAAGTTGCAAAATGGGAATCATTGGCTACTTCATGAGGTAAAACATGTTCCAAGGCTGAGTAGGAATTTAATTTCAGCAGGGCAACTCAGTGATGAAGGTTGTGTAATTACTTTTAATGATAAAAATTGGAAGATTTCAAAAGGTTCCCTTGTAGTAACAAAAGGTGTGAAAGTAGGCACCTCGTATCTTTGTACATGTCATATTGTTCCTTCTACTTTGATTATTTTAGAGAAAAATGAATGTTCAAAAATGGTTGTTGTAGTTGAGAATGCAGAAGAAATAGTTGTTGTAGATTCTGATATAGCATTGTGGCACAACAGACTTGGGCACATGAGTGAGAAAGGTATAAAAGTACTTCATTCAAAAAAAAATTCCAAGTTTGAAATGCGTTAATATGGATTTCTATGAAAGTTGTGTATATAGAAAACAAAAGAGAGTGAGTTTTGTGAAGACTAAGAAGGAAAATAAAAGTAAGAAATTAGAGCCTATGCATATAGATCTATGGGGACCAGCTCAGATATCTTCCATTGGTGGCTCTCATTATTATGTTACATTTATTGATGATGCAACTAAAAAAGTATGGGTTTATTTCCTTAGACAGAAATTTGATGTATTTCAAACTATTAAGAAATGAAACTGCTTGGTTGAAAATTAGACCGGAAAGAAATTAAAATGTCTGAAATCTGATAATGGTAGTGAGTATTGTAGTCATAAATTTGAAGATTATTTCTCTTCTAATGGTATTCATAGACAGAAAACTATTCCAAGGACTCCACAAGAAAATGGAGTGGCTAAACGCATGAACAGGACTATAATAGAACATACAAGAAGCATAAGGTTGTGTTCAGGGTTTCCCTTAAACATGTGGCTAGAGGCTACCAATACTATTGTATATTTGATTAATAGAGGTCCCTCTAATCCTTTGGTTTGTAGTATTCTAGAAGAAGCATGGACTGGTAAGAAGGTGAGTTATTCTTTTCTTAGAACCTTTGGTTGTGAAGCATTTGCTCATATAGATTGTCAAAATAGAACCAAGTTGGTAGCTAGTCAAAGAAATGTGTATTTGTTGGATATGGCATTAATAAATTTGGTTATAGGCTTTGGGATTTTGAAAATCATAAAATTGTAAGAAGTAGGGATGTCATATTTAATGAGAAAGTGTTGTACAAAGCTTTGTTGCAGCAACATGAGAAGAAAGAAATTGATTATGTAGTGTTGGATGATACTCCAAAAGCTAATGTTCCAACAATTCCTCATGATGTGCAACAACCACAACAACAAATACCACACACCCCAATGAATGTTAGATGGTCAATAAGGATAAGTAGACCTTTAGAAATATTTTCTCCTTCTTTGTATTATATTTTATTTACTAATGCTAGTGAACCGAATGTTATGATGAAGTTGTGCAAGTGGATATGAAGATTCAATGAGAGTCTACAATGAAAGAAGAAATGGACTCTTTGCTAAAAAAACAAGACATGGGATTTATACAAGTTGCCTAAAGGTAAAAAGGATTTACAAAATAAGTGGGTTTATAGGTTGAAAGAAGAGGATGGAGGTAAGAAAAGATTTAAAGCTTGGTTAGTTGACAAAGGATTTGCACAAAAAAAAAAAGGCATCGATTTTGATGAGATATTCTCTCCTGTTGTTAAAATGACTTCTATTCACATTGTTTTAAGTATTATGACTACTAAAAATTTACATTTGGAGTAGCTTGATGTTAAAATAGCCTTCCTTCATGGTGATTTTGATGAAGAGATATATATGGCTCAGCCATGGGGATTTGAGGTCAAAGGTATGGAGAACTTAGTGTGCAGATTGAAGAAAATTTTATATGGCTTAAAGCAAGAATCGGTAATGGTATCTAAAATTTGATAGTTTTATGCATGAGCATGGATATAGCAGGTGTTATTCAAATCATTGTGTTTATTTTAAAAATTTAGATGATGACAACTACATTATTTTATGTTTATATGTTGATGATATACTTGTAGCTGGGTCTAACATGGATCATATTAAGGGTCAAAAATGCCAGTTAGCACATGCATTTTCTATGAAGGACTTGGGGGCAGAAAAAAAAATTCTTGGTATGAAGATTTACAAAGACAAGAAGAACAAGAAACTAACATTATTTCAGGGTGATTATATTGAGAAGGTGTTGCAACATTTCTCTATGGAGAATGCTAAATCTGTAGCACACCTTTATCTGATCATTTGAAGTTGACTAAGGAGATGTGTCCCAAGACACAAGATGAGGAGGAAAAGATGTCTAAGGTACCTTATGCTTTAGTTGTAGGAAGCTTGATGTATGCTATCGTATGTACTAGGCCAGATATTGCACATGCAGAGGGAGTTGTTAGTAGGTATATGAATCATCTAGGGCTTGAGCATTGGAATGTAGTTAAATAGATTCTTAGATATATGAGAGGAACATCTAGTAAGTGTTTACGCTTAGGGGGCTCTACTACTAATTTACAAGGCTATGTTGACTCAGATTTGGTAGGGGATATTGATACTAGGTGGAGTACTATAGGTTATGTATTTACTATTGGTGGGACATCCATGAGCTAGGTTTTTAGGTTACAGAAGGTTAATGCTTTATCCACTATAGAGGCAGAGTATGTTGCTACTACAGAGGCAGTTAAGGAGATGATATGGCTTCAGTTCTTCTTGGAAGAATTGGGACACCCTTAGAAGGATAATTATTTGTTTACAAATATTCAAAGTACCATTCATCTTGCAAAGAATTTAGCTCTACATTCAAAGACAAAGCACATACAATTGTGGTGCCATTTCATTCGATCAGTTTTGGATGATGGAAAGTTAAAGCTAGAGAAGATACATACAAATGATAATCTAGAAAATATGTTTACAAAGGTTGTGACAAGGGAGAATTTGAATTCCTCTTCAACTTTGGTTGGTCTTCTAGACTGACCAAAATATAAGAACAACAAAGTCCAGGGTGGTTTGATATTCCAGTGGGAGCTATAGGTTTCATAGTGTTATGATCAGTCTCCAAGTGGGAGGTTATTATTTTGGAGTATGATTAGTCTCCAAGTGGGAGATTGTTTTGATGTGGAGCCTAATCAGGCTCAGAGGTTTATTCAGTGCAATTTCCCTCCAAATTATTTCTATGAGGTTTGGGGGTAGTACCCCCTGTATACACTAATATGTTAGCAAGAAACACTAATCTATTAATAGAACAAAGCATTAACTAAAAAAGATTAATATAACATATAAGAGAGACTAAAGAGGAACCCCTAATTAGGAATGTGAGCCAAATGAATGGACTCTCCCAATAGGAATTAGCTCTTTGCTTGGTAGATGAGTCTAAATGAAGGATTAGTATGTATGCTCAAAGGGCTTCAAGTTTTCTTCAATGGTGGAGATGGGTAATGGAAAATTGGTAGTTTTGTGAGCTCTCAATTTGGCATTATAAGGGTATGGTTAAGGGCTTTGTTTCTCACACTAGCATTATAACTTTAGCTCAAGGATTTGTGATGAAATGGCTTGGGAGGGGATTCAATTTATAGGAAAAGGGATTGAGGGTTTGAGGGCTAAGATGCAAGGATGGGGAAAATCTCATTGAGGGCTTAGATTGCATGAGAGGAGAGCACATGGATTGTGCTTCCTTACAGCCAATCAGGGAGTGACACATGTCACAAGGTGAGAGGATGGAGGAAAGGGCAAGGATGATTCAACAAAGGAGGCTCAAGGGATAATATCTTCATAAAGACCCTTCTTAATGGCTTGTAAGAGCAATGAATGGGCTTGTAAGAGTCTTTATGGCCTTGTAAGAGCATTGAAGGCTTAGTGGTTGAGATATTTTGGAGGGAGTTGAGATTGTTGACTTTGCTTGGCTTAGGAAAGTCTTAAGCTTGCTGAGGGAATGTGACAAGGTTAGGGGGGGATTAGAGGTGATTTAGGATTAGATTAGGGATGTTAGATATATGCAAGTGGATGGCTTTTAATGAGGTTGGGTGAGTTAGTGGCTAAGCTTGGTTAGTATGGGTGGATGGGGTGGATTAGGCTAAAATGGAGGTTTAGAGATAGGCTTAGGATTAGGATAAAGTCCTTCTAGAAGAGTCTAGAACTTCATAAGGTTTTGAGGATAAATAAAGTTTATTTATCTCAAGGGTTTGGGTTGAGGAAATATTTATTAAAATATTTTTAATAAACATGAGGATTGATATTTAACCTTAGTTAAATATTTTGAGTTGGGATTAGGGGTAGAAAATGATGGGATTAGCCTTTAATTGAAATTAAAGAAGGATTAGAAGATTTTGGAAGAGGTTAGTGGTCTTAAGGAAATTGGCCAAGTTTTGGGCAAAAAATAAATTAAATATTTATTTTGAGATTTTTGGTCAATTTATTAATTAAATAATTAATAAATAAGGAAATATTGTTTAAATAAGATTTAAACATTTTTGGGAGGGATTCCTTAATTAAATATTTTTAATTAAGACAAGGGGATTTAATGGCATAAAAATAAATTAATTAATTAAATAATTAATTAATTAATTAATGATGACATCATCAGGGACTTTTTCAGAAAATAAAAATACTTTATTTTCTAAAAGATTTTTAGGTGTCTACACCCCCAAGATGGGGTCAAGGGATAGCGCCCCTATGAGGTCCTAGGGCAGCACCCTAGGTGTGTTCCCTATCATAGTATAGGGTGGGGTCAAGGGGCAATGCCTCCATGGTGGTTTTTGGGGATAACACCCCTAAAGCCAAAAAATGCCCTTATATTGTAAAAGGTGTCGGCTACTATTTTTCTATTATTCTAGCCCTAATTTTTTAAGTGGCAAAAGCTTGTATAAAAAGGCCTAGGATTAGGGATTTCATTATGAATGGCAATATTGTAGCTTTTTGTGGTGGTATTGAGCTGTAAGGGATTATAGATTGTAATTAGGTTGAAATCACTAGATAATAATAATATTAGACTTGTTGTTGGTGGACGTAGCCTAGGGATTGGGTGAACCACATTAAATCTTGGTGTCTTGTATTCTCTTTTATGTGATCTACTATTTTCTAGTATTGGTTATATATGCATGTAATGGTTATATCTATCTAAGGTTAATCCTAACATAAGATCATAACATCATATCATCTCAAGCCAATCTTGGTCAGCATGGAAATATAACTGCAAAGAAGTGAAAGATGGTGAGTCTAACCTATTAAATAATGACACATAGATCCCACTTGGCAGTTAGTTGAGTTTTGACCCTAGGGTGGCAGAAATAATGATATAAAAGAAAAAAAGAGCAAGACGTGGGTCAACACCAAATAGAGGAATGAGTTGATGACTTGAGTAGCACAATTTTAATGGAGATCAAATTTTTGATTGGAGTAAAGGTATGGTGGAAATCAGATAAAATTAGTTTCATGGAATTGCCACCAAGAAAGATGTAAATTCTTTGAAGGCAATTGCAGATGTTAAGATTAAAGGTAGAGGTAGTTGAAGGATTTGATGATTAAAGGCACTAGCAAACAAAATCAATTAAAGGTACTCCTATAGCAAGTACCCACTTGCATTTCATGATCATCTTCTTGTTTTTACCCGAATATAGAGACTGTAGAATAAAAATGTAAAATATAACTTTCTAAAATATCTTTGATTCTTCCAATAATTTTTTGACATGTGCCTTCACATCATAATCTTGTTGCAATCCTTCTATTTATAAGGATTCCCAAGATGTGGAAAAGGGATTGGAATTTTGAAGTTTTTATGCAAAATAGTGTTGTTGAGATTTCTTAAGAATCCTTCATACTTTCTCCACATATTACTTTACTTTACAGTCAGTCTAGATGAATGTTGTGGAATGACCTTTGAAATCTAAATAAAGAAATAGTTCAAGAGCCCTTCTTGTGTCTTTTGCTACTTAATTTATTGATTTGATAGGACTTCTCATGATTTACATCCCTATGTTTTTGTCTCAGTTTTAGCTGCAAGTGAAGTTCTAGAATGTTTATACAAGTTGAAAGTCATGAAATTGTACTTTATCTCAAATAGTTAATTATGGATGTTACAATTCCCCTTAGTATCCTGTCTAAAGTGCTTCCTTTGTGAAGTATTCATGTATGAGTTTTCATGAGTTTAATATTGTGCTCATCTTAACTGTTTAGAATTGTTTCATCATGTCAAGCCAGCAATATTTTCATCTTAATTTTTGGTGTATCACCCATTTTACTTTTCAGAATTTACTTTCAAGTTATCCTTTTATCCCTTTCCCTCTCAAGTTTAATTTTATGTCTAAAGAATAAAATAGGTGAAATATCATAAGGAACTGACTTGTAACCCATAGATTCACTCCTAACCCTGGTACTTCCCACTACTTAGGAGTGTTTCCATGTTATTTGAAGTGATTGAATCCTAGAATTGTAGTTTTCAATCAAAGCACAACTTTTAGAGATAACAATTCTAGCACACCCATTGGGATAGAGAAAAGTGTTTTCAATATTTTCTCCATATTTTCTTGTTATTGCTTATGTGTACAGTAGTAAATCAACCTATTTAAAGGTAAATGTATACATATTTGGCAACTCTAACTGTGGAAGGAAATATTAGTGCATATGATTTATGATAAAAGTGCAGATAAGAAGTAGTTCTACAAGTTTTATATGTAAAGAGTTGTCCCCACCTAGAGGGAGAGGTAGAATAACTGAGAGAATCCAAGATACACTCATTCATATGAGAAGTGCCAAATCTACTCCTCCACCAGCAATTTTTGTCATTGTTGCAAAACCAGTCACTGTTCCAAGGAGAAGAAATTTTCAAGCACCAATGGCAAGGCAATTTTCTTTTGTCCCTTTCAATCAAGGGAGTCCACTACTTTTTTCTCAACATCTTGATATTCCTCTAGCTACTTTGAAGAGTTTACAACACTTCACTAGAGAAAGCCAGATAGTAGTATTTGAACATATCAAAGATGTTGCAACATTATGCAATGTACATCATGTCACTAAGGAAGACGTTGTTGTGAAGCTGCTTGCAGCCTCATTCAAAGGAAAAGCTCTACAATAATTTAGAAGCCTTGTTGTTGGTTCAATCAATTACTGTGATGTATTTGGAGATGTCTTCACGAGGCATTTTGAAGACAAGTCAAATTTTTTGTCTTTTGTTGAACAGCTCACATTCATCAAGTGTTTTCCTCATGAGAAAATGATGGATTTCAACTATAGATTTCAAAGAACATGGAGTACAATACCAATTCAAGTAAGGCCTTTAGAAGAACATGCTTTTCTATATTATCTGAGAAGCTTAAACAGTGATATCTCTATCATGATACAATCTATGGGGGTTATTCATTACCACAAGGTTATGACATTGCTATAAGAGCTAAGAATAGTCTTATTGAAGCAGGTAAGATTGCCCCTAGGCCTCCAATGCCCATATATCTAGATATCCATCCTAATACACCTCTAGTTGTACTACCTTTTAATCCATTACCAGCTATTCCAAGCTAAGAAGTCAAGGAGGAGGCCCTTCACAAGAACTACAAGAGATAAGAGATGGCAAAAAAGGATGGAAAGCCTCATGCAAAGCTTTTCCAATGAGCAAGTAAACATTAAGAAATAACAACGTCAGGCTATGAAGCCATCCTAGTCTTAGAATCAGATTCCAAATCAACTCGCTTAGTAGCAGTTTCAAAGTCAATACCAACCTAATAGGAAGAATTACAACCAAAGACCTTTTGGGCCTTATAACCCTAATCCTTTGAATATTGCTCCTCCTCCTAATAATGTTAGAGATATGGTCCTTGCTAAAAATAACCTAGTAGTAGTCTATGATTGGTGTTACCCCTATAATCAGTAACACAATTAGGCTACATGCTCCAATGGGATAATGAATCAAGCCTTAATGGTTCAAGGTGCTTCTAGTGCACAACCTACATTTGATGTTGATGTTGAGAGACAACTAGAGGTTACTCCTTCATGAACTAGCAAGAAGAAGCACATTGTGGTGTGAATAGAGATAATACCACAAGTGGTGTCTGCACTAGATCTAAGAAAAGAGCCCTAGACAGTGATGTAGGGACAAGTAAGGATGTGTCAATTGAGAAGTCATCCTCACTTCAGGGATAGAAAGGACAACACAAAAATCCTTTTGTTGCCACTCAAGAGAAGTCACATTAGCAAGTACATCTTATTGTCCCTAAAGTCCAAGAAAAAGTGCATACTATTGTGCCATTTAATATTATCAAGGACATGAAAAGGATGAGCATCACCATGTCTATCTAGGATTCTCTATCTATTCTGGGACAAGCTGACTTGTTGAAGGAAGCCTTGGTAGTAGATATTCCAACTCAAATTATTGATGAGCCTAATAGGGTTGTATTCACAAATCAAGGAGTTGTTTCTCAAGATAGCAACAAGAAAGGTAACCAAATCCAAGGTAAGGATGCAAAACCTCCACCATTTTATGTTTCATTGATTATTGGAAACAATTTGGTTCATAATTGCATGGTTGGCAGTGGGGTGACAAACTCTGTTATCTGCAAGAAGATAGCAAAGTAGCTAAGTTTAAAGTATGAACCTTTAGAGAAAGGTGTAGTCTAGCTAGATGGTTCATGTTTTAACACATTAGGTCTCATTAAGAATGCAAGTTTAACATTCCATGCATGTCCTACCTTTTATATTTCCTAAGATATCTTTGTGATAGATTTACCTCCATATTTTGCCCTTTTCTTGTCAAGAGAATTCACAACCAAGATAGGAGATCATTTATCTATAGATAGGTCACATATGCTATTTAGTACCAGATATGGAACCAAACTAACAATTAGGTCTAAGTTACTTGCAAAAGACCATATTGAACCTTACACACCCAATGTGATCAATGCCAATTGTATTGTACTTGATCAAGAAAAGGACCTTGTTACCCAAGATACAACTACCCAAGTTGATAGCATCCTTGATGTCTTGCTAGATGAGTGTGCAATAGAAAATATCTCAACAAAGGAAACTAATGATGTCATCATTGAAAATATTATAGATGTTGGTCTAGGAAATTATGTCTTCCAAGAGGCTGGACTAGTAATCCCAAACCTTGTGAAAGATACAACTGATCTTGTTGAGTAGCAAAATGAATTTTGGGAGTCATACTTTGATGGTTTTAGGAGCAAGAATGGCTTAGGTAGGGTAGAAATGTTGGTCTCATCTAATGAGGATAAATATTATATAGCCTTTCATTTCAATTTTGCATGCACAAACAATACAACTGAATATGAGGGACTAATTCAAGTACTAGAATGGGCTAGAATGAGAGGGTTCAAATGCATAAAAGTGTCTAGAGATAGTGAATTGGTTGTCAACCAGGTGAGAGGGTTTTACATGACCAACAATGACAAGTTAAAAGGCTACAAGCAAAGAGTTTGGAACATCATTGAAGATTTTGATGCTTGTAAAATAGTTGTTATCCCTAGGAGCTTAAATCAGCATGCTGATAGATTAGTTGTTGTAGGAGCACAATTTGATATTATTGACAAAATTAACAAAGAGGATGTACAAAATCATATTGAAGTTGTGGTCAAACCCTTTGTACCTAACAATGATGTCAATTGGAAGGTTTTTGATAGTGATGAGAAAATTCTGAATTTTCTACTTGAAGAGGACATGCATTCAACCTTCAATCAACATAAAGTGATGGAACAATATGGTGATTTGTTTATACAACTAAGTTCCAATAAACTACCCAAGGGATTGGTTACTCTAGAGTCTATCTTTAACATTGATGACCAAGTCAAGAAGAATAAAACTAGCTTGGTGATTCAGCAACATCACTATGAAGATCTTGAGATTGCAGAGGCAAAGAATTTAAATTTTGGTAAAGTAATTCTTGTTGAAGAAAGGCAATCTTACATATAGCTTTTCCAAGAGTTCAATGATGTTTTTTCTTGGGGATATGTCGACCTTAAGGGTTTTTATTGACACCTTGCCCAACATACCATTAAGTTAGAACCCAATTCCAAACCCATAAGGCAGAAGCAAAGGTCGGTCAACCCAAAGCTATAACCTTTAATGCAAAAAAGAGGTTTTCAAGCTCATTGAGAGCGAGATAATATTTCCTATCAAACACAACAATTGGGTGTCAAATCTAGTTCCTATTAGGATCTTAGAGTGTATGTTGACTTTAGAGACCTCAATAGAGTATCATTGAAGGACCGTCACCCTTTTCCATCTATGGAACAAATGCTCCAATATGTTTTAGGTTCTAATAGGTTTTCACTTTTTGATGGATATTCTAGCTATAATCAAGTTTTAGTGAAAGAGGAAGACCAATTCAAAACTACATTCACCATGAAGTGGGGTACCGTGGAATATAAAAGGATGTCTTTTGGCATGTCTAATGCAAGGGAAACTTTTGAAAAGGCTATAGAAATGGCTTTTGGTAACTCATATACAAATTTGTGCTAATTTATCCAGATGATATCATAGTTTTCTCCTAGCATGTTGTAGACTACATTGAACATCTTAGGAAAATCTTGGAAAGATGCAGGGAGTTTGGCATATCTCTCAATCTAAAGAAATGTGTGCTTGTTTTCCATGAAGGAAAATTGTTGGGATATGTTGTATCTACACAAGGAATCACTATTGATCCTAAAAGGGTTGCAACCATTATTGAGTTAACTTTTCCACTCATAAGAAGGGATTGCAAAGTTTTATTGGGAGAATCAATTTTGTCAGAAGCTTCATTCCAGATATTACTAATTTATTGAAGCAATTGACTTTAATGCTTAAGAAAAACATTGTTTTTAGCTGGTCAAAAGAGGCCAAACGTAGCTTTGAAGCAATAAAAGAAGCATTATTAGTTGTTCCTACTTTGGCAAATCCTAACTTTTTAAGAGACTTCACATTGTATGCATATGATACTATGGACACAATTTCTCTATTATTGGTTCAACAAAATGATGAGGGTTTGGAACAACCCATTGCTTTCTTCTGTAAGGGTTTAGAGGATTATGAATAGAGATACATGTTTCATTGAAAAACATGTACTTGTTATGGTAAAAAGCCTAAAAAAAATTCAAACACTTGGTGTCTAATAGCAAGATTCATCTCATGGTAGCTCACTCTAGCATGAAAGAATTCTTGTTAACCAAGGACCTCAATGAGAAAAGAGTTGGTTGGATAACTCGAGTTATGGAATATGATGTAGATATTTAGGTGACCAAGCTTGTTAGAGGGAAAGGCTTATGCAAATAATTAGCTAATGAGAAGGCTCAAAACACAAATGACATAGTATAAACTATCCTAGCTAATTGAGATATTCCCCAACCAGATCAATCAGAAAGTTGGCTACAAGAGATGGTGCATTTTTTGCAAACTGGAGAATGTCCTCCATTACTTGACAAAGCCAAGAAAAGGTATTTTAGGTTGAAATCTATACCTTACATATTAGTTGATGGTCTTTTTTTGAGGAAAGATATGAATGGATTTCTCCTCAGGTGTATTGACAATGACCATACCAATATGTTTCTAGAGCAATTCCATGATGCAGGAGGTCACTTTTTTCCAAAAATAATAGCCTCTAAAATCATGACGGCTAGATATTATTGGCCCAACTGATTTAAGGATACTCATGCCTAGGTAAGAAAATGCAAGCAATGTGCATTGTTTTCTATAAAGGAAAGGTTGGCAACATTACCTATGCATCCTATTCTAATTGACCAGCCATTTATGAAATGGGGCATCACTTTTGTGGGCCCTATAAATCCAAATTCTAGCACTGGCCACAAATGGATCCTGGCTCCTACAAACTATTTCACGTGCTAGAAATAAGCAATAGCTCTAAAGGAGGCTAATGAAACTGTTATTTTGAGTTTCTATGATGATTTAATTTGCAGGTTTGGAGTTCCTAACTCCATTATACCTAATAATGCCTTGGAATTTGTGGGGACAAGGATAACTGAATGGGCCTTGAAAAATGGAGTATACCTCAATACTTCATCAAACTATTATCCTCAAGGCAATGGCCTAGCTGAGAGTACTAACAAAAACTTGTTGAGGATCTTCAAAAGAACTTTAGTAGACAACAAATGTGATTAGCATTCCAAGTTGAGATCAGCCTTATGCTTTGATAGAATCACTCCCAAATGGATTCTTGGCAATTCACCTTATGTTTTGGTATACGGGAAACAAATGAAGCCACCTATTTCTGTAGAGTTCCCTTCATTACAACTAGTTGATAATCTAATTCTTTTTAAAGAAGATGATCCATTAAAACTAAGGTATTCTAAGTTACTAGAGCTCAAAGAAGAGAGGAATAAATCATTGTAGACAATGGAATACCAATAGATTCAAACCAAGAAGGTGTTCAACAAGAAATCCAAGCTCATAGTTTTTAAAGAAGGAAATATGGTTCTACACTGGGATGTTTTAAAAAGTAGACCAAACCACCATAACAAGCTTGATCGCATGTGGACTAGTTCATTCATGATTTCAAAGTGCAAAGAGCACAATGCCTACTAGCTATCAACTATGGAAGAAGAAGTTTTACCAATCCCTATGAATGGGATACACCTCAAGCATTACTTCGAGGTATGATCTGCAAGGTTCTTTCTTGTATATATATTTCTTGCTTTCATTTTCCCTAAGTGTTGTCCCAACACATGTGTCTTTAGTTTCAGTTTTTCCTAGTTTCAATAAAGTTCCTAAGTTCCAAGAATATGGGCAAGAAAAGTATGTTACATACTTGCTAGTGTAAAGGCATCCTTGTTCTCAACCATTTTTATAGCCATTCATGACCCAACTAAATATATCTAAGTACTAGTGACTGGTTGTGAAACCCATTAGCATATTTGATTTGACTATGTACCCAATAGATCACACAAGGCCATTGGTTTGATGTTTAGCAGGAAGCCATTCAATAGAAGTCACCAAAACTGTTACCATTTTTTATCACTGTGCAAAAATGGGTAGAAAAGTTGATCAGTCTCTTTTCCTCTAGGGTGGTGGCCATAATATATTTGATTCATTAAATGCCATGCAAATTAGAGGGGTACTTGAAAAACCATGCATATATTTTATATTCCTCATACTACTTTGTTATACATCTTTCCTCTAACATGTCTTAAGTTGCAACTCGATAATTAATACATGGTGGTTATCGTGGTTTCACAATGATGGACATAGTTACATCTTATGTGGTGATGGTGTGACACAACTAATCAGGTGGTTAAATAATTTCTTCTCATGCTCATAGCAGGTTAAAGATTACTCAAGGTCAATGCAACAATGCAACAAAAGCCCTTGTTCGCATAGTCGTAGGTGGTTAAAAGATAATCATGGATTTGGATTACGAGGATGTGAAAGCTTGTATCACTTGATCACAAGAGTTAATGGTAAGTTTAAATTTCAAGTTACGACAATGCACTAAAGAAGAAAGTAATCAATCTAAGAGTTAACCACATGATTGCAAGAATAAATGTTAATGCCATGATGTAAGTTGCAAAGTAGAAATTCTTGTTTGATCGTAAGGTCACCCAGGGTTAATGGGAAATCATGGTTAAGATTGTGAACATGAGATTCTTCATGTTTGCACATTTGTGAAGGGTTAAGATTGATCATGAGTTAAGTTTATGAAGCTACATAAAGGCTTTATTAGGCTTTATTTGCATAGTCACACAAACTTAAGTATTAACTAGAGTTCTAACTACGACAATGCATTTTCCTTGTCACATGGTCGAGCAAGTTAAGGATGACTTAAACTTTTAAGTTGTGAAGTGGAAATTAGGGTTAAAATGTCTAGCTGTCACCTGGTCACTCTGAGTTAATGTTGACCTAAAGTTTGAGCAGTGATAATGCATTTCCTCTTTGTTTGCATGGTCACAAGGTTAAGTGCTTAACCCTTGGTTTTGATTCTAAAGCTATAGAGAGGTGACACATGGCATTATAGGCTTCATTTCTTATTTTTCAAGTATAGAGAATGGATGCATCTTCCACGTCATCAAATCTTCCAAGATCAATAGATGTATTCTTGCTTTCTCAAGATGCCTGAAGTTTAGCTAAAGTGAGAATACGATAGCTTGATGCATGAACATACGGGACCTGTTTGAGCCTTGGGTGGTAGATGTGGAAAGGTGTCAAAATGAAGAATGAGTTGGTGTAAGGTAAGGCTTTTATTGGTCAAAGGTACTGATGAGGATGGTAAATTGAGGTTCTTTTCTCAATTGTCAATCTTCCCAAGATCAATGAATGTCATTATGTCACTATTGGAAGTTGCAAGATTTTTAGCTATAGTGATATAATGATAGTTCGACATGTGGAAAGTGTTAGGGCCAACCTATAAAAGGAGTTTATGAAGTTTTTCTATCATAAATGGCGCTCTAGCTATCGAGTTCCCATTCATTGTAGATGTAGATAGAAGGAGAAAATGGTTTTGTGTTATGGCCATAAGATCTTTCAAGATCAACGGATGTCATTATGCCACTTTGTGAAGTTATAAGATTTTTAGCCATAGTGACATAATGACAATGCAACACATCCTAATGAGCCCATCAGGTTCATAATATGCTTGCTTTTGTTCTACCATTAGATTGAAGATAGATCAATGGATGTTGTTATGTCACTGGTGGAAACTACAAGATTTTTAGCCATAGTGACATAATGACAATATGACATGTGTCCTAATTGACTTAGAGGGTGGAGCCAGAGTAGAGGGAGACAAATCAAAAGCAACCACATGGCACATATCTAAGAAGGACAAAGGGTCAGCAAAAGTGGTAGGGTCACCTTTCAAATGAGTTTCCATAAGATCATCAATATGGTAAAGTTCATGTTGATTCGATATACCATCCATTCAAAGAGGAAAGTATTCAATGTTGGTGTGTCATCGTAACATAAACCCAGCAGGAGCATGATCATAACATCATAGTATCACATGGTCACATAGTAGACCAAGTTCAATTTTTGAAGGAGGGTTGATTGATGAAGAAATGATGCATTCATTTATGCCTTTCAACCAAAAAGGAATGATTACTACCTTACGAAAATACCTTCATTGTAAGGTCGTAAAGCAAAAGAAAAGGGCCCATGATGATACAATAGTGCCTTCATCATAAAATCACAAGGTAGAGTGATAGAGGATGAGATGCTACACTTCATCATGGGGTTGTATGATTGTAAGATCATTCCAATTGTAAGATCAAGTGAAAAAGTAATGAAGCTAAGATGTCATGATAGAGACTTCAAGTTCCAATGTTACGATGCACAATGCATTATGGGAACATAAAAGCAGAAATGAAGACCCGTGACCATACCAGGATAAGGTGATTGTAAGATCATAAGTGATAAAGCAAGGTGGGGACAGGAGCATAAGCGAAGGTAAATGTGTACATGTTAATTTAGCTTCAATGCTAAAATGGAGGCATTTAAGATGGAACAAAGGAAGAAAAGAGGCTACAATCTTATGATGTTGTGAGATCATAAAAAGCCAAATGTTGAAGCTGAGATGTCATGATAAGAAAATGGGGCTATGATCTTATGATATGTAGTATGTCAAGAGATCTCAAGGTAGAAGGTTGAAGAATAAGATGGTATGATGGTCGTGTGATTGTGTGGTCACGACATCATAAGGTTTCTTCTTGATCAAAAAATCATAAAGCTAGAGCAAGAGAGGCCCGATGGAACAACAGAGGTAGGATCATAAGATCATAAAGGCTAAAGACTTGGAGTTGAGATGTTATAAAGAAGCCATGAACTTGAGATGTTAAGATGTTAAGATGGTATGATAAGTCCTTCATCATGAGATCATAAAGGCAAACTATAAAGCTCTTGATGCTATGAAGTCAAAGAAGGTATAATTGTTGTTGTGTGGTCGTAAGGGATGAAAGGTGAAACTACGATGCTATGTCAGACTATTTCATGACATTGTAAGGGTTTGAATGTTGATTGTCAATGTTATACCAAAGTCAGCTAGCCATGATCGTAAGATCGAAGGAGGCTAAAAGATATGTTTCAATGCCATGACAACCAGGGTATCATAAGGTCATAGAAGCCATTTGCAAGGCTTACAAAGTTGTGGGAAAGGTTCAATTCTGACGATCATAAGATCGTAAGGCCAATGCTCTCCTCCAAAGATGATACAAAGGGTTTCTTCTCCAGTGTAAGATCATAACATTGTATCATCACAAGCCAGTCTTGGTTAGCATGGAAATATAACCATGAAGAAGTGAAAGGTGGTGAGTCAAGCCTATTAAATAATGACATGTAGATCCTACTTGGCAATCAGTTGAGTTTTGACCCTAGGGTGGTAGAAATATTGATATAAAGGAAAAAATAGAGCAGGATGCAGGTTGACACCGAATAGAGGAATGAATTGGTGACTCGAGTAGCATAGTTTTAATGGAGATTAGATTTTTGGTTGGAGCAAAGGTGTGGTGGAAATCAGATAAAATTAATTTTGTGGAAGAACCATCAAGAAAGATGCAAATTCTTTGAAGGCAGTTGTAGATGTTAAGATTAAAGGTAGAGGCAATTGAAGGATTTGATGATTAAAGGTAGAGGCAAACAAAATTAGTTAAAGGTGCTCTTGTAGCAAGTACCACCTAGCATTTCATGATCGTCTTCTTGGTTTTACCTGAATGCAAAGAATGTAGAATGAAAATGTAAAATATAACTTTCTAAAATATCTCTAATTCTTCCAATAATTTTTTTACATGTACCCTCACATTAGAAGCTTGTTTCAATCCTTCTCTTTATAAGGATTCCCAAGATGTGGAAAAGGGATTGGAATTTTGAAGTTCTTATGCAAAATAGTGTTGTTGAGATTTCTTAAGAATCCTTCATCCTTTCTCTGTAGATTAGTTTACTTTGCAGTCAGTCTAGATGAATGTTGTGGAATGACCTCTGAAATCTAAATAAAGGAACAATTCAAAAGCCCTTATTGTGTCTTTTGTTGCTTAATTTATTGATTTGATAGAACTTCTTGTGATTTACTCTGAATCCCTAGGTTTTTGTCTTAGTTTTAGCTGCAAGTGAAGTTCTAGTATGTTTATACAGGTTGCAAGTCATGAAATTACACTTTTATCTCAAATAGTTAATTGTGGATGTTAGCATCCCCCTTAGAATCTTGTCTAAAGTGCTTCCTTCTTATGAATTATTCATGTATGAGTTTTCCTAAGGTCAATATTGTGCTCACCTTAACTATTTAGAATTGTTTCATCATGTCAAGCCAACAATATTTTCATCTGAATATTCAGTGTATCACCCATTTTACTTTTCAATATTTACTTTCAAGTTTTCCTTCTATCTATTTCTGTCTCAAGTTTAATTGAAATATCATAAGGAATTGGCCTATAACCCGGAGTTTCACTCCTAACCCTGGTACTTCCTGCTACCTAGGAGTGTTTCTATTTTACTCGGAGTGACTGAATTCTAGAATTGTAGTTTTTAGTTGAGGCACAACTTTTAGAGATAATAATAAATATTTGTCAATGTATAATACAACTATGTTTATGATTGTTGTGAGGTGATGGTTTGAGACAAACTCGGGTTTCTTTTCTTTTTTTTGGCCTCTTTTTGATACTTGGTTAAGGGTTTTGTATAAATTGCAAGGATGAAACCATTAAAGATGTTTTGAAATGAGGATCACCCTTAGTAGAATTGGATGATGTTATGACAAATATCAAAATTGTAAATAAGTTTGTTTAATTTTTTTTGTAAGTAATACTCCTTATATCAATATAGTGTATGCTTTGGAAAAAATCGAGTCTTGATTTTCATTGGATTGATTTTATTTGATGCAAATTTTTATAAGATATCATAAAGTTAGATGCAAATAATGAATAAAACTAATCCTTGTATTGGCATTGAGCATTTTTTGTTGATTTAGTCCCTTAGATTGGGGTTAACTGGGAATCAAAATTTTAAACAAGCATACTCTGTTAAGTAGAGAAACTGTCAGACACAAATTTAAAGGGAGAAAATTCATAAATTAAATGTAAATTAAAATATTATCAAAATTTGGTCAAGTTCTGTAATAATAGAGGCAATAGTAGCAATACTCCTCTTAGCTTGGGCTCAATTTTGATTAGACAATTATTCTGTTGAATCCAAGGAATTAGCAAATCTTAGTTTTAAGGATAAGTCTACCAAATCAATACTACTTAAAGAGGGATTCATAATATCTGACAAAGTTTTAGACACTAATCAAAGAAGCTAAAAGGCATATGTAAGAAGCATAGGTGGAAATTATGATAGAGGTTTAGTAAGGTAATACATATAAATAAATTGTAAGAATTTTCCTTAGGAAAAAATTCACCCAAGATCAAAGAACTCAAGCACAAGCATAATAGTAGACCAGAAAGAGGATGATCAGAATATCAATATGTATTTGATTCAATGTGAAAGTACACTAGGAGTGCCTGTATATAAAGGCCTCTGGAATGCTTCTAGAATGCACAGGAATTAGCATCATGGTAAGTCATACAACTAGGCACATGTCCACCAAGTGTGGGTTATCCTCCATTAAGCACAGGAGTAAGTATGATAATGAGAGAATAAGCCTACAAAGGTATAGCATGCAAAATAATGTTGTAGACACCATGTGTTAAATTAGGAATGTGAATAACTATATTGACTACATGAAAACTCAGTTAATTATGCAAAATCTAGTATTGTAGACACCATGTGTTGAATTAGAGTTGCTTACTTCTGTGTTGTCAACATAGCAACTCATAAAAGTATGGAAACTCCTAAGTGTCTCACCAAATAAATAATAAAATAATGCATTAACCTAAGTAAAATTAAGTAAAGTGTAAATAGTAAATATGTATTTATACCAACACCCCCCCTTAAGTGTAACTTAGGGGAATGCACTTAAGCTTACAAAAACTGTGATGAAACGCATAATGGGTCCCGTCTAGTAGGCCATGTTAGGTACCCATGTACATAATAAAATACAATCTCTCATAAAGTGGAGAAAGAGGGAAAAGCTCATGGGAAAAACCCTCCCCCAAAAAGAGAAATGAAAAGGAAAGATGTATGGATGGATGGAGTAATCAAGACACCCCCCCCCCGGCATTATGACATACATCAAGTTAGCCCCCTCCCCCCCCCCCCCCAAATAAAGAGTGTCGATCAGTGATAGCTGCTCCAAGGTAGAAGTTGGTCCATGAGTGTTGTATAATGTTCCACACTTTTGGAAGAAACAATGGCAAAGCTACTAATGAGATGATTCTCCTATGTGTAGAAAGAATCCCCATAATCAGTGATGCCTCTAAAACCTGCTCAACTATCCCTCTGTTGATACTAAATGTTGCCCCTTCCAAGACTACTGAAAAGAATGAGTCCAGATCTGGCAAGGATGGATGTAGAACCTATCCCAAAGAACTAACCATCTCCTCAAATGATAAACAATTGTTGTACATAAGGATCCACAATCATATTGACCTGTAAAGATCAATCATGTAGAGAATGGACATGAGAGTCAGAGTGAGCCCTCGCAACAACTAGAGAAGGATCTTCTTCATCAAAGAGAAGATGTATATCATCAATTATGTCCCCCAAGTCTACTATGTATGAATCCACAAAAAAACTTGAAATATCTGCTATGTAGTCATCCCCTATTGCTAAAGTTGGAAAACAAGGTGTGCCCTATTGTGTTGGACCTATCACTATGGCAATGTATGCATGTGGAATGTGCTAATGTCATGACCTCTCTCTACATCTGTCAATAGGATCCCACAAATTTGAGTCTATTGAATCACTATCACTGGTGTTGCTATCAATTTTCATAGTTTATGAAGTGTGGAGAGGATTAGAGGATAAGTTGGGTGAACTTTCCTCAAAGTGTACATCCTTCTCCACAAAGATCTTGTGTGTCTCAAGATCCATAAGTCTATATGCCTTAACATTGTCTTCATATCTGATGAAAGTACAAGGCCTAGGTGGTGGTGCCTTGCATCCCCTGGAAGATATGTTTGCCCATGTTGGACAACTGAAGACTCTGAAGTGTTTCACAATTGGTTTTCTATTGCACCATGCCTCAAAACGAGTCTTTCCATCTAAGGCATTATGAGGAGACCTATTAAGTATGTGAGTGGCACTACTTATAGCTTTGACTTCAAGTGTTGGATCAAGAGACTTGGCTTGTATCATGCAACTTTCCATAGACTTAAGATTTCATATTCTTAGTGTTGCAACATTTGTCTTGTGCAAACTAAATGCTAGTGGATTCTGAAGATCAATTGCCTCAAGTGTGCAAAATTTTGTAAGTCTTGTGTCCACATATCTACTTTTATTGTCCATCTAAAGAACCTTGATGGCTTTCCTTGTTTTTTGTTCAACATAACTCTTGAAGGCTTGAAGTTTTTCAACCACTTCATTCTTGTGATGAAGAAAATAGACCCATGTGTAGCATGAAAAGTCATCAATGAAAGTGAGTATGTAGCAAACTTGGCTGACTGATGTCATTGCAAAAGGACCTGCTAGTACCATGTGAACCAACTGAAGAACAACTAGTGCTCTTGAAGACATTCCTTTATCATACTTCTCCTTGAGATGCATATCCACTAAACATGTTGAACATTCACCGTTAGAAAAGTTGATTGTAGGTAGACCTTTGACCATGTTTTTCGAGAAAAGTTGCTAAAGATAGTGGAAGGCAAGATGACCATACTGCTCATGCCATAATTTGGTTTGTGAATTAGATTGAGTTAAAAAGGAATGTGAAGGAGACTTAAGCACAAAGTGGGAGAAGGAATAAAGCCTCTTGTCATGATTGACTTTCCCCATTGCAACCAATGAATCATCTTTGAGACTTCACACCATTACAAAAATTTGGAAGGAACTCAACTTTGTTGCCATCTCCAAGGTGAGTGATTTGGTAAATTGAGAGGAGATTAGAGATAAGATTTGGAACATAGAGAACATCTTTGAATTCCCCATTTTCCATCTCCACATGTCCTTTTCCTCCAACTTCCATTTTTGTATCATCTCCCACAAAGATGTGTGGTACCTATGACTATTTTAATGAAGAAAAGTCTCCCTTTGAAGAACCCATATGATATGAGGCACCTGAGTCAAGAATCCATCCTCATGAAGAACTTGAATTTTCCATAAGTGCTTGCCCTTTTCCCTTTGAAGTGGGTGGAGTTGAATCCTTAGAAGCATTTGACACTTGAATTTTGTTCTTCTTGAGTAGGTTTTCCAACTCATTAATTCTCTTAATCTTGTAATGATGTTCATCATAATTTGGCTTCTTGCAATATGCACAAAAAAGTTTATCCTTCTTTTCATTGTTTCCCTTCTTGTTGGACGAAGAACCGCCTTGTTATGAGGAGGATTGTTGTGTCTCAGATTTTGATTTTTGCTTCCAATGCTTTTTCTTGTTGTTGTTAGAACTTCTTCCTCCTTGACTTGAGTGGTTCTGATCACTAGCCACCAATGTTTCGGTCTTTGATCACATGAGAAGTCTTATATCTATCAAGTGAGATTGTTCAAAAACCAACATTTCTACAAATGCATCAAATGTAAGCTTTTGGAAAGCACTTTCCATGGTCAACCTATGAGTATTATAACTCGAAACAAAGGAAGCATACTTTGAAGGTAGCTTCTTCAAGATGTGATGAATCAACTTATCATCCTTCATGGGATTACCACAATCTTTAAGTAGTGCTCTAAACTCATTGGCTTTGTTGATATAATCTTTAATTGTGTCAAAGTTCTTTGAATCCAATAGAAGTAGTTCATCCTCAATTTGGTATTCCTTTTCCTCATCCACCTTACCATACAATGATTCAAGTTTGTCTCAAGTAGGTTTGGCTTCCTTGAAACTAGAAATGTGGAAAAAGAGATCTCTATGTACACAAGTCCTGATAATTCCTTAAGCTTGTTGTTCTTTAATTTTCCAATCATCGAGTGTTGTGGCATCAATGGGTTTTGCAATTGAACCATCAACATAAAGACTTAGACCTTTTTCCATTAATCTACTCCATATAATATCTTTCCATGTAGAATAATTGCATGAAGTTAGAAGTGGACCTTTAGGTGAACCCATGATGCAAAAAAGTAAAAGAGCACAAAAGAGAGACACAAAACATAATACACACTCCCCATATTCACTCAATCAAAAGATCCCCCCAAAAAAGATGCTTTTGGCACTTTATATGTAGTGCGTGTACAATAGGCCACTTGTCAAAATGTACAAAGTGGACTTCTATTTTTTCTATTTACAACCACCATTTAAGGCTCAAATCTATGACTAAGCACTATATCTCATATATACAACAATTTTGAAAAGTAATCAAAGCATTACAATGCAAAAAAAGGCCCTAAGTCTGAAAGTGATATTTTTGTCCACACAACCCTATACTAATTGCAGATTTGGAAAGTAGATGAAAAATAATGCAATTTCAAAAAAACTAAACCTAAAAATGTGTCTAGATGAGCCCGTACGAAGTGTTTCAAGTTGCAAAATGCAGGATTAGATAGGTACAGTCACCAAAAATGCAATTTTTGACAAATCCATACACCAAAACCAAAAAAGAACTACACCACTAAAAAGTTCAAGAAATTCTACCCAAAATTTTAAAAAATTACACCTAATTTAGAGTTTGAATGACTGAGTTATGGCCTCCCAAAGTTGGACTGTCGAATCAAAACTGCATCTGGAGAAGGGTTTGGGTAGAAAATTGTAAGCTTAAATTTGATGGTCAAATGATTGTCACAACAGTTTAAAAATGCTAGGAAATGACGATCAGATGATTGTCAAATTTAACACCATGAAATATTGATGTCAGTGAAAAATAGCCCTCTTGGTGACGTGGCCTGGCCATAGAATATGGATTGGTACAACTGGATGATGTCAACCGTATGGATTCATACAGAACAGTATGGAAAAATCAACATATCATCCTCCATGGCAAGTCTACAGCCTACTAATAGGGTGATATGTAGGCAAAAGCTGACATGGTGACTATGTCATAGGCTGACTTTTTTGTCGATGTGGCATCTATGCTATTATTGAGGTGTCACAATGTGCTTTGTTGGCAGTGCAAATGCATGGACTACTGTCATAGTGCCACATAGTGCAAAAGGAAGGGGTCTTACGAGGGATGCATAATAGGGTCTTTGGGGGCCACATGGGATTGAAGTCTGTCGTGGCTCCACATGGATTGACACTTGGCACAATAGTTATGTACCATGTGGTGGTAGAATATGACTATTGGAAAGTTAGAACAGGCACCACAGAGTAGAAAGAGTGAACCCAATGCTAGAAAATGGAAGATAGGCACTAGAGTTACAAAGTCGGGAATCTTCAAAAATTAGTCCCACATGCATGAAAGTTTAGTACTCAACATTGTATAAAAGCTTCCAGTCGTGGGGTTAAAATAAAAAAGGCAAGTCAAGCTGTAGTGTGAAGGGTTGTGCATCCACCGTGACTTGCTTGCCAGTTATGTGGTGCTCACTGTGAATTGATTGAAACTGATCGGATTTGTGAAGTGCACCTGCTATAAATTTTTGACAAATAAAGCAATATTTCATGCAGTGTGTAGGGATGGGGTGTTATTGCCCAATGCTTATACAAAAAAAAAAAAAAAAAAAAAATCTACTTCCTAAAGGGCAAAAAAAATTCAAAAAATGCAGAATTCGAAAAAGAAGAGAAAAAATAAATTATCAAATCCGAAAAACAATTAAGCAGATCTGAAAAATGACCATACTGAACTTGCAAGTCAAGCCTTCTGGTGCTAGTTTGCAAAAAAAAATTGCCTCAAAATTAACTTTAGCCTAGGGTAGGTAGATTTATAGTTGATTTTTACCAAATCGATGTTTCAGATGCAATGGCGAGGTTTGTTCTAGCTCTAGATGCTTGCAATGATTACGGTACTCTGGATCTAGGTCGAGGTGTTGAAGCAACAATGGTCTCAAATGGCTATGTGAAGAGAAATTCTCCAAGTTCTGATACCATGTAAGAATTTTCCTTAGGGAAAAATTTACCCAAGATCAAAGAACTCAAGCACAAGCACAACAATAGACCAAAAAGAGTATGATCATAATATTGATATGTACTCGATTCAAATTGAAAGTATACTAGGAGTGCATATATATAAAGGCCTTTGGAATGCTTCTGGAATGCATAGGAATCAACATCATTATAAGTCATACAAGCAGGCACATGTCCACTAGGTGTGGGTTATCCTCCATTAAGCACATGAGTAAGTGCGATGATGAGAGGATAAGCCTACAAAGGTGTAGCACACAAAATAATGTTGTAGACACCATGTGCTAAATTAGGAGTGTGAATAATTGTGTTGTCTACATTTTTAACTCAGTTAATTATGCAAATTCAAATGTTGTAGACACCATGTGTTGAATTAGAGTTGCTTACTTCTGTGTTGTCAGCATGACAACTCATAAAACTACACAAACTCCTAAGTGTCTCACCAAATGAATAATAAAATAATGTAATTTAATAAAATAATACATTAACTAAAGTAAACTTAAGTAAAGTGTAAATAGTAAATACGTATTTACATCAACATAAATACATATAACAAAAAGTTTATACCATGAAGTTGAATGAAATAAACAAAATAATACCTAGCTAGGAAATCAAGGATATCAAAATTTGATGTTATTGTTTCCTAATAGAACTAACATTATTTTTGAGTTGCATTACTTATCAACAGGTAAGCAAGGTGTAATCAGTTCATCAAAAATTGTAGAGGAATAGTTTATTGCAAGGAAATAAAGATCAAGATGACTATGTCACTCACACCCGAGCCACTAAATAGTAAAAGATGATCATTATTAAGATCATTATAATCGAAAATATTCAAAGAAGGAATATAATTAATTATATTGTATATAAAATAAAAATTTAAATTTGGAGACTGGGGTATGCCCCTTTTAATCATGTAATAATAAAGGATTACGGTCATGTGCAAGACTGAAGGTTTTCTTCTCTGTTCTTTCCTACCAGTGCCCGTTTGAACAGAGATACTTTGATGTATTTTTATTAAATTAATATAATCAACAAGGCTTTGACCATTTGCCAATAAAAATATTTAATCTAACAATATACATTTATGTTATTAATTAATTAATTTGTGATTTGAGAATATTTAAATTAATAAGTTGATAATATTGCATGAGATTTAATATGCACAAAGAGATTTAATATTTAAATACTTATTCATTTAAATAAGTATATTAGTCTAACAATTTACATAAACATATATATTCTTACTTTATAGTTAAATGCATCCTTATGGCTTAATCTAAACATAGAAATTGATGGAATTAAGCCATATGGAAGAAAACTATTTGTTTCTTATATTTGTTTAAAGTCTCGTGATATTTATTTTGTGATGGTTTAATGTGACTTGTATAGTTGACCAAACTAGGATGTGCACTAGAGGCTTTTGAGATTTCTTTTATGATGATTATTTGACTGGATGTCATGATATATTTTATGAGTCAATTAATTGAGACTTATGTTTATGAGAATTATTTTGATGAGCATTTATGATGACTTGAGTCTTGAGAACCAATGTATATTTTGGTTTGCCTTTTATGTAACTCAATTTTATAATTATTGTATCTATGGTATGAGACACAGTTGTGATTTGTAAGTTTAGAAGAGATTGTCTAGGTACATGGCTATGGGAGTGGCTTACAATAGGGGTTCGAGACCCAAAGTGGTCAATGTCAAGGTAACCTATTGTAAGTTATGTAATAAGTGATAATCTAGTTATTAATATTTGGGAAACACATTAAAGATGTAAATACAGATATTGCCTCATTCATGTATTGAGTGCTTGTATAGACTAAGAATGGAAATGGGGTGATACTTAGTGAGAGGTATGTCTAGTTTCCTCATTCATGAGAGGGTATTTTGATTTTGCATGTGTTACGTTGATGGTCTAGGGTCCAGAGTGACAAGTCTAGGGTAATTTAACGATTGAGGGTCTGAGGTCTAGTGAGAGACCAGTCCAGGGTAACTCAAGTAGTTTGACCATGTGATGACACTCCCTAGTATGTAGCCTCAGTCTCCTCCATAGATTTTTGGTTTTTGCTTCTAGTGGTGTACTTGTTATTAGATGTTACTTTTGGTGTTGTATTTATTGTTGGATGTTACTTTTGGTAGTTGTATTTATTGTGAGTTGATACTTGTTGTTGGATCTTATTGATTGTGGGTGGTAGACTTTTATTGGTAACAATTATTTCTTTGTTGGATATTATTCTTTTGACACTTGGCATTTAATTTGGAATTCATTTCCTTCTAGTGTTGTATTTCTTTGTTTTGATACTTGATTTGGACTTGGTATATTATTGTTGACTTAGTATATAGTGATTTTGGTATTGGATGATTATTTTTTGATCTTCATTATCTTTCTTATCAATATTTTGTGTACCCTCAAGGTAGATTTGGCTATTAGCATTCATCTCCTAGAATTGGTTTATGGTTTGATATCCATATGTGGATAGTACATTATCTCTCCTACATGGTGGGAGTGGGAGTTTGACTAGGTAATGACACAGTCGGGAGGTAGTGACTTCTTACCATTTGAGTCCCCCTCATATGTTAGAAGTTATTTTTGTGCACTTATACCATTACTATTCTTATTCTTATCTTGGAGACTTTCTATTCAGATGTGGTATCTATATGTATTATGTATCTTGTATTTGAGATCATATGGGATGTTGTATAGTATTTTGATGTACTTGTATTTATTATTGCATGACTTATGACATGTGCAGTGGATGATATTATTAATATGCACTTTATCATATTAGTTGTTCTTATGTAAGTGCCTATGAGATTATGTTTTTGTTTATTCCTTTTATGATTGTGGACATTGTACTTGAAACTTAAACTTGTTAATAAAACTTCTTAAACATGACTCAACATGAAGGAACCCTTGAGTAATGAAAACTATATTATAATTTCATATGTGTGATTGTTGTCAAAAAAAATTAGTTTAGTAAATTTTGTAACATATTAGGTTTATTTCTTTTGGGTTCCTGAGTGGGGCGTTACAAAAAGCTTAGCTCATAAAATCTTAGTAAAAATGCATGATAAGTGCAAAATGAGGCCATAAAACTCTTTTTATAGGGGTTTAATTAGCCATTCATTATGAAACTACTTTTGATGGTAATTAAATGCCCCAAGATCCAAATGATAAATCTTCCCTACACCCAAATACGCAAAGGAAACTAACTCCCACAAAAACCAAAAGTCTAGAGACTTGTTAATTAATCATGAGAAACTCTAGCATATGAGATCTTGAAGTATGACTAAACAAAACACAATGAAAATGAGAAAGGAAAAAAGGAAAAGTATTAGACAAGGGATGAAACACTCCAAGGTCTTGGACCCAGGGGAAAACAAAGTAAATAAACCTTCCCTAGAAAGGGACAGGGGCAAAGAGGAAATGGGGGGGAGGGGAAAAATTTTCCTAGGAAAAATGTAGAAATGGGTTTGGAGGGAATATCACTACCTTTGTCCTATAAAGAGAAGAAAGTTGCAAACCATAACAATAAACAATACATTCCTTGAAATCTATTAGACATGAAATTTCACACCAAGAAAAGTGTGATACTATTTTGTATAATGGTGAACTCATGCTTTAGACTCGTAGACCTAGTGTAAATAGAAATGTATTTTACTTTGACCCATACAATTAGACATTCATCCTTAATTATACATCAATCTATTAACTGCTAGGGTTATCATTACACCATAAGAGCAATATGTCAACTTCTGATATAACCACTAGACTTATAGAAGATATAAGATGTTGTTAAACCAGGTTATAATCCAATGAGGGATGTTGATAACTTTCAACAATCCCTCTCCCAATGTTACTCACCATATCCTATAGGGATTTGAACTTGTGATCAAGCTTTGACACCAATTGTAGTCGATGGGGTTGTTGTTGCACCAAAAGATCAACCTATCAGTGCCTAATGCAACTATTAGATTTATATAAGATACAAGAGTTTGTTAAGCCATGTCATGAATCCAATGAAGGATGTTGGCCCACTGTTAATACAACCAACCTTTTAATCTCCCACCATTTCAACAAAATTTCTTTTCTAAGAGCACTGTCATTGTGATTTAAATTAACATCACTCATTTTGACTATTACATATCCAATTTGAGTCAAGATCAATATGAGTCAAGATCAATATTCTTTCTCCCTCATCGAGATTCCATCCAATATTTAGGTAGAAAATTCTATCCAACTGTGATATTAGAACCTCATCCAAAGAAAACATTTTTCTAGCTAAACTTTTATAGTTGGGATCAATTGTTCATCTCCAAGTCCATCTATTTGTATCCTATTCTTGCTTGGAATCTATTTAGTGGTGAAATGGAGGCCAATGAATTTAATAATATGAACTATGTGAGATGAACTCATTAACTAATCACTTCCACAATAACACTCAAAATATATGAGAAACAGGGTCTTCCAAACATAACTCTCAATATAACTCATGTTAGATTGGCAAAACTCAAAGGGATCCCTTTGTTAAATCCAAATTATATCAAGGGAGTATGAAAGAAAGCCCTCTTTAATGTGATGTTGAATTGATTAAAAAAATTTAAATGTAAATATAAAATTAAGTAAATTGATTCAATGAGAAGTGTAGATCTAGGTGCTAAATATATGCAATCATCCCAATTAACATTCAGGAATAGGTCTAGAATTAAAATTGAAATAAATGATAAAGTAATCACCTTAAAATGTGCAAGAGAATATGCCTTTTTTCTCCAAAAATTGTAAATCTGAACCCATGATAGAACTTTCAACTGTGAACTTGTGACCACAATAGAAAACCCATAAAATGTTATTTTTCTCAAATCTCCAAGAAGATGTTGATTGGATAGTTTATGAGAATATGTACATATTCCCATAACACAATGAAAAAGTCAGCCCAACTTCATAAAAAAATTTAATGAGTAGTTTCTAAATCTGTAGTAGCAACTTAACTAGCCTACTCCTACACATAGTAAAACTTTATTTTTGTTTTTCTTGGATGAGGGCTTACCTTGTTCAAGCCCTTGATTAAGGAATAAACCTTGAAATTGAAATGCAAAAGTATGAAAGGAAAGAAAGAAAAATGTAAGTATTCACTTTGCTTGTAGGAACTCTTATTAATAAGTATTTGCAATGCTTGTGTATTATAGATGTTGAATTTGCAATGGAGGATGTAGGAAATCTCCACAAATGCAATGGAACTACCAAAACGACATCATGGAGCCATAGATGTAAATTTGCATCAATTAAGAAGATGATGAATGTCTCCATGTAGATCTCCACCATTGATGGCCAACAAAATGTTAAATCTTGAAGATAAATACTCATAAAGGATCCTTGAATCTGTGAATGCCTTGAATGCTTGATGAAAATATGCCTTCTTGAATGCTTCAACTTATGTCTTGAAATTGGTTCTTTATGCCTAGTGATTGATACATTGCTTATGGATGTGAAAATGAGGTACCTACACTTCCTTTTTTCCTAGTTTTTAGACATCAAAACAAGGCAAGTCGACGAGGTTACCTAATTTTCTATTTTACAAACCTAAGGCAAAATTGACCCTAGGATTCAAAATCCTTGGGGAATAGGTAGACTTGGTCAAGCTATTCTAGGAAATATTGAATTGAGTTTGAACTATTCCAAAATAATTCAACTTATTCCACAGTTAACTTTTAGGGAGAAAACCCGGAGGTATCAGATATTGCATTGATGAAAGTGGAAGATATAAGGTAGAATAAGAGAAAGAGATGATTGACTATGAATCCATCCATGGTCCATAAGATAACTAAAAGAAAGGGACTAAAATGTATTGAATGACGAGTTATTCCTTTCTAATATGGTACATTTAGCACCCACTTTAGTGGGAGTGTGAATTGTCTCAAACTCATAGTAAAGGAAAAAGTTGATCTCACCATAACTAAGGAGATGAAGAAACCACTAAACCCCCAATATACTTGAGTCTTCATCATATCTAAAATCACAATAAGGGAGATGTCAGTGACAAGGAAAAGTGTAGCCAAATTGCCCAATAAGATTTGTGTTCTTTATTGTGAACTACACAAAAAGAAAGGTGTATTGCATCACAAGATGGCATTGAATGGTCTAGTAAGTATGTGTGGCATGCTAGTCAATTCATCAAAAAGATTCATCCTCAAGGGAACTCCATGTCCCAAAAGAAGAATTTAAAAATGATCCAATCGTAAGGATGTGTTGGAAATATAAGAGGATTAATTGAGAGGGGAGGGGTGAATCAATTACCACTAAAACAATTCTGAATCCCTTAGATGTCAATACACACTTCTTATTAATTTAAATCTTTTCAGAACTCAGTTAGAACTAGTTATTCACTGTAACTCAATTAACAAAGCAATCTTGAGATATTAATGTGTATTAACCTTTAGTAAACTAGTTGCAAAAAGATAAAGCAATAAGAAAATAACATGAACACAAGAGACACCAAGATTTAACATGGAAACCGAATTTGAGAAAATTACCAATGCAACTAGTTACAACTTTTCACTATTCTAAAGTGAGCCCGGTTAGGAGCCAACCTTAATAAAGGTTACACAACACACTGTAAGATGTGATCCTATTAAAGGATTTGAATCATCCTCCTAAGAGTGGCCTTGTTAGAGGTCTCAAGACACTTCACTATAGGAATTCCACCTTGTTAGAGGATTTACAAAAATGAATGTTAATTCAACTCTGTTAAGAGATTTCTTCACTGCTACAATTCTTAGAGAGTAACAATGATTAACCCAATTGACAAAGCAATTGATTTGCATATTCAGATCGCTATTCTAGTTTATCATCTGGATCCTTCCTGATCAGAATATTCTTTGCCACTCCTTAGATGTTCTTCCCTTAATCATATATCCTTCTTAGTTTGCATCTACTTCTCTTTCACAACGTTCATATTTCAATCCACAACTTGACCTTTAATATATACGAAATCCAATGTCAAGTTGGCTTGAATACCCATACAAATAAACAAATAACATCCACTAAGTCAGCTTGCATAAACCAAATAATAAACAAATTTATTCTATTGTAGGTTAGGTGACATTGAAACTGGGTCACTTGGTTACCACTGAGTTCCTTGGTAATTGACCTAACTTAGTTTATACTGAACTCCTTTGGTAACCACCCTAACTTGGTTTACTCAAGAATCCATTAACAATTGAGCTAGCTCAATTTTCACTTGATCACTGAACTTGGCTTCTTCTAAACTTTTGCTTGACTGATACGAGAGTCTATTGAGGCCAGTTACAATGTGCATAAAAGTGTTACGCTTCTATAAACCATTATTCTTGAGAGAACCCATGAAAAAGGGAGTCTCAAGAGCTAAATTATAGCTCTCCATCTATGACATGCAAAGGCTATGAGATTGTGGCTCTCAAATGAACCAAACTATGCAACCCTTGCAAGGTGCACCATAGAACAAGAGATTCAAAGAGTAAAGGCAAGAGTGCCAATATCCAAGAATCTAAAATGAATGCAATGCAAATGAAAGCTATTCTAAATGAAATGCAAGATAAAAAAGAGAACTAAGCTAAAGCATAAACGAAGCTAAGCTAAAAAGTATGCCATAATTTAAGTAGAATGAGAACTAAGCTAAATGAAAAAATGCAAGAATGCTCCATGTCTCCAAAATCACCAAGAAAACCTGCATCATAACAATAGCATGAGAGACTAAGATTTTTTCAATGAGGAGAGAGCCCTCCCTTTTAAAGAAAAATAGATGGTAGAGATTAGGAGGCAAGATGAATGTAATCAAGCGTGGAGTTTAAAAGTGGGAGTGATCCATGTGCACAAGCATCTCAACCAATCACAATTAATGGTTGACTTTTGAGAGAGTTTGAAATGTGTGGAGGAGAATTAAAGTTTTTTTAAAAATAAAAGATTCCTCTTACATAGGAAATTATGCATTTATGTGTAGTCAAAAATGCCTTTTCTTTTATTTATAAAATAGGAATAATACTTTATGTGTGCACACTTAAGATAAGAGATGAGTGGGGAATTTTATTTAATTAAAAGGGGGACATGTTCTGTTAATTAAATATGAATGTGGGATAAAGTGGTCATACCATAGGTTATAATCGAATAAATAGATTTTTGAGCATTTGATCAAAAATAACCATTAGATAAATTATGGAAAAATATTAGAAAGGGGGCTCATAGTCTAGACGACCATTTTTAGTTGATTATGTTGGAAATCTGATAGAAAAGATCATTGTTGAAGATCAAAGAAGATTGTTTGAAAAGAGGAAGATTGTTGATAAAGAATGTTTTCAATCATTGTTTTGTCACTAATGTCAAACTTGCTATTTGTTGGAATGACAACTGATTATAAGATCCAAATACTATCACGTAGTTGATTGATGAAGAGGATTTAATCAACAAGATGTAACAAAAGTACCTAAGGGAAAGTTTGAATAATGGTTTTGTAATGAAGTGCAAAGATCAGTTAAGACAATGATAAAATGATGTATTGATAATACACTTGAAGATGCAAAGGTTGGCCACACTTAGAAACACTAGAATAATAAGTTGTAACAAGATTGTCTGCAAAGCTTAATTAAGTTCATTAGTGAGTAAGCTAGTTCATGTCGAGTAGATTTTCAGTTAGTGTCGAGCAAATGCAAAATCTAGTGTGTGTCGAGTGATACAAAAGGAGTCGAGCAAGTTCAAGTGCCGAGCAAGTAATAGGTGTTGAGCATCAAAAAAACTTAGTTGATGTCGAGTGAATCTGTAGAAGGTGTCGAGCACCAATAAAATGTAGTTGGTGTTGAGTAACATAGTATGTGTCGAGCACCAAAATTTCAATAGTGTCGAGCTACTACATTATGTGAAAAGTCAAAGATTCACTAAATCTAAGTTAACAAGTTTGTTACCTTGAATTTTGTGAACTAGATGGAGGATAAGGATGATGAGCTAGTAGCACAGAATTTTAGATAAATTGTTTTTGAGTGAATTTAGGAGGATTCTTCATGATGTTTCTAGAAGAAATAAGATATGGGGTAGATTTATTAAATCCTACCTAATCCATTCACACTAAAATCGAAAGAGGAAAGAATTGAGCAAGAAAGAGGATTCCAAACTTTTATTTAAGGAGTCATTGGCCAAGAAGCTAGAGTGGCTAGGTTGAAGTTGTTGAAGGGCGTTAAGGAGAAGGCATCAAGAAGAAGGAAGAACAAAGCACAAAGACTGTGCTTTGATAAGTGGCCATATAGGAGATTGCACTAGTACATCGAGCATGGAGACTCAAGGATACAAAGCTTGAAAGGAGAACAAGTTGTCAGAGCTGCAGAGACTAAAAGCTAGGCAATGTTATGAGCCGAATAGAGATCTGAAATCTGCAAGTTAAGTTGTGAGTTGTATCAGGTCAAAAGCCTTTGTTGTTACTCTCTAACAATTGTACCAACTAGGGTAAAATCCTATGGACTTAGGTTGGTTTAACAACCATTTGTAAATCCTTTAACATGGTGACATTTTGAGAGAATGTTCTAAAGTCCTCTAACCAAGCCCACTTCTAATAGGGTGGTTAAATCCTTTAACTAAGTCACATTTAACAATGTGTTGTGTTAGAATCTGATAAGATTAATAACCCAAAAAACTAGTGCAAGGAATAAATATCCAAACTATGAATGCAAATGATACAAAATCAAAATAGCATCATAGAGTTAGTCTCCAAGAGAGTAATGCAAATGCTAGAAGCAAAATAGCATTAAGAGGATGCAAAAACTAGAGATCCAAATACAAGCCAAGTAGCATGCTTATATAGGCTAGGAAGAGGGAGGAGGTGGCAACACCAACCAATGAGGAGCAACCATCTATCGGACTAAAGATAGCAAAGTATCTTCCTAAGATAGCTAATGGATGCTCACATGTAGGAAGGTGACACCTCACAACCATTCACCTAATAAGACATGCTTTATTAACCTAAGCGAGATTATTAAAAGTGTAGGAAAAATCTAGCAAAATAGGAAAAATAAAAAACTACACTAACACCCACCCATAAGCGAAGCTTAGGTGGATGCTAACCTAGCAAAGCTATGAAAGCAAAAAAATGGGTCCTGGCAACAAGGCCTGATCAGGTACCCAATACAAGAAAAAGAACTAGATGAAGGAAACTAAGCCTCCAATCTAGGAAATGTCCCAAAGTGAGGAACAAAAAAGAGCATGAAGCTGCAAACACTGTCAGAAGAAACTGCTGGAACCCCCATTGAAATAGTGCATGACCAGGTAGAGAAGACAAAGTCTGAAGAGTTGATCAATCGAAGAGGTGACCTCCAAAGGTAGGAATGAATGAGTGTCTATATAGTAGATGAACCATCTCACTAAAATGCAGAGGTGCCTAGCCATTGCATCCGCCTAGTACATAGGAACAAAAACTGAATACGTAGATCACTCAACCAAACCAAAGAAGCAATAGAGCCAACAGGTGAACCCCCCCATGATGCTGAACAGGGAGAGGGGTGACAGGAACACTAAAATGCAATGTCAAAAACATCTGCAAGAAGAAGAATTAGGAACACCAATAGTGCAATAGAAGTACAAGCACAGGATAAAGGGCGGTGTCATTGACACACTGCATGAGCTAATGTCGTGGAAGAAAAATCCACTTGACAAAGGTGGATGAGCACAAAATGGCAAAACATCATGACCCCCCATGGCACTTTATAACTGAGTGCGAGTACAAACAAACACAAGGTGTACAAGATCCCAGATATGCAAAAGCGGGCACTTTATCTCAGTGCATTTACAAAAAAAATAATGCAACAAAATAGAAGCATACAATGCTCAGAAGTCAAAAAGAAGAGTGAGCCAAAAGAACAGAAGAAGAGATTCCAGGACCTGTAGAATCCAAGTAATTCGCCAAAGTGTGAAAGTACAAAACTTGAAGGAGAAAGAACCTAGAACAGAATTTGGATAAAAGACCTCTACAACTGAATAACTCATAGAACCAGCTTTCCAACGATATCTAGCGAGCCCAAAAAAGAGTCCGAATGAGCGAGATATGGCTCCCGAAAGGCAAAATAGAACATCTAGCTTTGACTGCCAAAATAGGCAACCAAACTGTAGAAAAAATCAAAAAAACTTGTACCATCATCTCTATCTTAGAACCAGCTTTCCGACACATTTTTTGGATCGAAAAAATACGTCTGTATGCTCAAGTTACGGAAGAAAAACTGACAGGGCCTCCTCATGAAGAGCATATGCTAAAAGTGAAACTTGGGCACAATAATCAAGAAAACAAATAGCACCACTGCGATCTACTTGAAAAATCATGCACTTTTAAAAAAAGAATCACCTCGATACGAGGTCGTATGAGAAAGTTATGATCCTCTAAAGTTTCCAAAACGAGAACTGTGCACAGTCATGGCTGAGAATCTACAATTTCTAAAGAATTCATGTATGAAAATCAAAAAACAACTCCACTAATGGATAGAGCACAAAAAAATAGCCAATTTCATAACAAGAATCATCAAAATCAAAGTTCGTATGAGCAAGATCAAGACATTTGAAAATTGCGTTCAAATCTGCGACTGCCAATGGAGAGGGGTATGGCTGTAGCTTTGCATGCTCGATTCTGCAAAATATACAGCTTGCATGCAAAAACTAAAAGATACCCAGATGGTTTTTCGGGGCTGCGAACAAAACTCAAAAAGCATTTTTCTTGCTGATGTATAGAAGATGTTGTAGTGTAAATCAGACGCTTTTAACAGTAAAAAATGGCTCCAAAAATCAAAAAATGACCCCAGCAACCAGAATATGACATGCAAATGCCGGATCAGATTCCTAAGTCCATCAATGGCATGTTGGAACCTGCAATACTGATTGAAAACTCCAAATATGCAAGTTGGTTGTCAGATTTGAGATTGAAACCCCAAAGAAAAATCATTTTTGTCAAAACTTTTTTGATTCTTAGGATCATCCAAAGATGCAAGAGAAGAGCATACTTCATTTTTCAAAAAACTAGAATAATGTTTATTAGCCCCCCCACGAATCTCTCAAATAAGGAAACTAAAATCTACTCTTGCACATAAAAAAGCTCTGATACCATGTTAGAATCTGATAAGATTAATAACCCAGAAAACTAGTGCAAAGAATAAATATCTAAACTATGAATGCAAATGATACAAAATCAAAATAGCATCATAGAGTTAGTCTCCAAGAGAGTAATGCAAATGCTAGAAGCAAAATAGCATTAAGAGGATGTAAAAACCAAAGATCCAAATACAAGCCAAGTAGCATGCTTATATAGGCTAGGAAGAGGAAGGAGGTGGCAACACCAACCAATGAGGAGGAACCATCTATCAGACTAAAGATAGCAAAGTATCTTCCTAAAATAGCTAATGGATGCTCACATGTAGGAAGGTGACACCTCACAACCATTCACCTAATAAGACATGCTTTATTAACCTAAGCGAGATTATTAAAAGTGTAGGAAAAATCTAGCAAAATAGGAAAAATAAAAAACTACACTAACATGTTGTAGCCTTTAACAGGGTAGGCCTTTCACAAGGCATCACTTCAAAAGAGTGAGAATTGAGTAGCATGTTACTGGGTGTTTTTTCCAAATTGGGTTTCCACGTAAATCACAGTGTTATGTGTTGATTTTTCATGTGTTATTCTTGCATGTTGATTTTATAGTAACTTGCTAAATTAGGAAAGTTTAAGCTTGGATGCATGAACAGTTTAATGGGCTCACTTTACTTGATGAAAAAGTTTTGATTGGACATTTGGACCTCAAATAACTGATTCACCCGCCTCTCAGTTATTCTAAAGCATTTCTAACAGATTACATTTTCCCCTCTTTGACTAATGTGTGATCGATGTGGGAACACATGATGTCAAAGAATGAAGAAGACAAGATGGCAGCAATAGATATAGATATCTGATTCTGAAGAATGAAATGCAGAAAGAGATAGAAAATCCTAAATATATAGCCTGATAGAGATAGTATTGAACACTAGGAAAAGAAAGATGCCAGAATCCAAGAAGGGTGTTAACACCTAGCAAAGTAGATAGATCAAGAGCAAGTGAAAAGATCAATCATATGCTCCTAAGAAATAGATAGTTGTAGCAAGCAATGATAGAGTATTTTTGCCCCCTCGGGATCAAAATTGAAATGAGGTAAGGGGGATGTAGAAATGAGCTACATATAAATAAATCAAGATATAACAATGTCTAAGATGACAAATAGAAGATTAGAACCAAAGAGTGACCACCAAGCAATGAAGATATGCCCTAGTTTGACTAACTTTGACGAAGAAAGATAAAGCATAAGAATTAGGTCAAGTGGAAGAGACTAGAAATGATGAAGAAATGAAGAAATGATGATTTCCCCTATAATATTCAAAGATTAAGCCTCAATAGTTCAACCAACTACATAGAAGAAAGAAGAAATTTTTGACTAGCGAGATGAAGCCAAATTTGGATTTTGATCCTAAAAATGGATCTAGGATGTCGAGATTAGCAAAGATAGGTCAAAAGCATAGATGAGATGGTAAGATAAAAAAGAAGAGGTAAGAAAAGGATGAACATAGTTAGCTAACATGTCCATGAAAGATAAAGAAGAGAGCTCTCTCAACATGCAAAATGAAAAACTAAGCTAGAATGAGCCCTAGAATACAAGCTAGTATGAAAAGGTGCAATTGAAAGGGTTACATAAGTAGGTCCTAGTTTTTATCATCGAGCCTTATTAGGGACATCATAAGATCATACAATCATCACTAGTAAAACTATGAGGATATGAATATGATCTACATCAGATAGAAATGTGGGAATCCAACCTAAGCATCAAAGACATGCAAGTCAAGATGGCTAATACAATTAGATTTCCTAAGTTTAGTATAGCAAGATTACACCTATATCAAGGCATAAGCACCAGGATAACCCCCGAGTGTGATCCTGCAAAAATAGACAAGGATGATACTTTGTAGGTCCAAAGTGTCACGTAGGACCAGTATGAATGTTCTAAACACCTTAGACTAACAAAGTATACCCACAAGCAAAAAGAAAGTAAAACATGTCCCATGCCCCCAGTCTTCTAGTCCATGACATCATCGAAAGACTTATTAGGGAGGGAACACATAGTAAAGAAATCATCATAGACAACACACAAAGAAGATAAAGTTCATCATAGCTCATTAGTTTAAGTGTTTAAGAGAGTGTGTGTGTGTGTATAAGTCACTTGGCCATTTCTTTAAGACTTGAATCTGATAGTGATAAATATTGCAACATTAGAGATTGTAGGCAAACTATGTAAGTGTTGAGAAACACTTGATGCCAAGTTGGGGGTAGTGTTAAGAAACATTGTTTTGTGAGTTGTCAAAGAAACCCTAATGTACAGAATACCTCAATAGGCTAAGTAGCTATGCCCACAAGATGAGGACAAGAAACAACCTCAAGTTAGGAAGCGTGTAGCAAAATGAGTGATTGATACTAATAGACATAGGTGCAAGGGTCTCAAGCAGTGCCTATTTCTAGGTTTTCACCACTTGGCAAACATTTTTTTCAGGACTTTTATCATTTTTTTATATTTTTTGAGATATTTGATTTTTTTGGTGATACATCAAAGTGCCTATTTCTAGGTTTTCACTAAGATGATCATTTTTTTAGGACATTCTCTACTTTATAAGATTTTTTCAGCATCATATATGATTTTATTTTTGGATTTTGCCAAGACTTTTAGAAATCACTAATTCTCAAGCAAGATCACATTTTTTTGTCCCAATGTCTAGCAAGGTATAGGACACAATGGAGCAACAAGCTAGTGGATAAGCAAAGATGGATAAGAAAGAAGTATGAAGCAAGTGAAAATGATCCTCAAGGATTGACTCCTCAAGAGTACCCAAGTTGGGGAAAGTTGGCCATAGGAAGTTGGTTTTTAATAAGCAATGGAAGCAATGAGAAAGGTAGCATATAGAATAAGTGATGGAAGCCAATAAGCAAGATAGCATGTAGGATAAGTAGTGAAGCCAAGAAGTGAGATAGCATATGGCATAAGCAATGGCAGCTAATAAGTGAGATAGCATGAAAGTGCATAGTCTAAAAGAGTAGTCATGTCAAGAGACCTATGAGAACCATGTTTTATTTATTGTGATCAAGACCAAGGGGTCAACTAGATAGGGTATTGATGGGATAGAGCAATAAGAATGAAGCCCAAAATGGAGGCTATGAGTAAATGAGAAAACACAATAGAGAATCTTTTGCATAAGATAGCCAATATGCAAGGATAGCTCAACATTGTCAAGATAAAAGAGAGAAGAGGGAATAGATGGATGATGGAAGAATTATGCATGACACCTATTTACCAGGTTTTCATCATGGTACTTATCCAAGGTGCCACAAGATGTAGTTTTCACCATAGGATGCATTTATGTCTCTTTACTTTTTTTATCGAGGTGCCACAAGAAGTGGTTTTCACCAAGGCATATTTTCATTTTCTTTTCTTTTTTTCTTTTTTTCTTTTTCTTTTTTCTTTTTTGAATTTTTAGAAAGAGCTCAAGCTTTGTCAATTTAGATAGTGCTCCTATAGGAAGAATAAGTCGTGATAAGACAAGACCATAGAAAGGTATGCTCAAAGATGTTGATAGGGTAATAGAAGGGAGATAATAGTAGGAAGAGTATATGGAGGATAAGAGTTCATATCTTGGAAGAATTGAATGAGCATGGATAGCAAGTAAGTGTAATTTTTAGAGGATTTCATGAGGGTAGGTGAAAAAGTGGGCAAGATAAACATTGACACACACCTTGAAGGGTGATGTAATGATGGAGGAATTATGAATGAAATAGCTTGAGGTTTAGATGTATGAGGTGGTAGGAGAATTTTAGAGGAAGATGAAGTGGAAAATTTTGAAAGCATTTGAGGAAGACATTTGGAAGAAGATGGAGTGGAAGCTTTTGGAAGCATTTGAGGAAGACATTTGGAAGAAGATGGAGTGGAAGCCTTTGGAAGCTTGAATGTCAACTTTGATTTATTTTCAATATTCAAGACCTTCAAAAGAGACTTTGGAATCCATATAGCTTTAGATTTTTCTTTTTCTTTGGATGCTTGAGAGCATATTTCTTCAATCATGGATTTGGGAACCCATATTTTCTTTGATTTAGCTCTTTGGGTTGTAGACCTTTGTAGTCTTTTGAATATTTTATCTTTCTTATCATTCACATGTTGATTAGATGGGACATAGTGATCTTCATTTTTCAATGGATTCTTATGTATATTCTCACTCCCAAAGGACCTGGGATTTGTGGATGAATAAGGTCGATATGACTAGTTTAGATGGATAGATGGGTGAAAATTCATCAAGGATGAGTGTCTTTATTGATCTTGAGGTGTGATAGGAGAGCTAGGAATGGAAAATGTAGGAGATGAAGGAACGTAAGGTCCTAATATGGAAAGAAGGTTTGAAGATTTTAGCTTTGATGGATGAGGACCAACGATAGACTTAGGAGATGCAAATGGATAGTGGAAAGGGATATCAAAATCTTTAGAGTGAGCAACATGGTCAAAGCCATCAATAGACTCGTGAGTAGTTCTGATAGGAACAAAAAATTTAATAGGAGCACTTGAAGCTTGAGCACAATTTTGAAGTGGATGTGGAGAAGTAGAACATGAGGGGATGCTTTGATCTTGACAAGTAGCTTTGGATAACATATGAAGAGAACTTTTCTCATAATTTTCAGTGAGCTCAAGGGAGATAATGGAAGTGGTGTCTTCATCATACTTGAGGGATGGAAAAGACATAGGATATGGAGGGGTGAAATTTTGAAGAAGATGAAAGTGTGCTTGATCTTGATCTTTCTTGACATTTATAGCTTTTTCTTTTTGAGACTCCTCTTGACATGGAGCCACTTCTAAGGACAAGGGAGAATGAAGAGTGAATGGAGTAGTGCTTGGATCTTTAGGCTTAATAGCATGGAAAAGGTTTGTAGCCAAGTGAAGGTTAGCTTGAGTTTCTTTTAGAGATATCCCTTGAGGATAGGCATAGTGTACGTGAAAAGCATTAGGTTCTTTATTTGATAGAGGCATGATGGAAAGATTTGAAGTGTTGGGAGATGCATGAGTGTTGGAAGAAGTGGAAGATGTAATAGAGCCACTACTAGACATAGTTTCATCAATGTAATCTTGCTCAAGAGAAGTATCCTCACCACATGAGTCACTAGAGGTTCCAAGATCAATAATCTCATCATCAATGAGATCTTGGATTTTATGTTTCAGCTCAATGCAATCAAAAGTAGCATGGTCATTAGATCGATGATAATCACAATAATCATCCAAGAAAAGATTTCCATAGGAGCTAGACTTAGGTAATGTGATGATCTTGGTGCCAAGAAGTGTTTGCAAAGTGTCATCATAAGAATCTTCCAAGGGAGAAAAAGTTCTATCAAAAGTATGTCTAGAGTCATTTTGTTGCTTCTCAAGTGAATAGCATGCATCCATGTCTTCATCATTTTCTTGGTCAAAGATAATTTTATCATGAAATTTTTGCATAGGCTCAAAGGAGGTATCACCTGCTTGTTCTCTAAAGAGGTCCTTAGATCTAGAAAATAAAGACATTTGATGTCTTGAAATAGAGCATGTAAACCTAGAAGAAGATGATGACCTCAAAGAAGGTGACTCACATGCATGTAAAGACCTTAAGGAAGATTCATGTAATGATGCAATCTTCTCCTCTAACCTTTTCTCAAGTTTAGACTTCATTTCTGTCATGCACTTAGAGAGATGAAGGTAAGAAAGATCATTTGTCTCTTCTAGTTCTTTGTATTGCGCATATAGATCTTGAAACTCTTTAGTGGCATGGAGGATATCATGATCATCTAGATTTGGTTGAGGTTTGGTAGCACAAGCTTTGAATGCCATAGTGGTAGACAAATAATCAAGCATGGAGGATACTAGAGGAAGCTAACAAGGTGACACAAGATAACTTGATGTCCAAACTAGAGAGGTAGAGTGTTAACTTGCCAAAATAGTAAAGATAGAGTAAAGTGACTTGTCAAGAAAGTGTCCAAGAAACTTACAATACTTGTAACTCAAGTCAAGATCTAAGCAAGAAGCCAAATATCCAAGTAGATAGAGAAAGTGGGGTGACAAGTGAACAACTTTCCCAGCCTAAGAGTGTAGTCAAGAAATCAAGGTAACAATTTTAGAAAAATGATAACTAGCAAGAGGACATAGACTATGAAGATAGAAATACAAAGAGCACTAAGACCAAAGAGCCACTTTAAGCATGTTCAAGCACTAGAGACATAGAAAAGAAAAATCAAATAATGATACTCCCCTTAGCAAGCAACACAAAAAAATGTGTGAACTTGATGTTTTGACTTGGTTGACAATAGTTGATAGCATAGCAAGTTTGATCTTCAAAAGAAAATTCTTTCCAAGAAAGATAGTGACACATGGAGTAATCTTCAAACAATCAAGCAAGGGACAAAGCAACTTTGCATGATACAAGCATCTGTGAGGTCTTAAAAGAAAGCCCTAGAATTATCATCATGTGTATGTTCAAAAGATTTCCATAGGTCTAGCACATTCAAGAAAAAATCAAGCAACTTGGCCCATGCTTGATGCTCCTTCACCTCACACCAAGTGGTTGCCCACAAGAGATATTGACTTTGTCATGGAAGTGTGATAAGCACAACCAAGGGAACACATATGGTGAGTGTAAATCTTGGGGTGATTCGGGTAGTCCACTAGGATCGATCCTTGCACCAAGAAGTTGAGTGGCAAAAGAGTGTAAATACTAACCTAGGGTGTTTATAAAGAGCTTCCATTCATAATGTTCCTCTTGCACCTAATTAAGGGACACCCCACCTTGCAGTGGGTAGCAGACCTCGTGGTCATAAGAGCACCTTAAGCATTCTTGCCTAGTGATCTCCTTATGGTCAAAATCCCATAATTGATCACACTAAGTGAAGATAAACACTATGTCTACCAAGGTTTTGTATCCTTGATAGCCTTCGTTTTATAGTGGGTTGGAAGAGCCGGGTAATTTGCTTGTCCCCACTTGGGTCGTTCCTCTCAAGTTGTCCAAGAGAAGACCCTCTAAAGGATCCTAACTACCACAAAATGGATCCACTCTCAAGGGTCAAGATTTTTGATTCACCACAAGGGTGAAGATCATACTCTCATACCTTGATTTTTTCCCCAAAATAGGCCAAGAAGATTCAATTACCCACTTGCTTTCAAAATCCAAAGGTGGGTCAAGATTTCTAATTCACCGCAAGGGTGAAGAGCATACTCTCCTATCACCAAGGAATCTTAATTACAAGTTTAATGTGCCTAATAAATGAAAGAAACTAGGATAATTTCACACATGGAATAAAATAAATACAAGAAAGATTGGGTTTTATGCTCTGGGCAGCCCTGCAAACAATCGTTAGTAGCCCTTGTGCATTTGAAGCTTTGACATGAGTTCTTTTTTAGCAATGAAAATGAGAAATGAAAATGAGAAAAATCCCTATAAAAAAACAAGGTTAGGGCATAACAACCAAGTAAGACCTACAAAAAAATTTGTTTAGTTGCCTAAAAAATCCAAGTCATCTTCCAACCAAGTGCATGCAAAGAAAGTGCAAGTTAATCATAAATGCTCTCATTTTTACTCTTTGATTTTGACCTTGGAATAAAGTGGTCATACCATAGGTTATAATCAAATAAATAGATTTTTGAATATTTGATCAAAAATAACCATTAGATAAATTATGGAAAAATGCTAGAAAGGGGCCTCATAGTCTAGACGACTATTTTTAGTTTATTATAGTTATAACTAATAGTGCTTGGTTAGAGTATAACATTTGTTTAACATCAATGACAATATACAATTGAATAATTGTTATGAATAATCCCCCTCTCTAGCATTGATGGCAACACAAAATATCATAAGAAAAGAAAACTTTAGAGAAAATGTTCTTATTTTGATTCTAATTCTTCAACCATGAGAACTCCCTCTAAGATTCTCCCTCTTCCATCTTATCTTTAGACTCCATCAGATCAAGTTCTCCCTCTTGTTGATATACATATCACTTCCTCTAATTCTTTGACGTGACATCAATCTCTCCCTCAATGAATATATGCCATGATTCAATTTCTCCCTCTTTGGCATCAAATGCCAAAGAATTGATACAATGAGGTTATAATATACCTGATGTACTGATTCATACGCAATGAACTTTGACTTCTTTACATCAACTTGATAGATCTTCGATGCAATTTGGTTGATGCATCACTAATTTGTACTCTAGTGAAAATCAGATAGGGGAATGACCCCTAACTTTCCTCTTAGATACAAAAATGCATCCTTAGGTAATGGTTTGGTAAATATGTTAGCAACCTATTGTTGACATTAAGTCAAGTTTTTTATTAGTGACAACACTTATTCAGATTCTGTATGACTACCAAGATCATTAAACAGTCTGTAGTGTTTGCCATATAATTTAGTAGCCACCAAGCTTCATAGTTCCTACTAAGCATTCTAGTGGTTACCTAGTAAATTTAGGCAGTGTGAAGTCCTACAGTTCCTACTAATTAGTTCAGTGGTTACCAAGTTTTGCAGTTTCTTTGAGCCATTAGTTCATGTGAAGTGAAGTTAGTGCTAACTAAGCGATGAGATGATTAGTGTTTATCGAGTTCAGGTATGGTAAACGTGGAATTCAATTTCTACCAAGTTACATAGTATCTACCAAGTTGCCAGTGTAGACCAAGTTCAAGACTACCCTGAGATGATTAGTATAGACCGAGCTTCCACTTCTATCGAATGCATGACGATGCCGAGTATCAGAACTTCACCAAGTCAGTCTTCAAAACCTAAGTGTCTTTATTTGAGCTGACTTTTTAATATTGGTGTTAACTTGTAATATTGGTTGACTTTGTAATTTTGTAAATTGGATTGATATATATATATATATATATATATATATATATATATATATATATGTAATGTATTGTATCATATCCATATAGATGTATGTATGCATGAATGAAAAGTGGGAGAGAAGAATATGTAAGAAGCATGCAAATGTGAATCAACAACAAGTGTATTATAAGGCCATATCAAAAAAAGAGCAGTAGAGTCATATCTATCACATAAAGGTGATCAGTACTTCAAAGAATCTCTATCAGCAAATCAGTTGTGAGTTAGAGATCTATTGTTTCATTCTAACAGGTGAACCAGTCCAAAATCCTCTAACAAGGCAGAGTTAAAAATCTTTTGTCAAATCTTTTTACTGAGTACATACTTCATTTTATATTTGTAAAACCTCTAACAAGGTGGACCTAGCAGTCCTAATTGCTCCTAATAGGGTAGATCATTAGAAGTGATCATTGTAAGCCTTAACAGGCCAACTTTATGATGTAGTATTGAATTTTTTTGGGTATCATCCCCACCCTAGTTTTACTTTCTATTTTGAAGGTTTCTGGGTCACCAAATTATTGTGTTCATGTGTCATGAATGTTTATGTTTTCAGTTTCTCATGTATGTAGTTAGATCTAATTTAATGAATTAAATAATTATTGGATTATTATAATTAAGATCTGAATTTGATAAAGTTTTTAAGGTTATTGATTCACCCCTCCCCTCTCAGTAACCTAGCATAGTCTTGAATATTTTCAACAATTGGTATCAGAGCTTTGTGGTTCTTAGGATAAAGCTTGACAGCTTGAGCAAATATCAAGGACAATGGAGGATTTAAGACTTGATTAAGCAATAGACAATGAAAAGCTAGATCTAGAAATGGCCATTGCACAACTCAAGAAAGCTAAGGAGCAACTTTTCCAATCCCTAAAAAGAAGGAAGGAACTTGCAAATCAGATGAATGATCACCAGTACATTGAATATATTTTCCCTTCAAGTAGTTCAGATGAAGTAAATAATGTAATCAAAGAACTCTCAGAAAAGAATGGTTCCCTACAAGAAGAAATAAGAAAGCTCAAAAGAGAACAAGAAATCCAGATAGTAAGGCTATGTGAAATCTTGGAGCAAAGGAACAAGATGAAAGAAGAAATGGATGAAAGAAACAATGAGATCCAGAACCAATCCCTTCAACATGAAGATCTTATAGATCAAATCTCCAATACAAATCAAGAAATGATGAGTCAAAGACATATCAATGAAAGATTAAGGAATGATCTAAATTTAGAAAGACAAATCAATGAAAGAATTAGAAGTGAGTTGAGATCTAAAAGGCAAATCAGTGAAAGATTGAAAAGTGACCTAAATATTGAAAAGCAAGTCAATGAGAGAATGATGAAATCCCAAGCAAACATGAATCAATTGAATCAACTAAATGAGCATAATCTCTATCGACAAAAGGGTAAAATAGGAATTGGATACAAAGAAGAAGGTAAATCCTCCAAACAAGGTGCTCAAAGGAATCAAAGACCTACTTGCAATCATTGTGGTAAGATAGGTCATACATCAAACAAATGTTGGAGGAATAGAAAAGAAAAATTTAATGGTAAATGTTACAATTGCAATCAGCATGGTCACAAGGCTAATGAATGCAAAGAGAAACTAAAATTTGAAGGCAAATGTCATAAATGCAAGAAACAAGGTCACAAGGCATCAAACTACAAAACCAAGTCATTCAATCCAATAGGGCAAATTGTGAAAGCATTATTTGGTTGAAACTATAAAACTTGGTATAGATGTCATTACTATGGAGAGTATGGACACATTGGCATGAACTATGTTAAACATCACATACGGAAGAGAGATACCACCATAAGATGTTTTACTTTTATAGAACTTGGTCATCTAGCCAAAAATTGCATGAATACAAGTAGAATTGAAGATGAAAAGAAAGCAAAAGCAGATAACATCATAAAGAAAATGAGGCAGCAATGGATTCCTAAATCCATTGAGGAAGCTAGTCCAAGAAATGATGGTCATGTCATTCAAGAAATGAGTGACTCCACTATTTCCAACTAAGTTCTTAAGTAAGAACTAGAATTGTGTTATCATGGTCACATCTAAATAGTTCCAAAATTGAAAAGAAGCAAAGATCCAAATCAGTATTTGAGATACAAGGGGATCATAGAAGATTAGTATCAGTTATCATCGAGTAAGGTTGAGTCATGGACTCTATTGAACAAGGTCAAGAGTAACTAGTCACACATGTTTGGTTACCAAGTTATGAGGTATTTACCAAGTGATCTGAATAGATAGTGGATGACAGCTTATTGCATATAATAATGTCATCACAACTACTTTCATACTAAGCATTAATGGTAAAAATTTTATCAAAAGGCAAGAAATTGAATTCATTTTTCACCAAAATCTTGTAGTGTTATTGCAATCAAGCAAATTGCAAAGTGATCAAATGATTTCAAGTGAAATTTGCAATTTTTTTTTTAAGTTTTCCATAACCTACTGAATAGCCATGGCAGCATCAAGCAGTAGTAACAAGGAAAAGAAAGGGTTAGAAATGTTGGTCTGAGGAGTCAAATGGAAACCACCAAATTTCAAACTTGTACCAGCAATTACGAAAACCCTCGATCCAAATGGAGTGCAATCACAAATCCCTCCTAAGATGCTACTCATTAACGATATTCGAACTCATTTTAAGTGTGCAATTTAAGAAATTGGAACCCTAGAGATGGATGATGACCTAGGTGAATTATGTGTAAATGGTGTTCTTAAACCTGAGCATAAGCACTTGGAAGATAAGGGTTTAACCCACATTCCCCACGTGCCCCAAAGTTTCCAAATCAAATGGATCAGATACATCCTAAGCCGAGTTCACAATGGTCAGTTATGGCTTGAGCGACCAATTTTGATCACTAAGAAGATGATTTATCACATGAAGACCAAGCTTGAAGATGATTGAGACTATTATTAACTTAAAAAATACTGCATTGGTAGCATAATTTGTACATTGTATACATCTCAAGCTAGGGAAGCCTTTTTGAGTATTTTGAAAAAAATTCTCTCCAAAGCCAAAACTACTAAAACCCTAGGTAGGGTGGAGTTAGAGAAGAAAACCCTATCTGAGTGGGATGGTAGGGGCATGGAGATTAGTAGTGTAATAGATGCAAAACTAAATTTGGCATACATGTGATAGCACACAAGATTTATAGTTTGAGTCAACTCAATAGTGTATCGTGTGAAGCAGTAGAATTAGCATTCAAAGTTGTGAAAAATAATCTATCATATGATCTTGCAGACTTATTGTTGAAATAGTTCAACAATAACATGGAAAGTATAAGGACATCCAAGAACGATCCTTGTAAATTCGGTTCGTTGTTGACATGTCTATTTTTCTATGTTCAAAAGTTTTTCCCTTCTATAGGTACAGTCGTATGGAAAAAGGATGTGCCAATTTTGTATCAGATTAACGAGTACATTGCAGAAATGGGTGAGAATTTAGTCTACATAATGGATAACTACTTTGACATCTTCAAGGAGAAAATGAATAATAGATTCAGGATTCCCAAGAAATTGGTTGAAGATTACAAAGATGATGTTTGTTTCATGGTAGACAGTGACAAAGTCTACATTCAGGTAGTGATTCCAAGAGTTGTATGGGTAAAACCTCTTCCCTATGATGTGAACATTGATGAAGCAAAAGACATAATTGAAGCCTTGTTAAATAAACTTGTTGATCCAAAGGCACCACACTTTGGAACATATGATGAGGCCAAGGCAAGAATAGAGCTTGAAATCAAGCTTCCATAGGCGATTAACAAAGGCAAGAGGAGAATAGCAAAACTCAAAACCAACAAACCTCTTTTGTTGATTGAGGGTAAAGGAGAAGATGATGATGATGAAGTAGAGGATGAAGATGAGTTAGAAAAGGAAGAAGAGCCAACAAAGAAGAAAGGTAAGGTGATCATAACCAAGCCACCCAAGCCGTCCACTGCAATGTTTACCAGGAGATCTAGGAAGAAAGGTAGTAAAGTTGTGTTTAGCAAGCCTCCTCTCAACTTCCAAGAAATATTGAAACAAATGGAAGAAGGTGTAGGCATAACCAACTTCGAATCATTAAAGTATGAGACCAGGATAGAGGCTGAGAAGAAATAAATTGAGGAATTGGTGGTAACCAAGATGGGTAAATAGAAGTATTCCCCTGATCAAATAGCCTCTCATATCTCTAATGATTTATTAGAGAGATTGAAGCCAAGATGAGACTCAACCATGTAGATAGCAAAAGATATCTTTGAACAAATCTTGAGGCAGTTGTTACCGAGCTTTACCAATGAGGTAAAAAAGTCTATGAAGAAAAATGAAGACAAGATGACTCTTAGATTCAATACTTGTTTAATCCTATTAAAAGATATAGAGCATGTAGTCAAGAATGCTATAGGCATGTGGAAGAATATTTATCACTTGCATAAACAAAGTGACTCTCCATTAGAATTCAAGGATGATGACAGTGATGATGAGGAAGAAGGAACAAATTTTGAAACAATACAGTTTGACAACGAAGAAGTTGAAGAAGATAAAGATGAAGAAGCCACTAAGGGAGTCAAAGAAGAAGATGAGAAGATTGATCCTATGAAGATAGCTACAATAGTCATTTCCTCACTTCCTCATTCTCCAATAAAATTAGCAACTACATCAAATTCGGAGTCAGCTTCAGCAAGTTTGATTGTAACCACAGCAGATACATCAAATGTCTAATCACTCTTCGCTCCCTCATAGCTCAGCGCATCACTAATGGAAGTGTCTACCACTTCATCTACTGAGTTGTAGCCTCCCTCTCCTTCAATTCTTGAGTTAGGTTCATTAGTAGTGAGTACAACATGTTCTACGATTTTGTGTTCTTCAGTAGTAAGTACAATTTCGAGTTCTACAGTTTTGGATTCTATAGTTTTGTTTTCTACAGATTTGGATACTTCTATAAGTATATCAATTTTGGATTAAATAAACATACCAGTTAGTATTCCATCTACTAGTACTATATTAGTTTTTACGACTAGTCCTGCTATCTCTACTATTGTTTCCATTTCAGATTCTAAGGCAATATGTACAAAGGCAATTGAACCCAAGGCTCAACCATGTACAAGAATTTTGAGTGGAAAGGAGATAGAGGAGTATATTGACCTAGATGATGAGATTGAGATTCCAAAGTGGGATTTGATAATGCCACTGTAGATCAAATGTAAATAGCTAGTCAACTCCTCCAAAAGAAAGTGAAACAGAAGAAATTAAGAGAGGAAAGAGACAAAAAATATAAAATCATAGAAAGTGCTAAGGATATTTTGACTGAGGTAATAGGTGTTGAAGTTGATACTTCTCAACACATTTTGTTTCAATTGGAAGAAGTAGTTCAAAAATTTAATGAGGACTCCAGTGGTCAAGAAAAAATGATTGAGAAAGTAGAGAAGAAATTTGATAACAAAGTGCTTGAGCACATTGCTCAACAAATTGCTATTCAACAAGTGGAGCTTTTCTCAATTTTGACCAATCTTGAAAATTTTTGCACAAATGTTACATCACTTTTGGAAAATTATGCAATGTTATCGAGTTCACAAAGGAAATAAAGAGCAAACTAACAAAGATTGATTAAGATCTGAAGGCTAGTGCACAACAATTGAAACTTGACCCTAGTTCAAGCTCTGCACATCATATGAAAATCAGATTCTTGTTAGATATGCAGGGATTTGGTCTTCACTGATATATATTCAGAATATGATCCTTCCCATCATGGACACAATGTAGAAGCACATTGTTTACTCAAAAACATTGATCCATGACAACAACTTCTCAATTGCAGATCACTTGATAGAACTCTCTGCAAAAGTTCAAATTGCTCTACATACATGCAAAGTTTTGCAAGAAAATTGGGATAAGACTTTAACACTCATACTTAAGGTACATTTTGAGTTTATTTCTTATATTGGTGTCTCTATGTAAATAAGTTTTGAATAAATCTTTGACATTGTTGTCAAAAAGGGGGAGAAACAGAATATATATATATATATATATATATATCTATATATATATACATATACATATATATGTATATATATATGTATATACATATATATATATATGTATATATATATATACATATATATGTATATACATATATATATGTATATACATATATATATACATATATATGTATATATATATATATATATATATACATATATACATATACATATATATATATATATATACATATATATGTATATATATATGTATATACATATATATATATGTATATACATATATATGTATATATATATATACATATATATATACATATATATATATACATATACATATATATATATACATATATATATATATATGTATATATATATATATATATGTATATATATATGTATATGTATATATATATATACATATATATATACATATATATGTATATATATATATATACATATATATATATATATATATATATATATATATATATATATATATATATATATATGAGAGACAATATGTATATATGGGGAGAGGCACTTAGTATGTATATTGTATGGGGGAGAATCATGCAAAGCAAAGCAAAGGAAAGTATATATTTACAAAGACAAATTTTGAAAAATCTCAAAAACAGTATACCAGCACCGATCCAGTATCACACTGTAATATATATAAGTTTTGGCTGATAAGTGTTTTTGTCACTAATGCCCAAGGGGGAGATTGTTGACATTAACTTAAGTTTGTTATTAGTGATGACACTTATTCAAATTTTGTATGACTACCAAGCTCATTAAATAGTCTACAATGTTTTCCATATAATTTAGTAGCCACCAAGCTTCATAGTTCCTACTGAGCATTTCAGTGGTTATCAAGTAAATGCAAGCAGTGTGAAGTCCTACAATTCCTACCGAGTAGTTCTGTGTTTACCAAGCTTTGCAATTTCTACCAAGCCATTAGTTCATGTGAAGTGAAGTTAGTGTTAACTGAGCGATGAGATGATTAGTGTTTACTGAGTTCAGGTATGGTAAACATGGAATTCAGTTTCTACCAAGTTACATAGTATCTACCAAGTTGCTAGTGTAGACTAAGTTCGAGACTCTCTGAGATGATTAGTATGGACTGAGCTTCCACTTCTACTGAATGCATGATGATGCCAAGTAATGATAGTGGACGTTGAGTATCAGAACTTCACCAAGTTAGTCTTTAAAACTCGAGTGTCTTCATTTGAGCTGACTTTGTAATATTGGTGTTAACTTGTATATTGGACGACTTTGTAATTTTGTAAATTGGATTGATATATATGTAATGTATTGTATCATATCCATATAGATGCATGTATGCATGAATGAAAAGCGAGAGAGAAGAATATGTAAGAAGCATGCGAATGTGAATCAACAAGTGTATTGTAAGGCCATATCAGCAAAAGAGCAGTAGAGTCATATCTATCACATAAAGGTGATCAGTACTTCAAAGAATATCTATCAAAAAATTAGTTGTAAGTCAGAGATCTACTATTTCATTCTAATAGGTGAACCAATCCAAAATCCTCTAACAAAGTAGACTTAACAGTCTTTTGTCAAATCTCTTTACCAAGTACATACTTCATTGTATGTTTGTAAAACCTCTAACAAGGTGAACCTAGCAGTCCTAATTGCTTCTAACAGGGTAGATCATTAGAAGTGATCATTGTAAGCCTTAACAGGCCAACTTTATGCTGCAGTATTGAAGTTTTGTGGGTATCATCCCCACCCTAGTTTTACTTTCTATTTGGAATGTTTCTAGGTCACCAAATTATTGTGTTCATGTGTCACGAATGTTTATGTTTTTAGTTTCTCATGCATGCAGTTCGATCTGATTTAATGAATTAAATGATAATTAGATTATTGCAATTAAGATTTGAATTTGATAAAGTTTTTAAGGTTATTGATTCACCCCTCCCCTCTCAGTAACCTATATATTGATTCCATATGTGTTATCACAATAGATAATCAATGTGTTGGTTTGATTTTTCACAATGTAGAAATTATGGAAAAATTTAGTGAAAAATCATTTGAATCTTAAAATCTTGCAAAATAGGGTTTTGTTCCTTATATTTTGAGAATCCTTAGATTTCCCTAGTTCATAGCCTGGTCTTTGTGTCTTTGAAATTCCATTAAATTCTCAAGGTTTGTCTTTAGACAATTTCTCAGAAACCCTAGTGCCATGTCTTGTTTTACCCTAGTTTAGAAAAACCCTCGAAATAGTTTTTCATAAAAATGATTTTGAAAATATATCATTAACTCCCTAAGGTTGGGCCTACGTGAGCATGGTTTTATTAAAAGATCATTTAAAAAACTTATTAACCATATTATTTTATTGAGAAATGCTTGAAGTATTATTAATTCTGTGTGACTGTTGATCTTGTTCAGATCAATGGATATCACATTCCCGCAATGTTGAGATGCAAAGCTTTTAAATAAAGTGGGCAAGCAATTTCTGGACACATAGCAAGGTGGGGTCGGGAGTTCTTAGTATATGCTGCGATGTACCAAATTGAAAAGTGATTGTTGACATGTACTTCCAATTGTGTCATTAAAGAGGTTTCCCTGCTAGACATGATCGAAGTTTGGTCAGCCATTGATCCTTAAAAGATCAAGGGCTGGCACAAGCCTACAATAAAGAACTGCTCATTCAATAAGGAATGTGAGAATGTGCTTTTGTGCTGCGTGTCATAGTGGGGCCAGGATTAGGACAAGAAAATGAATCATGTCATATTGTATGCCACATATGCTTAGCTGGAAGTACTTATGTTACAGGCATGAAAAAGTTTCAAAGATTAATGCAGTAGTCAGATTGGTTAGAGCACGAGAATTGAAAGTAGTCATTTCATTGGTCCAAGTAGATGAAGCAACATAAAGTGTAGATTTTTTCTTACATCGTTGATCTTGTTTTGATCAATGGAGGGCGCTTGCCCGCATTGAGAACTTGAATGAAGTTTAAATAAAGTGGATATGCGCCATGCAGACACATGTCCATGGTGACGTCACTATTCCCAACTCAAAAGGATTAAGGTATAATTAGTGTCACCGTTGATCTTTCGAAGATCAATGGCTAGCACAATCCTGTAATATGGAGATGCTTGTTCAATAAGGAAAGTGGAAATTTGCTAGATTGACACGTGGAAAAAATGATGTCAAGTATTCATTCGCTCAGGAGGTGATATGGGACTTGCTTGTGTGGAGGTTTTCAGAAGGTACAGACTCACATGGAGACTTCCTAATGGTTAAAACGGTTGACTGGGCCTTAGTCAACTGTAAATTTGTATAGTTGTTGATCTTTTCTTGATCAATGATTGACACTTACCCACTATTTTAAGATGCAATAAATTTAAGGAATGTGGGTAAGAGGTAATGTACGTGACCATTTTTTTTCCATAAAGTTCGTTGTTTTTTGAATTAGAACAGCCTGATGTGGTGAAAATCTATGGATAAAATTTAAAGCTAATTGCAATTTGGAGGTAAGAATTACTGAGAGTTAAATATGGTGCAGAGCTCATTCATATGATTTCAATGCTCAAATATAATCTACGATCTCGACATTATTTGAACTGTAGAATTGCAAGAAATTAATAGAGCATAAAGAAGTTTCAGAGCCAGGGCACAAAATTTTTATCCAGCAATCCAAAGAGTTGTCGCGGGAATTATACAGAGAAGAGGTGCAAATTTAATGCTGCAGATGAAATTGCAATCAGATTTAGATATATTTTCATCTGATTTGACTTCTCCAACAATTGTAAGGATGAATTGAATGTTTTTGGAGGTGGTTGAAGCAATTGTTTTTTCTGGCAACTGCACAATGTTGAATTTCACGGCAAAGCAAATGTGGCATGTTGAGATCAAATTTTTGGAGCCTCAATACAAATTGTGATGATTTCTTGATATTCCTTCATGAGATATTTGCATATTTTTAAGTGGGGATATATTAGATATTTTGGCATCATTTATGGTTTTCAAAGTGCAGGTAGATGAGGAAGTTTAGTTTCAACAACTCCAGATTGAAGACTCTTTTAGTGGGACACATGTCAAATTCATATTAGAGACCCAGAAAGGTTTTCTCTCCTATATATCTTTCTTTTTTCCTTATTGTAAGGGTTCCAATTCTTTGAAGATTTTAGGTGGATTACGAGACCAGTTTGGTTCCAATTTCTTGAGTTTTCTCACAGTTGTGATACCAATTTTTGTCAATATTCTCCTGTCATGAACAACATATTATATCTCTTTTGAAGCATTCCATATTATACAGTCATTCTTGATGTTCTCTTCTAAATTTTGATATAGAGATGATGTATTCTTTTTAATGAAATTAATGCAAAGAGTTTAATCTTCTTAGTTTCATTTTGATTCTCATCTCCTGCTTCTATTACTTGCAATGTTCTATGCTTAAGAACTAAGGTCTTGAACTCAGTTGCAACCCCTTAGGGTTGTATATCAGGATGAATTTGTTGTTGGAACAAAGAAGCCAAGTAAATGCTTGTTTATACTAATAGGGTTGCAAGTTACACCAGAAGGATTTTACAATAAGTACAAGAGTTGTTATGAAGATTGATGTCTGTTTGCAAGTCAAATAGATACATCACATGCCTGAATATATGAGTATATTTAGGTATCCATCTGCATGTTAAGGTTTAGTTGATGCCCAATGGATAAGGGATTGGTTAGCTTGAAGGATGCATGTTCTTTGTTGTTGCATAGTCGGGTTATGCTGAGATACAAATCTTAATCAAATATCTTTCCTTTGTGTTTAAGAATTAAAAAGAGTTTTCCCTCACTTAGTTTATCAGGTTCATGTGCTCTGTTAAGTAGCTATTTCATCCATGGATGCTTGCATAAACACAAAAGATTAAGGGATTTTATCTATTTTCTAGATTCAGTTGTATGCCTTTACACTAGTACCATATAAAGAGTCTGAGGTCCACCCACCTAGGTCTAATAGAGCCTGAAGAAGAAGAAGGATTTATCCTTATAGTTGGCCCAAGACTACAGTCAAGTGCATCCATCTTAGGAATTTTCTACTTAGATGTATTGGTTCAGTTTCTTGGTTATTTCTAAAAACTATTGAATTAGGAGCCAACAAAATGGCAACTCTGCTGGGGAGTTTGTGAAGTAATTCACTGTTAAAAGACAAGAATCTCGGGTGTAAGTTGAATATTTCAGTCCTATTTTTAGTTGAGTTTTTCCCATCCGAGTCAACCAACAAAATGGCAACTCTACTAGGGAATACACTCTATGTTGTCATAAACTAGTATATCATTTAAGATCTATGTTTACCTTGGGTAGAGTTTGAAGTAAGCATTTCATGTTGAAGTTTCCCATGGATTTGGAATTTGTATGCAATTTTCCTGAGACTGTCACTAAAGGATTTATCATTTGTTCAGTTCTTTTTCCCATTCTGATAGAGTGGGTGGCAACTCAAGAGGTTTTAACCAGTGTCAAGATTAAGAAATTTGTTGTCTCAAAACCATGGAAAATAAAAGAAATACATGGGAAAATGTGAGTAAAAACCCAAGAATCAAATTACAAACTGATCTCCCTCCTAGAGGAAGATAGAATTGGGCTGTGAAGGGAAATCAGATGCAGAAAGGAAGCTATTTACAGGAGCAACTAGTAGGGAAAGATAACATTCACCATTCTGTTGTTGAAAAGGTGTCTTTCTCCAAGGGTCCAAGATGTCATCCAATTTTGTCTGATGATGATTTCTACAATACCCCTGAAATGATATGTCAAGAAAAGGTTGTGCAATCACATACATTTGGTCTTGAGGATAGGACTACTAACAATCTTTTCCAACGTAGCACAAACCCTTTCATGTCAAATTATTCCTTGAAAAGGTCAGACCTAGACACTTAGAACCTGAATGTTTTAATGATGAGAAAACATCTAGGTCTGAGTTCACTATCCCTGATCCTGATGAGAATGAAATTTTGAGAGCATAGCTTGCTAAGAAAGAAGATATTAATAGGAGATTTCAAAAGGAAAGGGAAGAAAAGATCACAAAGGCATATGAAGAAAAGCAAGAATTACTTAGGTGAATTGTTGCTCTAAAGAAGAAAAATGAGATAGCAGCTAGTGCCTGGCAACCTGAGATTGTGGGACAAGTTGAACATCTTAAGAGGAAAGAGCATAATTTGTTGGAAACTCAGAAAATGAATCTAGAGGGACCTATAATATAGAAAATTAGGAACTATACTGCTCTAGAAGTTGATAATAATAGAGTAAAAAATGTGGAACCTGTTGTAGGGGCTAAAGACAAAGGAAAACAAAAGGAGATTGGTATTAAGATCAATGAGCCAGTAAAGACAGTTCAAATCCATGATTCCATGTCACTTCCTAATATTAAATTGGAAAAGAGAAGAAAAGAAAGGGATGCTTTAGCCAAGAGATTGGAGATTGCAGAAAGTGAGGCTACTATAGCTGAGATGAACAATAAGATCAAATTCCTAGAAATTACCAAGAAGCAGTCGATAGCTATGCCTAAAGATGATGATGGATCTAATGATGTAAATTACAATACTACTAAGGTACCTATTTCTTTCTTGTCTTCATCTTCACGACAAGTAGATCTTAACAAATTTGTTGGTGATGCTAGCACTAGTAATACTAAGAAAGATATTGCTAATCACCCCAAGATTGATTTACAAAGAAGACCTATTCAAATTAGAAGGTTATAGGAAAATATGTTTTGATGGAATCCTTGGTTTTCCAAATCCTATCCCACAAGGAATGAGGAAAAGATTGCATAAATTTGATGGAAATAATGCTATCTCTTATGAAGACCATATAAGGAGTTTTCTTGATATGATGAGTGATTATGGCGTTGAAGCTAAAGATGTCATTATGAAGTTGTTTGTGCAGTCATTAACTAAAGATGCGAGAGAGTAGTTCAAGAGACTTCTTGAATTGTCTATTTTTGATTGGAAAGATATTGAGTATTGTTTCAAAGAGCAATATGGTGACAAGAAAAATCAGAGCTATATTTTGAGTGAATTCAATAATATCAAGAGGTTGCCTAATGAATCTGTTACTGAATATAACACTAGATTTCAGAAAAGGATGTACAAGCCAATGCAAGCCATGCGAATTGATGACAAGGTATGTCTGATCACTTATTTGAATGCTTTTGATGGTAAAATGGCATACCAACTTAGGGATAAAGAGCCTAGGACCTTAAGAGATGCTTTTAGGATTACCATTAATATAGAAAATAATTTGAGGATTTCAAGGAGATTAGAAAGCAAAAGAGATGATCCTAGGTTATTTAGGAATAAGGGAAATAGAAAAGACGAAAATAAAGCCATAGGAGGAAAAAAGCAAGAGCCTAGTGAAATGAGTCAGATTCTAAATGCTATAAAAGGTTTGAATCTTCCTCAGATGAAGAATGATAGGAACCCCACTGATAATAGGGCCCCTTATCAATCAAATTTCAATAGACAAAATAGGCTACAAAATTTCCCTTATAACACTACTTGGAAGGATGGTTAGCCTAGTATCCCTCTTCCCAAGAACAACAACAATAAGGTGACCCCTGATCCTTTGTCAAAAAATTATGTAAATTTGGTAAATGATCCTGAGTTTGTTGCTGAACCTACATGGTTCTTTGCATGTCAATTACCCCATTCTCCTAAATCTTGTGCAGTAAAATTGTCATTCCCAAGAAATCAAGCTGTAGTAGAAAACTGTCATGAGCAGGGAGAAAATAATGATGATGTAGGATGCAATATGTTTGAATCACATTATTCTGACTATGAAGATTATGATAGAGATGTGTATGACCAAAGACAGTTTCAGAATGTCATACAACAACAAGTATTTTCTAATGAGAGTGATCTAGAAGACAATGTGTGTAACATGGTAAATGAAAAGGAAGAAGTAAAACTGAGAAAACCTTCTAAGGAAGAGATTGATCAAATTACTGCTAATATGATAGCTTAGGTTTAGACTAGAAACATGGCTCAGGGAGATGAAAGTAATAAGGTAGCTAGTATCTTCATAAAGGGGGCATATCCTAAGAAGGGGGAAATTGTGAAACCTAAAGAGGCTCCTGCTATGAAGGTTAAAATTACTAATAGAAGATGGGAACCAAAGAAAGGAGGAAATCCTAAATATATGGAGTTTTCAAATAATGTCCCCAGAAAAATAGATGAGAAGGTATCAAAGATCATCACAAAACATGATAAGAATCATCAAAATGCTCTGAACATTTTGGATAAACAAGATGAGAAAAGGAATGTGACTAATGATGATCCTCTTGGTTCTTCCATGGATATGCTTGTTGTTTTGTCTCAAATTACTGTTAAGGTTCCATTGTTTGAATTGCTAAGAATCCCTGAACACCGAAATAAAGCTATAGCATGGTTGGGAAATATTGATGTAAAGGTAAGTCAGGATTGTAACGAAAATCACATTTCCAACGAAAGTAGTAAAGAAGAAGTAAAGAACAATGAAACTGAAGGAGTTGTCTCTCAAATTCCTCAAATGTTTTTAGATAATTCTGTAAATCAATGTTTGGGAAATGTTGAACCATTTTTCTTGAGCATTTTAGTATGGTACAATATTAAAAAATTGCATGATTGATTCTAGTGCTTCCAACACTATGATGCCTTTTGAAATAATGAAGGAATTAGGCTTAAAGGTGGATACTACTCAAGGAAGATGTTGTGCTATGGATAAAAGAAAAGTGACAGTTATAGGCACTATAAACTCTTTGCCATATAGATTAACAGCCTGCCCTGACAAAGAGCTTACTATGAGTGTATTGGTTGTTGATATTCCACCTCAATATGGCATGTTGTTATCAAGAAAGTGGAGTGTTGCTATGGGTGGGAGTTTACAGTGTAATTTGTCATTTGCTACTTTCAATATTGAGGGAAATTTGATAAAAATCAATAGGGAACCTAAGAGTATATACATGATAGAGGAAGATGACAACATGAAAAATTTAGTGGATACATATATTAATGCATTTAGAGCTGAGGTTTTGACTTTGAGGAAATCTAAGCATAAGTCTCAATTAGAAGTGGAAGTTGACACAAAAATGGTAATCTATGGACTATGGTTTTTGATGGTGCATGTTGCAAAGATGGATCTGGTGCAGGCATTTTGTTGATATCTCCAATAGGGGTTATATACAAATTTTCCTTTACTTTAAGTTTCCCTTGTAATAACAATATAATAGAATATGAGGATTTGGTGTTAGGCCTTAGATTAGCTCATAAGCATGGGATAACGTGTTTACATGTTGTAGGAGATTCTGAATTGGTGGTATCCCAAGTAAGAAATGCTTATGTGTCAAAGAATAAAAGATTGAAATAGTATAGAAATGCAATGTGGGACATGGTTGAATATTTTGATGCATTTGGAATAATTTGGAAGGATAGGACAAATAATAAAATGGTAGATTTACTAGCAAATATAGCAATAAAACTTGATGATATCACATTTGCTGGTGTGTCTAAAATTGAGATTCAAACTAGACCTTCTGTCCCTAATAATGTTCAGAATTGGTAAGTGTTTGAAGATGATAAGGATATTCTAAGATTTTTGAATTGTGAGCATATGTTTTCAGGACGAGAAATTGATTGTGCAGCCTATGTGGAAAATGTAGATGGAAAAGATACTATTTTTGGGTAGGAAGTTGTGCAATTGAAGACAAATAAAATTCCAAAGGGTTTGGTTGTTTTAGAAACCATTTTTGACAACCAAGATAGGTCACAAATGGACACTAATGGATATAGTGCCAAGGATTTAGAGGAGGTGAACTTGGGAACTCAAGAAACACCTAAAAAGGTATATATTGGTAAGAAGTTGCCTCCTAAAATTAGGAAAGATTTAATAAACCTGCTAAGGAAATATAGACATGTGTTTGCATGGTCATATGATGATTTGAAGGCCTATAGGGAAGTTCTTTTTCAATATGAAGTCCCTTTGAAACCAAATGCTAAGCCTTTCAGACAAAAATAAAGGCTAATAAACCCAACCTTGGCTCCCAAAATGCAAGAAGAATTGATCAAGTTAAGAGATGTTGGGACCATAAGGCTTATCAGACATTCTTCTTGGGTATCCAATTTAGTTCCTGTCAGGAAGAAAAATGGAGACATAAGGTTGTGTGTTGACTTCAGGAATCTCAATATATCTTCCTTAAAAGATAATTATGGATTGCAAAATATGGAAGCCATGTTGCAAAGGGTCACTGGTTCAGAGCTTATGTCAATGATGGATGGGTTTTCAAGTTATAATCAAGTAGTTGTTAAAGAGTTAGAATAGTTTAAAACTGCTTTCACTACTCCACGGGGTACTTATGTTTATGTCAGTATGCCTTTTGGGCTTACTAATGTTGGAGATACCTTTCAAAGGGTTATGGATGTGGCTTTTGCTGATATTATTGACAAATTTCTGGCTGTGTATCAGGATGACCTTACTGCTTACTCCAAGGATGAAAATGATCATTGCATGCACCTAGAAAAGGTATTTATCAGAGCCCTTAAATATGGAATATCTTTAAATCCAAGGAAATGTAACTTTGGTGTCATTGAAGGAAAATTGTTAGGACATCTAGTTGGCAAGCATGGAGTAAGGATTGATCCTAAAAGGGTAGAAGCAATAGATAAGATTCAGAAACCCAAGAGTGTTAAAGGCATTCAATCATTCTTTGGACATATCAATTTTGTTAGGAGATTTGTGACAAATTTTGCAGAGATTAGTAGGCCTATATCAAGAATGCTAAATAAGGGATCTGAGATAAAATGGGATGGTGAACCTACTATTGCATTTCAAAAAATTAAGCAAGCTATTAAAGATGCCCCTGTTCTCAGAGCTCCAGATTATGAAAAACCAATGCATATATTTTATTTTGCCTCATTTCACACTATTGATATAGTACTGTTACAGAAAAATGAAGAAGGCTATGAGCAGCCTATTGCATTCTTCAGCAAGTCTTTGCAAGCAGCAGAGCTTAAGCATGACATCAATGAAAAATAGGCATATGCATTGGTGAAAGGAGTTAAGGCTTTTAGATGTTACTTAATGGGAGCTACTGTCATTGCTTTTGTTCCTACTACTGCTGTGAAGGACATCTTTTCACAATAAGAGGTATCTAGCAGGAGATGTAGATGGATTAATAGGATACAAGAGTTTAACGTTGATATTCAGATTGCTAAACTAGTTAGGGGTCAAGGTTTGGCTAAATTGATGACAGAAGCTAATCTAGAGGCAAATCAAATTAATCAACTTGATGATAGTTGCAAAGACAATCATTGTGATATGGATATCTCTGACTGGTACGAAGATATAATTTATTATTTACAAAACATGAAATCTCCATTAGAGCTAACAGATAACTAGAAAAAATCCCTCAAGTTGTAGGCTATAAGGTATGTTATAGTGCAAGGTCAATTATGGTGGAGGAATATGGAAGGGGTACTTTTGAAGTGTGTAGATGAAAATGAATCTAAAAGGATCCTAAAAGAAATGCATGAAGGTGTATGTGGTGGTCACTATATGGCAAAAACTACTGCCCATAAAATCTTGAGAGCTAGTTTTTGGTGGCCTACACTCTTCAGAGATACTCATGAGTTCTTAAAAGTTTGTGATGCTTGTCAAAGGTTTAGTGGAAAGTTAAAGTTCTCTAGGAATTTTCCATTAAGACCAGTTGAAGCGCAGACACCTTTTCAACAATGGGGAATTGATTTTATAGGTGAGATCACAAATAAATCCAGTGGTGGTCATTCATGGATCTTAGTAGCCACTGATTATTTCACCAAGTGGGTTGAGGCAGTCCCTACTAAGAATGCAACAAGTAAGGTGGTGATTAATTTTATTTTAAATATTATTGTGACTAGATTTGGATGTCCACAGAACATTGTAACAGATAATGCTATGTGTTTTAGATCAGAGGAATATAATTTGTTTTGCAAGAAATATGGCATTACAGAGTACACATCATCACCCTATCATCCTCAAGGGAATGGTCAGGAAGAATCAAGCAATAAGAGTATACTAAAGGTTATCAAAAGAATTCTAGGGGAAAACAAGAAGGTGTGGGATTCAAAGTTGCCATTAGCTCTGTGGGATGACAGGGTTACTGTGAAAAAGGCCATTAGATGTGCCCCATTTGATCTGGTTTATGGTATACAGGCCAAACTTCCATAAAATAACCTAAAGGAGATGTATAAATTTGTTCAACTATATGAAGATGACATCATTGATGAAATGCAACTCAGAATGGATGATATCTTGAAATTAGAAGAAGCAAGGAGAGAGTCTTCTATTAAAAATGCCAAGTTACTATCACAAATGAAGCATTTATTTGATAAAAGAGCCAGTGACAGGAAATTTGAAATAGGTGACATGGTACTCATGTGGAATGCAAGAGTGGAAGATAAAGGAAAGCATGGTAAATTTGACCCAATCTAGCTTGGCCCATATAACATTTGTGATAAAAATGGAGAAGATTCATATTTTCTGAAGGATTTAACTAGAGGTATTCTTGAATTTCTAGTTCATGGACAATTATTGAAGAGGTACTTTTCTTTAAAGTATCTATTTTCCATGAACAATAGTTTTAGAGTTCTTGGTTTTCTTGTACGTTTTGTATATTTTGTAAATCCCTATAAATATCCATGTGCAGTTTGTTTTCTTATTTATGTGTGTTGCTCTGTGCTCTCTGAAGAAGTTGTCATTTCCTTGTACCAAGTATGTGGTCTGCTCTCCCAAAGATTATGAATTCTTGCATAGACTCGGGTAGTCTATCATCCCCAGATAGAGCCACTGTTGGTTTGATTTTTCACAATGCAAAAATTATGGAAAAATTTAGTAAAAAATCATTTGAATCCTAAAATCTTGCAAAATAGGGTTTTGTTCCTTATATTTTGAGAATCCTTAGATTTCCCTAGTTCATAGCCTGGTCTCTATGTCTTTGAGATTCCATTAAATTCTCAAGGTTTGTCTTCAGAGAATTTTTCAGAAACCCTAGTGCCATGTCTTGTTTTACCCTAGTTTTGAAAAACCCTCGAAATAGTTTTTCATAAAAATGATTTTGAAAATATATCATTTTACCCTAAGGTTGGGCCTACATTAGCATGGTTTTATTAAAAGCTCATTTAAAAAACTTATTGACCATATTATTTTATTGAGAAATGCCCAAAGTATTATTAATTCTGTGTGACCGTTGATCTTGTTCAGATGAATGGATATCTCATTACTGCAATGTTGAGATGCAAGGCTTTTAAATAAAGCAGGCGAGCAGTTTTTAGACATGTAGCAAGGTGGGGATCGAGAGTTCTTAGTATATGCTGTGGTGTACCAAATTGAAAAGTGATTGCTGACATGTGCTGCCAGTTGTGTTGTTAAGGAGGTTTCCCTACTAGATGTGATCGAAGTTGGGTCAATCGTTGATCCTTCAAAGATCAAGGGCTGGCGCAAGCCTGCAATAAAGAACTACTTGTTCAATAAGGAATGTGGGAATGTGCTTTTGTGCTGCGTGTCATAGTAGGGCCAACATTAGGACAAGCAACTGAGTCGTGCCATGCTATATGCCACATATGCTTAGCTAGAAGTACTTATGTTATGGGCACGAAAAAGTTTCAAAGATTAATGCAGTAATCAGATTGGTCAGAGCACGAGAATTGAAAGCAGTAATTTCATTGGCCCAAGTAGAGGAAGCAACCATAAAGTTCAGATTTTTTCTTACACCATTGATCTTGTTTTGATCAACGAAGGGTGCTTGCCCGCATTGAGAATTTGAATGAAGTTTAAATAAAGTGGGTATGTGCCATGCAAACATGTGCCCATGGTGACATCACTATTCCCAACTCAAAAGGATTAAAGGTATAAACAATGTCACTGTTGATCTTTCAAAGATCAACAACTGGAACAATCCTGCAATATGGAGATGCTTGTTCAATAAGGAAAACAAAAATGCACCAGCTTGACACGTGGAAAAAATGACATCAAGTATTCATTCGCTCAGGAGGTGATATGGGACCTGCTTGCGTGGAGGTTGTCAGAAGGCACAGAATCACATGGAGACTTCCTATTGGTTAAAACGGTTGACTGGGCCTTAGTCAACTGTAAATTTGTGTAGTTATTGATCTTGTCTTGATCAACGATTGGTGCTTACTCGCTATTTTAAGATGCAATAAATTTAAGGAATGCGGATAAGCGGTAATGCACGTGACCATTTTTTTTGCCATAAAGTTCGTTGCTTTTTGAATTAGAACAGCCTGATGTGGTGAAAATCTACGGATAAAATTTAAAGCTGATTGCAATTTGGAGGTAACGGTTACTAAGAGTTAAATATGGTGCAAAGCTCATTCGTGTGATTTCAATGCTTGAATATAATCTATGATCTCGCCATTATTTGAACTGTAGAATTGCAGGAAATTAACAGAGCATAAAGAAGTTTCAGAGCCAGCGCACATAAATTTTATCCAGCGATCCAAAGAGTTGCAACGAGAATTATATAGAGAAGAGGTGCAAATTTAATGTCCCAAATGAAATTGCAATCAGATTTAGATATATTTTCATCTGATTTGACTTCTCCAGCAATTGTAAGGATGAATTGAATGTTTTTGGAGGTGGTTGAAGCAATTATTTTTTCTAGCAACTGCATAATGTTGAATTTCATGACAAAGCAAATGTGGCATGTTGAGATCAGATTTTTGGAGCCTCAATATAGATTGTGATGATTTCTTGATATTCCTTCATGAGATATTTGCATATTTTTAAGTGGGGATATATCAGATATTTTGGCATCATTTATGGTTTTCAAAGTGCAAGTAGATGAGGAAGCTTAGTTTCAACAACTCCAGATTGAAGACTCTTTTAGTGGGACACATGTCAAATTCAGATTAGAGACCCCAAAATATTTTCTCTCCTATATATCTTCCTTTTCTTCTTATTGTAAGGGTTCCAATTCTTTGAATATTTTAGGTTGATTGTGAGACCAGTTTGGTTCCAATTTCTTGAGTTTTCTCACAGCTGTGATACCAATTTTTCTCAGTATTCTCCTGTCATGAACATCATATTATATCTCTTTTGAAGCATTCCATATTATACAGTCATTCTTGGTGTTCTCTTCTGAATTTTGATATACAGATGATGTATTATTTTCAATGAAGTTAATGCAAAGAGTTTAACCTTCTTAGTTTCATTCTACTTCTCATCTCCTGCTTCTGTTACTTGCAATGTTCTATGCTTAAGAACTAAGGTCTTGAACTCAGTTGTAGCCCCTTACGGTTGTATATCAAGATGAATTTGCTGTTGGAACAAAGAAGCCAAGTAAATGCTTGTTTATACTGATAGGGTTGCAAGTTACACCAGAAGGATTTTACAATAAGTATGAGAGTTGTTATGAAGACTGATGTCTGTTTGCAAGTCAAATAGATAGATCACATGCCTGAATATATGAGTATAATTTAGGTATCCATTTGCATGTTAAGGTTTAGTTGATGCCTAATGGATAAGGGACTGGTCAGCTTGAAGGATGCATGTTCTCTCTTGTTGCATACTTGGGTTATGCTGAGATACAAATCTTAATCGAATATCTTTCCTTTGTATTTAAGAATAAAAAAGAGTTTTCCCTCACTTAGTTTATCAGGTTCATGCGCTCTATTAAGTAGCTATTTCATCCATGGATGCTTGCATAAACATAGAAGATTAAGGGATTTTATCTATTTTCCAAATTTAGTTGTATGCCTTTACACTGGTACCATATAAAGAGTCTGAGGTCCACCCACCTAGGTCTAATAGAGCCCGAAGAAGAAGAAGGATTTATCCTTATAGTTGGCCCAAGACTGCAATCAAGTGCACCCATCATAGGAATTTGCTAACCTTAGATGTATTGGTTTGGTTTCTTGGTTATTTCTAAAAACTGTTCAATCATGAGCCAACACAATGGATCCTTGATTTCTTCCTTCATTCTTGATAACAATTACTTGATCCACATTATGTTGGAACAATGCAACAACATATTTTTCTTCTATTGTAGACTAAGAGATACAATTATGTTTTTTTCTTGTCCATAATATTGGTCTCTTTCCAAGAAAGAATGCTCCTCCATTGGTGCTCTTCCTATCATCAATGCTTCTAGCCCAATCTGCATCAATAAAGGATTTCAACTTGAAGTTTCCTCCTTTCTTGTACCATAGACCATAGCCTTGAGTGCCTTTTAGATATCTCATGATTCTTTTGATTTCCATCATATGATTTTCTTTGGGATTTGCAAAAAATCTTGCAACTATACCAATTTCTAATGCAATATCAGGTCTTGTGTGAACAACATACTGAAGTTTCCCAATCATGGATCTATAGGTAGTCTGATTTACCTCTTTTGAATCATCATTTTTGGATAGTTTATGTCTTATAGACATGGGTGCTCCAACTTGTTTGGAATCTTCCATTCCAAAGGTTTTCAATATATCCTTAATATATTTTGATTGAGTAATGTAAATGCCATCCTTCATTTGATGAAATTGTAAACCAACAATTTTTTTTTTATCTCTCCAAACATTGACATTTTCAAATTCTTTCCTCAGTTCTTCAAAGACTGACTTGCATAAGTCATCATAACTTGTGAATAGGATATCATCCACAAATATTTTTGCTAACAAAATCTTGTTCTATGGTCCCTCCTCAATATATAGACTACTATTATAATTTTTTCTTTGGAAACCAATCTTTACCAAATATCCATGTAGTCTCTCATACCATGCTCTAGGAGCTTGCTTCAAACCACATAAAGCTTTGTGTAACTTGCAGACCATGTCTCTTTTATTTGGATCAACGAAATCTTCAGGCTAATCAATGTAAACTTCTTCTAGAATTCCATTCAAGAAATCTAATTTTACATCCATTTGATATACTTTGAATCCTTTAAATGCAAAATATGCAAGCAATATTATGACTCCTTCAAGTCTAGCAATAGGAGAAAATGTTTCTCCATAGTCTATACCTTCTTCATGAGAGTATCCTTTGTACACTAGCCTTTCCTTATTCCTTGATACTTCTCCATTTTCATTCAATTTGTTTTTGAATACCCACTTTGTACCAATTACATTTTTGTCCTTGGGTCTAGGAACAAAAGTCCAAGAATTGTTCCTTTCAATTTATTCAGTTTCTTCATTCATTGCCATAATCCAATTTTCATTATTTAATGCATCTTTAACAATTGTAGGTTCAAAATCAATAAGCAAACATGTACCTTTTAGTTTGTTCATTGTCATTGTGCCTCCTATCTAATATCCCATAATTTTCTTAGGTGCATGATGCCTTCTGACATATCTAGCAAGTATAGGTTCCTTCTTTCTAGATTCTAGACTTGTTTCACTTGATTCACCATGCTCAAAGGTTCTGTGAATTTTTGAACTCTACTCTATTTTCCTTGTCTAAGACTTGGTTCCTATAGTCTGTGACTCGAGTTCTTCTTTCTAGGACTCAATTCAAATTGTCTCCAAATTGGGTTGCTTTGGTTGCAACTTGGGTTTCACTACAGACTTGATCTCCTCTATCTAAGACTTGGTTTCCTCAATCTGTGCTAGAAAACATGTAGTTTTAGTGAAGTCTAGTTAAAACAAATTACCTTTTTTTGATTACCAGTTCCAACAAGGTTTCCTTTACCATCCAGAAGCCTAGCCTTCCCATTCATGAATTCTACCTTGTATCCATTGTTGTTCAGCTATGCCACACTTAGAAGAATGTGTCTTAGTCCTTCAACCCAGTAAGCATTGTCACATTTGAGTTCATCAGTTAATGCAATGCATCCTTTTCCCTTCACATAACACAATTCATTGTTTCCAAATTTAACACTTCCACCATCATAGTGCTCCAAGTGTTCAAACTTCATTTTATCACCAGTCATGTGATGAGAATAACCACTATCTATTATCCATGTGTCATTCTTGCTAATATGAGAAATAAGTACCATCTTTTCATTATCCTCATCATCTAATTCATCTTTAATAGCAATATATACCATTTCATCATCATCATCATTGTTAGAATTTTTAACAATATAACAAGATTTCTTACCCTTTTCTTTGTAGCTCTTGAAATCTTTCTTTCCTTTGAACTTGCTAAATTTTCTATCATCTTTGCTTTCCTTGTTTGGACATCTTGCAACAATGTGACCAACTTCTTCACAAGAGAAACAAATCAATGGAATTTTGCCTTTATATTTACCTTTGCCTTTATGTAACCTTCTTACAAGTAAGGCTTCAATAGCTTCAAGGTCATCATCTGAATCTTCATCTTCTTCACTATCACTTAGTTTTCCTTTTGAGTTTCCTCCCTTCCTATCAATAACTTTAGTTTTTCTTTGAATGTTGATTCTATGTTCCAAGAGCTAGGAAGATAGTTATCAAAATTATCCAACCCAAAAGTTGTTAACCTTCCCACTAGTGCATCCAAAGTTATATCATTTTTGGGATCACATCTCATCTCTTGAATAACTGAAACTCTAATTTCATAAATAGGAAGAAGAGTTCTTACTACCTTTCTAACTACTATCACATTATCTATTGTTCCTCCTACAACTCTAATTGCACCCACACTTGGTTTCACTGTATTTAGCAATGCTTTAATTTTCTCTCATTTTCATCTGATTAAATTAGCCTCTTAAATTGTCTACTTTGGCTTTGCTCACATTATCATCTCTTAGCCTCTTAGCCTCCATAGGTCTTTTGCAGCTTATTCCACATTTCATGAGTAGTAGGAAAATCTTTGACTTCATCAAATTCAGAATAATTGAGAGAAGAAACAATGTCACTCATCATTGTGTTGTGATTCTTTTTATCCAGCATTTGATCCATAGTAAAAGTATTAGGAGGTGCCACATACTTGGTTCTCTAGGAAGTGTAGGCTTGTATCTCCAATGGTTCCCAAATCCAACTTCATGAGTTCTTGCAATACTTTGAAGTCATCTCTATTCAACTTAGGAATCTCTATTCTATAAGACATCTTGATCTTTAGCTTAGGTCCTTGAAACCTTTCCTATAAGAACCAACAATTTGATACCAATTGTTAGAAATATAAGAGGAGTAATTGAGAGGGGAGGGGTGAATTAGTTACCACTAAAAATTCTAAATCCCTTAGATGCCAAAACAAACTTCTTATCAATTCAAATACTTTCATAACTCGGTTAGAATTGGATATTCACTGTAATTTAGTTAACAAAGCAATCTTGAGATATTAATGTTTATTAACCTTTAGTAACTTAGTTGCAGAAAGATAAAGTAGTAAGAAAATAACATGAACATAAGAGACACCAAGATTTAATGTGGAAACCAATTTGGGAAAATCACCAATGTAACTAGTTACAACTTTTCACTCTTTCGAAGTGAGCCTTGTTAGGAGCCAACCCTGTTAAAGGTTACAAAACACATTGTAAGATGTGACCCTGTTAAAGGATTTGAATCACCTTGTTAAGAGTGGTCTTGTTAGAGGTCTTAAGACACTTCACTCTAGAAATACTGCCTTGTTAGAGGATTTACAAAAATGACTATTAAGTCAAATCTATTAAGAGATTTCTTCACTACTACAATTGTTAGAGAGTAATAATGATTGAACTAATTGACAAAACACCTGATTTGCAAATTCAGATCATTGTTCTAGTTTATCCTCTAGATCTTTCCCAATTAGAATATTCTTTGCAACTCCTTAAATGTTCTGCCCTTAATCAAACATCCTTCTTAGTTCACATCTACTTCTCTTTTACAACTTCCATATTTCAATCCATGACTTGACCTTCCATATATATGAAATCTAATGTCAAGTTGGATTGAATACCCTTACAAATAAATAAATAACATCCATTAAGTCAATTTGCATAAACCAAATAATAAACAAAGTTATTCTGTTGTAGGTCGGCTAACACTAAAACTGGGTCACTTAGTTAACACTGAGTTCCTTGGTAACTGACTTGACTTAGTTTATGCTAAACTCCTTTGGTAATTGACCTGCCTTGGTTTACTTAGGAATCCTTCAACAACCTCCCTAGCTCAGTTTGCACTTGATCACTGAACTTCGCTTCTTTTGAAATTTTGCTCGGTAGATACTGGAGTCTACTGTGCTCAGTTACAACTAGTAGTGCTCAGTTAGAGTATAACATTTGTGTAACATCAATGATAATATACAATTTAATAATTGTTATGAACATGATGCTAGTATCCTTAAGGGATTATAAACAAGATCTGACTTCTTAGACTGTCAATGGTCCAAAGAATGATCAAAAAATGATAAAGCCTCCTAGGTTGTTTGTAATCCAAATATGGATCAAAAGCTGGGATCAAGCCTCCTAGACTGTTAGTAGTGCAAAGAGATATCCAAAAGAATAACTAGGAATGATACATTCCGCTCACAATCATAATTTTTGTGTAGGATGCTTAGGATTTAAATTTTCATTTATATCATGACCCACCAAAGACTCCTTGTAAACTCTTTTTGAATTGTAATTTAGACAAGAATGTACGCAAAATCACTTGTATGCTTTCAAGGGCACATGGTTCAAAGTACAAATTCCTCATAAAGATGTAATCTTTTGATTATTTCTCTAAGTTTTGGGAGAAGATTTGTATGATCATTTTATTAGCTTGCTATCAAACTCCATCACAAGTTGGAATCAACTTCAACTTGTATTCCTTATGAGATTTTACATTTAGTAGATGATGCTTCACCACACCACTGATTTTAGAGATATATTTTACAAGTATTGTTTTGTATTACAAGATCTTGATTTATGGATTTCAAAAAATATGATACCCCATCACAATATGCATTTGGATAATAACATTATCTTAATTAATATATCAACCTTTGATTCAAATTTGAATCTTTGGGCATTTAAACTACAATTACATTATGACAATCAAATTCTATAAAAGGGCCATGAATAAATCATTTCAAAACTCTCGATAACTAAAGAATTAACAATAATAGATAACTAAAGAATTAACAATAATTTCATTATTTAGTCAACTTTATGGTTTTCTTTATGCAGTATATTTTATTTATAATTACAATAAATCAATAGGTTTGAATACCTTTTCAAGTTATCAACATCTCTTATGTGTGAAAACTTTATAAAATTATTTTATTCTCAAAATATTTTTCATCAATTATTTTGTAACAAGAAATGCCATTGAATCTTTATTGTTTATTTATAGTTGTGATAACCTTTGATGAAACATAAGATGGTTTTTGATGTTTCGCTACAAATCAATGTGTATAAAAAGACTTTTTACCTCCTCTTTCAAACCTTTTATTTATCTTTTTAAAAAAAAATAAATTAAAATTTAAATAAACTCACCAAAATATTGAATATCAAATGGGTAAAGTGTTATAATATAAATAGATTTAATTTGATTGCATATAAAATACCATCTATTTAGTGTTGAATCTATAAATTTCATAATTAAATTTAGACATAAATGTATTTATAGATTCTCAGCACAAGTCCAAGTCCCTTTGTGAAATAGTGTCCACAACAAACAACTAAGATATTGTAGGCAAGAGCCCACAACACAACGATAACTTGCGAGCCTCTTATGGGTTATGGGTTCAAGTCTACTTGAGCTAATAACATAATAATAAACACATAATAATGATTAATCTCAACAAATAATAATAACTAATCTAGGTGTTGGCTCATTACCTATAAAAAAAAAGAATTATACATATTGTGAACCAAGAATCAAGCCTTGGGATCATTCAATTCTACTTCATAATTTGATTTTCTCATGAAGGGAAGTAAAGTTTGTCATTGAATTTTATCTATGTGGATAGTGACTAACAATCATATCAATAGGCTTGGTGCTATAAGGAGCACGACTTTCCTAAGAATACAGAGGTAGGCATAATCTATGTTAGGTCTGGGTCTTGCGACTCTAGAGCTAGATTGCCCTTAGAAAATTACACGTGACTAAGAACAAGCTTAGAGAAACTAGCAACTTAAAAGTATATTTGTCCTATCTGGGAAGACAAAATTGAATTCTTGCATCCTCCCAATTGCGAAGAAAGGTCCTTTAGAAATATGTGCTGAAATAATTCAAAATATACAATGATATACATTATTCCCAAGAGCTTCACACATATACACAATTTTATATAAGACTAAAATTTAATGATTATTTATATTGTATCATATTGTCTAAAATTGATAAATAGAAAATATTTTTTAGAATAGATCAAATTGTGAGATTGCTAACATGATTCGAATGTGTAGTTTTTGAGTCAAACTCAATGAAGAGTGATCATCACAAGAATCCATCTTTAATACTACTAGATCATTTCACTTTAAGTTTAAGATATATATATACTCCCTACAAAATGCATTATTAATCAAATTTCAAAAATTTGAAAATACATTGAATTTTTTAAAAAGGAAATTTTACCATTTGATCTTCATGATCTGCATATTTTTGTTGTTATATAGCAAAAAAAATCATTGTATTTGTAAATCTGAAAGAAAAACATGTTTGATATTTATTTATTTTTTAATATGTTTTGGTGCATTTTGTGTCGAGATTAGCGAAGCGCCGAAAATGCACAGCTGACAAATGAACGTTTGAAAGTCATAGGCAAGTTTCGGACCTTAACATAAACATCTATGCCCAATTAGTGATAGACACAGATCCGTTCATGGCGATCTGGTGTGTGACTCTCTGCTTGCTTTTTGGTTTGTCTTTCACATGTGCTCACGATACCCAAGTTGGGACGTCTCGTGTGGTTTTCCAGGTTTAATTCTTTAATCGGACGTCATTTCTTCTTTTTTCTGCTTTCAGTAATATGTCTACAGTTCATTCATTAAGGATTGAATCAGAGTTTTCTGCCTTTTCAATTTATGCACGTAAGGAGAAAATATACACATCAAAGACGTTCACAATTAATTTTTTTAGGTTGTATTCTGATCTGCTGTTTTAGATAAATCTAGGACATATTTGCCAATCATATGCTATGGTGTATTTAGTGAATGCTATGAATGTGTCTTAGGGAGTTAGGTGGAATTATTCTTGCAAAACTAGATTGCAAGTGGAATTAAGATCCTGTTGTATTGCTGGGCGTTAGATATGATTCAAACTAATATGTTTGAGGAAACTGTTAAATCAATAGGTCATGGGAAAGAGGAAGGAAAAGAAGAAAACTGTTTAATCATTTGTAGCCGACTTTGTGTTTTCTATTGATTTAAGATGTTGCCCAAGGTTCGGAAACCATTTATACCTCTTGCTGGGTACTCAGATTTGAAACTATTGGTCGTATATCGTTCAAGGCGTGATGCCTCTGTTTGCCAGAGGACCTTTTTAACTGGGTTTTCTCTCCAGTCGGGATTTGAGCTCGAATATTAGAATAAGTGTAGAATAGGGTTTGAGCTCTGAGCCTCACCAGCTTAAAAAGAAAATTCAAGGAGGATGGTTGTACAATGTGCTGTACATTAATTTATGTATGGGCATTCTTTTCTAATAAGAAATTTGTTATGACTTTTCATGTTGGGTTAATTTTGGTGTCATGATGGCTATGCTTGAATTGGTGGCTTTTAGTAGGCTTTGTGATAGCCAGTGAGCTTTTTTTTCAGGGGGAGGCAAGTTGCACTGTAAAGGCACAGTAGTTGAAATGGTGCACCAGTCTACAGGCTGGAGACCTGTGAATGGGTTGTTAGAGTGAGACCTTGTCCATGTTTACGGTATGGCATCAGAACCATATGTTTGTTGTGTGTCATGGGAGCTCAATAGAAGTATGGCTTGAGAGGGAATGCTGGAGGTAAAAGTATGTTTTCTGGAAGAAAAACTACATAGTGACAATATCATAAGCAGTACAGGTCACAGACAAAAGACTGAGTCTGGAGGTTCCATGTTTACAACTCATGTTTGGGAGATAAATTGAGTTGAAAACTATAGATATTTGAATAATGTTGGGTTAAATAGTTAAAGATTATCAAACATTTGTAACTTGGCTAGCGATAATTTTGCACCTCAAAGCACTGGAGGCATTAGTTTGTTTACTCATGTAATGTGAACAGAGTGTAGGCATGTATTAGAGATTTTGAGCATTGCACTTGGTGGTCCATGTTTAAGACACTTATTTGGGAGTTAAATTGAGTGAAACTCTGTAGATCTTTTAATCATGTTGAGTAAATAAAAAATTATCACGTGTTTCTAGCCTGGTTAGTCAGAGACTCTGCATTTCAAGCCAATGGTGGCATTGACTGGGCTGTTGTGTGATGGGTGCAGAGTGGAAGTTTGAGGGGTGTTTCTTGATTCATACCCAAATAACAAGTAAACTCATGGGCATTGGGATTGTCAAAACTCTGAGTATGTCTAAATGAATACTTCAGTTGACATTAGTTTGGTTGTAGTTTGGATGCCAAGTGAACACAGTGTGCCTAAGTGACTACTTCAGTTGACATTAGTTTATGGGTGTGTATTAGAGATTTTGGGAATTGCACTGGCTGGTCCATGTTTAAGACACTTACTTGGGAGTTAAATTGAGTGAAACTCTGTAGATCTTTGAATCATGTTGAGTAAATAAAAAATTATCATTTGTTTCTAGCTCGGTTAGTCAGGACTCTGCTTCTCAAACCAATGGTGGCATTGACTGAGCTGTTCTGTGATGGGAGCAGAGTCAAAGTTTGAACCAGGGCTTTGGATTTTTGCCCCTTTTTAATGGGGCATTTCTTGGTTTATACCCAAATAGCAGGTAAATTCATGGGTATTGGGATTGTCAAAGTTTGAGTGTGTCTAAGTGAGTACTTTTGTCGACATTGGTTTGGTTGTAGTTTGGATGCCACCAGACTTTGTCAACCTAAAGATAAGTAAAAGTAGTTGGAGCAGCATCAGGGAACATCGTTTTTTAAGTGTAATTAGACTTTATATAATTTTAACTAATAGTCCACAGAATCTTCAAACTGAATCAGCCTATGTTTGATCTATTTTGCATTAGAATCAATGTTGTTTTTCCTGACATGTTCTGAAATTCATCATGTTACTAGTTAGTTTGTATCACTATGCGTGGTACAATATCAAAAAGGATCTGATGAGCTATCATTTACTGTTATTTGCAATCTTGCCCAAAATTGTTTTTACATCTGCTTTAGTTCATCCAGTGTCTTGACTCTGGTTCAGATAAACCAGTGCTACTCCAATTCCTAGGCCGGGACATGCAGTTGAGGTTTCACGGAGAGCAAAGAAATTCTCAATTATTAATGTTGTATATGTTGTATCCTTCTGATATTAATGTTGAAAGCATGGTATCTATACCTCATGATGTTTTAAACCATAATGCTGTATACATTCTCTGATTGCATGTAATCTTGAATCTCAAGCCAAATGAGATATTCAAGGTGGTCATATAATTTAAAACAGATTACATATTCTGTCTATTTGATTTCAGTTTGTTACATTGATCTGCCAGTGAGGCATTCTTGGTTACGATAGAGACATTATTCATTTGCTAATGAGGCACATTTAACTCTACGTGAGAAAATAAGAAGCCATTGAGGCTCTATAAATATTAAATAGTGAGTTGACTTATAAGCCAGCGAGGCATTTTGAAGTAGTTTTTCATCCCTACAAGGGTTCTGCTCATGAAAAACATTGTGTCATTTGATTTTGCATGAGCGCCATTTATCTTGTTAAGTTGATCTTTCTGCATCATTTCTTTTAGTGATTTTATATGTTGTTTAAGTTTCATTCAATAAGCATTGAAAAAGAAGTTTTGCATTATAGAACACTGATTAACCTCCCCTCTCAGTGTTCTCCTTACTTCAACAAGTGTTATCAGAGCCATACACCTTTCCATAAGTCTAACAAACTTGGGGGATTCTTGGCAGTGGAGTACTAGTCATGGCTGTTGAATGTTGTCTCAATCATGCTCTGTTAAATCAGACTTTGAAATTGATGTTGATTTTGCAATTGATTTTGTGGGCGAGCTAAAATGCATAGTAACACGGGGACGCGTCCCCCCCCTTTTTGCCCGACGTCTCGGAGACTTCAACGCACCGGAGACTTGGGGACTCCGTCTCCCCGTCCCCAGCGGTGCCACTAGATTCCACCACCTCCACCGAGGATGGGGGACATCCTGCTATTCACTATTTGCAAATTCAACTATTTATGTTTAATGTTCGATGTTCCAATTCAATGCAATGTTTCAAGTATTCACTCTTTTACATCTTTACATCCTATATTGCAATACATATTTTCATAACTAACATTTTTAAATACCATATGCATAGATATATACACCCCTCTTGTCCCCTGCCGCCGTCCCCCCACCGTCCCCCCGCCGTCCCCAAATTAAGGCCCCTCTGTCCCCCCGTCCCGGAAACTTGTCCCCCCGTTTCGCCGTCCCCCCGTCCCTCAGGGTGGTGTAACTATGCTAAAATGTGCTCTTAGTGAAATAAAGAAACTCAAAAGTGAAGTCATGGTTCAAACTTGTCAAGCCCAAAAGGATGTCCAAAAGCTAATACACAAAATTAGTAAATTGGAAAAATGAATTGCAGATCAATGTAACATACACTTTTTCTGGGTGTTAATTAACAACTAATATATTCAAATAAATACAGTTATTACTTCATTTTCATAGGAAGACAATTAATTCAGTTACGTTCATGTGAATGAGATTAACGGTTACAATCAATTAAACGAAATTTCATAACTAACAATTGAAAACAACATCAATGAATTTACTAGGGAAAGCAAAATCTACATACCATGGAATTTTGTAAAACCGAAATGAATCTACGAATGCTTTTGCAAACACCCACGTTAGTCCATAAATACCACTTAGGATCAAATGACCATTACCATCCAATACCACTATATCAAAATCAAATGACGATTTCCATTAAATACCACTTATATTATCAAATGACGATAACTATCAAATACCACTATATCAATTAGGGCATTACATACCGCTGTATCAATTAGGGCATCAATTACAATTGGATCATTTAGGGCATTAGATACCACTATATCATATGGGGCATTAGATACCATAGTATCAATTAGGGCATCAATTACCATTGGATCATTTAGGGTGTCAGATACCACTATATCATTTAGAACATCAGATACCACTGTATCATTCATTCTCTTCCTATTGCTAACTATTACCGATAAATGTTTGTATGCTCAACTTATCTTTATCAGATGCACGTCCCGATATCTTGTGGAGAGGGAAACATTGTCAGGGGCTTAACCACCCAACCTCGGACCATAACTTATTCCCACGCAATCTCTAAATAGAAAGGCCCTCCCTACTTGCAAGTAGACATGGAACAACTTAACTAGCCACTGAGCATCTTGGTACAAGGGTATCATTCCCACCGCTCAACTAAGCATAGGTTTTGAATATGGGACTACCATGAGCCGACTCTTGATGATTAATATCTCTTTTCTTTGAGCTTACAATTATTATTAAGAATGGTTCATTTCTTTTCATGTAGGAAATAATTCTATGGCACAATGATTTTCATCTCACCCTTCATCTCAGCCAAGATGGCCCTCCTGGATGAATTTCTGGTTGCATGCTTAAGTGTTCTTTCTGTATTATAATCACAGTCAAATCTTATGTCCTATTCGGACTTATCACAGTATTATGAAGCGAACTATACTTGCATCTTATTTTACTTGTTGTCCTTAACTCACGGACTAAAGAATAGAGGTCCTTATTTTGAAGATATTTTACAGATTTGACTAAGCAAAAACATGTATCATTATGCAGTTAATTTTCTAAGTGGGAATCATCAGCAAACAGTCGTATTTCATTATTCAAACTAATGGTTGTACCCTCCTGTGGACATCAGTTGGATTTGAACCAGGGTTTGCCATTGAATTTGGCAATCTGATTCGCTATCACAGCTTCAAGAAATAAAAGTCTTATTCACTTACATATTCACCCAGTGGGTTACTGTTTGTACTGCCCGAGTCATGAAAAGGCTTCAAGTTTAGATGCATATATTTCAAAGACCACATAAGAATTCAAACATGATAAGTAAACCATGATTTGGATTGTGCTCCGCTTGGAGTCGTTTCATACAATTCGCTGCCGTGTTCTATCAACCAAGGTGCACAACAAGCATCACTTCCAATTACTCTACTCGGTGTCTATATGAACTCAAAATGTAGGAATAATTCATATCAAATAGATGTAAGAACTACGACTATAGTTCAGAGAAATAGTGATGCAAGAAAAGACTGTAATCTATGTTGCCAAGGGTTTGTGCCTTGTAGAACAAATGTAAACTCAAACAATTTCGAGAGGAAGAAGACCCACTTCCTAGGCAGTGGAAAGAATAGTAAAGAAAGGTTATATGCACATTAATAACAAGAAGAGGGTGGCGGTGAGAGTTACAAGTGTAAACAAGAAGTCATCGGCCCCAATATTTAAAATGGCCAACTCAAATTATAAGGCCTGGTGAAAAAAATTAAATAGAATATGAAAGGTTGCTATGCATGAAATAATATTAGACCACTGCCAAGGTTAAAGAAATAATACTGTCTTAGTATTTAACATCATGGTATCTATAGATACCTATGTATGTATGTATGCATATACGTGTACATGTGTAAACCCCAACCATATATTTCTTTCGTATATGCCAAATATCAAGTATGCGCGTACGTACTTACATATATAAAGTTGGTTTATGTATGTACGCATATACATGTATAGATATGTAGGTATCATGATGTCGATATGATAAGACATGATTATACATTAAAAGGCTCCAACCAATAACACAATTACAAAGGTACAAAATCGTTCAATTTGCAATTCATGCTTAGTAATCTCTTTTACTAGTAAATGATATGTGATTTAACAAGTTAGCTCATGGTCGTCCAACGTACACTCTTGCCTGCCTAGTTGTTATCCTTAGCCCAGGTGGTTTATGGCTTGTACCTATTTGCTCAGTGATGGCGGTGCCCCTCCATGCCCAATTCCTTTTTGGCAATGTTTCCCCCCTTCGACGTGCTCCTGCAAGGGAATTCTCTATGATTATATTATATTCCTCAATATAATGACAATTTACCATAACAAATTATTATTCATAAACCATCATCCCACTTCTCATGATGATAACCAATTTTCTAAGATTTCAAGATAACAATATAATAGTATCATAATGATTAACTAGCATGTCATCTTCATATGAAACTATAACGATTAACCATCTTACCATTCACATGATTATAACAAATATCAACTATCCACTGACTTCACATGACATCTCAATGGCTATATGAACATTTAAAATTAGGTCAAAAATTAGGATATAACAATCAAAAACTCCAACTTGTAGAAAACAAGAAATATTTTATGGCAATTGAAGAAAAAATGGAAATTAAAGAGGAGAGTCCTATTATTGAAGCAGAGATTGCTCCTTTAAAGGAAAAGCTTAATAGCGATGAGTTGGCAGAAATCTCAAGACAAAAGGGCAATTCCAGTTTAGAAGGCCAATGTCATAGTACTTGTGTTTATGTTGATAATGCAAAAGATAGGTTCATTGACAGAAAGAGTAACTTTTTTAATCATAGCCTACATTTTTTTAGTCACCACTTCATTTGTAGTCAATTTGGACAGAGGCAAATAAATGTAAGGTTATGGTTAGAATGGGGCCTAGTTTTGTTAATGGAAATATTTTTAATTTCTTGAATAAATTGAAGTGCCATAACTGTGGGAATTTTGGGCACATTGATTTTTTTTGCAAATTAGTCTTGCAGCAAAACAAAACTAGTGGATATCACAAGATTATCTTCTAGAACTTATAAAACTAAGTTAATTTGGAAACCAAAGGTTGAAGCTATGGTTGTCTAAACTGTTCTACATGATCAAAAGAGAGATTTTGGGTTGCTGATAGTGGTGCTGTCACCACATGACTAGTGATAAGAGCAAAGTTTGTGATATTGCTATTAGGATTCAACTTTGTAGTTTTTGAGTCAAACTCATTAACCCATGTTTCATGAGTAGTGGTTTTATCCAAACCCATCTCTCATGACAATGAATAGAAAATTTATCACTAATTGGATCTAGGTAATAAGTACTACTCCAGCTCGAGTGCACTTAACTGTGGAGGTTTCTCCATGGCTAAACCCACTCTGCTTGCAACCCCATTTGCAAAACCTTCACCAAGTGTTGTGCCTTATGAAACATGGGTCAATGAAACATGAGTCAATGAATTTGACTCCAAAACTACACTGTTGAATCTTGATAGCAATATCACAATTTGACTTGCTGTGGAAAATATCTCCTACTTATCAAGAGCAAAGTATGTCAATATTGAAGATTTCATTGGTGCCTTAGTTCAATTCGAAAATGATCGTTGAAATTTAATAGAAGGAAAAGGCACCTCTTGGAGAATAATCTCCTGTTCATGGTGTCTACTATGTAGAAGGTTTGATTCACAATCTACTCATTGTAAGTTAAATCTGTTATAATGGTTTCAAAGTTGTGTTTATGCAGTAGGCTGTGAAATATGTTAAAGGAGTGGAAAGATCGTTGTAGCTGACTTTAGAACAAATGGAAACATTTACAATCTTCACGAATCCACAAACAATGTTAAAGAAGGAAATGTTTGCTTCATGAGTCAAGTTGAAGAAAGCAAACATTTGCATAGAAGATTTGGGCATATTAATTATGGTAATCTTATTAAAGTTAGTTAGAATCAAAATGTTAGAAATGTGCCAGTTATTTCTAATCCAGGCAGCACCATGTGCAAAGAATGTCAAGAAGCAAACAAACTACGGTCAGTTTTTAATGAAAGGCATTTTCCTATACTAACCCTTTACAGCTTACTCATTTTGACTTATGTGGTTGTACCAGGACAAAATCTTTGAACCTTGTAAGATATTTTATGCTTTTTATTGGTGATTATACTAGAATGACCTAGGTGACTTTTCTAAAACATAAATCAAAAGCTTTTGAAAGGCTCAAAATATTTAGGAAAATGGTTGAAAAAGAATTTGATCTGAAGATTATTTGTCTTCGATCAGATAAAGGTGGAGAGTGCACTACATATTAGTTTGTGGAATATTGTGAAAAACATGATATGGAGAATACACCTCACATTAGTTTGTGGAATATTGTGAAAAATATGGTATTAAAAGGCAATATTCAGCCTCATGGACACCACAACAAAATGGTGTAGCAGAGAGGAAAAACAAAGTGTTAAAGAAATGACAAGAACGATGCTTCAAGATGCAAAAAATAGCTATTGGTTATTGGAAAGAAGCAGTACGCACTACTATATACTGACTCTAGTTAAGAGCTAAAAGTTTCAAACCAAATTTATTCCTTATGAACTATGGTATGGCAGATCTGCAAATATTGGGTATTTCAAATTTTTTGGTAGTAAATACTTATCATAAGAGATGATGACAGTTTAGGAAGTTTTGATTTTTGCTGTGATTATGGTATTTTCTTAGGCTACTCTACTCATAACCAAGCCTATAAATGCTATAAAAAAGATTTAAAAGATTAGTTGAAAGTACTAATGTAAAAGACTGCAAGTTGATGAGATGTTGCAGCCCTATGTACAGCAAAATGAGGATAACGAAGAAGTTCATCCGCCAAAAGTTGATGACAAATCAGAAAATGAAGAGGAAGAACAGGAAAATACTCCTAAAACACATGAAGCATCAACTACAAAGATCTCTTTAAAAACCATACAATGAAATCATCCTCAAGAGCAGATTATTGGGGATAGAACTGCTGGTGTTTGCACCGGAAGGAAACTTGCAAATGCAAGTGATTGGATACACTTGTGTTTGATTTCTCTTTGAACTTATTGCATACAAATATAAAGTTGTTAGTAAACAGTTTTGCCTTTCAATAAGAATTACAGAACATGACTCAATACACCCGAAAAGAAAGACAAAATATACTAACAGATGGATAGATTATCATTTTATTGATAATCCTCCTTTGAATTGAGAGGTACAGCTCCCTCACAAATGATATTCAATGAATGTGATACTTGGTTATGTCTTTAACCTGAAGACACGAAGGGTTTTTCAGACATTCATCCATCAATATGGAATAAATGCGATCAATAGATTGCTAAACTAGAAATGAATGAAAAAACTAGTAAACAGCCACATGACTATCTACTATGTTTCCATATTACAGAGAAAATTGAGAAAGCTGTGAACATCTTTATGCAAAAATGTGAATACATAACCACAAGACTACATATATCACATTAGACATAGTAATAAAGAACTGCATCTAAAATAGAAATAAAAGGACTCCAAAATCCTTTCAGATCAGAAACACAAATGTATATGATTGTAAAATCTAACACACTTATGTCCCTCTTTATTTCAAAGACATGATAAAACAATAATAGTATTGTTCCATCCCCTTATCACAGTCAATCTGCATAAAATGAAACTGCTTCCTCTGTTACAAAATAGAAATCTCTTCTCCCTGTAGCAGCAACTATAGAACTCCTCCTCCAGAAAAAGAAGAACCCCTCTCTTATTATTCTCTGTACTATTTATCTTCTCTTTCTGTCCATTCTTTTTTAGTTTGAATAACTGTTTCTTGAAATTGCTCCCAACCTTTCATATTCCACTGTCCATTATTGAGTAAGAGTGATGTATCAAAAAAAAAAAAAAACATAATGTTTAATAAACATTATGATATTGCTTACATTCGTCCAAACTCCTCTTATGGACACCTGTCACTATAAAAATGAATGGCATGTGCATGTTGGACAGGTGGCGTATGCTGGTTACAGATTGCAATCATAATCCTGTAACTGTCATTAATATACTGCCGCACTCAAACAGTCATAACTTTTGATCTGTCAGGAATTCTGCAAAATGGCTTGGAGGGAATTTAGATAACTAGGTTTCCTCAAACATATCCGAAATTCAACTCAATCCAACGGTTGGATTAAAATCTGTGGGCCCCGTAACATGACTGTTTTTCTGATTGCAGAACATTTTGCATTTGCTGGTATGTTGACAGACCCGCATACAGTCCATCATAACTTTTGACTTTGACCAAATTTTGAAAATCGCTTCGGTGAAGATTTAGAAAACTTGATTTTCTACAACATATAAAAAATTGAGCAAAATCCAACGGTGGGATAAAAAGTTATGCTCCCCAGATTGTGACTATTATTTTAATGCAGACAAAAATCTGTATTACAGGCTGTATTAAAACTGACAACAATATATACACCAATACCTGCACTTGAATCTCATGTTGGAATTTACTTGTAAGTTGCACAAGAGCCTGCCTATTATGTCTCCACCATAAATGCCCATATTCATTTACGAATTTATCAAGCGCTTGGAAAGCCAAAACATATTACTTATAATGAAATAAGGCCCAATTTTGAATTCATATCCTCCATTATCATCAATGCATCTTTCATGGCAGATAACAATGATTTCCTTTGACTTCCATCTCATCTCATTATCCACCATCCTCTTCTGGCCTCGGGTCTTAGACTTGGAACCTTAAAACGGGGTCTGAGCTTGATTTTGAATTTGAGCCACACATTCCAACTGCTGAATCTGGGTCATTGATTTGTGAACTGCATACTTGAAACTGTCCATGAGCTTTGAACTTAAGAACGGTGGATTCTTTTCAGGCTTCACCATTTCAAATACAATTTTGAAGCTCCCAATCTTGATTGAATCATAATGATTCTCAAACTTCTGATTGCTAGGGCTGAAACTGAAACTTTGAACTGAGCACTGCATTTTGCACCGATTCCAACATAAACTCGAAGTTGAAGTTGAACGGACCTGAAACTTCAACTTCAACTTCAACCTCATCATATGTTAATAGGAATGCTGACAAATAGGAGAATGACTAGCCTGTTTTTAACATTTTGTGCTAATGACAGAACTTGAAGTTGAACTTGAACTGGCTAGAAGATTCAACTTCGACTTCAACACTCGAAAGTATATTATGAACTCACTGAACTTGAAGTTGAACTGACCCGAAGGTTCAACTTCAACTTCAACTTGGGCACTCCCATGACTTAAATGTTTGACGTTAAGGCTGAAGAAAAATATAAGTGTAACAAAAGTAATGCACTCAACACCAAATACAGAGAGAATTCAATGGCATTTCATTCATCAATGATCATCATATACAATAGTGCTTTCCACAATTCCATATCTCACTCAATGAAGAAAGTTCATACGCATAATGTCTGATGGGGTGCGAGATGAATTGTCGCACCTGCTCAACTCCCTTGGTTATGTCTAACTGTTTAACTAACCAATTTTCTCGACAACATCATCCCCCCAAAAAGAAAATTGTATCCGAACGACAACATACAAAATGTTCGGGATGGCAACAACAAAATGGGAATGATGACAGCTATTAATTAGTGACTAAGAAGAAGAAGAGGGGGGAATAGGAAGTGTCCCTGAAGAGGATGCCAACTAATCTACAGTAGAAGAGGTGGGCTGAACCATAGAAGACTCCAATTGAGCACATAGCTCATGAACCTGTGCAATTCGTGCCGTGAGCTTGTGCTCTGCAACTGTTTGAAGGTCTAGGGTGGATTTCACCATCAACGTAGCCTCTTGAAGCTCTCTCTCCTTCTCTTCAATCTCCTTAACTCGGACCAGGCTAGACTCTAAAGTTTGTCTCTCAGTACTAGCTGTTGCCAATTGCTGCTCCAACGAGGCTATCTCTTTGGCCAACTTGTCCTCAATAGCCATGTGTGTTGCCTTCTCGACCTCCATCGCCTGGGTACCTTGAGCTAAGTCTTGCTCCACTGCCTCCAATTTGGTGGTTAGCTCCTCTCGAGCTCTCTGTATATCCACCAATGTAGCTCATGTTCAGTCGAGACATACTCTGAACACCTCAAAGCATAGTACCCCTCATGGAAAGCCTTCTCGATCTGTTGTTGGCGTGGGAGTAACCCATGTCTACAACATCTCTAGGGTCTCCTCAGTGGGCATAACCCTTCTCAAAACATTTTGCAAAAGTTGGGGACATTCTTGTCCTACAAAGGTAAGGAGACACTATAAGTCCAAAGTCACACCTGTTAAGGCTCGAGTCTCTGCGACAATCACTATCCTACATCCTTTGGTAACCAAATTTGCTAAAGACGCCTCCACCTCATCTTCCTCCAATTGCATCCCTACCTTGACCAAATGCACAACCTTACCCACCGCTGAGGTCTTATCCACCTCAAGCACAACTAGCTCGGTGCCCAACTCTTTTGTCATATTCTTGTCTATAGGTGAGTGCTCAACCTCTACATCCACTATCTTTGGAGGTTTCTCTCATTGGGGAGACAAAAGTATGACATCGACTGATTTCGAAAGTGACATTGCAAATTGCTTCTTAAGCCAAGAGCTCATGGTTGTCTTCGAGGGACCTACTTGAGGGTCGTCTAAGAGCTCAGTATTAATAGTGACTACCGCATCAAACCCTACTATCTCCAGACGAACTTGGCCCTCTAGAATATCTTGTCTGCCTTGTTGCTTGCCACCCATCACATTCCCCTTCTCCAACCTTGCAACCTCTACTAGCTTTTCCATAGGTACCTTGGGAGGTCCCCTAACCACCTCCTATGTAGGAGGGGCCTTACCCTTAACAGTCCCAAGTGCTCTCGAGAGTGCTACGACCTCTACTCCAACTGTTGAATGCGCCATCCTCGTGGGAGTCAAATGTGTTGAGGACGATAGAAGAGACTGCACAAACTGAACTAACGGGGTGACTTCCATCTGAGTGGACTCCTTTGTAGAATCACTATTATCTGCCACCATGTTGCTACTTGAAAACTCTGTGGTGGCTTCCCTGCCACTGTCAACGTTGTCAAGGTCCAATTCCTCCACTGTTTGCCTATGTCTCTTTTGACTTGTCGTCCCTCCAGTATCCAGAGACCGCCAATAAAAGACAGAGGGCTCACCTACGACCAATTTTCCTTGGGGCATTAGACTCATCCACAGGCTAAAGGTGCAAATTGCACAAGTTAATGAGCTACGTGCTCGATTGGAGTCTTCTACGGTGCAGCCCGCCTCTTCTATTGCAGATTAGTTAGCATCCTCTTTAGGGATGCTTCCTATGCCCCCTTCTTTTTCTTAGTCATATATTCTGTAGTTATCATCATTCCCATTTTGTTGTTGCTGTCTCAGACATTTTATATGTTGTCATCCAAAGATGACTTTCTTTTTGGGTGGGATGATGTTGTTTGGAAACTTGGGTAGTTAAACAGTTAGACATAACTTAGAGAGATACACAAGTACGACAATTCATCGTGCACCTCCTTGAACATTATATGTATGAACTTTCTTCATAGAACGAGATATGAAATTGTGGAAAACACTATTGTATATGATGATCATTGAATGAATGAAATGCCATTGAGTTCTCTCCCTATTCATTGTTGAGTACATTACTTTCTGTCTATATGCAATAAGTTCCTGTTACCCCATGAGGGCAAACAAAGTTGGGCAAGAGAAATTAGATCAAATAGAGTAAAAACAAATCATTGGAACTTGTTCCCAGACCCAAGGATAAAATTATTATTGGGGCTAAATGGGTGTATAGAAATAAACTTGATGATACTCTTAGATTAAGGGTATTGATTTTGATGAGGCCTTTGCTCCTGTAGCTAGATTGGAGGCTGTAAGGATTTTGCTAGCCTTCACTATTTATAAAAATATCTTAGTGTTTCAAATGCGTGTTAAAACAACCTTTCTAAATGGTGACATCGAAGAAGAGGTTTATATGGAACAGCTTGAAGGTTTTGAATATGCAAGTAAAGAAGATCATGTTTGTGGACTAAAAAAGGCATTGTATGACTTATAGTTATAACAAGCCCCCAGGGCATGATATTCTAAATTTGACAAGCACTTACATGATTAAGGTTTTACAAAAGGTTGTGTTGATAACAACTTATATTTAAAAAATTAAAGGCAATAATATTCTTGTAGTTGTTGTCTATGTCGATATAATTATTGGAAGCAATGATGCTGATAAGTGCTATGAATTTCCATGAATTATGCAATCTAAGTGTGAAATGTCCATGCTAGGAGAACTATCTTTATTTCTGGGACTACATGTTTTTAAATCTGAAAAGGGCATCTTTATTTCTCAAATGAAATATGCTAAAGTGATGGTCTAAATATTTCAAATGGAAGAAAGTAAACCAGTTGGAACACGTATGGAAATTGGTTGCAAATTAAGTCAAGAAAGTGATTTACCTAATATAGATCACTTTATGTTTATACCTATAATAGGCAGTCTTGTACATCGAACTGCTACAAGGCCTGATATAATGCATTCTATATATTTGATAGCAAGATTTTCTGTGGTTTTCTCTCGTAAGGGTTTCTTTGTAAATATTATGTATTTTGTTTTTTACTTATGTGCATAATCATTGAAATTGAGTAGGTGGCACTATTTTGATTGATAAAGTTTAAACTGATAAAAGTTGCTATCAGCTCCCCACACCCCTCTTTCCCACCCACTACAAGTGTGTGCTCATCAAATGGTATCAAAGTTGGTTCCTTCAAAAAAGTCTAACCACTTGAAGGTAGACCGAGAGAGCAAATATGGTTGAAGGGAAAAGGAAGTAAGAAAAATGGAAATACCAAGAAGAGTATTGAAGAACACCCTTGGCAATAGAAAATGAATTCTTTGAAAGAAAAAACTGTCTTATGAGTAATAAAGGGATGAATTCTACATTAGTTTAATCATAAATGCATTTGTCTTCTTAGATTGGTTTCATTTTTGGTGATAATTCTACTCTTTTCTATATTTTATTGTTGATTGGTTAGTTTCTAAGTTGCTGATGTTGATGTTGATGTTGATGTTGATGCGGATGATGCAAGAATTGGATGTGTGGATGTGGAATTTTTTTTTGATTTGGCATATATACATATATACTATATGCAAAAAAATGCAAGAAATATACAAAAATAAACAGGGTAACCCGGAGACTCGCACCCCCTCCCACACCTCGAAGTACCCATCCCCGAGATGTCCTCACATTGGGTACTTGAGTACCCAAGCACCCTCACCTCTGCCATTTTGCAACCATGCTGCCGCTGAGATGGTTACTTGAATTTTGATTTCTGAATATTACTATTAGGTATGTAATATGTCACTATGTTGAATGTCAATGGTTCTTGTTCATGTTGCAATTTTGCCATGTTCAAGTATTTTAATTTGGTATGTTCTACTGAATTATTGAAACATCATTTCATAACTAGCATTTCAAGTTCTACATGTATACTATACAACACCCCTCCCTACCCCATCCTTCCCTTGGTGTCGTCCTTTGGCCATCTCCCCGCCGTCCCAAAAATGAGGTCCATTTTCCCTGCATCCCAAAACTCGCCTCGGCATCCTGCCGTCTTGAAGTATCCTAGTACTGGTGTTACACTGAAAATAAACCATTCCATAGTATGATACTTCACCATTGTGTAATGTCCCCATTTTTGCTAGCATTAGAGTTTGAGAGATTAGCCTATTATTATGATCCTCGTAGGCTAATTATTGTGGATAGAGGGTCTTCTAAGGCAGAGATTGGCTATGGGAGGGTGTTGTCTTCTTCACAATTCGGTATGTTTCAGTTTGATCTTCGTTTGACTCAGATTGGACTTTATTTCGGCTTAGTTTAATGTACCTGCTATTTATGGCAGGTTGGGTGATGATTGAGAGGGACCCTTTCTATTTTAGGAAAGTGCATTTGGTCACATGGGAAAATAACATAGTTACACCGCCTTGGGAGATGGGGGGACAGAGGGGCCTTGATTTGGGGACGACGAGGGGACGGCAGTGGAGGACGGGGGGGGTGGCAGAGGGAGCAGAGGTGTATATACTATACATATGATACTTAAAATGTTAGTTATGAAAAGATGTACTACAATTATACAATATAAGTACACAGATGTAAAAAACTTAAACATTGAACATTGCACTGAAGTTTTCAACTAGAATGTCATGATTCATGATCAAATAAGTTATAACAAACAAACAATGAACATTGAACATTGAACATCAGAAAAATAATAAATATTAGTCTATATATCAGTCTTCAGATCAATAGTATGAGTATCTAGATTCTACTGTCTAATAGTAATCAATGATCATATGAGTCATGACTCATGACATAAAGATGATTACAATAAGTATCATGTACCATGAATCATGATATCAAAATAAGTATATAATGCAAACAAAAACTACAATTCTCCAAGAGTCCAAATCAAAATGCCAAATCAATGATCAATGATCATCCCCTGGAGGTTGAAACTCATCACCACTGGAACTATCAGTCTCTCCAAGATCAAGAGCTGAAAAGGGAACACCAAGTAGCCCTGTGGCTGGATCTAAAGCATCCTCCTTATCAATCTGCGATGGCTCCTCAGGCTCTACATCCCATCGTGATGCTGGACTTTCCTTGTACACACTTGTGGTGCAGTCATTAATACGCAACACACTGTGTACAACCACTAGCTTCTCTGCTCTTTGAGAGGTAAGTCTATTCCTCTTAAGAGAGTGGATGAAGTTATATGTAGACCAATTCCTCTCAAAAGCTGAGGAACTAGAAACTTGAGATGAAAAATAATTGGCCAATCTAAGACTCAGGAATTAGAAGTTGAACAATGATCATTGAACAATGAACAATGAAAAGTTAAAAGTTGAGGAACTAAGTACCTGGGACAGCAAACGAATAGCTAGTGTGGTGGTTGTAGATTTTGGTCCATAAGCTGACCACCACAAAATGGGATCCTCTTGTGCCATAGTCTTGATATCCGCCTTTGCCGCTTGTTTGTAACCCCTAAGAGTAGCAAATTTGGTCCACTCAATGCAAACCTTAGTTGCTGTCTCAGGGTCATACATCCTATCTATGCACTTGAAGAACCCTTCCTTCACCTGAAAAAATTTAAAAAGTACAAATTATTAGCAAATAGAAGAATCAAGATACTAGTAATGTAAATGATATTAATTTATAAAATGATAAGAATCTAAGTCTTAAAGTGTTATATAATATAAATCACCTTATCGTCGTGAAGTGGTGTAACTCTACCAAGCCTAGTCATGTACCGCCTCGGATTCAATGCATATGCAGCCATGTGTAAGGGTGTGTTAAGTTTGTCCCATCTACGCTGAATAATAGGCCGAATGTGATCATTGTAGAAGGCTAATATGGGGTCCTTCTCTCGCACAACTGCCCTCATCTGCCCAAGCATAGAATCAATGCACTCATACACCTCTCCAAGTGTGGGCGCATCCCCATCTCCATACCTGATCACTTCGAAGACTGGCCTAATAATAGAGACAATGTATTTTGCATCGCTCCAAAATACATCACTCTTAACTATATCCTTCACCCTCATCCCCTGCTTTGACTTGGAACCATCCCACCTATTCCATTCATTCGTCATAACCATTAGTTGCAGTGGCTCCTGCAACTCAAGCATTCTCTCCAAGAGAATGAAATAGGATGCATATCTTGTCTCAACTGGCTTCAGGAACTCCTTGTTGGCGAAGCTCCCAAATAGTGCATGTGAGGTGTGGTGGTTGCAGATATACATCTGCACATCTCTAGCATCACTCACCACTCCCTTTATCCAACTAATCTTCCCCATGTCCTTTAGAGCATTGTTCATAGCATGCACACAACAAGGAGTCCACCAAATATGCCGATATGTGGCCTCAATAAGCCTCCCTACAGCTCTGCACACATGAGCTGCATCTGTCACTACTTGGACCACATTTTGTGGCCCAATCTCCTCAATGGCTTCCTGAAGAATCTGAAACTGAAAATCAACATCTTTTCGATGCCCTGAACAATCAACCGCCCTAAGAAAGAATGGGCACTCTGTACATGTGACTATGACATTGATGAGTCGACGGTGTCTAATGTCCATCCACCCATCCATGACAATGATGCACCCCGATTCCTCCCAAACAGCCCTCATGGTCTCCATGGACTCACTAATCTTGGCATACTCATCATCCAAGATTTTAGTCCTCAATTAGTGCTCACCTGGTGGCACATATGATGGTAATCCTGCCTTCGCTACTTTCTGAAATCCCTCCTTAAAATACGGAGACCGAGCAATGTGAAGTGGAACGCCATTGGCAAATAACATTCTCCCAATGCATGCATCTAACTTCTCTCTCGTCTGGGCTGCAAACAATTCTACTATAAGGTTGTTGTCACTAGACTGTGCCCTGCGTTTCCCCTTGCTCGTCTCAGCTGCTGCTACACCTATAGAGCTATAAGTAGAGGAAGGTGCAGAGGCTGCCCCTAGCAGTGAAGTAGATGAAGCTCTATGCTGTGGTCTAGAAGAAGACACGCGTCAATGCTGTTGCCCCTGTATTTGTTGCTCATGCACCTCCTGTATAGTCTGATCTGTTGCCTACCAGCCAAAGTAGTAGGCATTGGAAGGCCCAAGTCCTCTGGAACTCCCCAAAGCTTGTTGAATTCAATTCTAATCTTCAAGTTTTTGGATTCACCCAAAAACTTACATGGTTGGACACCTTTACCTGTCCAAAAGAGGAAGTGTACATTCACTCTAGTGATGCTACCATACCAATCTTCACCACAAATATTGCATCTCCACTTTCTTGTGCCACCTGTTCCTTGTCCGATTGTTATTCTAGTGGCAAATTGTTTTAAAGGAGATTTTGGATCAAACTTACCCCTAGCCCACTGTGCCAAAGTTGGGGAGGGGCAATCAGTAGATGGAGTACCAGATAGTATAAAACCAGTACCCATGGAAGTGGAACTAGTTTGGGCCCCTTGCTGATTTGGCCCAATCGGAATCGCAATGTCACTCTCATGGTCACGCCTCTCAACAGTGTCATCATCATCCTCAGCCCCAACCTCAGGCTCGGGCTCATATTCTGATTCATTGCCACTATCTGAATGAAATTCCATCTCATCATCACTATGAGTATTCATTGTGACACTGCACTTCACAAAATGAAAAAACAAAAATTAATAAAGCTAAATTAAAAAACTATAAAAGTAAAACATCAAGAATCTTAATCTATTATTGAAATTTATAATTTATAAATGATAATCATAACTATAACAAAATGAAACAAGTTAGAACCAAAGAACAAAAAATTGAAATAGGCAAGGCTTATTGTTTATTAATAATAATAATATAAATAAATAAATTTTAATTTATAAAATAATAAACAAAAAACTTTTTTTGTTATTTCTTACATACTGAAATCAGCTCAGAAAAGCCCAAATCCTACAGAATCATTGGAAGTCAATTTTCGTTTTATACTCTTTTTAATTTTTTTTCCCAAATATAGTTCAAAGAGAGTAGAAGTCGTCGGTTTAAACAATCGAATATAGACATTTCAAAGAGTCTAGAGATAATAGAGGTCGTTTAAACAAACAAAAACATTCATAAACATGCATTTCAAAATCATACAAATACGTTAGAAACCCTACCTTTTGCTTTAAAAACTCCAACAAGATTCGATAAACCTGGAACCACCCTCCTCTTCTTCTTTTTGCTCCTAGGCTCTCCTTTTTCACTTGCAAACACTTTCTTCACTCTTGCACAAACCTTTATCTCAGCTCTTCACTCTTCTTCTTCTTGCTGTTGCAAACAATGAGAAATGCAAATGTGAATCAAAATGAAGAATAAAAAGGTTTTAAACAAAGGAGGAATGGATGGGCCCCACAATCCAATACAATAAATAAGAAACATTAAAACATTTTAAAAATGAGTTTAACTTTTTTATTTTTTGTGTTTTTTTGCTTGCCGTGGGAGACGTCTAGGCGTCCCCCCACAATGAAGGAAACTCCTTGGCGTCCCCCCGCACCTGTCTCGGAGACGTCTCGCCATCTCTGGCGCTTTGAGTGGCATTGCCCGAAACGCCGAGACGCCGTCCCCCCGTCCCGGGGACGTCCCCGTCTTCGAGACGGCCCAGATTTTGAGGGGGGGACGCGTCCCCGTGTTACATTGGAAAATAATAGGTGTGACTCTTGTTTCAGACGATGTACTTCAAGGATAATTTTGCAAGGTATTATTATTCTAATGGACAAATTAATATTAAATCTTTAAATGACTTATTATAAAGTTATAATTTAATATTATAATTTAACATTATAATTTCACTTAAGTTGAGGGTTGAGTCATCACTGGAAGGGGCCCTTTATTTGATTAGTTATAGGCTTATGCCAAATAATTAATATAAAAGTGCAAGGAATTGTTAAATTTAAAAATTGAAGCCTCTTAAGTGAAAAGCATCTTCATGAAGCCATGTGCTAGAAAAATTATATATTAAAAGAATCTAATGGAAGCTCTAATGTTGGTGAAGCCAAGTGGATTATAAAAGGTGGTTTCATGAAGCAAATGAATCATCTGATCATTTAATTTGCTTTTGTGGTCTTGGTGAGAATTTCTTTGGCTGGTGATTTTCTTTGCCCTTGCTGAAGTATAAGGGTTTGATTTGGAGAGTTGAGATAAGCTGGTTTTTCGAAATCACTGCTGAGGTATAGTGATTGTTATATGCTGGTTATTTGTTGAATCTCCTTTGCTGTGATTATCTGTGGCTGGGAGATATTGTTCGGAGTTTTGGTTGCATTACCATTTGCAAATAGAGGACGCCGAACTGCATATTTGGGAATTATTGTGAGTATCTTCCAATTCTGTAACTACTGTATCTAGCAATAGAATTGTGCTGAAGTTATCTAAATTTTGCAATTAATAATTAAGGTGATTGTTTATGAGGGTAACTGTTACTGTGTGCTGGGAGATGGAGTAATTAAATAGCTGCCAATTAGAATTTATTATCACTGGTGGACGTTGACCATCTCTGATTCAGCCTGGGTGATTATTTAGTCAGATGCCATTGATAGAGGAAATTACTGGCCACTTTGAATTGTGGTACATGTGGAATGCAGTGAACTACTCCCATAGCCGCAACGTGGTGCTCTTTCATACTGCGATTACATTGTCAAGGCCTGTGGTTCATTTATTGAGGCCTGTGTTACATCTCAGTGGGGCTGCGTTGCATATTTGTGGGCCTGCGTTGCAACTTCCAAGGTTTGTGATCATCTGCTGGAGGCTGCGATCAAATTATATGCCCTGAGATTAAGTGCTAGGGTCTGCGATTTCAATATCCAGGTCTGCATTTGATATTTGTGCCTGCATTATGATGAGCCAGTACTGAAAAATCAAAGGAGGTGATTAACTTGCGTTTGACAGCCTATCGTGTCACTAGGAAGAGCTGCATATCCTCACAGCAGTTTGCATTTTAGAGATGGAGTTTACCAACATTGCCAGGTTCTGGAAATCTAGTAAATTGTTGTTATTGCATATTAATTGATGTGCTGACAGAACATACTGAAAAATTCTGCACCGGTGAATGCAAATTTTCCTTGCAATTTATTTCAAAGTTTATCTTGGCATTGCTCAATATTACAGTGGCACTCGATTATTTTCAGTATTTATTATTTAATTGAAAATTTCCAAAATTCGTAAAACCAAGAAACAACACATTTGAAAAATCAGAGTATGACTGCCAAGTGTTTGGTAAAATGCCAAATTGTTGATTATTGAAAGAAACTGATGTTGATTAAGCTATAACCGCTTGGGGTTATCACACATTGATAGTTCAACTTCAAACTTCACAAACACAAATATGACTGCCAAAGTTCAACTTCAAACTTCACACATTGATAGTTCAACTTCAAACTTCACAAACACATTTGAACTATCAGAGTATGACTGCCAAGTGTTTGATTAAATGCCAAACTGTTGATTATTAAAAGAAATTGATGTTGATAAAGCTATAACCACTTGGGGTTATCACACATTGATAGTTCAACTTCAAACTTCACAAGCACAAATATACAAATTGAAATAACTAATTAGTAAATTACTCAAGTTCAAGATTCGAATGCAATTTGAATTACAAAATCAAAACTTAGTTCATGATTCAATGTTGATCAATCAAGAATCAAGACTCAACATTCACTAATCAGATTAAGTCATTTAGAATCATAGGAATTCTATAAAAAATCCACATTGTCATCATCTCCTTCTGCAACAAAAAACAACTTTTAAGTCATTTTGGGCATTGGAAGAAAGGCATCAGGGCCTGTCGATGCTCTTTGATGTGTCCTGATGCTTCTTGGATGTGCCCAGGAAGCACATTCTGGCCTGTGGCTGAGCGCCTCCACAAGCATTGACAGGTCCAGAATGTGCTTCCTGGGTGCAGCCGGGCAGCATCCAAAAGCACTGGAGCACCAAAATGCTCAGTTACCGATTCGGCTTCTTGGAGGCTGGATGCGCAAGCGGATGCGAACGGGTGCTGGGGGCGGATGGGTGCACTGTGGGTGCCACCCGGCTGCCACTCATAGGCACCTGGATGCGGACAGATGCTTGTCTCAGGCATCCAGACGCTTCCGGGTGCTTGTGAGTGGCATCCGGATGGCACCCACAGGGCACTTGGGAGCATCCACAGGCTTCCTCACCCAGAAAAAAAAGATAAACATTTTTTGATATTTTTTAAACATGTGGTGTGGTTCTATTAGACTTGAATCATGAGTAAAATGAGTAAAATAATTAAACTAATGTAATGAAAGATAAGAGCAATACGATAGATTTGAACAACAATGAGACATTGATGCCTTAGAGAAACTCTTTGTGGGTGAAAACTTCAACCAAATAATACTATATGCTGAGTGCTTAAAAATGGCTTACAAAATTGATTCCATAGCTCCTTTTGAGTTGCAATAGGTTTCTTTGCAAGGGTTTCTTTTGGGCTGCTGTCTAGTTGAGCTTATATGGAAATGCATTTTGCAAACCTTTTCAAGTTTGAGAGCATTTTAATTTGCCATTTTGGTGACAAATAGTGAGAGGAAATTCTCTCTTCAAATTATTGGGCAGGATATTTTTTTAAATTAATCTATGCCTAAAATCTGAAACAAGTAAACAGATTGCAGATTTTGTAGCTTGTACAAATAACTTTTTAGGGGTTTTGCATATAGCAAAATACTTGAAAGAAACAATGTAGATCATCTTTTGATCTTGAAGGTAAGAATACAAGACTGAAATTACTTATCCAATTTCTTTGTATATATATATATATATACACGCGCGCGTGCATCTGCATCGCATATCCGTTTTCTGCATCCGCATCTGAATTGGTAACTTAGCCAAAATGTATCCACATCAGAATTTGGATGTTCTAGGAGAGGATCGTTATCTGAGGTTAATTTTCTAAGGGATAGACTGAAAGTGTTTTGGTGGTTGATAATAATCTTTGCTTTATTTATATCTTGTCATCAAGGGATCATCTAATTTGTGATATAGGACACTATTTGGTAGTGTTTATAGATTCCTATTTACATTATTAATCTTGACTATGATAGATTATAGTGGCTTCAATACTGATGGAGTTATTTGTGTTTCAGTATCTTAATCGTGCTAGTGGTTTCTGATACATTTGTGCAGACTACATATGGTGACATTGAGTTTGGTTTTTTCCATGACGTTGCCCCTAAAACTGTCGAACACATTTATAAGCTTGTGCGGCTTGGATGCTATAACTCCAACCACTTTTTTAGGGTAATATGCAGTCTGCTTCTTTTTGTTTTCTCGGCAATTAATAATTGCGAAAATTCTGTCACTATGAGGGTGTAGTCATATATATCATTGAGCCTGATATTTGGATGTAATGCAGGTCGATAAGGGATTTGTTGCTCAAGTGGCCGATGTTGTAGGTGGGAGAGAGGTTCCTTTAAATGCAGAACAACAGAAGGAAGTAGAGAAAACTATTGTTGGGGAATTTAGTGCTGTGAAACATGTCCGTGGTATTCTTTCAATGGGAAGGTAAACTAGTATCTTTATTTGCTAGCTTTTCTGAAAATTTTGGACTGTATTTCATCCGTTCAAGAAGTGTAAAGCTTTATAGTCTGGCTTGTGTGAGCTGCCTGGACACTTGTATCAAACAAAATGACCTTTTGCATCATGCATTGGATAAGCTTTGTAAATTTGTTTTCCAACTTTTCCAGTTTTATATGCCATCTCTGGTATTAGTAGGGAAGAATAGTATATACTTCTGTGTGGTTATATTTTACTCGTAATATAACATGCTTTACTTTATATGTAACATTGTCTATAATAAATTCATCTTTTCCAACTTTTGTTCTTACACTAGCTTGTTTTCCTTTTGTAGATTGCTAATGATTGTAATTCAGTTTACACTGTAATTAGACTGTTCAGAGTTTGTGAGGACTTGTTTTGCATTTAGATTCTTGGGATTGTTTATTTTCATTAGTTGAACATTTTATTCAGCCATTTAGTTGCAACTGTTTTTCTTATTTTGGTCTCCATGTTACTGATCAAAGCATATAGTAGTATTACACTCCAAAAAATTGCAGTTAACCCAAAATAATCACCACCTTATCTTTATACAAAGTGATTATAAATTCTTTATTTATACCTTTCCTCTTATTGGTTCACTTTTACATTTAGAATTAGAAAATAAAAGCACAGGAAGCTTTGTTCATTTTTACATTTAGTTACCAATGTTTTACTGATTCTCAAGTTTAACATAGAATATATCAATTTCATGGGCTAGAAATTTAAATGAGGGTTTTTATATCTTGTCATATCTTGATGAGAGTTTGGTATAAAACATTGGATCACTACTAAAACAGTACATTGTGTTCAATTACTACAGCACTTGCATTTTTTGGCTAACCAGATATTTTGTAATAAAATTTTAGGTAAAAGAAAAACAATTCTTTGTAAAAATTCTACTTGTTTTTTATAATTGGACTTTTTTTTTTTTGATTGATAATAGTCTATATTTTATTTTATTTTGAGTTTTTTAACAATTCATTGTTTTTTCCCCTTTTAAAGTGCAGGCACTGGGGGGAAAAGAACAGGTAAGAAAACCCCTGGTCTAGCCTGGGACGCAAGCATTCTGATTCTCCTGTTATGTACAATTGCCCTTTATTTTTATAGGGGGACTTTGGGAAGGCATACCTTCTCTTACAATTTTGTTTTATTTTTATCCTGCTTGATTAGTCTCCTTGCTTGACCTTCCTTTGGTAATGATGCACTTTTTCCTGCATTTCTCGTCTATGGCTAAGATCATCTGTAAGTTGATTTGAGAAATTCAAATGGTAGAGTTAAAAAAGTAAAATGTAAAAATTAGAAAGTTTTTATAAATTTTTTAAACAATTTGTGTCAAGTATCCATCTTGATAAAAAGGTTCAGTACTTCATGCATTAGTTATAAATTAAGCCTTAATAACAAAAATACTGAACTCATAAAAAAGCTCATGTGTTTATGCTTTCTAATTGGGGTATTGTTGCCTTATAATCACTTGCCTAAAGGATATGATATCTCTTTAAGAAGATGTAGATAGAACTCATATACCACAGAAATGAAGAAATTATGTGAATTTAAATCCATAGATAAAGAAAGGTAGCCCTCTGAAGTACTGCGGACTTCTAATTTCATGGATATATAGATTAACAACATAATTTGTCCCAATGAGAATTCTATCCACTTCTGTGGTCATGATGGATATGACTAAAACATACACAGTGAGGAAAAGTTAATCAAAAAGAGAAGAACTGGCACAAGAGTCTTACAAGTGTTAAGCAGAGTAGAGAATATCTCAATTTATAGTTTGCCAGAATTAAAATTTATGATGGGTGACGTGTGGGGGAGAGGAAGGGGATTGTGGAACACAGAAATTTGATAACTGAAAAATGTGGCACTGAGAAGTCCCCAAAAAATATTCTAGTACAATATTGGAGTTGGTAAATAGTGTGGGGACGAGGGAACAAGGGGTCAGGATGCATCTTCGTGGAAGGTAGATTCATAATGCAATTGAGAATAAGTGGCTGAAAAGGAAGAAATAGGAGATGTTCAAAATTGTTATAGCTAATTTGATGGTGCAAACTTGTTAAAATGTTTGATGCAAGTTGTTATGAAACAGCAATTTTCAACTTGGAAAGCTTGTTGAAGAGAGATGATTTTAAGGGAATACAGCTCTGTTTGTAGGCATGTTAAAAGTTCCTCAATAAACTTAAACTTCAAGATTTTATTGTAATTGAGTTGATGGACATGCCAAATCTATCTCAAACTGTTTGGTTTGCAGTTAAGTGAATATGCAAGTGCCACATAGTTGAGATCATCAAAATATCTAGGGGGGCAATTTTTTTTTGTTAAATGTGGTGGAATATTGTTATTTTCAACTAGGTAACACAAGCATGCCAGGACATGGTCCTGCTTGTGAACTTTGGTGACCATAATGTTTTTTTGGTATCAATGAGTTGTTTCATCTAGAAAGAAGCTTGTGACTGTGCAAACAAAATGACAAGTTTTCAGCATCTAGGATGCCATTGAAATGCACCATGCTTTTGTATTCATTTTAAAGTTGGCTCGCTGGGTAAAGATAAGATAAATTTATTAGTGTCCAACAAAAGACTGTGACGGGTCAAAGGGTTTGCTGAAAATAGGACAAGAGGCCAGCCCACAACAGGGGCACCAAATGGCGCATGAAGGAAGACATCGACAACAACAAGACCAAACAAGCGACATCAGAAAAAGGAAGAGGGGAGGGCCCCCCCAACAAGACCTCGAAACCCCACTACAAAACTGAAACAGCAGAGAAGAAACCTGAAATGGAATATGTTCATAATATTTTTTATTATTGTCAGAATGTGTTGAAACTAATGCTCACTTTGCTCCTGTCTTGATTGTAGTAGCTCTCTAGGTTTTGAAAGTTGTGCTTCCGTCAACAAATTCAGTGTTGTGGCGTGAGCTGTTTACAAGCGTTGAACTATGCTAGGTCTTCAACCTGCAACAGAAATATTTTCAGCAGTGTGAGGATTTGAAGAGTTTAATGCATTAAATATCAGATCATATAACTTCATTCTTTTCAAAACCACGATTCCAAAAGTAGAAGTTAGAATGGTTGTTGAAAAATTAGAAAAAGATATTTTTCAAGAAAATTCTATCATCAAAATTTGAAAGCTATTGTTGGTGTAATTAAATATTTTAACTACCTTTAATTAAGCTTACTTAGGATAATGTACTGCATAGTAGTTTGTGCATGATACACTTGGAAGTTTGTATCCTATTTTTGCAAATGATGTAGGAGTAATTCCAGTTTAGGTGGTGATAGTTGTTATCACATTTCCACTTTATGTGTTCTCTCCACCTTTAATGCACTCATTACTTACATCGTCACATTCTTGAACATATTTCATTGCACAATGGAGGATGATCCACCTATGGTGGACATGTGCTTACACCTTGCATGAACGATAAGCTATTTTCTTCTTATTGTGTACTCTTATTGTCTTACTTATATTAGCAAACACATCTACATTGTACTCATCCATTATCTTATGTACGACAATTAAGTTCAGTTGCTGTATATTGATGAGAATACAATTTATTCTTCTCCATCCCTCTTTCTTGTTTGTGCTATTCATTGGGCTCCATATCTTGGGTTGTTACCTTAAGCAATTTTTTGTTGTGATGTGGAGCCTAATCAGACTCAGAGGTTTATTTAATGTAGTTTCTCCTTAGATTATTTCTATGGGGCTCAAGGAGCAGTGCCCCAGCTGTGCTCCCTGTCATACAAGGTGGGGTTGAGGGGCAATGCCCCAGTAGGGGCGAAGCCAAAAATGAACTTATATTGTAAAAGGCGTCAGCTGCTAGTTTCTTCTATTGGACGACTTATTTAGCTCTAATTTTGTAAGCGACAAAAGCTTGTATGAAATGACTTAGGGTTAGGGATTTAAAAAAAATGTATGGTGATATTGTAGCTTCTTGCGGCGGTATTGAGCTGTAAGGGATTGCGGATTGTAATCACTGGATAGTAATATTGGACTTGCTGTTGGTGGACGTAGCCTAGGGATTGGGTGAACTACGTTAAATCTGTGTCTTGTGTTCTCTTCTGTGTGATCTATTATTTTTTGATAGTGGTTATATTTGCATGTAACTATTATTTCTGTCTGAGGTTAAACCTAACAATTCTTACATGGTATCATAACCATTGGAGCAACCTTGAGTAGTCATTTTGGAGAGTTCTTAGTGTACTTGAAAGAGGGCATTATTGCAGATCTGAGGACCAACGATCTTCAGGAATATCCTATGCCAAATTTGAGCTCAACATTGTGTTTGGGAGACTTTGTTGCTGAATTTTGACTATAAATTCACCTACTTTGGATGAAAGTCAAATTTGACCCAATTACTTTTGCACAGGTGAGCTGTATGACCATGTTGTGCAACCTAATACAATAATTAGAAAATTATTATTTTTTTGCAGCTTTATTTGCAAATATTTCAGATAAAAAACTTGGCTTCAGGTTTTGCTTGGTACACTTGTGTTGTATAGGTGTTTGTTAGTTCTTTCATAGGGCTCATAAGATAGATCCCTACATCTCAGAGATCACAATTACAGTCAGCAGAGTCAACCCAATACCATCAATCATTGATCACGGGCATACAATTCAACAGTCACAACTCATTAGTGGATTCCAACAAAAGCCATCCAAAGCTTGATCATCACTGGAAATCGACAACCGAGCATTTATCACTTTTCTTTTGAATGAGTATAGCCTATTTTCTCCTATATACATTGGAACTCAACTAGTCTGTTAATGTGGGACTAAATTCTTTTCTCTGAGAGAGTTGGCATGTGGCAAAATTGTACTTTGTTGTTGAGAGTTGACTCCAAACCTCGTAGCAAACATCCAATTTCCACTATTGATAGAATTGCTTCATTTACCTTATGGATGGTTTCACATATAAAGGATATAAAAGGCTACACACACATTACATGTGGGAGTAATTTGTCCCATGAAAAACACCGTGAGTTTTGTGGCAGTTTGTGACAATTCCACGTAGTCAAACCTTGACATCTTAGTCAATGAAATCATCCACTTGCCTTGTGATGTCACAACGTTCCACGCCATTGGTGACATTAGCCATATCCACCTTAGTAGACATGTCATCATCTTTGCATAAGTCAAAATCTTTTTGTGGCTCACCTATAGCATAGATCTTTGTAGACATTTGATTTGAGCTAGAGCGCTTCAATGTATAGAAAGCAATATTATGACCATGACATGCATGCGAGATCAATCCCCCTTCCTTTTTGCATTGACAACCATCTAATCGTCAATCTCAAGGCAACAAATCATTGACATCAACACATTTTTTGAATTCCTAGATCCCCTCATAGATTGCATTTTCATTTTGAAAAACATCTTTCAAAGAACCATAACTTAGTCACACAAGCTCCTTTCTGAGTGGAATTAAATTTTTTTTTTGGATAGAACTTTGTAAAGTTTTTAGTGGCGGTGTTATTTTCTAGTTATTGGTCAACAAAGTTTTCAGAAATCTCAGCTTTTGGTGACTGTACTTGTCTAATCCTCGATTCTGTAACTTCTAGGGCTGCATTCATGGACAAATTATTCGGTGCCATTTTTTGAAAGTGCATACGTTTGTGTCTACTTTTCATATCTGCTAGCAATTTGTAGCCATTATGGATAGAAACATCACTTTCAGATCTAGTTTTGTGGTCCATTTATGATCATTGTTATGCTAGGATTTTAGTTTGATCTTTAGCAATATTGTGTTGAGTTTGATTTGGCTTCAATAAGGTATTTGTAAACATCAAAATCAGAAGTCCACTTAAAATACTATGGCTCTTGAAACTTTGAGGAAGTATTTATCAAAGAATGTTATCTTTCATATTGAAAAATGTACCTTAGTCAAAGAGGCTTGGAACAAATTTGGCCAAGTTGATAGAGAACTCAACAATTTGGATGCCAAGGACTTTGATACAATCCAAATCTATATAACTAAAACTATAAAACTTTAAGCCAAACTCAAGGATTGTGGTGTTGGACAAAAAGGATGCAACAGACATTCACAATTCGGTGGACAATCTTCTGTTAAATTATGCATCATTTGTTTCTAGCTTCCAAACCAATAAGTTGACTATGGGTGCTTCATACACTATGCCTTCACAAAGGTGGTGTTAGAGCAATCAAAATTTCTTTCATTGAGTGAATTTGGGATAGGGGTGTCTTGTGTGATTGTCTTGTCTCTTCTGCTCTTTCTTTTTGCATCATGGGTTCTAAATTTCCACTTTTAACTCCACATAATTATGCTTCTTGGAAACTTGATGCATGGAGTAAGCTAAGGGAGAAATGATTATTTCATTATATTGATGGAATTGCTATTCCACCATTTGATCCTAAAACCGATTCTAATGCTCAATTAGAATGGCTCACTAAAAATACTATGGCTCTTGAAACTTTGAGGAAGTATGTATCAAAGAATCTCATCTTTCATATTGAAAAATATACCTTAATCAAAGGCTTGGAACAAATCTGGTCAATTGTATGGCAAAGTTGATGAGGCTAGGGGCTAGAAGATTGATAGAGAACTCAACGATTTGGATGCAAAGGACTTTGATACAATCCAAAACTATGTAACTAAAACTATAGAGCTTCAAGCCAAACTCAAGGATTGTGGCATGGGCAAAAAGGATGCACAATTTGCTGGACAACCTTCTGTTAGAATATGCATCATTTGTTTCTAGTTTCCAGACCCATAAGTTGATTATGGGTGCTTCATACACTATGCCTTCACGAAGACAATGTTAGAGCAATCAAAATTGATGAGCGTGGGGATTTTCAAGTCTTCAAAGTCCAAGTCATCTGTAGCAAATCAAGGGAATCAAGGAAAGGATTCTTACAAGAAGCAGAAACAAGGGAAGCCAAATACACAACAACAGAAAGCACAATCAACCCAAGGCCATGAGGCAATTCTTCATATTCCAATAAGAAGGGAAACAATTATAAGAAAGATAGACAACCTTGTGCATATTGCAAGAAACCTAATCATGATGAGCATCATTGTCACACTAAGAAGAATGATAAGGTGACAAAGTTACTCAAGTTGAAAAACATCAATGTGCTAAATGTTTCCAAGAAGAAGGATTCATCCCCTCCCAATTCAAAAGGAAAAGGGAAAGCATTTGTGGCAACTATGAGGTCGTCAAAGGAATGGCTACTTGACTCAGGTGCCACTCATCATATTGGCTCTTCAAAGAAGTAGTTTTCATCATTGGAGCCATCCAGGGTACCTCACATCTGCGCATGAGATGATTCTCAAGTGGAAGTTAAAGGGAAAGCTTTAATTGAGGTAGATAATGGAACATTCAAAGATGTCCTCTTTGTTCCTACGTTAAGCTCTAATCTCTTTTCAATTTACCAAATCATTCACTATGGAGGTGGAAAAAGGGTTGAGTTACTTCCCGATTCAGTTGTGGTAAAACGTCTTAAGGATGATGCTTTGATAGTAGTGGAAAAAGAAAATCATAACACAAGGCTTTACTCATTGATAGGCCAACGCTGGGGCAAATAACAAAAAATATTTAATACTTAAAATGAATTTCAATGTGGTCTATTCGTGTCAATCTGGGGGTGTAAGATTGTGAAAGGTGTTCGGGAAATATACCATGAAGGGGTGCTAGTTCTGAGCTGAGTGATAATGAATGCAGCTAGAACACATGAAAATAAACCTACAACAAACTAAAGAAATTCTTGCGACAGGAACTATCACTTCCTAGCAACACTAACTATCACTTCCTAGCAATAACAATTTTAATAAATGCAATAGTTCTAGAAATAAAACTCAGAAATCCAAAACAGACTAATCTACAGACTATAAATGTGCATAAGGTATGAATGGTTAATTTGGTAAAATAATTCCTTAATGCACAATTGGTTTGACTTCTTATTCTATTTCTATGATTAAAATGCAACAAGAACTAAATAGAAATTAGGACATTCTAAAACAGAAATTAAATCTGAAAACCATATTATCTAGATCTGCAACATGGAAATAAACACAAATTATTAGCATTCATCAACATAGGATGTAGAATTATAAAACTTAATCATCTAACACAAATTATTAACAAATGCCACAATGAACTAATATTAAAACACAAACAAATTACAAAATATTTACAGTCCATCGGCTGTTGAAGAGTGGGTGCCCTTCATCCCAATCAGTCGACGGAGGTAAAGATCACAGAGCTACATGGGAATTGATCAGCAGATTTTCATTTCTTGGTAACTTGGTACAAAGGAAATCATTTTCAGACATTCACATATGCTGCTTATATAATGTGGCCCACAAATTGAAATTAATTGGTCTATATAAAATAATGTTTGCTGGCCACATATTAAAACATATTTGTTATAACAACAGCTATAAATGGGTCATAATTGTCTTCATAAAATCTTGGATATCAGCCACATGTTGAGGACAGTTATTATAACAGCAAATAATAATAGGAGATTATAATACCTGCAGATCCTCCACGCAGCCAATGAATGCATCCTTTTGTCATGATTTTCAATAAAGTTGTTGGAAGAATTGGATAATCAAATAACTCCATGTACAAGGATGGTAAAATAATAATATATGAAATGTTGAAGTGGATAATAAATCCATGTGGCACTAAAAGGGACTGAGTTGGCAGAGGGCAGGAAAAATTATTTAGATAGTGCAGATTCTTGTGAAGAGAGCGATAGAAAGAGCTAAAAGCTCTTGTAGCAGAAAGTTCCTGTAATCTGTATGCTGCAAGCTTGATTTTCCCAAGGCTTAAGTTTATAATTCTTATTAGTAAAAACAATTAATAATGGATTTTCTATATTTTAATCCCAAAACCATATTAAATACTACTTACATATATTAAATCATATGCAACATAAAATAGTAAAATGGGATGAATTACAATAGTAATAAAACATGGACGTGAGTATGAAGGTACATGAAATGGATTAAACTATGGCATAAAAATGGATCGTAAATTGGCTCTCATCACTCATTGTCCCACTTTGTGCCCAAGTTGCTTTCTATAGCCTTGTTGACACATGCAAATTCAGAAGAAAGTTATGGCATAAGCAGTCTGGACATCTTAATTACCATTATCTTTAACAACTTAGCTTTAAGAACATGGTCAAATGTCTACCTCTAATCAAGTTTTATGAGGGTGTATGTTCAAGTTGTTCAATGGGCTAGCATCCGGAAGAGAAATTTGAGAAGGGGAAGTCTTAGAGAGAGCAATTGTTCTTGAGTTAGTTCACAATGATGTAGCTGGCCCCTTTCCAGTGCTGTCATTCAACAAGGCTCACTATGTCCTCACCTTCATTGATGACTATTGTTGCTTTACATGGAGGTACTTTCTTGGTCGCAAGAGTGAAGTCTTTGGCAAGTTTCTTACCTTCAAGGTTCATGTTGAGAAGCAAATAGGGAATGTCATCAAGGTTCTCCAAACATATAATGGAAGGGAATATGTGAACTCAATACTTATGGACTTTTGTACATTGAGGGGATTGATCTTCAGCTTTTGGCTGCATACACTCCGCAACATAATGGTATTACAAAAAGGAAGAATAGAACTCTTAAGGACATGGCTAGCTGCATGATTCATGCTAGGTCTCTTGATCCATCTTTTTGGGCGAAAGCTATAAGTTGTACCGGTCACATCCAAAATCAAGTTCCTCACAAAGCCTTTGATGAAATCACTCCTTTTGAGGCTTGGTCGGGTAGAAAAAAAATATTGAAACACTTCAAAGTCTTTTGTTGTCCAGCTTGGGCACACATACCTCCATAGAAACGTAAGTCATTGGAACCTCAAAGTAGGCCTTGCATATTTTGTTGGATATCTTGAAGGTGTTAAGGTATTTAGACTAATGGCTTCTAAGACACATGAAATTTCATTTAGTAGAGTGTTCACTTTGACAAAAGTTTTCCTAGGTTTGCCTCTACCGCCTCTACAACTTTTCCTTTAGACATTGTGGATAGTGATGATAGTGACTCAAATGTCGATTATACCTCAACCCCAACTCGCAGGATCACACCTTTGTTGGGTCTAGTTATAGTTGAGGATACTTCTTCATCTTCTTCTACTAGACTTGTTGGGCTTGATAGGCTCTTTATTTTGTAGGTTAACTTGTGAGAGACCCTTCAGATAGTGGAAGGACAAGGTCACAACATTAGCAACTTCCACATGCATACATTGCTATAGTGATAGCTCCTTGCAATTCAGTACAATTAGGTACACCTTGTCTTTGTTTACCGTATAGATTAATTAAGCAACGCACACAGGAATTAGACACGAACAGCAAACAGTAGAACTATTATTATTCGCATATGCCAACAGTACATTATGCTTTTCTCATATGATATGATAATGATAAGATGAATACAATGCTTCCCGAAGGGGTTATAAATACTTTCTGACGAACCTTCCTGAAGGTATTCGTCGGCCAGATACATCATGTCCGCTACAAACTATTCACCGTTGGCTACATAACAAGAACTTTCCCGAAGGAACCCGTCGGCCGATACACAATTTCCTTTCCGAAGGGACTCGTCGGCCGATACACAATTTCTACCGACGACATCATTCCCCCCAAAAAAGAAAAGTCGTCTGTCGACGACTATTACAAAATCTCTGAGACAAATCAACAACCAAAATATAATGACTGACCCAACACTGTCACCTTAGCCAATCTGACATCTGACCCTGATAGCCACCTGTGCCGCTTTCTGCCTTCCAATGCCGAGTACACTGAACCAAGTGTCGCTGCACTGCCTCCAACTGGATGATCAACTCCTCCTGAGCTCTCTACACATCCACCAAGACAGCCTCACAGCCAACACCTGCTCCCACTGCCTTTGGTACACCGAAGGTCCATGCCTGCAACAACTTCAATTCTTCTCAACTGGTCAGACTCCCATGACTGATATCCGCAACGACTGGGGGTCCAGGGGGCAACGCCCCCGGTGGGGTCGAGGGGCAGCGCCCCTCGCCGCCAACACCAATTTAGCACTGTGAAACCCACACAAAACTGCACGGAACACACCATTTCTGTCATTTTCTGCCGATTCTACACTCTTTCTGGCAATCGCTGATTCTTCCTCTTCCCTATGGTATCATCTGATACTCATTCTGAGCATTCTCGATTTGTCGACGTTTTTTTTTTTTTTTTTTTTATTACACAAAACCTCCTGTCACCCTTCTGTGATGAAATCCGTACGCAAAAACCCCACTCTTCAAAATTTGTAATCTTGCAATCCAAATCCCTACACATGATATGCTTGGAAAATCCGTACAATCACCTTGCATTCCTAGCTGCAATTTCCATACGCTGCTTTTCTTTAAAAATCCGTACCAAAAAAAAGGCTCTAAAATCCGTATGCTTAATATGTGCTTTAAAATCCGTACGAAACACAAGCTTATAACAAGCCGTACGGTATCTTCCTCCAAAAATCCATACAGCAGCCTCTTGAGAGCCCGTACAATTAATTTATCTGAAAAGCCGTACACCCTTCTTCAAACATTGAGAACCGTACAACAATCTTTTTTACTGTGAAATCCGTATGGTGCTTGTGGAAACCGTACAATGCCCCTTACTATGAAATCCATATGATAACAATGAAATCCGTACAGTTGCAATAAAATCCGTACGGTGGTAATGAAATCCGTACGATGGCTTTAAAAACCGTACTACAACATGAAATCCGTACATTCTTAAAAAACCCTACTGCAATTTGGATTGTCTCGCCAATGGAAAACCGTACGGCAATCTAAAATCCGTACCTTGCTATGGAAAACCATACGGAACCACAAAATGCGTACCTTGCTGATGGAAATCCGTACGGTAACATGAAATCCGTATGTTGCTGATGGAAACTATACGGTGCTCTTCCAAATCCGTACTTTAGTTTTGGAAAACCGTACGGTGCTCTTCAAAATCTGTACTTTAGTTTCAAGATCCGTACTTCACTTCTGAAAAACCGTACGGTACTTCAAAATCCGTACGGTGCTTTCCAGAAACCGTACGGTGCTTTACTTCACTTCTCTCTCTTTTTTTTATTTTTTTTATTTTTCCAATTTTTTTTTTTTTTCCAAATTTTTTTTTTTTTTTTTTTTTTTTTGAAAATCTCACTTCTGGAACAATTATCTACAATATTTACATATATACAGTACTTACAGTCTTCTCTCAGTTATTTGTCCATGGGGGTGCGTTACTTCTTTCATTGCAGACATTCAACTTCGACCTCTTCACTACATCGAATACTTCCTTTCGGTCTAGCATCCACTGTTTTATTGCTCTGTTATTGCTTACTTCCCTCATCTAGTACGGCCCGACCCATTTAATTTTGAACTTGCCTGGTTTGATCTCATTCCGATCGTCGTACAACACCCACTGTCCGAGTGGAAACCTGCTATGCTTGTTCTGTGTCATCTCCATATCGCCCAGTTTGTTGCCGAAGCCCCGTACCATGGACTCCGTCAACTGCCCCTTCTGTCCGTCAATAACACTTTCACTCTGCACTAGTACAACTTTTATTGAGCCCTTCCTCTTTGTTGCCTGTGCAGATAGTATCGTGTGTCTTCGTGGCTGCCGGTACCTTTCTGCTATATTTGTGGTTCGACGTAATACTTTCTTCCGGCGCAGTCGTACAATAGAATCTTTCCTTCTCTTGGGTTCGTACTGTATGTTCTGTTCTTCAGCTTCAGTCATACCCGCGTTTCTTTCTTCGGCTTCTCTGTGTGCCTTCGGACATTCATTTCCTTCTTTCTTACCTTCGTCAATCCTTAGCATATTACAACTTGGAAAGAGCTCGTAATCCTCTATCTGCCAATGGTAGAGACCATTTACTGAATCCAGATCGTCATCTCCTTCCAATCGTAGGACTCCCTCCTGATTGGGTTCCATACTCTGCCTCCTCTCATCATCTTCTCCTTCGGAATCTGACGATAGAGCTTCTTCTCCAACCATCTGAGTGTGTAGATCGATGACATACTTTCGGCCTTTGCTTTCGAGTGATAAAGTATTTTTCTTCCAATCGTGCTTTGCCTTGGCTTGTATCAACCACCCCCGGCCCAGAATGGCATCATATCCTCTCCGCTTCAGTGGGATCACGACAAAGTCCAACAGGAACGGTTGTGTTCCAATCGTCACTGGTTGTGCTGTCAGGACTCCCAATGGCTTGATTCCATGTTGATCGGCCGTTAGCAGCTGGAATGTAGGCGGCCATAATGTCGGCTGTCCCAACTTTTTCCAAGTGTCTTCAGGCAACACATTGACACCGGACCCTCTGTCCACAATTGTTTCCGTCAATACAGTCCCGAGAATTCCCATTTCGACGACTGCTGGATGGCGTCCGGATGAGAGGGCTAACAACATCGGATCTTCTGCACTTGCGCCACTTTCCTTCTCCTTTTTGTGCCCTGTACTTGCTCCACTTTCTTGCTTTGTTCCATGTTCTCCTGGTAGTTGAGCAGTGGGAACAATGTTTGTGAGTGCCGATCGGAGCTGAGGCATGGTGAGCAACAGATCACTTATCCTGACAAGTATCTCGGCTTGCAAAATTTGCCGGACAATGTTCTGTTCTGCGCAGTTCCGTACGGAAGTACTCGGCGTGTCCTTCAGGTGTGTCGTTTCTGCCTGTGTTGCTTTCTGGATTTCTGCCCTTGCTTCCTCCAGTCTCCTTTTTTCTTCTGCTGGGTCAGGATAAAGCTTCGCTTGCTTCCGAGTGATGGCCAAAACTTCTTCCTCGTCTGTTCCTACAGTAATCAGATTTACTCCGGACTTTGGGCACTTGGTATCATCATGATCACCAGGTCCACACCAGCGGCATAGTAACTTCGGTGTATTTGTTGTTGTGCATTCGCGGGCGAAGTGACCCCACAGATTGCATGCGCGGCATTGAACAATTGGCCGACCATTTGCATCGTACTGAATTCGACTTCTTCCTCCATTATTGTTGTTGCTGGTATTGTTGTTATTTTGACCGTGCCGGTTGTTTCTGTATCCACCCGATGTGGCACCTTCCGTACGGGTGTTCCCGTTCCCTCCGGACGGGGAGGCCTCCTGTGTCAGGAACACTTGCTGCGGTGTTCTTGTTTTCAAATTGAAAGGGCATTCCTTTATTGAGTGTCCCATAATCTGGCAGATCTCGCAAAATTGCTCTTTCGGGCAGGATCCCTTCGTATGGCCTTCTTTCTTACATTCCGTGCACCATAAGTCATTGCCCTTAGGTTCTTTGTTCATGTTCTTGAATTCCTTCATCATCCGAAGCATGTCTTTTTGAAGGGCACGAACCTTCTTGTTGCTTCCTTCGTCATCGCTGCTATCATTGCCGGAGGATGCATCGTCATTTGAATCGGACGAGCTGGTCTTCTTCTTCTTCTTTGTCTTCTGGTCACTTTCGAGGTTCATTGCTCGGTTGTAAGCTTCATTGTATGTGGATGGCGGCACGATCTTCATCTTCTTCCGCAGCTCCGGGTGAAGGCCTTCAATGAACCATCGTTTCTGTAACCCGTCAGCTGGCTTATTCTCCATCTTAATGATTAAGTCCTTCAACCTCCTGGCAAAGACCCGTATAGTTTCATTCTTCTTTTGCTTGGTATTGAATATCTCGGCGACAATTTCATTGTCATCACGCAAAAGTTGAAATTCTGCGATGAACTCCTTAATGTTATCCCAACTATTCAATTTCTGTGGATCGGCATTAGTAAACCAATCAATGGCAACACCCCGTAGGGTTGCGGGAAATTGTCGGATCCATTCATTTGTATCTGTTATGCCATTCGCCCTCCAGATCGTTTCATATGTTTTACAATGTCGAATGGGATCAGCTGCTTCATCACCATCAAATTTAGGCAATTTTTCCTTCGGACCTGCCATTATTACTGTATGTCAAGGGTTTTGTTGTGTACCTACGCTGTTTTGCACTCCCGCGCTGTTTTGAGCACCCGCGCTGTCTTGAACACCCGCGCTGTTCTGGACACCCGCGCTGTTCTGTACACCCGTGCTGTTTTGCACACCCGCGCTGTTTTCTGCTTCCGCTGTTTTCAACACCCGCGCAGTTTTCTGCTTCCGCGTTGTTTGGTGAAGAAGAGGGTTTGTCAACCGTAGCTGTCCGTTCCGGAAGTATATCTCGGATGAAGAGGTCACTCCACGCTCGTGCTCCTTCTGCACTCCGAGTCGTGCGAGTCGATCTGCTTCCGTTAGGATTCTCTTCCCGTGGCGTATGCAGGTTCAAAAACTCCTCCCTCGCTTCTTCCACCAAATCAAGCCGTTGTCGAGTCTCCTTCAACAATCCTTCCGCACTCTTGCTTCCGTCGGAAATCTTCTGAAACCTCCTTCGACGCTGTATCTGCTGAGCCAAAATTAAATTTTCCTGCGTAACGCGTATGTCATCTTTTTCCTTTAGCTTACTCTTGTCTTTGTTCAACTGATTCGGCATTTAATTCATCTCCGCCTGCCTGCGTGCCAGATCCATCGGGCAACGGCGCCAAATGTTTACCGTATGGATTAATTAAGCAACGCACACAGGAATTAGACACGAACAGCAAACAGTAGAACTATTATTATTCGCATATGCCAACAGTACATTATGCTTTTCTCATATGATATGATAATGATAAGATGAATACAATGCTTTCCGAAGGGGTTATAAATACTTTCTGACGAACCTTTCTGAAGGTATCCGTCGGCCAGATACATCATGTCCGCTACAAACTATTCACCGTCGGCTACATAACAAGAACTTTCCCGAAGGAACCCGTTGGCCGATACACAATTTCCTTTCCGAAGGGACCCGTCGGCCGATACACAATTTCTACCGACGACAGTCTTCCAGATACAACTTCTAGGGATAACTACTTGACAACATTGCATGTTTGTTTGTGGAGTCATATATTGCAGATATGGGAGACATCATTGATAACATACATCTTCTCTTTGATGAGGATGCTTCTTTGTAACATTTGGTTTCCTGGGTCTTAATTAACAGCTAACATACTCATAGAAATGCAATTTTCACTTCATCTTCATAGGAAATTAGTTAAATCAGTTTCGTTCATGTGAATGAGATCGATGGTTAAAATTAGTTAAACAAGATTTCTTAACGAAAAGCTGAAAACACCATCAATGAAAATTACTATAGAAGTTAAAAACCACATACCATGAAATTTGAGATCGAAATCAAAACTAAGGATGCTTCTACAACCACCTGGGTTAGTCCACAAATACCACTCTAATAATATCACATGATGACTACCATCTAAAAATCGCTATCTCAAAATCAAATGATGATTATGATTAAATACCACCATATTTAAAATTAGGGCATCACATACCACTGTATCAATTAGGACATCAATTACTGTTGGATCATTTAGGGCTTTCAGTTACCACGGTATCACTTAGGGTTTTTAATACCACTGATTCAATTAGGGCCTTCGATACCACTGTATCATTTAGGGTTCCAGTTACCATTGAATCAATTAGTGCTTTAGATTCCTTTCCTTCCGATTACTGAACTGTGGCAACAACTCAAGATTAGAAAATATACTTATATTCAATATTCATATAAATGAAAAACAATCCATTTATCTCTCGCATCTAGGTGTAAATATCTATAACGATGAAATAACTCAATTATTCTTACCTTCTCATATATAAAAGAGATGATACTTGTTTCCGACAAATGTTTGAATGCATAACTTATCTTTATCTGTTGCACGTCCGACAACTTGTGGAGAGGCGAAACATTATTAGGGGCTTAACCACCCAACCTCGGACCACAACTTTATCCCCACACAATCTCTAACGAGAAAGGCCCTCCCTACCCGGAATTGGACTTGGAACATCTATCATCTACTGAGCATCTTGGTATTTTAAACACTCCATACGACTTGACAGCAAGAGAATACAATAAATGGGATCATGCATGAGCTATTAATTATTCATTATACAAATCTGATTTCATTGTTGTTTCTTGCAGGTTTAATATCACCTCTTCACCCTTCCGTGGCTTCTATGCCTAGGTGAATCCTAGGTGTCTGAAAGATTATAATCACCTTGTTATTATATACACCTCTTCACCAATTCTATGGCATCGTGCCGGTGAATTCCTCAGTGCTATGGAAAGTTATGAGCAGTCTACTCTTTTTAATAGGAATTGTGACAAAATAAAACTTGTTCTTGAGACCGACAACATTCATATAGGTTCTTAATACCATTAGAAATTCTTTTTATTTGATACTATTCAACTGAAAATAAAGAACTTAAGAAGTTCTTCATGAATCTTCAAGGTTCAGAATTTGGGATATAACACATCATTCAAGACTTCTTTTGTATTTGACTCAATACTTCCATTAACAATCACCTCTTTTCCATCATTCATAGGTTTAATAAATTCTTAAAAATTAAAGTTGCAAAACGCAAGAAGGGCATTCACAAGAACGTGATACAACAAATATCGGATACGTTCAGGGCAAACAAAGTTTAATGGTCTAGATTGAAGCTTGATGTTAATCCCAGGTGGCATGCTGTAAGATTGTAATACACCAAAATATAAGATACTTTCAAGGATATTGCAAGTTAAAAAATTGAAAACGTGGGTCCGTAACTCCAGAGAACATGTATCGAGATTGCAAGACAAACAACGTAAGATTCATTGAAGGTAACAACCTAAACTCAAAAAGACACATCAGGCATGCCCTAATCTTAGAACGTCAATACGTGGTCCAAGCTTACTAGTTAAAGCTAGAACCATTTTAAGGTCGCAGTCATGCCAAATCCCATTTGAGGACTTTCAAACATAAAATATCTGTTAATTTATAAATCCATAGATTTTTATCTCATTATAAAGCTTCTCAATAAACATTATCTGTCGATCACCCTCAATCTGGAGTATGAGGTAAGGCATTCACTAGAAGACACACATAAAAGACTAACGGTGTAAATACTATACGTGAAGTGAAGGGCTTGAACACAAATCAAACGCCAGACAAGAATAGCCGATCCATGCAACATCTACCTACTATAAAAATGCCAATCGTAGACAATTATCATATTTATCTTTCATGCTGTACCTCAGTAATGTACTTGGGTAAATGCGTTTATCACTCATTTAGCTAAAGAAATCATGCATACATCGAGGAGAGGGACGTGAGAATTTTGACCTCAATGCAAAGTATTAGCCTCTTCTCAAACACACAGAGACTTGAAAAAGAAGTACCAGATCCTACCAAAAATTTAGTCTCCTTGCACTTCCAAATATATACAGCACGAAATGATGTAAACTCTGATTATTATTCCTTTTGCCTTAGATTTACCATGCACCAAGTATATAATTCTAGCATTCGCCTCAATAGTAGAAGCCATGGACGATATTTTGATGAAAGAAAGCCAAGCCAAGAGTAAAAGTAATTCCGTTTTCATAGCTAAGAGGTTAAATATTTATGTTGAGGAACTATCTCCCCCGACTCTACTCACGGCTTCCAATATAAAGAACTAGTCGTGACTTCTTGGCTTCCGAAACATAAAAGATATAAAACCATTCGAATTCCAATTATTAAATCAACTATGGTGAGAGAAAAGAATAAAATAAAATAAGTTGGAAAGAAGAATTGGAGGATTATAATTTGAAATATTATAATAATATATATTTGTTTATATTCATACAAATATGTAAATGGGGTGACATCATTAAATTATGGTATCATAATTTATTGGTGCCATTTCATTTTTATATCTATTTGCACATATATAGATATATTTATTATAATAATAAGGTGAAAGATCATGTTAAATCTTTAGAGGTACGTTTTATAATTCAATTATTTTAATTAAATTATTTAATTGGCTCATGCGGGTTCCACAGATGTATCCTGTTTTCAAGTTGCTAGGTCCTCAACCCATTTGCCCAATGATGGTGATGCTCTTGCCTAATTCTTTTCTGACAATGCTTCCTCCCCTTCGACATGCTTCCTGTAAGAAAAATCTCTGTAGTTAAATTATATTATCATAATAAATTATTTAATCATAAATAATCATGACGGTTAACCATCTTAATTCCATGAATTTGTGATAAATAACTTGATATCTTCACTTGAAATTATAATGACTATCTTACCATTTTCACAAGATCATAACAAATTAACTGCCAACTGACTTCATGTGAACATCAATGGCTATATTTTAAATTAGGTCAAAAATTGGGATGTAACATTCTTTTTCAGTTGTTGCGAGGGAGTAGTTTGACCCTCTTGCCTATTCTCGACAAGATCAGTGTTTCAAGGTTGAAATGATTGCAGATCCTTATGTACAATAGTTGGAGGAGGTATCTTTATCTTTAGAGGAGTTAATCAGATTTTTGGAACATGTTCTACATCTATGCTCATTAGATCCTGACTTGTCTTTTTCAGCAGTGTGGGCTAGTACACTTGACTTGGAAGGGCCAACCTTCAATATTGACATGAGGATACTTGAACGTCTTTTAGAGACATTATACATCTTGTGGTTTCTTCCTATAGATCGGGGATGCATCTCTTATAAACCTATGGCATTGTTTCTTCTTAAGGGGAGGAACCTTGTTTGGTGTTCGTGGGCCAGCTTCATTTACCTTGGAGCATCTATCACTGATGTACGTTCTAAATTGAGGGGGCCTACTTCGTTTTTTCTTCTTCTCTCTTATGGGGGGACCTTTTCCCCATATGGGGTTTTGTCCTTCTCATACTTACTTTGATATTTTTCTTATGTATTCATCTCTCTTTTGCAGGGCAGTTTTGTTACACTGGGTTTTCTACCTTTCTTTTCTTTGTGAGACATTGTATTGCACTTGCAAATTGTTCATGAGTATCTAACATGGCCTAGTAGCCAAGAGACATCTTATATATAGTAGTGCGAGCTTAAGTGTATTGCCCTAAGTTGCATCTAACAGGGGGTGTTGGTGTAAACAGATCTTCTTAATTACACTTAAGCTTACATAGGATAATGCATTGCTTAGTAGTTTGTGCATGATACACTAAGAAGTTTGCATCTTATTTTTCCCACACGGTGTAGGGGTAATTCCACTTTAGGTGGTGATAGTTGTCATTGCATTCCCACTTTATGTGTTATTTCCACATTTAATATCACTTTATCATCCTCATATTGTTGCACATACTTAAGAGCACAATGGAGGATGATACATCTTTGGTGGCCATTTGCTTCCACCTTGTATGAGTGATAAGCTATTTTCTTCTTACCATGTACTTCTATTGACTTGCCTATACAAGCAGATACGTCTACATTCGTACTCATCCATTGTCTTATGAAGTTCAGTTCAGTTATTGCATATTGATGAGAATACAATATATTCTTGTCAATCTTCTCTCTCTCTCTCTCTCTCTTGTTTGTGTTTTTCATTGTGCTCTAGATCTTGGGTTGTTGCCTTTTGCAAATTCTTACAACTATTTTTTTACTTGTATTCTAAAAAAAGATTAGAAAACTTATGATGTAATGAGTGGACACTCAGAGTTCACATCATTTGCCATTTTTCCAAGTTTGGTGATTAAATGAAGTATTGCTTCTGTGAGCATATTGCAATATGGTTTACCTTGTCACAATTAGACCTGGTAATTTTGAACTATTTAATTCTTCCATTTTAAAACGAGGATATTAAATTTAAAACATTACGAAGTACTGAAGTTTTCTTAGAGTTTATTTTTCTTTTAGTAGCTCTTTTCCATTTTGGTTATTAGTATTTCATTATCCTGTTTTCCTCTGGCTGCCAGATATAGTGACCCAGATAGTGCATCATCATCATTCTCTATTCTTCTAGGGGATGCACCTCATCTTGATGGCCAGGTGCAACAATTTACTATTTTTTATTGCTTAAAAAGACACTAAACAAAAATTATTATCACTGTAAGTAGATCCCTAAATTTTCAAATGGTTTGTTTCATGTTTTCTGCTAGTATGCAGTTTTTGGAAAGGTGACCAAAGGAGATGATACTTTAAAAAGATTAGAGGAGCTTCCTACTCGTCGGGAAGGAATTTTTGTGATGGTATTTGTTTGGATGCTTTTAGATTAGCAATTTTGTACTCTCTGAAATTCATTTGGAATTTCTGACATCTGGGAAATCCAAAATTTGACTTGTTTATAGTGAGTATTTTAGAGGGTTACTTACGTTCAGGCTATGGTGTTTTCTTTCTTATGTCCTTTTAGTTCTTACAAGTATGCCCTTCAAAAGAACAACTGTGCATTAGTCATTTATGAAAACTATACAATTTTTAACTTTTTGGTTGTGTTTTTACTAGCCATTGGAGCGGATCAGGATTCTTTCAACATACTACTATGGTAAGAACTGATACCGAGCTAATCAAGAAAGACGTAGAATAGATTACAATTTTAATCTCACAAATTATCCTTTTGATATCAAGCATTAATTCAAACATGTTTCTGGTTGCCTTAAAGAAATTTGATACTCCTCCATGCTTACAAATCTCCTTTTTCTTGGTGGTATGAAACTGAAAATGAATGATAATGATTGAGTAAGTAGGTAGTATAGTTATGTGAAGAATAACATATTCTTATATATGATTATATCTTTGTTTATTGTTCCTTTCCCTTTGGTTTTAATCATTTGTTCTTATTTGATATCTGTAATGCATAAGAAAGTACATTCTATTTCATCCTCTTATTGAGATTGACGTAATGTTGCTTCATGCAAAAGGGATCCAACTGTACCTATGCTATCTTGAAATCTGATAAATATCTGAAGTTCAAGTCTACACGAAGATAATATGATGAGCCAAATTTTCAAGTTACCCATGAATATTGTGCAGTGTTTATAAAGGGTGAGATATTGGCCCTCTGTTCTCCTCTGCTCTACTGTCCAATGAGTTGCAGAGTCAAAACACATTAATAAAATAAAATATATGAATTATAAAAGTCAGGTATGTTCAGGGTCAACCTTGATTCGGTCACAAATAGTTAATTCTACATGTCTACAACATGGAGCAGAACTCAGAGAATTGATACAAGTGACCTTATGGTATCTGCATATGATTCACTCAAGAAGAGGTAGTTATTTGCTTTAGTTTTGGATATTTTTGTATCATTCTTTCATCCCAATGTGGTTACTGCTAGCATATATATCTTCTGTCTTTTAATCTCTTAGGCCTTACCTAGCATATATATCTTCTGTCTTTTAATCGCTTAGGCCTTACCTATTTGAAAACTAAAGGCTTCCTATTTCTAATGAAAAGTCATCTAGCCTAACAAGATTATGACCCATCTAAAGGGCAGAATCCATGGTGAGCTTCCCTAGAATTCTCGGTGTCACTTGGGCTTTCCTACAAAATGGTCTCTTGAAGGTCATAAGATTATTTGTCATGTTAGTCCTAAATGATATGCGTATATAAGCATTCATCACAAGCATCCAAACAAGAAGACCAGGGACAAACATTCAAAAATATTTTACTTCCACATTGCAGTTTAATGAGGATTCAGTAAGTGTGTTGCATAGAGGCCGGCAATTTGGGGAGGGTGATGTTCTAGAGTTTGTATTTTGCATTTTAGACATATGCTTTGGTAATCCTTTCCCATTCAGAACGGGTTCTGAATGTGCATAGATATGCCCAATTATAGGAAAGTGTGTCATCTTGAATAGGCAAGAGTGCTGGCATTTGATTTTGTTTGAAATTATTTTTAACTGAAAGGTGTTTGTATTACTTTGTGTATAGCCGTAGCATTCAAGTTCAACTGATCTATCTTGGTCACTTATTTGTTTTGCCATAAATACCTTAGGTTAGGCTCTCTAGACTTCCAAAATTTGAGCAACGAAACAGATCTGACAGATAAAAATCCCATTACAAACCTTAACTATAAAAGCCTGTTATAAAACTTTAAAGTCAATCTGTAGCAGCTGTAGGAAGTATCTTTGATTCTTTATCAATTTGAGTATGCAAGTGTTCATTTCAGTGTTCAAGCGTATAAGGAGAAAATCAGTTAGATTTTAAAAATAGAATTGATATTAGCATGCAATTATGAGCTACAATTGACAGACCAAATACTTATCTATCTGTATTCAGATTGCAAAAATAACTTCTAACATGGATGGCTAGAATATATATAAATCATATTGTATTGCTTATATTGCTATCTAATATGGCAAGTTTCCATTTAAAAACAAGGAAATATAAGAGCTTGGGGCTACTTGTGCGGTGAATCAGCTGTTAATAGATCTGGAAGTAGACAAAAACTTTGTAGCAGAGATAGAGCAGATATTATCAGTAATGCCATAATTGATCAAAGCATATAATCAAACAAATAATTTATAATTTCCACTTCTAGAGGCCCTGTTTCTTCCTCTCATCCTAATCAGGATTGGAAATTTCATATATTGGTGTAGGCAGAGAGGAATTCCAGGCCTCAAATTTTTTATCAACACATGCTTTCAAATAGTTTTGTAAATAATTGCATTTTAATGTAAGATTTCGGTATCTGAGATCACCAATATCACATAATCTATTCATAAACATGTCTATTTAATTAATTAGACGAATGCACATTCTCCTTTTCTCATCTCATTTAAAAATAAATAAAGATTGACTACCTCACCACAAAAAGTCAAAACGCAATCTTTTGCATCTTGACCATTCATTTGAATTAAGGTAGGCTTGATCATCCATTACATGATACAATCTTCCTCATCCACTTGCACTCACTCCAATCTTCAACTTGCTTGCATCTCATATCTCCATGCAAATTAAGATAATCTATCCATTGATCACTTAATTTTATCTTATCCTTCAACTTACATCAATCTCATCTTATCCTCCCGTGCTAAGTTATTTTAGCCATTAAATCCGAGATATAATCTTAACTGTGCAGCTTTAATCCAAAAAATATATTTAAGCCATTTCTTTCAGACATTTTACCCTCTGAAGAAGTTCCAAGTACATGCTGCCGAATTCAGAAATCTCTTTTAAGAACTCTGTACATTCCATCCAAACTCTTTCTCTTTCCCACCTCGAGCACATTTAAGGCATCAAAGGCATGAGTGGGCGGAGATACATGTTTCTTCCAGTGCCTTACACTTTCTTTTCTCAATCAGAGGTGTAGGCTAGATTTGGCATAGCATTTTGTTATGTGTCCACACTCCATGTATTTATGCTAGATTTTCCCTTCACAGGTTCAATCTTGTATTTTCCTTAAGTTGATATCTTGTGTGACCATAAAGTTTTTTGTTATTGGAATTTGCAGCAACCACATTCTAATTGATTTTATACAAGGTTCCTGCAACAACCAATACGGTCCCCAATCATCCTATGCATCAACTGTTGCATTGTAACTATGGGATAAGCATCTAACTCTGTATGTCACAGAGTCTTTAAGCCAACACCTAATTGCTTTGGGTTTAATTAATCGTTAGAAAGTAGAATAAAACTTCCTTCTCAAGGGTATTGATGTTTGGTTTTCTAGTTCTTGCTTATAACTATTGTCTCCCATGAGCTTTTGAAAATGTTGTGATGCAACTGTCATGAGCATCCAACTCTCTGCCCATCTTCACACTCTTGAACCCAACATTTAACCACTTTGTGATTGATCATAAATCAATCATTGCATGTTAAAAGGAGGTTTTCATCATCAAATAATCTTCAATGTGAGGGCAAACAGCCTTCAAATGTTTTAGTTTCCATATGCCATATCTATTAAATATTGAGTGAGGAACTCTAATTTAATAATTTATCCAATAGCATTCTCCTTTGATGCTGGGGCAAATGCATAATAGAGCTTTTTGTTACACTTAAATACCGGTATACAATCATGCAGAATTAAGAATTATCTGTATGGTAGGAAAAACCATGTGCATGAAATACAGATTAAAGCAGAATGCTATAAGCCAGGCCACACTTTATATTCAAATCAAAATGTAGACAGAATTCATCTAGAATTTCCAAAGGGAACGGGGATTTTCACTAGGCATCACCAATAGTTATCATTGTTGTCAACCTTAGAACTAAAAGGGTTGTAAGTGTTACCTGAACTGTAGTTCATTGCAAATTACAAGTACCAACTGCAAAAAATCTGCAAGTAGTCATAAGCCAAATATTGGTGAATTTCTCACCAGAAATTTGGCTACTGAATTTTTGGCAAGCAACCATTAACCCAAGAATTCTCCAGCTACCAAATTTGTTTTTCCCAATTTTTTTCGTTTTTCAAATATTTTTGCAATGCTGTAGAGTTAAACACGATTTGAGAATTTTCTTAGTTAATACAAGAATTAAATTCTTTTTATTCTCCTTTAATTACATTTTGTATATATTTTAATTTGATTCTATGAATTTTTGTATTTCAAGTCTGGTGTCTGAGTCAAGCTTTTGGCTTGCCGTGTCCAAGGTTTTGACCAACAAGTAATGAAGTAAGGTAATAGATAATGTGTGAGATGTAAGCGCACAGTATGAAGTAAGGAAATATGCATGCAATCAGATTTTATTTTTCTGGAAATAAATTTTAGAAATGAATGTAAATAATGGCACAAAATATTCAGAGGGGAATCAAGGAAATGATGTTCAGGTTGATGGGGTGATGGGAATATATTTAGATGGATAGGGTTTTAGGGATATTGAGGTGACAAGCTTAGGTGCATTAACGCTTAGGATATATATTTAAGTATTTGGCATCCCAGACTACAAACCTTGGGCACCATCCAAAAAAAGGTGTTCTACTGTTTTCTAAAGAAATCCTGTTTTTTTACAGATAAAACACCCGTATTTGCAGCCAAATCTATAGTCTTTTTGCATCTTTGTTGACATGAAAAAAGCCAATTACAACTTCAAGATTAGCTGTTGCACCTCATGTAGTGTCATTTTTAATCTTCAAGATAGGATTTTCTTGGACTTCATTGCTTTGATCAAGGATTTAGGAGCCCCCTTCCACATTACGTTTTCGTATTTTTTTGAATTGTAGCTTTTCTATTCTTTGTCATGTCATGACATCTGCTTTATTAATGGTGCCAGTCCTGGTGCCCAAATAGCATATCAATTTAAGATGACACTGCATGGCCTGGCAGGTTTGGCCTTGGCCACAACATCAAATTTAAGTTTCACATGCTGGGAGAGAGGGAGGAGAGAAGCCATCCTTGATATGTTTCAAACCTAATCCTTTAAAGATATTTTGGTCCTTAATTTACTCTTGTTGACTTGCCCCACAACACAACACAACCTTGTAGATTCCCTTGCTCCTCCCATTTGCTCTTTTTCTCTCCTTCCCTCCCCATCCCTCCTTGTGAGTACTATTCTTACTCTCCATCCTTCCTTGTGAGGACCATGTTTAAATTTACTTTAAGTTGTGTCCATGTGTCCTCATCTTTCTATATGTTTTCCTACTAGTAGCATATTAAGCTTTGACTCTGAACTAAGAAATCATAAATGAAAAATATTGATAGGGTGTGAGAGATTATAGTTCCAATAAAAAAGTTTATGTTACACTAAATACTGACAAACTTTCTTTTTCTATTTATTTGCATATTTAATTTGTCATCATCTCTCATTTGGCTTAAAAGTATTGTTTGGTTTTCATAGTGGACTAGAAACAAAGCTTTATATATTTTCATCAATATAATTGTGTTTGACTTTGATTGTATAACTGAATTTTTTTACTAAGATTGATATTTTGTACGATTTTCCCACTTTTGTGCATTTTATTAATCTATCTAGATACCAATGATGGACAAAACATGACCTGTGAGCATGAAAAATCCATTTTGAAGAGGAAATTAGTGGAGTCTTCATATGAAATTGAAAGACAAGTAAGTTAAAATTGTAGAACTTTATGTTTACTAGTTTTTCGTTGTCTTATTTAAAAACATCATTTGCGATCATCTTCTTTCAACTAATCAAGTTTGGGTGTGTCTTACAGCGAATTAAATGTCTTCCATGAGAACTTCTGGAAAATGTTTGAAAGGAGGGAAAAAGTTGAAAATAGCAAATACATTGCGCTCTTTTGTTATATCTCTGATAGGAGAAAAATAACTTTTGGAGTTTTGAAGAATCAAAATTTCATGGTCAAAAAGTAAAAATAAGGTTTAAAGTTTTGAAACATATATACTTTCTCAAATTGTCTTTCGTTGTACTATAATGTTTTGATTTTGTGAAATACAAGCTATTCAATTTTCTTTTCCTATCAATGTTTGACGCTTAACCAAAGTTGTAGGCCTTACTGTTTTGAGGATTACATCAGCAATGTAGATTGCAATTTAAAAGCCCATGAGGGAAATGATAGTCAAGAAAACCATACATTGAGGTAATGATTTGAATATTAAAAGTATTTCCACAAACATTTCAAAAAATATGTATTGTTAGTTATTATTTGTTCTTTTGATTTCTCCTCATGAAGATGAACTTTTTGACTTTCTAGTGACAATTGGTTTCATGACTAAATGTTTCTAGATGATTGCTACCATGATGATTACACCAGGCCTTCCATGTTCATAGTAGGAAGCATGTCATAAATTACCTTCCCTAGCACCACTTGCATAGTGCAATAGGAATGATCTTAATTGCCCATGCATGCGTTTTATATACCCATGAAGTCGTTGATTAAAAGTTTGATTATGATCTGCATTTTTAAAAAATAATCTCTATAAAACCACCATTAATGGTCATTACATTAACAACATTTATATCCTTGCATAATTTGGTCATAATTAAACTATAAGGGACCTACTTAGCACGATGTTAGTAAGGGGAAGAATAGTGAATGTGGTTTGTTGCTTTGAAATTTTCTTTACTCTATGCAATTGTTGAGGAAACTAGTATACCCAATAACATTTAGACTTGATTTAAATTTTTTTGTGATTTCATTTTTAAATACATTGACACCAAATAAAGACCATTGGATTGTAACAAAAGGGGTTTTGAGATATGTAAAAATTACATGATTTTAGCTTTTATTGAAAATAACCATATTTTGCTAATGTTTTGCAGCTTCGTTTAGATTATTCTAACCGATGAAATTAACTGCTCAATTGACCTATCAACCTTAAGCATTTGATGTCTACCCATCACTAGATAATATTTGATTATTCATATAATATTATATTATGATTATGTAAGCATCATAATATAATATTATGTTATTTTTATTATTATATATGTTATTGCTTTCATAATTCACTGAAAATTGTTATCAAATTTGTAATTGTTTATGATTAATATGATAGCAGTTATCATTGATAACTGTCATAGTTATCATTAACAATAACGATTGTCATGCATAACAATATCAATTATCATATATTGCAAGCCGATGTTAATATTATCTCAAGTCGATATTGGCATCAACCCCCTCATAATGTAGATCGATATTATACAAACTCAAAGTTGATTACTTTTTATTGCGCTGTATTAGGACTAGTCCCATGAAGAGACGCATCTCTTTGTGAGACATGATCTCATTAATAGATGTCTCCTCATGAGACCTTGGATGATGTTTATATGACATCAAAATCATTTTTGGAAACATAGTGACCAACATACATTCAGTCTTCAATACAGGTCGAGCTTGAGCTGATTGACAACAAGTCATTGATATTAACAAGAGCTTTTTGCGAGCTGCAGTCCTTGCCTTTTGGCAAGGAGACTGATATGTGTTAATTTTTACCATGTCATGAGCTTTAACAAATTACAGAATGAATCGGATGTTAAAAGCTTTCTAAACAATTTGAAGCAAACTAGAGAAACAACTTTCATAATATTGAAATGGAAGAAGACTAATGTAAGAGATAAGTAAATAAAAAGAACACGATAGAGAAGTAATGATCTAGGTTAACTGTATTGTCTTAATGATTCTGTTGGTGCCCTTTGAGCAGTGTAAACATAACGAGGCAACTGCATGGAGGTCTTAAATAGTATGAAGTTTATATTATGTTATATTGTATGAAATTGTTTGAACTATATAAATAGGTTTTGCTATATGCAAATGTTGGAAATGCATTGTATACATGCTGTTTTTTTTTTCCTGTTTGCTACTGCTCGCTGGAAATGCATTGTGTACATGGTGTTTTTTTGTTTTGCTGTTTGCTACTGCTTGATGGAAACTACATAGAAGTCTGATTTTGTAGTATGTACAGTTTTTTAGTTGCTGAAAAGTCTGGAAGAGCTTGATTTTCAAGTAGTTGCATTTTTTTCAAAATCTATATGTTCATCAGGCTTTTGATGTTCTGTATTTTTTGCTGTGATGTGCTTCGGCTTTGGCTGTAAAGTAGTGTGCGCTGTTGATGTGGCAAAAAGTGATTTTCAAAATTTTTGTATGTGCTGCTGTTGATTTGTTGTGCCTGTACAGAAAGAGTTCGACAGTTAGATATTTAGAGTAATTTAATGTGAAATATGAAATAAGTGTGAAACATTTTTAGTTTTTGGGTGCTTTTTTGTGAGTGTTAACTTTACCTTGACATGTGGTGTTTTTGCCTTCCAAAATTGTCTTCACGAGCATGTGCTGGTTAGGTACCCTGCAATTTGTAAATATAAGTTAGTTGCTTGATTGAATTTGATTAAATTGTAATTGACTGTGTGGTAGTCGAAGTAATGAAGAGTTGTAATAAGGTCTTACAGTCAGTGTTTCTCTTGTAATTGATGTAACTGTATGGTCCATGGCGAGTGTAAAAGTGCCTTGGATCTCAAAGCTGCGCATCATGTAGACTGCTGTAGACATGTGTTTTGCGTACTTGTCAAACTCAATTTTGGTTAGTTCTGGGAAGTGTTGCTATAAGAGGCTACCATGTAGACTGCATTCAAAGATAGTGTCTTCTGTCTCAATGACGCATTGGAGGTAGGGTTGAAATTGAAATGTGGTATATGTTCCACACTTAGTGCAGTGGATGTCAGTTGGATTTCCTGTGGTTGATAGAGAGACAATTTGTTGGCAGATTGTGCATAGTGGCTGGTATGGCGAGCTGTGGACATTTTTTGGTCGTAATGTTCCTGTAAGCTGAAACCAGCAAGGTCAAAGTTACTCAAAAGTCACTTTAGCAACATTTTAGTAGCAATGAAAACTAAATCTGGGCTTTTAAGGATTATTAAACTTGCCTATAAATTGGCTTTTGCGAGTTGTTGTAATGATTGTTTGGTGCACTTGTCATTGAGAAGGTCTATGTAGGTGGCTTGTCCTGATCTAATGACTGCTGAACCTCTTGGCCTAGTGCGTGTGGCATTTTTTCGTAGTAAGAGGACTATTGCTGATGATGATGTCAATTTGCATATGTTTTCAAGGCTTTTGTAGCTGTAGCTGTGTGCTTTTGGCACTATGAGCTGAAAACAAAAGAGAGCATAGATGTTAGGAATTCATGTATGAAAATTGAATAATAACATTGTCGTGAATGTTAATTTGCAGTGTTTGTCACTTACAGTAGCTGTGTCAGATGGCCATTGTCCATCTCTTATCTGAAGTTGGAACTGTGTGGCATTGTGTAGATGTGAAGTGAGAAGAACACCAAGAGTGCCAATTGGATAGTTGTTAGGTGACTGAATGAGCTGGCAGATTTTGGTATCAGGTGACAGCTGTTGTTGTTTGCAAACAGGAGCTATTTTTTCCACTTCAGTGTCTGACCTGAATTGTATGCAGTAATCAGCATCTCCCCTTTCATATTGGGAGTTTTTTCTCTTGATTCCAAATTTCTAAATACAGATACTTGTTCCAGGCATGAGCCAATGCAAGTATTTGTCAATTGAGGCATTGGTAATGTTTGCTGTTATAGTCAGTAGACCAGCTTGATCTATTAGATCTATGTGTGCGATTGATGATCTTGGTTCATTTCGTGTAGAGGTCTTCAAAGCTAGTCCATATGTAGCTAGAATGTCACCTTCGAAGACTGCTGCTGACTGTGTGTTGCAAATGTCAAATATGGGAGTTGGCAAACTGGTGGTCAGCTTTTGTCTGCATTGAAATTTGTTACATCAACTTCAATTTGATTAAGTATGATTAATTTATGTTGATGCATTGGAGAGAATTAGTATGAAAGCATTAGGAGTACTTGCCTCTTTTGCCTGTTGTCGTGGATGGTGATTGGAGAGTGTGTGCTCTGTTGTACCTCCATGGTGTTCTCAGATGTTGCTACAGAGAAGAAAGTAGTCAGTATTGGATGATTAGGCGTAATTTATGATATTCATTTTGGTTGATGATATAATAGACAAATGGAGTGATGTACTAGATGTGCAATTGGAGTGCAACTACGAAATGGTCAGTCCAATATGTATCTAAGGTGGTTGTTGTTATTTCAGTGTCGAGATTATGTATCCAGATATGGTCGAGGTTGGTTCCTGTTTTTGTGGTTGTGTTTTGAGTTGCAAGTTTGAGATTATGTTGTTGCATGATGTTGAAGAGGTCTGATTTTTTCTTGATGTCTTTAGTGTGTCGATGTTGAAGTCTCTTGCGATTAGCAGTTTTGAATGTTCGGGTAGGTTGTAGTGATGGTATGGATGAAAGTGAAAAGTTCATTTGTTGGTGTTGTTGGTTTGATATATATATTTACAATGCGCAGGGATGTTTGAATGTGAGAGATGTCGATTGTGATTGATTCAAGGTGTCTTGTTGCATATGTTTCAATGTTTTTGATTGCATTAATTTTGCTACAACATGTTAGCAATCCATGAATATTGTACGATGCGTAAAAGACAAATTTCTTGTGCAGCAATGGCAATTGGTCAATGTGCTTAGTTCTTGTCTCTTGACAAATTACAGTTGCAGCATGTAAATCATGATCGTGGTCTATTTCTTGTGCATGGAGTTGTAGGCGTCGGGTATTTAGAGTGCATATTGTAATGTTGCTTGGTGATTTAGGTGATAGAGTATAACATAGTGGCCATTGTCATGTTGTTTGTAGTCGTTGCATTTCTAGTGTGACTTTTTGGGAGATCTTGAAATTGTTGTGCTGTATTTTGTTCATCAAATACAAATTTTCTATGTCTCTTACGCGAGACAAGGCAGTGTAGGAAAGGCCATGTTGATAGACTTTCGTGGGATCGAAAGCAATACTGTCCATTGTTAGACCTTGTGCTCTATGAATAGTTCTTGCAGATGTAAGTTGTATGGGAAATTGTGATCGTATGACTATGTTTGTTAATGTTCGCATCCTTCTTGTAATTTGTGTCAATGGTGTCCATGTAAGTGGTGTTGTATCTTTATAGACATGTTGCATTTGTTGTCTTCTTAGTTTTCCGATATTAGGATCATTGAACTCGATCCAGAGGATGTCTTGCTTGTCATGTGTATGTAGTTGGAATGTACCGTCAGCACCATTGACTAGGCCATCATGTGTGTCAAGATTGCCTGCAATAAGCTCAATGAGGATTCCTGGCTTTACGAATATAGTTGTTGGTAAACTTGTCTTTTCTAGTTGGTAAGGGTTTTTGTCGAAGCTTGTGTCTTTTTGATCAATTGCTTCGAGTTTGTATAGTTTTGTTTGTAGGAGGTCTAGCATTCTTTGGTTGTGGTCATCAACAACAAGGTTGTGTTGGAACAAATGTGGTAGTCTTGGGTCATTAGGTATAGGCTTGTGACATATTCTATTTATGTAGTAGATGTCGCCATTTGTTTGCTCACAGATTCTTATACGATTGAGAATCCTGATAAAGTGTTCATTTCGTTGTCTAATTACAGTTTTCAAGTTATAGTATTTGACGTTGTCTATCCAAAATGTGTATGGAATTTTCTCACCATTAATTCTTGGTGCTTCAAAAATCCAACCATCACATACTGGTTGTGCTTGGTAGAAGTCACCACAAAATATGATGTCTATGTTACCAAATGGTTGAGTTGGTGTGTGCTTTATTTGACGCAGTCTTTTGTCTATGTTGTATAAAGTTGTTGAGCCTATTAGTGATGTCTCGTCGATTAAGAGAAGTTGAAGTTGGTCTAATTTCTTGCTTAAGCTGTCCAGAGTGTCCGAGTCTAATGGCACCATTTTTGATGCGGTGCATGGTAGATGAAATATGGAATGTGCAGTTACACTGCCTATGTTGTATGCGGCCTTTCCTGTTGGTGCAACAATAATGCCTTTTGGTTTGAGTGGATCACTATGCAATTGTTTGTCATATAGGTGGATTAAAGCCTGATAGAGGAGTTTTGCTGTAAAGGTCTTACCGGTACCAACTCCTCTTGTTATGAATAAGTATATTGGTTTGTGTGGGAGGAGTCTTTTTGTCATAACACCATCTTTTAATATTGTTTGTTGCTCTTTGTTCAATTGCCTTCGCATTGCAAAGTATTCTTCGGTGCTTTGTAAGAATTGATGTGCAATTTGTGAAAACAGTGGGTTGTGGATAGTTTGCTTTTGTTTGCATTTTTTTATTGTGCATTAGGTCAATACCTAAGTCATATTGTTCTATTGTTGTGGATGTTTCATTGGATTGTAACTGATAATCGAATATCATTGTTGCATTTTCATTGTTCTCCAACTCTTTTTGTATGTCATCTATGCTGCCCCATCCATAAGCGGTTTGTGCATTGAACATTTTTTCAATGTTTTGTATTTTTTCTTTTCTAGCATTGAATGCATTAACCCATGTGTTGTGGTTTGATAACAAAGTTTGCTCGCTTACTCAAAACGGTATGTACAACATGAGTTTCTCTCTGCAATAGTTGTCGTAGTCAATATGTGGATTGTATTTGACAAAGCGTATAACTTGTGCCTTTCGTCTCTTTTGAAAATTAGTAGGTCTGTTGTGGTACAATGCTGTGTACTTAGCAAGTGATAAATTTTGTAGTGTGCTTGGCCTAGTTATGTACTTGTCTATTGCAGAAGGATACATGATGTTGTCAGAGCTGTCATGCTCTTTAGCTAGCAGTTTTGGACTTTTAAGCATAACAACTCTACTCTCTGATGGTGCTGTGTTGATGAATACACTTTTTCGTGATGATCTACGCAATGGTAGTGACAATGCAATATGCATAGCTTGACGACTAGACATTTGCAGGTAGTTTAGTAATGCATTTCCAAGTTTGCGTATGAATTCTGTTTTGTTGTCATAAGTTGTTGTTGTTTCCTTGCGCAATTGTTGAAAGGTTAATGTTGTTGTTGTGTCTTGCTTTGTCATATAGGAGCAGCAATAAGATGCAGCAGCATAAGCGTCTAGAATGAATTGGGTATCGGTATTTGCATACCATAGTGATGGCACTTGTCTTGAAAATGCATTTGTCCAAGTGTCAATTGGGTCTCTTTTCAGTAGCAACACTCTTCTTTTTAATGTCATTCGTAGCATTAAGATGGAATTGGTTTCAGTGATGTCAAAGTCATTGAGGAATTGGTCAAATGTGACATCTCTTGAGTACTGTTTATGCTCAAGTTGTTTGAAGAACTATTTTGCTGTCTCTTTGATGCTTGTATCTGTTGGGGGCAGAGGCTCTAGAATAGTTGTTTTTCTAATTGGAGGCATGGGAAAGTTGAAGCGACAACTTGATGTCCTATACTTCTTGTAGCTTTTTGTATGGTGGTGTGTTTGAATTTTGACAAGAATTTCATCTAGAAGTGCTAAGCTAGAAGAGAGATATTTGTCAACAAAGTTCTCGATTTCTTGATTTGTGGATTGTCCATATATGGGTGCATTTTCAGTCCAAACCATAAAGTGCACATGTTCATTTCCTCTATTTTGGAATTCAGTGACAAAGAAGTAGTCAAACACCTTTCCAAATAGCTCTGTGTTTGTTGATATCATTCTACAGAATGCATTAAGTCGATGATTGAAATATCGAGTGCATAGCACTGGATTTTGTCTTATTTGGAAGTCTACATTTCTGTCCTCTATAGTCTCAATGCCTTTGTCGTTATTTTGAGCATAGGTATGGTTCAACGCTTGAAGTAGTGGGGTCCATAAGTGCTCAGAACTTGTTAGTGTGGCAAAGAACGTTGGTGGTCCTAATTGCCTTATCATAGCAAATATGTTCTTTCTTGTATTGTCCAAGTAATCAGGAGATGTACGAATACTTTTCAATGATCGAAAACCAATCGACGATCGTAATATTTGTTCAATGTTTGCAGGGGTGCGAATGTCTTTTGCCAACAATGTTTTACTTTTTAACTCAGCTTTCCTTATGCAAACCCATGCGATGCATGAGATTTGTTGAATGATAAGCTTTATTGCTTTAAAGAAAATGTTTGTAATGTGTCTGTTGAAGTCATTAGCAAGATGCATAAGCTCCCATTTAACTATTTTTTGGAAGGAGAAATTAGAGACAACGTGTTGTGGTCTTGGACAACCATAGAAGAGAGTTGGGAAATTCATTTCCTCTGAGTTTTCATCTTGGAATATTCCAAGCGGTCTAATTCTTTCAGACGGTGTGATTTCAATTATCGTTGTATCAAGATCTCTAATTGAATGAGTGTCATTGAACCAATGGATAAGAGATTCTGAGATAGGTTCATTGTTTAGTTCTTCAATGTCGTTAGACTCGTCCATTTTTGTGTTGTTGAGTAGACGCATTTGTTGTTGTTTTTCTCTTAGAATACTTTCCCAACAGTCATTTATGACAACATGTTCTCTAATATACAATGGTGTTTTGCATAGACTTGCTAATGCATTCATTACACAAAAAGGTCTTATATTGCCTTGGGCATATGCATTTTGGTACTCTAGTTTGTGCTTTAATCTTATCGTAATTGTTTTGTTCTCATCAAGTTCTCGAGGTAGTACTCGTTGTACTCTATCGATATCTACAGGAACATTGATGATTGTTCCATTCAAGCCATATTGTGACCTTTTGTAACCTAGTTGCCTTATTTGTGCAAATGCAATGCGCAAAGACAAAAGCCTTTCCTCTAATGAGGTTAATATGTGCACTGAATCAATACACTTGTTTCTTTGTATCCTCCAAGGTGCATCAAAAGAAGGAACTTTGCTAGATATAATGGCTTTGAAACATTCAGTACATACTAGTTCAGTGATTTCAATTTTCTTTTGTTCATGTGCTATTGGAAGACGATTGAAAGCATCAAGAAATGTTTGGTTGATGCTTTGCATATTTTTTCGGAAGTGCAACATTTCACAGACACTGCATGGGTTTATCAGTGTCATTTATGATGCGTCGATACACTTGGATTGATTTCAAGATTTGTCTACGTAGTGATAGTCGTTTCTATTTCTTTTTTGAAGTTTGATTCAAATGGATATGCAAGTGGTTTTTGTTCTGCTCTATAGTGGCTATGTTTGTAGTGATGTGTTTTTTTTTTGAGTTTGATTAAAATGCATGCGCAAATGGTTTTTGTTTTGCTCTATAGTGGCATTTTTTCTAGTCTTGCGTATTAGATTTTTCAAGCGATGCAATGAATGCTTAGTTTCATGATGACATTGTTCTCTTGGTTGTAGGTGTATTTCTGATACATCGATAGATGTTGTTGTAGACTGTAATTGAGGTGCACTAGTTTTTGTCGTAGAAGATTTTGATTGTTCTTTCAGAATTTTGTTTGTTACTGGCTTGCCCATGCTATGACGTATGATATCTTTTAAGCATCGCAGCGACTTTGCATTTTTCGCGGGCTGCAATATTGTTGGTGTCGATTCTGTCTTGTGTGAGACAGTGAATGATGTTGTAGGCACCATTGTACATGGTGTTGTTTGTACATTGTTACGTTCTAGTGAGATGGATTCACTATAGGTATTATGGAAATCCATTTTCGAATAGACTTATGAGTGAAAGAGAAATTAGTCAAGTTATGATGCTGATCTACTCAACTAAGTAAAAGCATAACCATGGATAGAATAAATGGAAGTACTAGAGTATGTGCATTATAGTGAAAGAACTTGTTGAAACGAAGTTGTTCTAAGAAGACTATATTAAAACAATAGTATTTTTACAATCATAATTTCAATGTTTTTCAAGCGTTATGTCATTTGAATGGTAAAAGCTATCTTGAAGTAATTAAAAGCACAAGCATGAATACAATTGATGAAAATACTAGAATATATGCGTTAAAGTAATATAACTTATTCAAACTAAGTTGTTGCAGGAAGAATAGATTAAAACAACAGAATTTTTAGAATCATAATTACAATGTTTTCCAACTGTTATGTGATTTCAATGCTAACAGCAGAAGGTAAATAAATGAAACTTTCAATCTTGAGCGAGTGAGATTTACTAAGGTAGTGTACCTAAAGGAAAGTTTTCTTCTCCGTTGGTTGTGAGTTTTGATTCCGACGTAGAAAATTGTACTAGTATATCACCTGTGGACGTAACAAAGTGATACGAGAAAAGTGAAATAACATAATTAGCATGAATGAAGGAAGGCTAATAAGAAGTGTCTTCAAACGAAAAATAGTTAGCAAACATCAGTAAAATATAAAAGCATGCTAAATAATAATAATGCACTCATTCGGTAAAGTCTAGAACAAGTATGGTGGAACTATTTTCTTAATATTTAATATGTTAAAAAAAAAAAAAAAAGCAAGACGATCACACAATTTTGAAATAGATTTATAGATGTCAAAATAAAGATTTCCTTCAACAAAACCATAAGTTCTATATACTAAATCGACATTTCTTCCTCTTACTATTTTTTTTGAATTATAATTTCTTTTTTTTATGATGTTGTTAATATCACAATTCTTTGTTACTATTGTTTGTTAATATACTTTCACTTAGTTATAAATTGCATACATCTCTATGTAGTTTGGTATCATACAAACTTAAATCTATAAAATACTTAAAAATGTATAAATTTTTATATAAAAAATGTGTAAATATAAATATGTGTGACTGTTTTTAAACTTCTTACTGTTAGTAAATAATTAGTTAAAATAGTATTTTAAAGAGTTATTAAAACTTTATTCAATTATTTATTGTTTACATTTTATTTTTCCCAAATCAAAACACATTTTGAAAGCGTTTCTTTCAACAATATTATAAAAAAATGCGAAGTCTATGAATTTTTTATTTATCTTTGTTTATTTCTTATTGATTATATAACTACATTTTTCAATTTTCGGTACAAAATAAAAGAAAGTGCTAAGAACTTCTTAATACAATAAGTTATAAAATACCTTAAATTAGAAATAATTTTATGTTGAGCAGTAGTATTTTGAAAAAAATTGCATATATATGTACTTGGAAAGTATTATTATAAATTTGTAAATGTTTTTAGAATTTCTTCATATATGTAAAACTACCGTAAAGAAATTGGAAAATATTAATCAAATATTAATTAGATGATATTGAATTCATTTAATTCTTTGCTATATGTATATATCCAACCAACAGTCATGTATAGAAAATGCAATCAATAAAGTCTGAAATTGTCACCGCCCTTTAAATTCGATTGAGAAAGAAGGCTCACCTAACAATAAGATTGGATGCGAAAGACGAAGATGGAGAAGACCAAGACGAATCGCAGGTATGGGTAGGTTTGGTGGTTGAAATAACAAAAGAGGTGGAGGAATCAATGACAATTGCAGAGAGGGTGAGGTGTCACTGCAGCTATGCGTGGGCAAGAAACAGGAACAAAATATGGCTAGAACTGGCTCTCCCATGTCTCTTTGCAAGATTTCTTTCCGGCTGGAAGAAGCTTTTGCTTGCAAATTGTTTCGGTGAGAATTGCAATGATGGCTTAGTATTAACCAAACCCTCGCTAAGAGCTGTTATCAAACAATTACCTTCCCTTTCCACCGACTTTTCTTGGTCTACAATTTGGTCAGAGAATTATTAGTTCAAGACATTGGATTTCTAGTATATATATTATTAATACTCTTGCAATCATGTTTTGGAACTTCTCTGTCCTCTGGATTAGGGTCCGGCAAGAAAGCCATGAAATGAAAGGGCGGATTGGCAAAAAGAGGACCTCGAAGACTAGACTTTGAAATGAACAAACAAGCGCTGCTCATTCTTCAGTCTGATTGTAATTTGACTTTGAAATGAATAGACAAGCGCTGCATCATATTGCAAAGAAGTTTGAAATTAAAAAATCTTGAAATTGTCTGTTTGTTCCGCCGTGAGAGAGGATTTCCACTCGACGCAGTATTCGAAAAGTTCTCTTGTGCAAGGTTATTTAGCCGATTATCATCGGCAGTGAAAACGACAACCCAAAAATTTTGTTTCATGAGGTCAACTGGCGATTTGTGTGGCAACGGAGGATTGTGAGAGGATGCAGTTTCTTATTTCGGTGGATTATTTGAAGCATCCTCTGTTTAAAGATCTGCTTCGCTTGGTGCAAGAAGAGTTCTGCTTTGTTCTGTTTCATTCGCTTTGTCACATTTTGGACAGGAGGGTTTCGTCAGATGGACAGTCGATTGTTATCGATTTTAGGCGAAGGAGGCTTAAGGAGACTATGGTGGTAGCATTGAGATGGAAGGGCAAGAGGATTAGTGGTGATGGAGCAGCCGCCCATTATTGCATAAGTCACTCACGCTTTGGGCTCTGCAATAGTGGACATGCATCGGCTAAAGAGTCCGCTCTTCAAACCCTCAAACTACTTATTTTATCATTTTACATGGGGAGGGAACTAGGGCATTTCGACTAAAACTACAAGTCTAAGAAGAAATCATAATTTCAAATAAATAATGCATAAAACTATTCATGGAAACCCCAGTTCCATATGTTCTGCACACAATTTCAAAATAATCCACAAATGCAGTGGATTTATTCAGCGAAAACAACCATACAGGAATAAAATACAGTAATAGCTTGTGCTCGACGGAGAGATAGTTGTGTACCTGGTCTTTCACTTTATCTGGACATTGGTAACACTTGTTGCAGAGCAATGGCCGGACCCAACTTCTTCAGTTTCCTGCATACGATGGCGGTCTTCCTGTTCACTAAATCATTTTATTCAAGACATAAGTTTTTCTTCACCGACTTGCACAGTTCTCAAATGTAATTAATGCGCATTAATGGTGGGCAGGTGTTTCCGTTCTCTATTTACTGTAATCAACATCTGTTTACCCTTATCCAAATTTGCACAAAGTATCCCGACATAATAATCACAAAATAAGTAATAATAATAATAATAATAATAATAAATCTCTAAAACCCTAGAAAAATACCTCTCAACCAATATAAATTCTAAAATTTTCATTTCATATATAGAATTTTTAAATATATGCACTTAAACTTTATGATATTTACATACTTCGCTACAAATTTTAATTAGCTGGGGGGTTAAAAAAAAACATTAGTCTCCTGCCTCTTAAAAAGGCAGGGACTAATAAAGAGAGATTCCACATTGAATAGGGACTAATAAAGAGAGATTCCACATTGAATATCAATTTTGTACATCAATATTGACATAAATATTTTAGTGAAATTCTTGTAGTAATTCCCTAGCCATGTTGACCTAGCCACTGCCCCTCTAGTTCTTACTTGTGTTCGGCTCTAGTGCAATGAGCCGTGAGCTTCCCATGCCATGCTTGTGGTTGCTATGCTGTGTCGTGCCTGTTTCGTGCCTTCCGTGAATCCAACCTCCTCTGAAGCCGTTAGTTGTGTGCATGGTCATGGACTGCCGTGTTGCCGTGTTTGAAGGAGAGGGTTGTGAGATTTTGTACCGTGTAGTGCCTGTTGTGCCGTGTTCGTAGAGATCTCCAGAATCTCCTAACACCTGCATTTACAGAACTTAGAAGCATGGATTAACAACATTACTGAAGATGCCGAGAGCCAGATGTCGTAATGCCATGAGCAGAGATGAGGAAACCTGATCTTAGCCTCTAACTAGAACTGGATCATTTGTTCTTCTCCTCTCATTGCCCTTGCTGCGCTGTGCCACTAGGACTCTTGTCTACTTTCTTGGGTATTTTCATGGGTTGTGTCTTCGGCAGGGACGAGGTTTAACTTCCAATAGTGGGCGAAGGTTGTGATAGTAGGTTGCATGTGAACTGTCTGACAGATTGTCTAAACAACGCTGAACATCATCCAACTAGGGTTTGCATTTGTGACTATGGGTTGCCTGCAAACTGTTTGACAAAATGTTAGACCTCTATTCGTTTGCTATGAATCCCCAACTCAACCCAGTCACATTATAGCAACTCTTGACCGCATGACAAAAGTTGAGACTTACAATGCAACCCTGAAAGACATTGCTATTGTGGCATCCTCGCTCTCTCTTAGGCTTTGTAATCAGTTGAAAGAGGTTGAATTTGAGAAGAAAACTCTCTGTGATAGTATGCAATCCCTACGCGAGACAATTAATGATTTGAAACAACACACTGACTATTCTCTCACAGGTATATGGACGGATTTGAAGGAGCAACTTGACTATTGTCTACAACAGAACCCAGATTTATTGAACAAGCTCAATACAACTGTTTTGGACATTACTAACCTCAAAATTAAAGAAGCAATCCAACGCACAATGCAAATGATGATATCCATGATTTGAAGTTGAAACAAGAGGAATTTGATAAAAAACAATGCTCCCTACAAACCAAAACAAAACAACAACTGAAATCATGGGCATCATTTGCAACAACCCAATTTCTTCCTCTCCTCCTTCTGTTACTCTCTCCAACATAGAGAAGCTAGTCCAGACTAAGATAGTAGATGAAAGGGTCAGGCGTGCCCATGAGCTAAACTTGAGGGTTCGTGGTCTCCCTCTTCCTTGCCTTGAGCCTCTTGTAGTAGGCTACTCCTTCCTTAAAGACCAATTGGATATCACTAACATCTCACTTGATTGTGCTTGGGTTCGGCATGACAATATCCTTTTTATTCGGTTCCTTTCATTTGCTGATTGCCTTCAGGCTTTTAGGGTAAGGAGGAAACTCTTCTCTCTCCCCATCAAGATTTATCTTGATGAGGATCTCACTAGATTGCAGGTGACAAAACTTAAGGAGGCTCGGGCTCTGGTTGTGGCTGCTTGTCAATTGTGCTTGGATTGGGCATCATAATATCCTCTCCTTTAGGCTCTTAGGGAAAAGAGGAAACTCTTCTCTCTCCCCATCAAGATTTATCTTGATAAGGATCTCACTAGATCGCAAGTGACAGAACTTAAGGAGGCTCGGGCTTTGGTTGTGGTTGCCCGACAGGAGGGTAAATGGGCATTGATCAAAGACCTCAAGGCTATGATTCGAGACACTTTCCCTACTGGTTGGGAGTCGAGGTCGAAGTAGGTCCTAAAGGCTACATACATTTCCTAGGTGACAATTCTTTTACTGTTCTTCGTTCTCTCTCTCTCTCTTTGAGCTTGAATCCCTACTCCTTGTCAAGGTGGTTCTCGCTCACTTCTTTTGTTGTTGTTCTTGTTCTTTCACAGACAATGTTTGGTGTCCTCCTGTTTGTTGCTTTCTTGGTTGTAAGTTCTTAGTCCCATAGACCTCTGATGGTCTTTCGTTGGACATTAATAGATTTGTCTTATCTTGTGAGATAGAATATAAATAATTCATATTATTGAAATGTGTAGAGTTCAATTATATCTGCTTTGATTATATATATACCTACACAATTTGAAATTAAGATTAAAACACTACACACAAATTTGATCAAAACTTTAACATGGTATCAGAGCTAGTCTAAGGAAGATCTGATCAGATTTGGTACAAAAGGTTATCAAACTGTCATTTGCATTATTTTTCGAAATTCATATTTCGCCGTTCAAAATGGAAAATGGAGTTAGATTCAAGGATTGTCTTGAAGGAGCTTCTAATTTTGTCTCATGACAATTCAAAATCACGCCCACTTTAAGAGAGCATGAATTAGAAGCATTTATAGAGAATGAGATGGTTATGCCTTAAGATGGAGAAAAATGCCAATGGATAAAGAACAATAACAAGGTCGTGAAATTATTGGTAGATGTAGTTAAAGGTCACATAGTTCCAATTATTTCTAAATTGGATACTACATACAAATTGTTCTCAACATTGGAAAGTATGTATGAGATTTTAAAAACAAGTAGGGTACTATCACTTAAACAAAAGCCTCATCATTTGAAGATGAATAAAGGAGAATAAGTTCGTGATACTTTATGAGGATTACAAAATTGAGGGATCAACTTTCTACCATTGGGCATTTTATTGAAAGCGAGAAGTTAACTATGCTAGCCTTGAATGGGCTTCTAGTTTCATGTGAAGCATTTATACAAGGAATAAGTGCTCGTTCAAAACTCCCTGAATTTGATAAATTGAAAATAGATTGCATCTAAGAAGAATCTAGGCTAATCATAAGGGGATTGCTCAAAACTCTATAAATGAAGACATTCATGTGCTAAACACTCATTCTCACAAGAAGGGTAAGAAAGGTAAATTCAAGAGGAAGAAGGCAATTAAGAGTGAAGGCATGAACTTAGCCTCATGGTGAATATAAAACCAATTATGACACTTTAATAATTGATCGAATGGCTTGGGATCCAATCATAAGGCTTTGAAACTCAATAAGATAATCCTTATCTTAAAAAAAAGGCAAAAGTTTGTATAAGAAAAGAAGGGATATGTCCAAGGTACAATGCTTCAGATGTGACCAATATGGACATTATGCGATGAAGTGCCCAAATAGGTCAAAACTGCAAGCCTCTATTGCTGAAGTTGGTAAGGCAAGGATAGAAAATGATATTGAAAAACTTGGTGTTCTACTCAGCCTTATCAAGCAGAGCATCATCGAACCCTAACACCTTGGTGATTGATAGTGGGGCATCATGTTACATTATAGGATTTAGAGAACATGTAGTTAGTTTAATGAAGGAATCAGATGAGGAAGTGAGTATTGGGGATAATTCCAACTATCTCATGAAAGGAATAGGGACCTGCACTATAAACCTCAAATCATGCATCTCTCTTCAACTCATAGGTGTATTTTTTGTACCAGGGATCAAGAGGAAATAGTCTCTATTTCAGCACTTGGATACCGACAAATATCAAAGAATTGGAGGACAAGAAAGAGGCAGGACAATCCAAGGGACTTGGATTTTTTCTTGTCCCTGGGAGTATGGTGTAGTAGCACCCATTTAAAAAAAGGAACAATAAGAGGTTCCATGAGCATCAAAGACATTTAATTACTCACCATGATTTTTCAAATGTATTTTGAATCTATTTGAGTCAATGCGTAAGGCTAAATAAAACCATTTATAATAGGTTGTCAAAGTTGTCTAATATGGTCAAATTATATAAATAAACTCATGGAAGAGGAAAATGTCATAAAATGTCATCTATAATCTATTTTGATATGTTAGTAGGGGTTTTATAAAGTTTAGAGGTCATTTGTAGAAAAGTACAAAAGTTGTCAAATATGTAATAAAATATTGTCATAAATGTGATAATATGAAAACGTTGATGTAAGAGAGAAGGTGAATGGTCATGAGGGGTAATTAATTAGTTATAGAACTTGAAAAGCCTTAAAATATGATGTATTAGTTGTGATCTTAAGAATGTAATGGCTGGAGAAGCTGAAAGAAGAAGTGGAATGAAGAGAAGGTTGTATTTGTGAGTTATATGACAATTTTTTGTGTAAATTTTCAGAAATCTGATTGTTGTTTCTATTGGTACAAATTCATGTGAAATGATACACACCTCTAACTTATATTTTCAGAAAGGTATTTGAGTTAGCTTTATTTTGGTTTTGGTTTGACCAAATTATATTAAGTTTTTCGAAGTTATAGCCAATTTGGTGACTATAGGTCTGAATCTGTCCTAGAGTTAGCAATTTTAGGAAAAGTTTAATAAATTTTATTCCAGCTATCATTTTGAGCTATAAATTGGAGAAAATGTGTTTATCTCATCCATAATCCATCTCATAAAAGGAATTTGTGATATCTTTTCATTTGCAAAAGTTGTGAGAAAATATTGGAAGTGTTTTGATATTGTTCAACTCATTAATTTGGTTGAAAATGTCCATTATTAAAGCCTCTTGAGTTTTAATCTCAAAAGAGATGTTTGAAAGGTGTACCTCTGCATCAACAATAGAATCACCTTCATGAAGGGTAAAGTTCTGGCATGGCTCAAGAGCTCAAATCAAGAAGGTTCACACTGTTGGTGTACAACGTGGATGCCTCTACAAACTATGTACTTCCCCCTCTCAAGCCCTAGTACACGAGTCTACTAATACTTGCAAGATTTGACACAACAGACTAAGATATCTCCATTTTCGTGGTTTTCCTTCAATGGAGAAAATGGTTATAGGTCTTCTAAAGCTCAAACCAGACCACGAAGGAACTTACAAATGGATGTGCTTTAGGGAAGAACACTAAAAGCACTTTTCATAGTAGTTAAAGAAATTCTAAAAATGTATTTATTTTGATTTATGTAGACCCATGTATGTAGCCTCTATAGGAGGATTTTTTGTATTTTGTTATCTTTATAGATGATTACTCTAGGAAAATATGAATATAATTTTTAAAGTGTAAAGAGTTTGAAGAAAACCTTACGAGGTTAAAGGAATATAAGGCTCTAGAAAAGAATCAAAATTCTAAGGACTGATAATGAGTAGGGATATACTTTAGAATACTTCATTTTTTTAATTAACATTGGGATTAAGAGGGAGTTCACATTACCTTATAACCCTCAACAAAATAGGGTTGCAAAAAGGAAGAATTAAGCTATTATTGAGGCTGCTAGAGCTATGATGTATGGTCAAAACCTAGAAACATCTTTTTGGATGAAGCCTTGAGTACTATTATATACATCTAGAATATATGTCCTCACTCCCTCCTAGATAACAAAATCCTCAAAGAAGCATTCACAAGAGTTAAACTTGACATAAGTGACATAAGAAATTTTAGTTGTCTTATCTACATTCACGTACCCAAAGAGAAAAGATCCAAATCAGAACTCTTAGACAAAAAGAGAATATTTGTAGGTTATATTAAAACATCTAAAGCCTATAGAATTTTCGTACTGAGTTAAAAAATAATTGAACCAAGAGAGGATATTATCTTTGAGGAAGATGTTGCTTTCATAATACAAAAGCATTCACGAGTCAAAAAATCCAGAACCACCTCAAAACATGGAAGAGGATTATGTTCCCGAGCTTCAGAGGGAGACTCTTGAAGAAATGGAAAATGAAGGTCAAAATGAATCCATAGACCTTGCCAATGAACCTAGAGACACTAATGTAAATCAGAAGAGACTACTTTGGACAAGGAAGATGATTCAAGAACTAGAAAGATATGTTGCACTGGAAGAAACCTTCAGAGAAGGAAAAAGACCTCATAGGTATTCCAATTATGTTGCCTTAATGATTAGAAAAAAACCTAATAGGTGTTGAGAAAACTACCAAAGTTCAAGTTTGGAAAGATGCTATGATGAAAGAGTATCAATTTATTATTAAGAATAATGTTCGGGAAATTGTATCCAAGCGAAAAGTGAAGTCAATATTTTCTTCAAAATGGCTCTTCAAAATCAAGCATACTATAGATGGCAGTATTGAGAAGTAGAAAGCACAATTTGTGGCTAGAGGTTTCTCTCAAAAGCAAGGGATCGACTATGAATAAGCATTAGCCTCAATTGCTAGATATACTTATGTCTTTGTTGCATCCAATGGAAGATTGACTAGATGGGTGTGAACATTCCCTTCCTAAATGGAATAATACAAGAGGAGGTATACTTGGAGCAACCTGAAAGACTTGTGATACATAGTAATGATTCTCATGTATGTAAATTGAAAAAGGCAATATTCAAGCTTAAACAGGATCCTCGAGCCTAGTATGAAAGGATAGACAAATATCTTTTGGGCTTAAAATTCTCCAATAATGATGCAGATTTGAATTTATACTTCAAGGTAATTGACATTGATATGTTGATTCTTATCCTATATGTTGACAATTTATTGACTACAAGAGGATATCACCTAATTATCAAATGTAAGCAAGATCTAGCATCAGATTTTGACATGAAGGGTTTGGGTCCTTCACATTACTTCCTCGATTTAGAAGTGTGGCAAAAAGTTGATGGTAAATTTCTAAATCAAGGAAAGTACATTAATACCATTCTAAAAAGTTTTGGAACAATGGAGTTTAAAACCATGACTATACCCAAGGAAACAAATTTGCACAAGTTAAAAGAAGCAACAAAAAACTGAGGAAATGTAGATCCCACTTTATATAGGTAGATTATTGGGTCCATGATGTATTTAGTCAACATGAGACCAAACATTTGTTATTTAGTGAATACATTTAGCTAATTCATGTGTGAACTAAAGAAGATACATCTAGTTGCAAAAAAGTATATTTTGAGATACATGCATGGCACAATTAGGTATGGTCTTAAATATGCTAATGTAGATCTAAATTTTCATGGATACATCGATTCAGATGGGGCTAGTTATATTGTAAACAAAAAAAGAACACAAGGGTGTTGCTTCAAGTTTAGGATTAACTATGATCTCTTGGATTAGTAGGAAACAATCCTTACTAGCACAGATTTCTGCTAAAGCCAAGTACATTGCAACCTCCATGGGAGAGAAGGAAGCAATATGACTTAGAAAACTCCTTTTGGGATTGTTTAGTCAATCTCTGGATCCTACTACCAGACATTGTGACAACCAGAGTTGTATAAAACTCTTAGTGACTTTAGTATTCCATGACAAATCAAAGCACATTGAGATTCATTATCATTATGTTAGAGACATGGTAGAAAAAAATGTTATTAAGTTAAATTATGTAGTACAGATGAATAGACTATAGACATTCTCACCAAGCCTCTATCTAAGACAAAAGTTACACTTTCGAGATAAACTTGGTATGTTTGACGTATAACTTAATTTGAGATTAAGCTTAAATTCATTTGCACATATATTACTAAAGATATTTAATGTGTAGACTCTTTTATTTGTCACATGTGTACCTTCATGTCTTAATGGGCCTTGTGAACATCCTTCAAAGGTGACAACTTTTCAATGATGAACAGTTGTATTTGGTTAAATATTGTAAAGTGATGATTTTGCAATAATTAGCTCTTCCATCATGATGGATATCATGAGATCTGATATTCGTGGGTATATCATGACAAAATTGTTGGAATATTCAAATGTGGAAAGAGTACTTATGAGAGGGGGGGGGGGGGGGGGGGTGAATCAGAAGTACTAAAATTTGTCCTATAAAACTTTTATGTGGAAATAAATTGCATGCATGTAAATACATTAAGTAAACATGAAACTAACACATGCATCAATAACACATAACACCTGAAATTGGTAACCCAGAAACCCTCCAGGAATAAGAAGGTAAAACTGGGGTGGGGATGATACCCACAAAAATTACTGCAGCAATATTGTTTAACCACTTCTGATGGTTTTCCCTGTTAAAGGCCTGCCTTATTAAAGGCTTTACACTATGTCAATAGTGACCTGGTTAGAGGATTTACAAACACTTAACATGAAGTGTCACCCTGTTAAAGGATTTAATCACCTATCTCTAGGATCAATGAAATAGCTGTTAAGCTAACCTATCACCATAGGATTTCCATGCTAATACAATGGCTAGAAAGTATTAGGTAAAATGAACCTGATAGTTTACAATCCTTGATTGCTGAATGCTGGCTCTGTTCTGCTTCGTCTAATCTTGATCCTTTGTGATTTGATATCTTTCGCTTCTGAAAATAGTATATCAACCACTCTATATCTTCTCCTCTATATCATCATCTTCATCATCTCCTTCTCTATCATATCTTCTCTATGAGATATCGTCTTCCTTATAAAGACATTCAAGGATTTAGGGTTAGGTCTGGATCTACGATCCATATTCAATCTTCATTTTCGCTTAATACTTATCTTTTGCTGATTGGTTGCATGCCTTTATCATTTTTCTTATTGGCTGCATGCAAATTACATAGGAAATATAAAAGATTCGATCTGATCATTAAATCCTTCGAGATTTCCTTATGTCGGCTGTAAAGACTGTTTTCATCATAGTTTGTGCGATTCCAAACTCTTATGCTGATATCCTGGATTAGTCGGCTCCTAAAATATTTCTGTTGCTCGGCACATGCTGTTCTACTGAGTTACTTGACACTTACACAAAACTGTGTTACTCGGCATCTAAACTTTACTCGGCACCTGATCTTCACTCGGCATTTACACTTTACTCGGCACCTACACTTTACTTAGCATTTACACTTTACTCGACACCTACACTTTACTCGGCACCTGAAGATTACTCGACATCTATTGCACTCGGCACCTATTCTTGATCTTGGTTAAGTGTATTGACACTCAGTTGTCAAATTTATTCTTTAAGCTAACAATCTCCCCCTTTGACATGAGTGGCAAAAACACTTAACCCATGTGACTCAGTAATTAATCCTCCATTCAAACTTTGCTTCCCAAAATTTTGCTTTCTCCCCCAAAATTCCAAAATTTTCTTATCTCTGCTATCTCCTTGTCAAAATTTCAAAATTGGCTATCTCTGCTATCTCCCCCTTTTATTATACTTACTCATTTCATTCCTGTACTCAACTTCTTTCTTTAATTACTTATTCTCCCCCTTTTTTGACACTTATGTCAAGGGTCTTTACAATGAAATGCCATATTTGGCCCAAAATGTGCTATTTACTTCAAGGAGTATCTTCAGAGCTGCATCCCAATTTGCTAATGCGACATCTAATGTCTTATGCTGGATGGCAATCTCTGCTGCTAGGTGTACAAGTCCATCAAATGAAGAAAGATTGGGGTCTTTCCTAAGGACTGTCTCTGCATTTATTTGCTCCTTATGAAGTAATCCCAAATGAGGAGTAATTGATGATTGCATTTGTATCAATTTGGCTTTTCTAGTCGCCTCCTCTGCTGCCAAAACGGCTAGCTCTCTTTGTGTGTGAAGCGATTGGACAAAATGCTTCTCACTCTGAGCTGGATCTGTAGGGAGTTGCATACTAGAAGTTTTCAGATTGCTTTCCAAACTCAGTATTTTCTGGCTAGTGTCTTATGTGAATGTTGAAAAATCACACAACTTGTTGTACAGGGAAAAGATGTTTCCTAGTACAATTTTAACTGTTGTAACTTTCTTTGCCAGTTCTTCTTGTGCTAGTGCTATATCACTGGATATTTTACTGTTTACTTTTCCTTGGAACTTCTTTTCTGACCATTCAAGTAATTTTACATTTGTTTCCTGGTCTTCATTAGTCACCTGGTCAACTATATCAGAAAGTTGTTCCATGATTGGTCTTGACTCATCTGGAGATTGTAAGCAAAAAGCTTTCGTGAATATGTCCTTAATTTCATTCAATGTACGCTTATGCTTGTATTCCTTTCTTAGTGCTTCTTGTCTCCTTCTTTTGTCTAGTGCACTCTGAATTTCATTAATCTTTTCTTCTGTAAGAGTGCTAGATTCATAATATGGGATTTTAATTTCTTCATCAAGCTCAGGAACTCCATAGTGAAGTCTCATGACTGCTTTTGATGAACTCGAGCCTGGTGTTCTGATTTTCAGCTGTAATCCATCTGTGCTCGGCTGTTGAAGAGTTTGTGTTGGAGTCCCAGATTTGGGTAATGCAACCAGTGTTTGTATTGCAGTCTCCTTTTTCTGTGTCTCTTTTTCTTCAACTTGAGTATCCCCTTTTTGAATGCTAGATGGGGTTGAACTTGGTGGCTGTTCAAATTTTTCTTTTGTTTCCCCTGCTGCTGTACTTGGCACTTGGAGTGTATCAGTACTTATACTTGGTGAAGGTGGTGGTGGAAGGAATAGAATACCAGTAGTTTGTGTGATCAAAGGTGGCATTTGTGCTTTTACCCTTGCTTTTTCTTTGACTTCTAGATTCTGTAATTCATCAACACTGACCAATATAGGATTTGAACTTAATTTTGCTACTAAAAATGATTGGTCAAGGATTTCCAAATCCTCTGTAGTTAATGGATTGATGTTTTGAACTGAAATTTCTGTAACATCCTTTATTTTTATGAAATCTGCAGGTTTGATGGTGGCATGAGGAGGACTAGGAGGAGATACCTGTATGTCTTGCATACTTTGATCTTGTGGCTCTGCTGTATCTTTCTCTTCCTCTTTCTCCTCATTGAGTGCCTCTCCTTCCTTTTCTCCTTTACTCTCCTTCTCCACTAGTTTCTTCTCTTTTATTTCTGATGCTCCCTTTTCTTTTATCTTGGCGATTGCTTCTGCCTTATATTCCTCATTATATACATCTTCAATCTTCTTGCAAACTATTTTCCACAATCTTGTGGATTTGGTAACTACCTCTTCAATTTTATTCTGTAGAATACTAAATGCTCTATACTTGGGAGTGAATCTGTTATTATGCCTTTTTATGGCATTTATTATTTGATCTCTAGTCAAATCAAGCAACAATCTTGCCAATGTTGACTCCCTTATTTCTTTTCCATTTGTAAACAAAAATGCCATTTATCCTCTATGATTGTATACAGTTCTCTCGGCATAGAGTCATCTAATTCTAGAGGTGTGTGCTTATATTCAGCCATCATAGCATACACAGACTCCTCTAATTTATTTTTCTCTCCTTTGGTGAGCTTACAAAAATTCAAATTCTTTAATCCTTTCAAATCATTATTTCTAATTTCTGTACATAATTTATCAACATCAATCTAGGGTATTTGTCTTACCTCTTGAGATTGACTTTTGTCTTCTGACTTTGTTTCCTCCTCATCTGTTTCAGGCTGGGGAATGAACTTCCTCTTCTTTGACTCAGCAGCAGTCTTCTTTGAGTCTTTCTTCTTCCCTTTAGCTTCTTCTTTTGCTTTTTGAGTTGTGGCCCTTGTGGTTGGTCTTTTTGGTGCTGGGGCAGCTACTTTCCTCCCCTTGGATTTAGGAGTAGATGGAGTTGTGGTCTTTTTCTTGACTGGTGCTTCCTTGGCTACTTCAACCTCAGCACTTTCCTCTTTGTCTCCTTCTGACCCTTGAGTCTGATCCTGAAGTTTGTCTTCTTCTTCTTCAATGCCTTCTTCTTCTTTTTTAATGTCATCTCCTTCTTCTTCTGCTGTCCCTTCTTCTTCTACACCAAACTTTCTTTTAATTTGTCTTACCATTTTCTCTTTCTTCTTTACTGCTGAAGCAGTCTTCAACTCTGTTATTATCTTTGATTTGACAACATCATAAGTTCCAAAGATTTTTGCATTTTTGTCTACTTCTTCTGCAAGTAAGGCTGTTATTGCTGCAGAGGCTTGACCAGCATCAAGTTCATATCCTAGTGGCCTAAGCCATCTTATTCTAGGTATAACTGCTTGCACATAAGTATAATCTATATCTACAAGAAAGCAAATATCTTTTTCATATTTCTCAGTCATTGAAACTGGAATTCTCATTCTTTGTTTCATGGACTTTTTGAAGTCCTCAAAATGACCAGTCATTTGGGCATCAAAATTTTCACCCATCTGTTCAATGTATCCATTAATTTGTTCAACAATTGTTTTGTCTGGATTCCATTTAACTTTCCCTATAGAAGGAAATTCTTTCATCAGATAGAAAAACATACATATCAAAACTGATCCAAATTTACATTGAGCTCCTTTGCTCTTCCTTATAGCTCCCAGATTTTCACTAATCTGTTGAAACATGAGCTCTGCCAGATCATAAGTGTGATCCCTTTTTATTATCTTGTATTCAACATCAACTGCTATACAAGGTACACTATTTAATCTGCTTGATTGATAGAATTTGTGTGAAATAATTCTTACAGCAAAGTCTAGTAGAGGATCAGTGACTATGTCGATAGTGATCCCTCTATTGTTCCATTTTGCACCTGTATTTCTCTCAATTACTTCCCTTTTGTCACTTCGCAGAGTCTTTGGCCGATCTAGGGTTGGAATACCAGTAACCCTATGAACGATTTTCTTGGTGAATTTTACTGGCCCTGACTCTAACCAAAAAGCTCCGTTATGTATTCGGCTCAAAACTATCCGTACCCATTCTGTTTTGAAGACAGTTGGAAATGCTAGGGTTTTGGTTAATCCTTTACTTTCTACAATGGAAAACTCATTTTTCAGTACTTTGTTTTCACATAATTTATCATATGCATTATGAATTTCTAAGTCTCCTATGGCACCAATTTTACAATTGTAGCATCTGCGAACATCTTCTACCATAACAACTTTATCTGGAATAACTGATAATGCACCTGCAGGATCATTCTTGTATGCTACTTCAGATATGGGCTTAAATTCAGGTTGTTTTACTTCGTTGCTGACCAACTGAACTTCATGGCTTTCTAAACTCTTGGTGGTTCCTGACCCGGATGCCATTGTTTTCCAAACTAGGGTTTTATAATTCAAACAAGTTTGTGAGACCTACGTAGCTCGGCACTTAAGAGAAATACCTTGAATCGACAAGATCGTTGTTGGAATCTTTCACGAATTGCTTCTAAACTTTTCTTGATCTTCTTCGCTCCTTTTTCGGCTTTGCTTCTTGATCGCGATGCGAAAAACTGATTGAAATCACGATAATATACCCTGATTTCATCGCATTAAATGCTCAACTGCCAACTCGGCTTCTGAAGAAATTTCAACCTAACTCGGCGTCTACTAAATTTCCTTTCTACTCAACTTCCATTGGAGTTTTTTTAACTCAGCATCTGTTATCAGCTCGGTCGCTGTTGGGAGCTCGGCATCTTTTTTGAGTTTTGACTCGATATCCAAAGGTAGCTCGACATCAACATTTAGTTTTCGTCTTGACATCTTGTTTCATGTAGATTTATACTTTGAATTGCTTCTTTGTCTTGGGACTGATGTCTGATATAACTTTGTATATTAGTCCCATACACTTCTCATGCTTAGTTTGATGAAGTGTGATCACTTGACCCATTGGGTGAAGTGATCCCTTCACTTGATGTATTGCACTCATCTCTCTTTTTCCAAGTCTTGTTCATTTTCCCCCTTATCTTTTCAATATCAATCTTTTCTTTGCCTTTATTCTCTTCAGACTTGGGTGCCTTTGATCTTGTAGGACAATTTTTGCTGATATGACCAGTTTTCAGACAACTGAAACATGTGGTTTGGTTCAACCATCTTTTGTAGTTCCCTCTAAAATGTGTTCTTATGCAGTTCTGTGGTGTATGTCCATATTCTTGACAATAATGACAACTGTACCTGGTATTGTAATCCCAATGATGATGACCTTCTTTTCCTTCTGTTTTTGCTGGTTGATTTGATGTCCACATAGGTTTTGATCTGCATTCAAATGCCTTATGTCCATACTTATTGCAATTATAAAAATGTCCATCAAATCTATGAGTCCTTGTGAAATTGGATTTGCAATCTTGTGTCATATGTCCTTGCATGTTGCACTTGTGACAGAAACTCTTACTCTTGGGTGTGTTTGGTTGATTGAATCTTCTGCTCTTGCACACATTAGTAGTATGTCCCTTCTTATTACAATAATGACAAGTGGGTTTAGTATTCTTACCTTTGTCACTTCTTTGTTCAACACTTTTTGATGATTCTCCAACTTCAGTGCTATTGTAACCAAGTCCTGATGTATCATGGGCAGATCTTGGAGTTTTCAACAACTGTTCAAAATATTTGATGGCCTCACTTGACTTGTTGAGATTTTCTGCTACCTCTTTTTCTCTGTTCAATTCATTCTGCATTTGTTCATTCTGCATCTTCAGAGTAGAGATCTCAATGCCCTTCACATTGAGTTCATGATGAAGGTTCATCATTTGAGCAAGTGTATCCATCTGCATGTTTGAGATCCTTGTTAGTTCAGTACATTTTTCTTCAAGTCTGTTTGCAAGATTCCTTTTGTCATTTTCCATCATGACCTTATCATCAACTGCTCTTTTCTTTTGTTCTGTAATTTCACATATCATTATGGCATGTGATTCATGTTCCATCTTGAGAGATCTAATCTCTTCTACTTGAATTTTGTTTTTCTCCATCAGTTCTGCTATTGCTGCATCAAACTCTTTGGTATCTCCATTGGAAAATATGTTGGTGGTATCAATTTCCTTGTAGTGTATATCATTCTCAGCTATGGCCAGATCTTTCCTTTTTTTTAATGAGTTTCTCAAATTGATTCTAAATTCCTCCAAGCTATGCAGAGCAAGTTGCACATCTATCACCTGATTTTCAATGATCTTTCCAAGTTTGAAAGCTTCCATCTCTAGATCTTTTCCTCCAAGCTGTTAAACTTTTCCTTATGAGAACCTGGTAACACTCTGATACCAATTGTTGGAATATTCAAATGTGGAAAGAGTACTTATGAGAGGGGGGGGTGGGTGAATCAGAAGTACTAAAATTTGTCCTATAAAACTTTTATGTGGAAATAAATTGCATGCATGTAAATACATTAAGTAAACATGAAACTAACACATGCATCAATAACACATAACACCTAAAATTGGTAACCCAAAAACCCTCCAGGAATAAGAAGGTAAAACTGGGGTGGGGATGATACCCACAAAAATTACCGCAGCAATATTGTTTAACCACTTCTGATGGTTTGCCCTGTTAAAGGCCTGCCCTATTAAAGGCTTTACACTGTGTCAATAGTGACCTGGTTAGAGGATTTACAAACATTTAACATGAAGTGTCACCCTATTAAAGGATTTAATCACCTATCTCCAGGATCAATGAAATAGCTGTTAAGCTAACCTATCACCATAGGATTTCCATGCTAATACAATGGCTAGAAAGTATTAGGTAAAATGAACCTGATAGTTTACAATCCTTGATTGCTGAATGCTGGCTCTGTTCTGCTTCGTCTAATCTTGATCCTTTGTGATTTGATATCTTTCGCTTCTGAAAATAGTATATCAACCACTCTATATCTTCTCCTTTATATCATCATCTTCATCATCTCCTTCTCTATCATATCTTCTCTATGAGATATCGTCTTCCTTATAAAGACATTCGAGGATTTAGGGTTAGGTTTGGATCTACGATCCATATTCAATCTTCATTTCCACTTAATACTTATCTTTTGCTGATTGGTTGCATGCCTTTATCATTTTTCTTATTGGCTGCATGCAAATTACATAGGAAATATAAAAGATTCGATCTGATCATTAAATCCTTCGAGATTTCCTTATGTCGGCTGTAAAGACTGTTTTCATCATAGTTTGTGCGATTCCAAACTCTTATGCTGATATCCTAGATTAGTCGGCTCCTGAAATATTTCTGTTGCTCGGCACATGTTGTTCTATTGAGTTACTCGGCACTTACACAAAACTGTGTTACTCGGCATCTTAACTTTACTCGGCACCTGATCTTCACTCGACATTTACACTTTACTTGGCACCTACACTTTACTCGGCATTTACACTTTACTCGGCACCTACACTTTACTCGGCACCTAAAGATTACTCGGCATCTATTGCACTCGACACCTATTCTTGATCTTGGTTAAGTGTATTGACACTCAGTTGTCAAATTTATTCTTTAATCTAACAAAACTATATCTCATTAGACATTATGGTGGACATCATGAGACTTGATATCACTGGATAAACCATAATATTTTTGAGATAATCATCGTGGTTATTATGTGACTTAGAATCCATGGATATGCCATGATTTGATATCTTTATAATAGGCATCATGTGATGTGATGCCAGTGCACATATCATATGGATATATCCTTGAGAGTAATGGTGAATATCATATGACTTGATATTCGTGGATATGTCATCTCTCTCCAATGAGGTGATATCTTCATTTGATGGATTTATTGGGCGATGGAATTAATCCTCCCTAGCTAAGAGGGAGTGTTAATGATTCATAGCTTCGGTAAGATTATTATAATTACAATGAAATCAAATGCTCAATTGACATATCAACCTTAAGCATTTGATATCTATCCTCCACTAGATAATAATTGATTATACATACAATATTATATTATGATTATGTAAACATCATAATATAATATTATATGTTATTATTTTTATATATGTCATTATTGTTTTTAAAATTCACTAAAAATTGTTATCAAACTTATAATTGTTTGACTGATAAGATAGAAGTTATCGTTAACAATAACAACTATCATAAATAACAATAACAATATAATAAAAAATCACAAGGTTGATAATGATATTGACTATCATATATTGTGAGTCGATGCTAATATGATCTTAAGCGGACATCGGTATAAACCACTCATAAAGCAGATCAATATTATACAAATTAATTCAAAGACAATTACTTTGGATTACATCGTATTAAGATTAGTCTTAGGAAGAGACATCTCTTCATGAGACATATGATCTCACAAAGATATATATCTCCTCATGAGACATTCGATAATATTTATATGACATAAAATTATTTTTTGGAAACATAGTGGTCGACAAACATTTTGTCTTCAATACAGATCAAGCTTGAGTTTATCAAGAATGTCAAATCATCTTGATATTGATATCAATATTGATAAAGAGATTCAATACTAAATATCAATTTTGTAGATCAATATTGACATAAATATTTAAGTGGCATGCTTGTGAGATACCAAAACAATTCATATTATTGAACTATGTAGAGTTCATTTATATCTACATTGATTATACATATACCTACACAATTTGAAGTTAAGATTAAAACACTACACATAATACCAAAACGTTAACATATTTGAGTATATCTTATCTTATCTTACCTTCATCTAGACTTATACATGTGTACCAAGATGGAAGACCAGACACTTTCTGGATCATTTAATGCACTCTTGTTATTGTTTGGTAGTGACTAAGCCTAGTCTTAGTTATTATAAACCCTTAACAATGGTGAATTTGAAGAAGAATAAAGTTTTGTATTTTCTTATATTTGTCTATGTCGTAGACTAACTCTCTTCATAAATATATACATGAATATAACATGTAAGTCACATTTCAATGTCGCTATTTTCTTTCTTATACTTCACATTATATTTTATGTATATATGTGCTTGAGAGTGGTTTTAGGACTTTATGATTTGTAATGTAGACTCTACATCTTAAATATTATACTTAGATAGTGAAATTTCATTAATCAATAGTCTCTCTCTCTCTCTCTGCAAACCTTTTTTCACTCCCTCCCCACCTTGATTTATTTTCATATCTTTATATACCTTTTTCTCCCTCACAACGTATCTATTTTTCTCTACACACATAGCTCCCCCACCCTCTCCCCCCTTCTATGTTTCTTCTACCATCCTCTCTCTAACTCTGCATCCCTCCTCCTCTTTACCTATATGTCTCTATTTCTCTTTATCTTCCCTCTCCCCTTCTCTTTACCTATCTCTCCCTCCCCTCTCTCTACTTTTACTGCCCCCACTCTACCACTTTCTCTTGATAGTCTCTCACTACTTACCTCTTATCTCTTTTTCCTCTCTCTCCATACCACTCCCTTTTATGCCCCTACACCCAACCCCTCTATTTATCTCTAGGCTTATATACTACCAACCTATATTGCGAGTGCATTTTTGAACATGATCATATTTTGTAATATTGCTATCAGGATTCAACTTTGTAATTTTTGGATTCAAACTCATTGACACATGTTTCATGAGTAGTGGTTTTCATGAACCCTTCTCTCATGAGGATGAATGGAACACTTAACATTCATTTTATCTAGTTAATGCTTAGGGAGGTGAGGCAATTAGACTTCCTAGGAGGTCACCCATCGTAATACTACTCCAGCTTGAGTGGACTTAATTGTTGAGTTTCCTCCATGGTTAAACCCATGCAATCCCATTTGTACTCACAACATGGAGTGAACTCCACAGTCAAGTGTGCTTGACTTAGTGTAGTACAGGGACGAGTGACCTCTCGAGAAGTTCTGGTGCTTAACCTATATGAGCATCACATAGATAAAATGAGTATTAAGTGTTCCATTTGTTCTCACAGGAGATGGGTTTGTGTAAACCATTGCTCATGAAAAGTGGGTCAATGAGATTGACTCAAAAAACTACACAATTGAATCTTAATAGAAATATCACATGAAGTAATTTGTGTATCTTCCCATCTTTGTAGATGTCTTTGACTCACTCTCTTTATCAAAATACATGCAATTTATAACACTTAATTATAAGTCACATTTCAATATGTTGTATTTCAGTGTGACTTGTACTTGAAGATATATTTCATGTATATATTAGCAAGATATTTGAGAGCAATTTTAAATCATCAAGGTTTATAATGTAAATTATAGGTTTTAGAAGATAAATTTTTAGGTAGTTAGATTTTAAAAATAAAAAAGCCTCTTTGGTAAAGCCGACTATCCTCTATGGCTCTACTGTTTGGGCCTCCTCCCTCTTGGAGTTTTATTGGGCCTCTGTTGAGAGAGTCCAGACTCTTTTCCTTCGGCGCATTATTTGATGTCATTGGTTCACACCACACAACATTGTTCTAGCTAAGTTTGGTGCTCACCCTTTCAGATTGGGGACCATTTTTTATTTAGTTTGGCTTCTTCATTGACTCTGAAGCTTTGTTGATTCCTCTGATGATCGTCACAGAGATTCCTACTTGGCTTACTGTTCTTCTATGGAGATTGTGGGTTCAAACTCTGGTCACAGGTCTCGTTGTTGGTACACCTAGGTCTCTGCTCTCTTGGGCTTGATTGGTATTAGCTTGGATCGTCTTCCCCCCTTCCAGTTTTCTCTGGACACTCCAACCCATCTTCTTCCACTTCAACGGGAGTTGAATGAGCATGGTTTTTTTTTTTTTTTTGATGGAAACAACCAGATTACATAGATATCAGCATTTATGCTTTTACAAGCTGATTACAACATTATGAGGTAGCATATATCTAAACCAGAAGCCGTCCTTCAGCTAAGCCGCCACGTGCAGGGGGATCCAGTCCGTCAAAGTCACCCAGGGGTTGAACCTGGCCCAAACGCATCTCTGGGGGTTTGAACCTTGGTGGATGGCAATTTCAACTGTACCATCATCCTCACCAATTGTGCCCAACCAATTGAGCTACAACCCTTTGACAATGAGCATGTTAGACTTGACATCTACAGATAGTATGTTATCATGACCTAGAAGATTCCCCTAGGTGGGCTCTGTCCATGCATGGCCTTCTATGTTGAGCACTTTCTTGATATTCAGGACGGGATCATCTTACGTCCCTAGTACCTCACTCATCGTTGGACTCACACTCTTCACATCTCCTTGGGATCTTTTATGGTGGGATCTCATCGACTACATATTTAGACTGATCACCAAATTGGTAGGGAGGATAGGATCTGTTGGCTTTGTCACCTCAGGTTGAGACTGAGTATCACTTTATTTTTCATTGTCCCATTTACTATGAGATCTGAGGGAGATTCTACTGTTTGTTTAGAGAGTGTCAGTCCCTTCCCTCATTCTTCAAATATATTGACTAGCATTGTCTTGCACTATACCTTTAAGAAACCATACAGCTTCATGAGCACACTATATAGCTCCAACTTTACTCGACATTGACCCCTACACAACTCATCACCTCCTTCTTCAGTCCTACAATTCCTGCCCAAGGATTGAAGTGGCCTCTCTGCACTATCCCGGTTCACACCAGATTTGAGACCCTGTAGAGATTACACTCAGCGATGTCCCTCTAGTAGATCTTAGAGACGACCTAACGTCCTAATGTCTACCTTTCCATTTTGGACTACTTCTCGCCTATGAGAAGTTCTTAGCTATTGTTATTTCTTTTTCTTGGTTCTTTTGTTGTTTTGCTTTCATGTTCTTTTTGCAGACACTGTTTGGTGCTCCTCCCTGCTAGCATTTTCCCTTTGTACTGTTTCCAGTCCCTTAGACCCTCGTTGGTCTCTTGTTGGACATTAATAAATTTATCTTCTCTCTCTCTCTCTCTCTCTCTCTCTCTCTCTCTCTCTCTAGCTTTCCAATATTGTTAAAATTCACCCTTTATTTCTAAAGGTGGAAGGGTGAAGGACTCAACTTGTTTACATGTTCATCTCTCTCATCTCTCTCTCTAGCTTCCCAATATTTTTCTAATTTACCCTTCATTTCCAAAGGTGGAAGGGTGGAGGACTCAACTTGTTTACATCTCTCTCTCTCTCTCTCTCTCTCTCCCCCCCCCCCCCCCCCTTCTTCACCCCCTCTCTCACTTTCTTCTCTCCCCCCTCTCCCCTCTCTACTTTGATTCTAGGTAACACGTATGTGTTACTTTCCTTAAACTTGTTCACGTTTGGGCCCCTTAGTGGGTTTGATCTAGTCCCAAGCTAGGATTCCAAAGAAACCTGTACCTTGCAACCCAATCCAGTGCTTCAGTGCTCTCATATCTGACTCACCAATTGAGACCCGATCTAATCTATGACACATTAATTTCATTGGTTGAGTTATACTAACTTTCATTCCTACTGGCAAAACATGCCCTTCTTGTGATTGAGTTCAAGAACAGTCAACCATCAATTCAACAGTATAGAAAGTACTCCAACGACATTGTTTGATCCATTCTTGTTGAGAACCAGTCATCGCATACGATCCAAATCGACTCCAGATCATGTACTTTGACATTCAAGAAGTGAACAAAGTGCCACACCCTAACAATAGATAAATTTGCAAGGATACATCATTGTTTGACATGTCACCCAACCTTTTCCAAGGAAAATGGGGACAATCAGGTTCACACATTAGCAACTCACCAAGTCATCTCTCTACCAAGTCAACACATTGGTGATGTCATTAGTGACCATTGGCACTTTTTTCCATGATTTCCAACTTTCCATGGTGAAATTGGCAACCATTTGATTGTCAATTTTTCTCTACTATTTTTTTGATGTCATCATGGTTTGAAAATCAAACACTCCTCACCATTTGCATTTGCAATTTGGTAGTCCAACATTGTAGAGCTATAACTTGGTCACATTGACTCCAAACTAAGTGCAACTTTTAAAAAAAATTTGGCCTAAATTTCCTAATTTTTTAGTGTTGTAGCTATTTCCTAATTTTGGTGGATATATTTTGTCATGCCCGAGATTTACAAGACGAAACACAACTATTTTTTTTTTTTCAATGATAATCTTGGACCAAACTAACACTCACTAACTGGTACTAGTTACTCCTCAATTGATCAGTTATATGCTACCATAGCTACTACCGATTTATCTATGTCCATTTACACATTATAATTTACTTGCCTTCAAAACCATGAACATTTAATTACTAACTAACTTGTTCCCATTTATACTACTTATATCCTAACCATACTACATTAACATACTACCAATACATGTTAGTGAATGCTTGCTAACTAGGAATCTATGTGAATGACTAACTAATGATAATTATTTATTTTGAACATTATTACTTTGGCCACTTTCCTTATATCTTATAATTACTTTCTTATTTTATCTTATGATCATATTCCCCTATAACATAATTGATTTCTTATAATATTCTAATCCCAAGAATATTAGAATGACCCATACAAGATTACCCCACTAAGAATATAAATGTCAATTCCTAGTGTCTAGCTATTCCTAAATCCTGACACTAATCAATGACAACATCAAAAATTAAAACATGAACTTTGCATACGATTTACTAACTCAAATTTTAATATAATAAGTTCTCCCTTATCCTATGAGGCTAAGAAACCTACCACCCTATAGACTATCTATATACATATATCTATATTTAAAAAAAAATGCAAAATCTTCTCCCATTAGAAGTTCACGTACCTTTTTACTTATCCCAAAGTGGGGTGACATGAGTCACATCCCCCTAGGACATCAAGAGGACAATCAAGTCAAATGGCAGCTTGTCCCACAAGGAAAATTTGACCTATGGCATTCATTTCAACTTTTAACACTTTGCAAAATTTTCCCTTGTCCTACTTTATACATGAGTTGATGGGTGGGAAGTGTAATTGATAACTTTTCACTTTACCAAGCATTAGGCGCCTAGGGAAGAGTTGCTGACATGATGAGTCAGAAAGGAGTCATAAACGTATTTTTTGTTAGGTAAAAGTCAGCAACTAGCATGATTACCTTTTCTTGGTTTTCCATCTCTTTTAATGATGGTCGCCTAAAGAGTGGGTTTAAGTCATGTCAAAAGCATGGACAAGCTTTAGCCTTCCCAAAATAATTAAGAAGGGTAGGCGCCATGTGTACCACTATCCCTTGTAAAGTTTTGAATTGTATTTTTTTGAATTGTTTTCTTTTCTTTAAACTTTTATGAGGATGGCGCTTGGTGCCATGCAATTTCTTTTTTTAGTATTATTATTGATATTAAATAAGCATGCTCTTTCTTTCTTTGTCATTGAATTATAGTATATCAGATCTACTTTAGTCTCTTACATTTACTAATACCTTGCATGGGATTGGATGGTTCTTTTTGAATATTTTATTGGTCTATAATAGACCTAGGAATTAATTTTGCATTCCCATACAAAATCCAGAAAGATAAATGAAAACCTACAGCAAGTGATTCTTATGCTCTTATACATTCTATATTATTCACTTGATATGTAAGGTAAGTTATTGCAAGGATATTAGGAGATAATTATAAACTAAGTATAGTTTTAAAATTGTGATTCATTTAGCATTCAAAACATTAAACTTAATCCAATAACTAAAAATTTCATGACAAGACTTTATATGAAATTATCTGGATTATCCCTATCTATGAGTTATGAAATCTAGAAACCATTTTCTCAACATTATCTTCTTATGCAAATCTAGATTTGAATGTAGATTCACAATTGGTAAACAATGGAACTAAAATGATAATAGCAATCCACCAGGATAATCCTTCCTATGAATATTATCTCTTCTATGATATCAAATTTCTTTTGCATTCCACTCAAGAGCATCAAGTAATTTGGATCTCTGATTGGTGTTACCATCCAATAAAACAACAATATTATTACAATGAATTATCTTCAGTGATACCCTCATGATACACAAAAAGGTGGTGAAGTCAACATATCATAATATACACAATGGAAAATACTTTTACTACACATGAGCACTCACAACCTTTCCATTGACAATCAAACTAAGACAATAGCTTTCTCTTACAATACATTTAGGCTCACATAACAAAATGGAGTTTTTCTCTATATCTCATCTCAATGCAATATTGTCTTCTCCTCCTATGCACAAGGAAGATAACAAGGACTCCAAGTTTCCAAGATTTTTCTCTAAGAACCTGCAAATGCATCACAACAAAACAACAAGGACCATGGGTGCTTTCCACCCAACCATAGGCCTCAAAGAGACCACCCCCGTGCTAGGGGAACAAGGCTCAAATGAAATCCACATACACACTTGTAAGAAACATATACACCACATAACAAAACTGCAACAAATCCCATCCCAAGGATATTTCACAAAGGCTCACCATTGGAACCTTGAACATAGGGTGAAGGTGGAAACACAAGGAGGTTTACCATTTCATATCATATTTTCCATAAAACTCATGCCCTTTCGGGGCTAAATCAACAAAATACAAGGCCCTTTCGAGGCTTCATAATATCATGCCCTTTCAGGGCTTCATAAACATCTTCCACCACACACACTACCAACACAACATCCTCCACCACACACAACCAACAGCTTTAGCTTCCTACAAACCCATACTTCAGTTACTTCCTTCCTCACCATTTTTTTTTTTTTTTTCTTATACCCCCCCAAGGAAAAATATGAATATGACAATGGCATATAATGGATCCCATACTCCAAGGTCCTCAACTATGCAATCCAACTGCTGCCCGTCACCCTGGACTTCTCTTCCCTTCCCACAAAGGTGAGTGTAAGTCCCACACCCATAACAACACTCAAGCACAAACAAGAAAACAAAACCAAGTAGAAATAAAACAAGAAATTTTCAAGAGCACATCACATTATCACAACACAATATCAACACCCATAATACAACAAGGAAATGGAGGAAATCCAAACCTCATACTCACAATATTCCACACAATACAATAAGATGCACAATGGTGTCACACTAATCTACATGGAATGAACACCATTCAAACACTCACATGAATGCTACTCCACAATGCAATGCAATGCATACTCCATTGGTAAACTCCACTCTTGCAGATTTGCTTAACCATGCTAACAAAAAAGAAATTGAAAAGAAGCAAGTTTGAGATACCAACCTTGGTCCAAGCTAGAGTAAGGATAGTTGCAGTAGAGCTCCACTCCCTCTCCCTCCAAAACCTAATTGTCTCTAAGATTTAGAGAGTGGCCAAGTCATTTTCTCATTTAGCCCTACCTCTATATATCCTTCTCATTTTCGGATTCCATAAAGAATGTCATTTTCATGGGGTCTCCTAGGTCCACTAGACACCCTAGGGGTTATTAATAGCTCCCTAACCTATAGTACTAACATGGGTAGGGTTGATTTTAATCACAACTTACCTTAAAGTTACTTTATGACCCTCCCAAAGCTAGGTGATTCAAATTTCAACTTCCCCAAGGTGATGACTTTGTCCCTTTTACTGACTAAGGCAATAATCAAATTCCTCAATTGAGGCATTTATCATAGAATAAGGTGGCCACATGATCCATTGACTAATAACATGTCGCTCACGTAACAAGCACAAGTGTCAAGTGACACACACAAAATATCACATTATATTAAAAAAAAAAAACTTATTTTACAATAATACATGAACTAGGCTACTACGCACACATACAATTCACATATACGAAATAAAACACATTAAAATGAGGTTTGAATCTTTTCCACTGATTCAACCTTGGCTATGTCATGTTTGTAGTAGTTTGAGCCTTAATTCCCCTTTAACCCATGGTCAAATTCCTGCACACTAAACTCGAGTGTCAATAGTCCAAGAAAATCATATAAGCATATGTAAAATAAATCATTATCTCATTCAACATTAGGCTTGCATATATTTCATCATCTCAAATTAAGTTTCCCTTTCTTAATCATTTCAACTATAACCTTCAAAATATTAAAATATCAAAACTTACATATCACATTCAACATTTGAGTTCCATACTTCATTCCTTTTAATTACATTACTTCTAACAATTTCCATGTAAAATGTTCAAAATACTATAAAACTAAACTTTACTTATCAACATAACATGGTCAATTTAATATTCTGAATAACTTCATATTCTACGACAAGATGCTGAATCCATAACTATCGAATCCCTAGGTATGCGGGTTAGGTCTCAATGCATAACAAAATTTATCTTTTAACTCTAATTTCCACTTCAACATTACCTTCTTATATTACAAGCATTTCTACCATTCAATTTCTATTAAAGCAATGTCAATAGCTTACAACATGAAATAGAATCATTAAATGCATCAATTAGGTCATAATATGTAGAGGTAATTGTGGATCATCAAAATGCAGATATTAAAATGACATAACCCTACAGTCTCAAAAGTGTATCAAACATAGAATTAAAATCACCGAAATGCAATTATCTCATTGGTACTATGACGAATTCGGTGAGGCTTCACATATTTTCCAAAATATACAGATTTTGACAATTGTACCTCTCAAATATTTGATTTTGTAACTTCAGTGGTTTCGTTCAGGCTCATATAGACATATTTTTAGTTGCCACTTTTTTGGAAGTGCATAATTTTTAGAGAGCAATCCAATTTTTTTAAAATCAAAGAATAGTCTTATTTGGTCTATTTTGGCCTATTGGGTGCTTTTACTTTGTTGATCCTTTAGTGATAATGTATCCAGATTGTATTAAGCCTTTAATTACTTCATAATGATTTTTGCAATAAATAGAATCATAAGTCCACTTTGGCCAAATTGAGCAAGTGAGAATTGTAATCGCACTACATATAAAGTGCCAAAATCATATATTTAAGGTGGGGTTGGGGGAGGCTTTCTTTGATTCATTATAGTTTGGGAGGTAAACTATTGATGTAATCATAAAACCGCATCTTGTTGTCATATTGTGAACTAGGGATAATTATGCATTATGGGGAAAATGCATCACACATTGTAGATGGCTTAATAGCTTGCCTCGTCTTTATGGGCTCATTCTTGGGCCAAAGACATGTTGGAACATAATAGCTGGGATGAGTAAAAATGATCATATTTGTGGTATAATTTGTTTGAGTCTCCATTCCGTTTGATATCTTATAATCTACCATATAGTCATGGATAATGATTCCCCTCTCCTAGATTAGAATCTTATATGGGAACATTTTGGCAATCCAAATATTCCTCCAGTACCACTTGATCCAATTGCATTTTGTTTCATTCCACTTAATGATGCATATAGTATTCCCTATGATGATGAAACATTAAAGTTCATCACAAAACTTTCCGATGACGAGAGTCTTGGTGATCGAAAGCCTACAATTGCATCTCCTCCTCCTCCAATTGAGATCACATTTACTATTTTTCATGATGATACTTACATTCACAAAGCCATGGATTCAGGTGATTCAATATAGTAGGACATTCTTTGTCTTCCAGTTACAACTTCGTGGGATGAATTCTTGACAAACATTAAAGGTTTTTTTATGGAATCCTAAATTGAGGATTTGGGAGACTACATTGATGATATTCATATTTTCTTTGTTGAGGATGATCCTTATTTAGTTGTTGTGAGGGACCACTTTGACCCTGGTCATTCTTCACTTGATCTTTCCTTCGAGTTTGACATTATTATGGATATATTCTCACAACATTTGGAGGTCTCTTTCACTTCAAAAAACACATTTGAGACTTTGGAGATTGATTTTCATGAGTCTCAAACTTCACTTGAGATGTCACATTGCATGGTTGATCACACTCATGTGTTGGAGATTCCTATTTAGATTCTTGAGACATCCTACATTTTGAAGGTTCCTCCTTCTAACTTGGGAGGATTCTTTGATACACCTATGACATCATTTCTTCCTTAAGGAAAGAACATCATCCAATTTTCTTGGAGCAAATTCTACATTGATCCATAAACATCTATCATGGGTTTAGTAAATTTTTCAATAAGGGGGAATTTTTTGCTTCTCTTCCTAGTTATTTTGAAGATGCACCTTTGTCTTTGGAGTTTGATCCACATTCATACATGGATAATTTACCATTGGTTCCTTATTGTTTGCCTTCTTCTATTGGGAAAATCCTAACTGTTTCATGGCATCTTTATCATTCAAGGACATAGTGACATGTCAACAAACTTCAGAGACTTCGTACTTCATTTGGATTCTATCTTATTACGACCTTCTTCTCACCCTCAACTCCGATTCAGGGTGTGAAGCATTCGTATAGTCTCCCTAATATGGGCCATTCCAGATCTGTGAGACCTCGCAAGGGACCTCTTCGCCAGTGACACTCTTTTCATAGCACTTAGCTTCATCACAGGGTCTCTGGTAGCCGTATTGATAAGTCAATGTTGGACATTTTCTTTGTGAGGACGGATACCTAATCTTTCCCGTGATGTCTCCTGCTCTCTTCTTCTTCGTTTATTGTTCTTGTTCTTTTGTGATCACCATTTGGTGCTCCGTTTGTTTGCTATTTTCTTGATGTAAGCTTCCAGTCCCATAGACCCTCGTTGTGGTCTTTTGTTGGACATTAATAATATTATCTTATCTTATCTTCCTACTTCCTACCCACGATGAGAAGCATTCTTGCATTTGTACTTGGTTAATCTTGTTTCAAAGGAGAGAAATGTTGTTTATAGGCATTGGACTATCTTTTGTCTTAAAGAACTCACCATCCTTGTAGCAAATTATTCACTATGAGGGAGATGTCGTGTCTTCTTATTCTCTTCCTATGGAAATATTTTCTTTTGCATATGCGTGTTGTATGATATAATGGGTGGGGGAGGGCGGACTTGATTACTCCATCCATACATGCATCTTGTCTTCTTTTTTTATCTCTCTTTTTGGGAGAGGGTTTTTCACATGAGGTTTCCCCTCTTTCCCCTCTTTATGAGAGATTTCATTGCATATCTTTTGCACTTGCACATTGTACATGGGTACCTAATATGGCTTAGTAGTTGGGACCCATTATGCATTGTCATCCAACTTTTGTAAGGTTAAGTGCGTTCCCCTAGGTTTCACTTAAGTGTAATTAATGATTAAATCTTACTAATTGCACTATACTTATTTAAGTTTATTTAGGATAATGCATTTGCATGTTAGTTGTCTTGTAGACAGCTATGAGTTTGCATTCTTTTTTAGTAGATAGTGTAGGAGAAATTCACTTGCACATAGTTGTTGTTTCACACTGCATTGTTTGTGAGCTCCTCCTTTGTATTCTTATCACATTATCATCCTCTTATTATTGTACGTGTTGCACATACTTTATTACACAATGGAGGAGGATCCACATTTGGTAGACATGTGATGACACCTTGCATGGTTGATAGCCTATCTCTATCATCACTCCTAGTTATCATGCATTGCCTATATACTCTGGCACATCTACGTTGTATTTCATCTAAATATGAATATAAATAGGCTATTGAGAATTGTACTCTTGATAATTACCAACTTAATCAATTGATCATCATTTTGCCTATCTCTCTTGAGCTCCTAGATCTTGGCATTTCATTCTTGCCTTAGGCAAATTCTTACTTGTATCAAGCTTGAGGAAGGTTCTTACAATGCTAATATCATATTTCTCTATAACTATACTTTTAATTCAATTAAATCTCTCAAAAATCTAAAAAATTAAAATCACAAGCAATTATAAATTTTGAAAATAAATAAGTCTTCACAAATTGAAAAATCATATATTCTTTAAAACTAGAAAAACAAAGTCTTCCCATTTTCAAATTTTGGAAACTTTATCTCTCTAAAAATTGAAAATATCTTCAAATTTTATCTTCTATTTTTGTTCACTTTGAAATTTGAAATTTGTCAATATCTTCTTTAGTGTTATCTTTTCTTGTCTATTGATCTTGATTTTCTTTGATTAATCTTGATCATCCATTTAAACCAATTTTTTTATATATAGGCAACCATTTTTTTATATATGTCCAACAAAAGGTCACAACGAGGGTCTATGGGACTGGAAGCTTACATCAAGAAAATAGTAGACAAACGGAGCATCAAATGGTGACCACAAAAGAACAAGTACAACAAAAGAAGAAGCAGAAGAAAGCAAGAGACATCACGAAAAAGATTAGGTATCCATCCTCGCAAGAAAAAATTCCAATAGCGACCAATCAGTGTAGCTACTAGAGGCCCTGTGATAAAGCTGAGTGCTACGAGAGGAGTGTCGCTGGCGAAGAGGTCCCCTGTGGGGTCCACAGATCTGGAATGACTCGTATTAAAGAAACTGTATGGATGCTTCACATCCCGAATTGGAGTTAAGGGCACGAAGAAGGTCGTAATAAGTTGTGTCTGGGCCTGACTCCTAGAAAATGAAAGTTGCAAAGTATGATCACAAAGCTATAGGGAATCACAAAGATAGAGCACAATGCAACGCTAATCGGTGTACCTGAAAAAGTCTGAGAGGGATCTGCAATCTCTAAAAAAATAGTAAAATCTCCCTCTAATCTTGTAGTATATGGGGCATCTAAAAAGAAAATGAGTCTTAGATTGTTCCTCAACTAAGGTACCAAGTGTGCACACCCGATCCTCTCTAGCAATATGGTGATAATTTAAATAATTAAAAATAATTGTTTGAACTATGAGAATTTAAAAATTGAATTAAATAACCAATAAATGATGATTAATTAAATAAAATTAATTAATAATTAATAATATGAGAATAATAAAATATTTTGAAGATTGGATTATAGAGGAATAAATAAGATTAATTAACAATGAAATGATAATTAATTATAGAGGAACTAATTACTAACTAAATGATTAGTTGAAACTAGTCCATTTTTGGGTGTCTACAATAATTTCTTTTGGTAATTATGTTTTATAATGAACTTATCTTATGTATGACCTATTTATTGGTCCCATGGTAACCCGACATGAAGATTCCTTATGTGCAACGTATTATGTCATCTCATATTATGTGCAACGTATTCTGTGTGTATTATGTGTATGCATGGATAATCTTTTTTGATATGGAAGAATGTATGATACATGTGTTAGTAAAGGTCATGAATAGAGAAAGGCGTGTGAAGAGTTATGAAGTAATGCAAAAAGGATTAGAGAAGTAAGAGGAAGGAATGTGACAAAATAAGCATTCAATATTGAAGAGAATGTTGAAGATTGGAAAAATATTCTTAATAGAATTTGTTGTTATTAGATGTCTTTGTGTGGGTAACCAAAAATAACTTCATACATAAGTAAATGTAGCTTCATTAGTTCATATTTGTCTATAAGACTATTTTGTAACAAGTTATTTCTATATTAGTTAATCCAATTGATAGCACGTCTCACCTATAGTGAGAAACCCAACAATGAGCCCTTGTAAAATTCACCAATTGATGTCACCTTAATTAATGTTTTTATTCATGAGAAATAGCTTCTTCAAGTTTTTTCCCATCTTGGCTTTCCACATAAATTCTAGTGTTCTCAAAATCCTTTAGTGGAATGTAGTCTCTATATCTTAGGAAATAACTTAAAGAATGTGGGATGTGAGTCATTTAGCTCCTTCTATTGGTGTCCTCGAGGAAAATTATCATGAGGCAACAAGTGAAATGTAATGATATTTGATTGCATTCTCTCAACATCTTGTACAATGAATTACCTATAATTAGTGATTTGGGATCCATAGTACGTAGGATAAACTTGTGTTTTCTTCTATGAGAAAGTTGCACAAACTATCAAAAAATTCTTCGCATTATCAAATGCTATTTCCTAAGGTATGGAGATTGCATTCTACGCACGAATTTTGATTATACACACACACACACACACACACACACACACACACACACACACACACACATTGTTGGTATAAATAAGTATTTACTAATTACACTTTACTTAAGTTTACTTAGGTCAATGCATTAGCATATTAGTTGTCATGTAGATACCTAGGAGTTTGCATATTCATATGAGTTGTCATGTAGACAACATAGTAGTTTGCACTCCAATTGAGCACATGTTGTCTACTACATCTCTTTATGAGATACACCTTTGCATTCTTATCCTCTCATTGTTGCACGTACATTCATGCATAATGGAGGATAATCCACTCTTGGTGGACATGTGCTTAGTTGTTATGCTTATCTCTTTACTGACTCCTAGTCATATTAGTTGCCTTTATATACAAGGCACTTCTATAATGTATTTATCCAATTATTTGATATCCATTTTCATTTGATCATCATTTGTCTCTCTTGTGCTATCTATTGAGCTTTTTGATCTTGGTGTTGAAATATTGCCTTAGGAAAATTCTTACATGGTATCAGAGCTATACCAAATTCTTACATGGTATTAGAGTCATAGGAGTTTAATTGCATAGCCATTAGAGAGATTTTTTTTTGGTCTTAATTACTCCTTCCATCCATCCATCTTGGTTTTTCATCTTTCTTTTTTGGGGAGGGTTTTTTCAATGAGGTTTTCTCTTTTTCTCCGCTTTATGAGAGCTTGCATGCATTTTGCATTTACCTAACATGGCCTAGTAGCTGAGACCCATCTTGCATTCTCATCTAGCTTTTGTGAGCTTAAGCACATTCTTGTAAGTTTCACTTAAGGGGGGGTGTTGGTGTAAATAAGTATTTATTAATTACACTTTACTTAAGTTTACTTAGGTTAATGCATTAGCATATTAGTTGTCATGTAGATACCTAGGAGTTTGCATATTCATATGAGTTGTCATGTAGACAACACAGTAGTTTGCACTCCAATTGAGCACATGTTGTCTACTACATCTCTTTATAAGATACACCTTTGCATTCTTATCCTCTCATTGTTGCACATACATTCATGCATAATGGAGGATAATCCACTCTTGTTGGACATGTGCTTAGTTGTTATGCTTATCTTTTTGTTGACTCCTAGTCATATTAGTTGCCTTTATATACAAGGAACTTCTATAATGTATTTATCCAATTATTTGATATCCAACCATCTGATATCCATTTTCATTTGATCATCATTTGTCTCTATTGTGATATCTACTAAGCTTCTTGATCTTGGTGTTGAATTATTGCCTTAGGCAAATTCTTCCATGGTATTAGAGCTATACCAAATTCTCTCTCTCTCTCTCTCTCTCTCTCTCACACACACACACACACACACACACACACACACACACACACACACACACACACATTACCTTTTACCTACTTGTCCAAATTTGGAATAAAATATATATTATAGTTGAATTCCTACATTGAATAGATTGCCTGACAAGAAGATTTGTCTGTCAGTAATGGAAATTACGTTAGTGGGAATATAAGTTGAGACATCTCCAGCTTGAGTCTCAACTATTGATAAAGCAGTCAAACTGCCTCCACCTACCTATGAATTTAATTTAGCTACTTTTTCTAATAAGCGAGAATGTAAATAGAAAACATCTCTTGGATAAGCTTCTCGACTAGGTGATCTTCTTAATAGAAGAGACATTTGTCAATAAGCTTGTGCTTGTTTGGAAAGATCATCATAAATGATCAATGTATGTTGTTCTTTATACATAAGGTATTCGGCTAAAGCTACTCCTGTATAAGGAGCAAGATATTGTAATCTAGCAGGACAATCTGTAGTTTCCGCTACCACAATGGTATACTCCATTGCACCACGGTCTTGGAATGTATTAACTACTTGAGCTACCGAAGAAGCTTTTTGACCAATAGCGACATAAACACATATTACATTCTGATTTTTTTGATTTATAATTGTATTTGTAGCTATTGTCATCTTACCAGTTTGTTTGTCCCCAATAATCAATTCTCACTGACTATGTCCTTTAGGGATCATAAAATCAATACCAATAAGACCCGTTTGAAGAGGTTCATATACAAAATGTCTCGAAATAATACCTAGAGTGGGAGATTTGATCAATCAAGATTCGGAAGATGAGATGTTCCCCTTACCATCAATAGGTTGAGCTAGCGCATTTACAACTCGATCTATAAGCTATTCCTATTGTAACAGGTTGTTTAAAAACCTTTCCAGTTCTTAACTATTTTTCTACCAAAGATTTTTTCGAAATACTAAACGGAACTGTATGTTTTTTGTGACACATTAGACTCTGTTATGTTTTGCTAGAAAAAAAAGGAATAATTTTTGGTATGAAAGATTTATTTCCCTTAATCCCATCCATTTTTGAACAACTTTACCTGTATAAAATTTATATAACTACAATTCATGTTCTATTGGTATCTTCAAATTATGAGTGTAAGAGTCTCAAATTGCTCTTCCCAATTCAAGTTTAGTTGATTTTAAAGAAAAAAAATATGGTCACTTATACCTTGCCTTTTTGTTGACCATCTTGGTTGACATGCCTACCAAGTCAAATTAGAGAATTGATTATGTTCATATGGAACTTCTTCAAACACTAAGGTCTAACATCACATAAATATATATAAGTAGTAGGAATTATTGACATGTATAAAATTCTATTAAGTTAAGATTGGTCTAAAACATTGAATGGATAAATGGCCATGAACTTTGCATATGTGAACTTTGACCAGATCCAGTTAGAACTGAAAGCTAAAATATAATAAAACTAATGAGATTCGATATATCAAAATAGAGACAAGAATAAATAGCTCTACCATTCAAGAATTGTATAATGAATAAATGTGCCATTAAAGTTATTGGATTTCCACAATCCACAATAATGCTTATGTAGTTTCTGGATTCAACTGTATAGTAATTTTTGCACATCAACATTTTTGGTCACACTTTGTGAGTTATCATTAGGATGCAATTATGAAGCAATAAAGTGGGAGAAAAAAGGAAAAAGAAAATCTGATTAAGGATAAAAACCTGTGATCTATAACCTTGATAAGAAAAAAGTCTCATAATTGCATCTAGAAACTAGAAAACGATTATTTGTATCTCATCAATTCTCAAAATACAATTGAAATGCATCCTAGTACTAAGGAACTAGTTTATTCATATTTGTATTTGTCTTGAAATGAAGAAATATTTATAGAAGGCTTCCAAAATTTACATCCGAACTTAACTGAATTCAAGTTAAAGTAGGAAATAAAATATTGGTTATAGAAATGTTACAAGATTGATAGTGAATTTATAAATCTACGTACTCAAAATTTATGTATTTTCTTTTTATCACCCTTATTAAATGATAATGACATTTTCACTATAAAAAGGATCCAACATATTATTACACTAGTATAAAGATCATTAATTACTATTATGCATCAAGAACAACAAAGACAAACCATTGATACATGAGCTCCTAAAAAATGAAGGATTACTCTACCTATCACTCATAACCATTGATACATTAGCTCCTAAAAAAATGAAGGATTACTTTATTCATCACTCATACATATAATGGCGATAAAGAATAAAGTGGAAAATGCAAGAATAAAAATATTCCACTTTCAATCACTTCAATCAAATGAAAATACATATTCCAAAAAATACATTTCCACAGCCACATGGGCTTATGCTATTAAAAGTAAATTCAACTCTCAAAATATTGTTGTGATTTTGAGCGACATCTAACTACTAGAACAATCTTATGTCACCCCTCATTTCCCTCCTTATTTGACACCAATAGACTTTTTACTCAACTCCTTAACCTCCTTTGAACATTTTGAAAAGTTCAACTCCTCCTTTTGGGCACCCGAAAGTCCAACAATTCACTTTTTGTCCAAACAAATAATTTATTTGAAGTTTGCTAGTAGGAATTCAAAAGCCAATAATTGACATCCAATTTCTAGTCATTATATCATTTGAAACCTCGTGAAAATATCTATATCTAGACATTAAAAATTGATGGTTGTAAGCCTAAACAAGAAGTGAGAATTGTTATATAACTAATTAGTCCTCAAGAAAAGTATTTCTTAGTTGTGTATATATTATAATTCCATTGCATAAATAATGAAAAAGAGTAATTACAACTTGTGTATGAGTTTGTTTAAGCTAAGAAGAAGATTAACATGTTGTAGGTATGAACTTTCTAAATAAAATTCATTATTCGTTGGTCATTACAATTACAAACACATGATCTTACTGGTAAGTTTGGTTAAGTTTAATAATATATAATCTAAGTTATTCTCATTATTGTACTAATATATATTTCAAATTAATAAATTGTGTAACAATAATATTTTAAGATGATGAAAATATGCAAATTTCTCAAATGTTATTAAAATGATAAATGGAGGAAAAGTTGAAATGATTCATAAAAATAATACGTATATAATTTAGATTTCACAATTTAAAAATCAATTTCCAAAAGGTACTAACTTTTTAAACCAAAAAAGCTCTCTTATTTATGTCAATACTTTTGTATATTTCAAACCTATGTAAATGGAAAGCAAAATCAACATGACAAAATTTAGTATTCCTAATAAATTGATGCAATAATCTTCTTGTTAGACATTTTAATTTAACTTGTCCATTGTAAATGGAAAGCAAATTCAACAACACAAAATCTAGCGATGCTAATAAATTGATGCCCCTTTTAATGGAAATTGATTTCACTTTTTGAATAGACTCTAACCACAACCATTAAACTATTCTTGAGTGTATGTCATGTATTAATATTTTTTCATAGTGTATGAAGGATTTGAGCAATACAAATCCACAGATCTAGTAGAACACTTGCATGCAAGAACCTGTCAAAGAGAAGAAAAGATAAGAGAAAGCAATAGTTTGGCTCTAAAAACATGCAAGATTATATTATTAGACAAAAAGAATGAGTACAAAATACAATGGATCAATCCTTATAGAAGGAGATCATAAAACCTAAAAGGGAAGCCTTAAGAGGTTACTGACATTTAATACTTAATTATTAAATAGTAATGCATGTGCATAAAATGAAATCTTAAAAATGGATTAAAGGTAATTTAATCAATGTAATTAAATTAATCCTTCACTCTAACACCCCACCCCCTCAAGATGAGCAACAATGTAACTACAAACAATGCATGAAAAAGATGGAAACTACAATGTTAAAAGAAAACCTGGGTCCTGGAAACAAGGCCTGATGAGGTACCCAATCAAAACCAAATCTCTATGATATGCAAAATAGTGAAAAACCAGTGGAAAAAACTCTACTCTAAAAAGAGATAGAAAGGAAAGTATAAATGATATGTCTCAAGAGACTCTATCAAAACCATGAGTACAATAAAACCCCCCATGATAGAGGCTTGAGACTCCATTTCCTAGGTAGAATGGTAGAAATCGTGTCAATAATCATAGAAATGTTGCTTCAATTTGGGAGAAGCAAAGATAATGGACAAGGAAGATAAAACCCTTTAATGTAAGGTGAAGCTAGAAGTTCTAGCTAATGCTCAAAAGAGAATGCATGAGAATCCTATAATGGAATCTCTAATGAAGGTGGGATAATGAGTATGTTGAATCTGTCATTTGAGTGGAGATGAATGTCCTCTGATATATCCTCAACAACTTCTTTAAGTGGCTCGATAAATGGAGCTAGAATGTCAGGCAATGCTGAAGAGGAATCTTGTTTCAAACAAATGGAATTTGAATAGGAGGGGGTGTAGAAGGCACAATACAAGTCTCAAGAACAAAATATAAGTTCAAGTGACTTGACTTCACCTCAATTGGATCTTGTGGAGAAAAAGAGTGATTCTCCAATGGTGGACCAAAATGAGAGAAAGAGTGCAAGCGGAAAGAATGATCAACAATCCCTTTAGCAACAATATTATCTGTCTCACTATCTTTGATGTACACCAAATCTTGTGTGAACTCAACTGTCCTCCTTGCCTCATTGTTAGTAATCTAATAAATAGAGAGAAGGTTATAGGACAATGATGGAACACATAGTACATCATGAAATGTACCATCATCAATTTCAATAGAACCTTTCCCACATATAGTCATAACAATGTTGTTCCCCATCAAAATGTATGGAGTAGGAGAAGCCTCAAAAGAAGAGAACAAATCTTGAGAATATGCCATATGGTGTGAAGCACTTGAATCTAGTAACCATCTAGAAGAATGTGGGGTAGTAGTTGCACATAATGCATGAACCTTTTCTATGTATTTACCATCTAGCTAAAATGACAATGAATAAGATTTGTGAGAAGTAGAAGCAATATCAATGTTGCTCTTTTGAAAGAGAGCCGTCAAATATGAAACCTGTTTGACATAGCCATCTAACTTCTTCTCATAGCATTGTGATTCATCATGATTGAATTTATTACAATAAGCACACTTTAGTCTATCTAACCTTGATTTATCTCCCTTATGAGGAGGTGGTCCTGATGAGAGGTGACGACTATAACCAATCTAAGACTCTATGGGATGTGACTTTTGTTTCTTCTCCTTCTTACTAGAAAATGTTTGAGCTACCAATGTATGAGTCTCTAAACATGTGAGATAATCCAACTGAGAGAGCTTAGCTTGTTCTCAAGTCAAAAAAATCACAAAGAAATCTCAAAGGAGGGCATGGTAAATCTAGTACCCAAAGCATTCATGGTGGAATGGAAGGTAGAAGAAAAAATTTGAAAGTTTCAATGAAGCTTAGAAAGAATCAAGTAAATGCACTCAGTGTTAGTCTTGATCTTCCCACAGCCTTGCAATAAAGATCTCTACTATTTGAACTTCATCAAGAAGTCCTCATTAGGAGGAAAAGAATTTGGTACAAGAGAGGTAAGCTCTGCCTCAATCTGAAGTGCCATGAACTCATTCACTATACCAAACAATTTGTTAAGCTTGGTCCACATAGTTAGAGGGGTATTGCACCCATCAAGATGAAGCTTTAGACTGTCGGATATTTGTAAAGAAATCAACCTCATTGCCTCATCCATCTTGTTCTTATGTTGCTTGACCTCAAAAGGCCTTTGTAAAACTAGTTGCACTACGTCTAAAGAAGACCACAACTCTTTTGACTGGATAAGCATTGTCATGAGGGATTTCCATGTGTGATAGTTATGAGGGGTCAAAAGTTCTAGACAAGAAGAGGTCTCAACCATATTTTTTAGAAAGGGTTATTATTATTATTATATGATTTCGAGTTTACTAAAGTAAATTGCATTAAACAATAAATAAAACATCCCCACAATTCAATAGACTGAACCCCATAAGCTACAAAATATTGCTTACAATGAGAGGAAAAAAAAGGCTTCAAAGAAGATCAAAAGTACCTTTGAAAAAATATGATGAAAATAATAGAGAATGTGGATAGAGCTCAAGAAGAGCTTTCCAATGCTTTTTTAAGATAGAAAAATGGAGCTATTTTGAGTAAGTTACGCCCTCTAGAGTGTAAAAACATAACTTGTCTTTAACTGTGCATAAATGGGTACCCAAACTGAATTTTCTTTGAGAATAAATTCTATTGCTATGATGGGCTTGGAACTAACTTTTTGATGAGATCTCGTTTTCCCAATTTTGACATCATATGCTCAAGATATGGCAATAAAATCTATCAACTTCTTTTTTATGACAAAACAAATCAATTGCATGATGGTTGATGGCCATCAAATATTAGCTCAAAAATTATGACATTAGCACTTGCGGCAGGCTTGCAATGCATTAGTACTTTTCTGAAATCCTTGCTTATGTCAGTACTTTTATGATACATGCATCCTTTTGGGAATTTTTTTTTTTTTTTAAAGAAAATTTTGAAACAAACTTTAAAAAAAAGCATTCGCTTTTTAAATAAAAATCATGAGTTTTTTTCAAAAAAGCTTTTTTGTGATTTTTTTGAATAAAATATAAATCACCATCTCAGGAAGTGTGCCTAATTTGGGAATAATTTATTTTTGTCTCAGATTTCAACTGTGTCCAAATTGAACGTGCCTTATATTATAATAGGGGTTTGTGGACGCTACGAGCTCCACGATGAGGTTTGTTTTTTTCTCAAAGTGCACCAAAATTAATGACCCCCTATTACAATAAAAAAACCTTAGAATCACATATCTAATCCACTCAAACCCTTGTTCTTTTGATAGCTTCAAAAAACTTGAACAAGTTGTAGCAGATCTGACCCTAATACCGTCAAGGATTTGTGTAATACAAATCCACAAATCTAGTAGAACACCTGCATGCAAGAACTTGTCACAGAGAATCAAAGACAATAGAAAGCAACAATTTGGCTCTAAATATATGCAAGATTATATTATTAGACAGAAAGAATGAGTAAAAAATACAATGGATCAATCCTTATAGAAGGAGATCGTAAAATGTAAAAGAGAAACCCTAAAATAAATGACATTTTATAATTAATATTTAATTATTAAATGGTAATTTTCATGTGCATAAAGTGAAATCTCAAGAAGGGATTAAAGGTAATTTAATCAGTGCAATTAAATTAATCCTTTACTCTAACAGTGTATGTGGCTTAGGTTCTAGTAATCTAGCATTCTGTCACATGCATTTCACCAAACTTGAAAAAACCTTGTATATTGGTGATATTTTAATTGTGTAATTAAGCACATCATGTACTCATTTTATTAGCATTAGGAAGGTCGGCTTGAAAATTGCAATATTTTTGCCTTCAAAATTATTTAGAGGCATTTTTAGACATTTTTATTTCATGTAAGGTTTATTTTTTTAAAATCATTTTTCCTTATTTATTTTTTCATTCAATAAAATAAAATAAAATAAAAATACATCATATGAAGAAGTCAACCTTCTCAAAGTTAACGAGAAATCACTTTATTCAAGATGTTATTTTTATTTTTTTAAAACTAATTCTTTTTTTCTTGTAGTTAATTTTTTTCATTCAATAAACTAAGCTAAAATAAACATACATCATATGACGAAGTCAACCTTCTCAAACTTAACAAGAAATAACTTTATTCAAGATTATATTTTCACAAAGTTGAAGTTTTACAATGCATCAAATGAGTTTAGATTTTGCCAAAACAATGAAACCTTAAAATACCTTAATAAAATGTACATGTAGAGGTTGTATTGGGTTATTTAGATGAAATATATTTTAATAACAACTTAGTTTCATTTTGAAACTTATAAAAATGAGAGACTAACATGATTCCAACACCAAATTTACAACATAGATGGTTGAATTTGGAGTTTATAAGTGTATTTGTACTAATAATTGATTGTTTTTGAGCTTGTCCATAAGAGGATTGTAATGCCTCTAGAAACAACTTTTTATTGCTAGCTAATAATATCTTTAGTTTTAATTATTTTAAAGTTTATAGAATTCTTCTTGCAAAATACTAATCAAACATTTACTTAACACACAATTCTTAATTATCTTTCTCGTAGAATTGATACGATGGCTTCCGCTCCCACTGCTGTGAAGGCTCCTACATCTACTCCTGCCCACGTTACTTCTGCTTCTACTCATGCTAGGGTTCAAAATGTTGTTTCTCCCGCCCATCGTTTGTAGGTTGCTACTGGGGACACCCATCGTCCTCAGGGTGTGGTTGTTGAAGCTTTCTGCCCTCTTGTTGTGGCTTGGTTTGCTGTTGTGTGTCCTTCCACTTCCCCAGTTGCTCCTGTTGTGGATGCTCTCCGTTCTCCTAATGCTTACCCTGGGTCTATGGTTTTTGTGGGGATATTTGCAATTTCTTATGCGGATGTGGTTGCTTTTAAGGTAGGTATTGGTGGTCGTGTTCTAATGAAGGGGACTCGTTCGGCTGTGCCGGTTTCTATAAGTAACTCAACTTGTGCTTCATCCAGATTCATAAATTGTTGATGAGATGTGGAGAATTACTCTTCTACTACTACTATTTTTTGTTTTAGGGGTTTTTGACCCTCTCTTTCGGATTTGCATGCTTCAATTTCCAAATATTGGGAACTGATCATTTCAGATTTAGTTCAAATTTACCCTATGGCAAGGGGTTTTTTTATTGTGAAATTTGCAAATGCTGAAGATAGAAATTCCATCATGTGTCATGGTTTCTCTTGGGAGGAGAGGTTCCCCTTGATGGCCAAACCATTCTATCATGATTTTGATCCGACTGCTAAATCCTTCAATAAGATTCCTCTTTGGGTAAGGCTACTGAATCTTCCCCTTCACTTTTGGCTGGATTCAATTTTGGAGGCTGTAGGGGATGCCATTGGGGAATTCTTGTTGGTTGATTCAATTTCTTCCAATATCTATAGGAAGACGTATGTTCACATCCTTATGGAGATTGATGTCTCCAAGGAACTCCCTGAAAGATTAAGTTGGCTTTTCCAAATGGTTCTTGGATTCAATTTCTTGATTATGAGGGTATTCCCTTCAAATGTAGGAAATGTCATAAAATTGGCCATCTTGTTGCATGATGCTTCTCTAACAAGGTTAGATCAATGAAATCACCTTCTTGGCAATTGGGGGTTTTAGATGATCACTAGACGGTTCAGAAAGTATCCATAGATATGGATGGGTTGGATAACTCTTCTCATATTGATCTTTTTTTGGCTGAGGATTTTGTTGTTGTCTCTGATGAGTGTTGTCCCTATGATGATTTTGACTTAGAATGTTGTTTTTGTCCCTTCTACTATTGAATTTGATGATTTGACTGCTATCCCTTTGGCGACTTTGATTTATAATGTTGTTGTTGTTCCTTCTTTTGTTGCTGACTCTAACTCTATCCAGAACATTGCTTTTGGTGCTAATTCAACTATTTTATCTCCTGCTGCAAGGGTTTTGGGGGTTAGTAGTGGGGCTACCCTTTGCCCTGAGGATTTACAGAAGGTTGCTAGGAAGGTGGAGGATGGTTGAACATCAATTAAAGGAAAAAAGTCAAATCTTCCAAACCTTCATTTGATATGTCTTGACGTTCTCAAAAGACTAGTTTAAAATGTAAATCTTGATGGTCTGTGGCTTTTTGGGCTATTTTCCCTCTTGTTGGGAACTTTAGTGTGTCCCTCTAGTTTTTTGGGTGGTGTTCCACAGTTATTTTAAGATCCTTCATTGTTATATCTTTCTTGTCCTTTTGTACAAGGTTTTGGGTCCTTCCAAAACTTGTTTTTACTTAATCAAAAGACATCATTCTTAATTTATACTTCAGGCATTTAATCTTTCTCAATGCTATTTTTTGAGTCTCCCCTGATTAGTAACCTTCTCAAAGGTAACTAAAATAGGAAATTGGCTTGTATAAGAATTGATGAAAAGAGCCAACAATATAATAAACCATGCCTCTAGGAAGACAATACTATTGTATATAAGGCATGAGAGAGTGGTCTACACATGCGATAAAAAATAGATTTGTGGGGATCAAAAAATATCTTCACTTATAAATTTGAAACAAATTCATAGTCCCTATAAAACTTAGTACCAAGTTTTGGCATACATTATTTGAAACAAATTTAAGTAGCTTGGATAAGTTTATCTTGGGAATTCACAATATGTGGTTTTCTGGGCATGTTTTGCACCCAATATTTTCTAATATCATTGAGTAGTTTCCTAAAGTAACCTGTCGATAAATTCTTGCACATGGATAGGGGATAAACACAATTGAGATATAGCTATTTTTCTTTTACAAGGTTGATTTGGTGTTGTTTTAGCTAGGTTTTCCTTGAAAAGGTTTCCCATGCTAAATATATGTTACAACATGAAAGCAATTATGTTGAATGATGCTCCCCTTATTACCATAAACCATAATAGAAAACAAAGAAACAACAAAAAATGTGAGAACAAAATATGGACTTCTTATTTGTGCTGCAAATGCAAAATTACATTATTCACAAGTACAATATGCTAACCCACACAGGCACCTTCATTACAATAATATGCAAGACAGTGCTACCGACTATCACCCAAAGTTGTTTTAGACAATGTTTGGGCCTTTCTTAAATAGGCAATTTTATGCCGCTCAGGAAGGTTCTAGACAATGAAATTTAATACCTAGGGTTGACAGAACCTAATAATACATATAAAGTTGGCCAAATACATGTTTGACAATTGTTCTAGATATTTTGGGTAGCTCAACTTCAGAAGGCAATAACTCTCAAACTATTGCTCTGATTGGCTATTATAACCACTTTTCAAAAATGCCAGCTCCTGATCTACAGGCTCGAAATTGTGCAAGTGCCCTTCCATCGAGTTTTTGGACCTTGATTAGAATTGAATACACATATTATATTATTGCTAATGAATTTTCAATTTGGATTTGTCCATTCGGCTTCTAATAAGAATGTAGATGGAGTGACTTTTCAACTTCCATGAAGATGTATAAAGAGACTCAAGATGAATTGAACAAGGGAATGATATGGACATACATCTCATTTGCTAAGATTGCCAATTTGTATTAGATCTTATATACAATTTTCATGGGCAGACATCTCAACCATGTGATTGTCCAACTCCTATAGAGTTCATGGGCATACATCTCATTCATGAGATAGCCCAACTTTTATGAGCTCAGACACACAACTCTACCACGAGTTTATCCAAATTTGATTGATTTGTAGGCATACATCTCACTTACAAGATTGTCCACAATGTAGGCATACATCTTACTTACGAGATTGTCCACAATTGTGGACAATCTCATAAGTGAGATGTATGCCTGCAAATCAATCAAATTTGGACAAACTCGTGGAGGAGTTGTGTGTTTGAGCTCATAAAAGTTGGGCTATCCTGTGAATGAGATGTATGCCCATGAACTCTATAGGATTTGGGCAATCCCGTGGTTGAGGTGTCTACCCATGAAAACTATATATAAGATTTGATACAAATTGGAAATCTTAGCAAATGAGATGTATGTCCATATCATCCCCTTGTTCAATTCATCTTGAGTCTCTTTATACATCTTCATGGAAGTTGAAAGGTCACTCCATCTACATTCTTATTAGAAGCTGAATGGACAAATCCAAATTGAAAAGTCATTGGCAATAATATAATATGCATGTTCAATTCTGATCAAACCTTATTCGGGCACTCTAAGGCCTCCAATGGTGAGCCTGAAGATTTTTTTGCAAAATTTTCCATTAAAAATCTATAATAACTTCTCCAATACATAAATTGGAGCAATGAGATTTTTATTGTAGGCTTATAACTCTAAAATGAATCTTCATATATAGAAAATGAGAGCATTCCAAGCTCGTATGACAAACTTACTAAAAATAGCAAGTTCCCATAAATAGTAACCACCCTATCTACTAGTCCTTATTAAAATAGAAAAGACTGAAAATAAAATATTTTTGGGTGATGCAAGATTGCTCTTACACCCAAGATGCTCCTGCATCAAATACCTAAGGTAATTTTGAGAAGTGTCTCCATCACATCTCAGGTGTTCAAAGGAAAACTAAGACGATTAACCTCCTCCTTTGATAGCCATGATGAATCCTCGGCTGGCCTCCCTTTCCATTTGACTAAGTATTCTTTTCTCGAACTTAGTCCCCCTGGAGAATCCACCCAGGTCTGTAAGATATACTGCTTGTAGATGTCAAGTCTGACATGCCCGTTCAACTCCTACCGAGAGGGGAGTAGATGAGCAGGAGCATCTAATGAGAATTGGTATGGAGGGAGACGATCAATGTCAATCCCAAGTAAACTCAGCAAGATAGTAGCTTGAGCATACCAACAACAGGCTCTAGTAGTTGGATCGGAGTTTGCAATAGCAACTGAGGAGCAGTAGGCTAAGTAAGGGTATCTGTGTTGGCCTTCAACCGAGTCTGCAGACCCACGAAGATAGTGGACAAACTGGATCAAGTCAAAAATGGTTGCAAGCTTGAATGGGTGAGCTCCAAACTCAGCCAAAATAATACTATGGGGGGTAGATTTGTGACATCTGATAATCCGACGGAGGAGTAGAGTCTGGGTACGCTTGATCATGGCCCAATCCGAGTCTAAAAGGGAAGGACCCCAAACCACCGCACCATAGAGCATTGTGGGTCTTACTAAGGAATCCAGGAGGGATAGCTTAGATGATGTGTCTTGAAAGTGGTGTTTGAAGCATTGTCTCTAGAGCATGGCAAGGGAACCCAATCCTTTATTGATTCGAGGCTGAATGGTTGATCTCAAGCTGAAGTGAGATCCAAAAAACTTAACCCCAAGGTATGTGTAAGATGATGTAATCTCAACTTCTCGACCCTGAAAGTGAAAATGGAGATGTGAGGTCTTCAAACCATTGACGACCATAACACGAGTCTTCTCAAGGTTCATGACCAACTTCTCATGTCACAAAAAGATGCAAGTCTATCCAAAATCCTCTGAAGAACCTTAGGAGAAGAAGCAAGAAGAACCACATCATTAGCAAAGAGAAGGATGGAGATCAATACTTGGTGTAGATGACAACCATCACCTGGAAGTGAGGAGCCATTGAGAAAAGCCTTGAGCTCATCAATGTAGATCCTGAACAAAGTGGGCGAGAGAGGACAACCTTGCTTCACCCTAATGGTACTTTGGATAGGGGCGGAGAGGCCCTCTGTGGTCCTGAGTCCACCAATCACCGTCTCATATAAGCTCATGATAGCTGTCAATGAGATTTCTAGCTTTGTCAAAAAAATTTGCATAGGAAGCAGTATGTGTGAGATATTTTGGGTTTTGTCCAAGGTGCTTGTTTTTCAATTGTATTCTGGTATGGCGGTTCAGACTTGGTTTTTGGTGAAACGATGAAGTGTGTATGTGCCAAAGTTAATGGAGATGCAGTTGGTGGTGTCTTTTTAACTCCAAGTCAGTTTAGTGAAGGATTTATCAACATTTTAGATGCATATCTGATATTTTTATTAGAGTAAGGGTTTCTCATCATTTGGAGTAGATATTTTAGGTTTGTTATACACAATGATGAGATTCCATTTGAATTTCGGTTGTAGAAAGAAAAGAGAGGCTTTGCAACAGCAAGCGATGAGTTTCAAGTGGACATGTATCACTTCCAGGTTAGGTCCAGATTCTTCTTCCTTCTCAATATCTTTCTCTTTTTCTCTCATTGTAGGAGTTGGTTCCAGTGGATTGGAAGGTTTTCCATTGCTGTGATACCACCTAGGTTGGTTCACAAGTTTTTTGAGCAAGTTCTCAGCTAGGTTTCCACCATTCTTCAACATTTTCTCTCTTGTATGGACAACATTTAATAGAGTTTTATGCATTGTTCTGGTCTATTGAGTTGTTTTCTCAATTATTTCATACATACCTTATGTATTGTTTCAAAGAAATGAATACAAGGAACAAGAAACTTCTTAGTTTTATTCTGATTCTCGTATCCTATCTCTGTTGTCTACAACGTTTTGTGGTTTAGGAACAAATGGCTTAAACCCAGTTGTGACTCCTTAAAGTTGTATGTCTCAATATATTTTGTTATTAGAACAAAGAGCCAAATAAATGCTTGATATATTTAACAGTGTTGCAGGTTTCATGAGAAGGATATTTCATGAGTATGAGGGTTTTTATGAACACTGATGTCTGATTCACAAAGTGATAGGATCGATTTGATATCTTGATGTATGTGATATGTCACTGATATCATGGATGTATGTTTGTGAATTGTGGAATTGCCCAATAGATAAGACACAAATCAGTTACAAGATCAACATGTTCTTGTTGTTGCATATTTGGATGTTGTTGATATCAAAGGAGTTCAAAGGATGCCCTCACTCAGTTTGTGGATTTCATAGGTTTTGCAATTTGCTAGTACTTGCCTTTGTCATAACATAAGTACAAGAGAAATAAGGGTTTTCTGTGCTTTGTATAGATTCAGATTGTATGCTTTGGAACTAGTGCCATATGAACGAATCTTTAGGTCTACCCGCCCAAGGCTTGTAGAGCCTAAAGGAGTATAGCCTTATAGTTGGCCCTGATGTTTGAATAGGTATGTTGAGCATGAGAATTAGCTACCCCTAGATGTATTTGTTCCTATCATTGGATTATTCAAAAGCTGTTAATTTAGGAGCCAACAGGTTGCTAGTTCATATGCATCTGAGAGCAAGTGGAGCACATGCCCATTCATCCACTCAATAAAGTGAAATCAATTACAATAAAAAAGGGCAAGAAAATCAGTATACATGCATTCCAACTTTTGTCTCTTACCAATCAAATCAGACATAAACAAGGGGACACAAGGTTGCGGAATGTGGAGCCAATGCATATTGGCTTGATGTTTCCACTTTTCTACATGCTGCATTTGATAAGTTAAAAAGAAAGCATGGTTTTAATAGGGCTAACAATGGCACTGCTTTTTCTTCAAATGTTCCTAGATCATCTGATGTTAACAATGCTGGCAATATTGCTGATTTAGAAAACCCATATGATGCTGAAAACATTTTGTTGAAGTTGTAGTTGAAAATCTTGGAAATCACGCAACAAGCCCAAAACTGTTAAAAACTTTGAGATCTAGCAAAACTCCTGGTAAAACTTGGCAAATTTATTAAACACTTGGTGAAGATTTTGCAAATGAAGTTGCAAGTAAATTGGGCTTATCCTTGGAGGAACTCTATGGTTAAGCATGCTTGAGCTGGAGCAGTATTGGGATGGGTGACCTCCCGGGAAGTCCTGCTGCTTTACCTTTGTGACCATCAACTAGATGCGATGAGTGCTAAGTGTTGCATTCATTGTCATGAGAGATGGGCTCTTGTGAACCACTACTAATGAAACATAGGTCAATGAGTTTGACTCAAAAACTACACAGCTGAATTCTGATACAATATCACATTTGAAAATATAGTTTAATTTTAAAAAAATCTTCATAAACACATGTATCACTGAATTTGCAGAGTATATCCCATCATCTATAAATCTAACTTAAAATTTAATGCATATCAAAATTACTACAGAATTCTTTTTATATGAAATCACATATATACTATTTTCTTTTAAATCACAGGCGTTATTTTAGTCTATTTTGAACTCATAGGTATCAGATTGAACCTGTAAATATGCTGACCAAAAAAAAAATGGAGCAAAATATATTTTTTGATCATTGTGTGAAACTGTACCTCATTTTCCAGTCAGCACTGTTAAGTCTAAATGAGAAGTAAACAGAAAAGTTGGTAGCTATTAGCTAGATGCCTTTTCAAGGAACTCTATTGTAATTTGTAAGCATGATAACTCTTATCTGCTTTTTATGTTTGAGCAGAAAAAATGAGTTTTTACTGATATGGTGAGTTTATCTGAAGAAATGTTAATTATAACGAGCTTTTGTGAAAAAAACACAAGTCCATGAAAAATCCAACAGCAAGTTTCCCAATGACTTGCTGATGTTTATAACTTGCAAGTTTTGCAGGGCACTCTAAATAAATTGCATCTATGGCTGAAGTTGATATTTGCACTTGAAATTTGGATGATGGATATTCTATAATATTTATCATTAAGTTTTAAATGACATTTAGATTATGAAGTTTTGTTTTCTGTTTGATAGGCAGGGCATTAAAAGAACCCTGAATCCTTTCACAGAAAGATAGGAGTGAAAATCAGAACCAATGGCATTAAAACAACTCAAAAAACAGCAGTGAAACCACTGTAAAACAACAAAACATCCAACAAGCTACACAATCAGAAAACTAACAAGACAACAGAAGAAGCTGCAATACTGAAATTAACAAGGTTTTCTGAGGTGATTTGGGATTTTTGATTGATAGTCTCCCAATTTGCCACGTTCTCAAGATTAGAATCTTCTAGACATCTTTGCTTGCAGCAATTCTTTTGCTTATTCACAGCTTCAGGAGGAGGGAAAATCACCCTTCTATCCCTCTGATCAGTCTCTCGAGGAGCAGAGGACTGCTCAAAACTAGACTCCTTGTTTTCCTTGCTCTGTTGACCCAAATCCCTCAAAGATCTTTTCCTGTAATTCTTTTGAGTAATCTTAGCCGCAGCTTCAGGATGGGGGGAAAACTCCCTTCTATCGACCACTTGATAAAGCTTTCTAGGAAGAGAGGACAGTAAACTAGACTAATCCTTTCTTCTCCAAATAAACTGAACATTCTTGTTTTTCATTCAGGCCTTGTGAGATTGACCCACTTTTCTACAATAATGGAAAACAATCAGAAAATTTTCATATTCAATATCCTGAGCCCGTTTACCCAACATAGAAGAAATGGTAAAATGAGAGGAAGCATCACATTCTTTATTACAAGCACACAAAATCTTGCATACAGAACTATTTCTTGGTCTTAGTAACAGGGTCAATAGTAGAAAATCTTCCCAAGGAATTGGCTACAGACATGAAAACCTGTTCATGCCAAACTGCAAGAGGCAAATCTGGTAAACGAACCCGCACTAGGAATAATAAGTTATATTGAGGGTTGAAACGAGGGATTGAATTAGACGAAGAAAGACTGTTTCAGCCCAGAAATCAAGGTACCTCACTAGAATCATTCAAGAATCCTCAATATTGGATAAAGGAGAAAACAAGTCAAGAAGCCATCATTGTGACTACCTTAACATGTCCTTGTAGCTTCCTAACACAAGTGATCCATCTTCTAACAGTACCATATACAAGACAAGAAACCATCATTGTCACTACCTTAACATGTCCTTGTAGCTTCTAAACACAAGCGATCCATTTTCTAACAGTACCTATATGAGGAGTACCTTGACAAAAACCTACCAACAAGCGAGCCACTCAACCAATCAGTTTCTAACAAAGGATCTGGCATATCCACTTCCAGCACCTGCCTAAAAGGAGAACAATCTCTCAGACATCCATCTTCAAACAAGAAGCCTGAGAGGAAACAGATTCCTCATTGCTACAACACTATCACAACAACAAGCCACAAAAAACGTTGATGGAATAGAAACAGAGACAAAATCCTTGCCAGAATCTACCAAGTCACTAAGGGAAGTAGATTCTTCAGTGGGCCTGACATCCATCTCATCTCCAGCCTCTGCACTAGTTTAGGGGCCAGTAGAACCATCACCAACAGAAGCAAAGGTTCCATCCCCGGAAGGAGAGCTAGCAACAAGAGGCATATTCAGCTCATCCACAAGAGAACCAACAAGAACATCACATGCCATGATAGCTGGCATACTTTTGCCCCCCAAAACAGCAAGAGAGCACAATAGGAAACCCCTGCTCAACCTGCTAACAGAGACAGCGGTTGAAGCAGCAGAAACTCCATGAATAGCCACAACATTCCCCGTAACAAGAGAACCAACATGGGCATCGAATTGTGTAGAAGCCGACAGCCTTTTCCCCCTGAAACAACAGGGGATCGAGAGAGGAAGCCCCTTATATTCTCAGAAATAGTCGAAACCAATAGATCTGGTCCATAACCCTCAACAAAGCCAAGCCAATCATCATCTGAGACTGGGTCTAGCCTGTAACCCTCATCACAGCTAAACCCATCCTCCCCAGAGATAGAGTTTTCAGCCTCCAACTGGGCTAGAGCACGAGGTCCCAATAAGATATCCAAGTGCAACTCATCATTGTCCTTATCTCCAGCATCTCCTTCATCCTCTCAGCTCCCTTCAGAGCCTTCATTAGCAGAAGACCCACCTCAATTGTTGGCAGCTAGGGTTTCATTAGCTTTAGCTCTCAAACATGGCAACATCTTCAGCTTTTTACAACCTAATTGTGTAAAAGGTAATTCTGGAGTTTTGTTGATTGTGTGATGCTATGTGGTATCCTGCTTTAACTATAGATATAGATATAGAGATCCATGAACCAAATCCAAGAACCTGAGCTCTCAAACACGGCATCATCTTCAACTTTTTACAAACCAATTGTGTAAAAGGTAATTATTAAATTTTGTTGATTATGTGATGCTATGTTGTATCATACTATAGATATGGAGATCTGTGAACTAGCTCCAAGAACCCAAACCAACAACACAGGTTAGAGGAATAGTATGCCACCCCATCATAGGATTCTTGTCCTCAAGGCTAATCAATTATGGATATTTTTGGAAAACACTTCCTCTTCCCATGTGGCACCTGCAATAAGTGAATTGTTTCACTGAATGAGTTAAACTATGATTGTACTAGTCCTCAACTTCTTTGTATGTGTCTGTAGAGATTATCTAAAGATTGAAGATGATTGTTCCCTTCTTGTCTAGCCAGGTAACACAGGTAGGGATCAATTCAGCAATAACTTTCTTTAATCATGAAACATGAAAAGCTGGATGTAAATTCAGGAAGAAACTTAAGTACCTTTAAATCTTATGACCTCCATGAACAACATGGGAAGATGTCACTCTCAGAAAATATAATTCCATTTATGTGGAGGATGAGAAACACTTTTCCTTTGACTGGCTTACTGAAATATCCAGTCAACACTGTGTCATTTTGAATACTTACAGTTGTTTTAACTCGAAAGATCAAAGATCCATCAAATGCCCGATATTGGACCATTCATAAGAAAAAAGCCAAGGAGCCATATGATAGGTGCCATTTATGATAAGTGAAATCACTCAAGTAGTAACAATGCCTCTTTGCACAATGGTTATTATTTGTGTGTTTAATGCAGATGGGTTTCTTAGCTTAGTGAGCATTGCCCTATTATTATATGGGCACTGTGATTCTGATGCAGTGGGCATATACAATATAGTCATTGTTTCTTTCCATTGGTCTTGTCAGTCGAGTGCGGCTGGTTACGAGCATAGCTCACCCTCGCCCCATTGATAGTCCATGTGCCCCTACTACTTTTGCATGCACAAAAAGGGTGAATGATTTGTGCACTGGAAAATATATCAGTATAGACAAACAAGTGAACAATGTTATGTTAAGTTGTGAAATTCCATTCAATGATAAATCTGTGTCCATTGAGAAAAGTTTTGTTCATGGTCACTTCAGTTTGAATATCATGAATAGCTCACACAACCAACAAGTTGTTGCAAAATGAAACTACTGCTGAGCCTTCCATTATGACATGTTGGTTTGTCATTGAAATTTATTAATAGACAAGTGACAACAGAATGCTTGTAAATGTTATCAGCATCCTCCTGCAAGGAAATACTGTATGCATGTCAAACCATGACTAGTCAGCCTGATGAGAGCAGGACAAAGAACAAAAAGAGGAAAGATTTGCTTTAGAACAGCTTGAATTATCATTTTAAATATAGTGTAACAAGAGAAAAGAAAAATGTGCATCCAAGCGTATTGTTACTTATTCATATTGCCTCTCTCCTCTTGCTCCTTTTCACAGGAATATTTTGATGACCAGAAAGAAACTGAAAAGAATACTACATGCAATTAAGGCTGTCCAGCTATACTGCTCTGTTGGAAAACAGGATGCAATCCTTGTTTTCATGAAAATAAGTCCCCACTCTTGTACAACCTGTAAGACAACCTGACCTTGCCTGCTAAAGCCAGAATTAGCAGTGCACCCATTTGACCCATGCCTTTTGTTGTAAATGCACTCTGGAGTTCAGAGTGAAGCTAAAGATTCTAACTTTGATAGAATAAAACCTTCATTATAAATTTGAAATTCTTCTGATCCATGCCTTTTATTGTAAATGCACTCTGGATTTCAGAGTGAAGGTAAAGATTCTAAATTTGATAGAATAAAACCTTCATTATAAATTTGGAATTCTTCTGATAAAACTCTCTAAGCTTCTGAGGTAGTATTAGATGAATATTTTAGGAAATTGTACAGCTATGCTGTTTAATTCTAATTTCATTAATTTCAAGATAACAACCTCTTTTATGATATCATACAACCAATTTTAAAGTTGACAACAAAGTGGTTGGTTGCCATTCCATATTATAAAGCATCACTGATAACTAACTACTCAACTATATGTGACATATCATATAGAATAGTTAGTCTAAACACAGACACCCAGATGATTGGAAAAAGGAAGACAGGGACACTATATGAAACAAATGGAAACCTAAATAGTTGAATCTAATTCAAACCTGACCCAGAAATGTGAATTGTGGGAAGTCTCTCTTGGCAGATGGGTTGACTTCCCTCTTCAACAAGCTTAATGAGAGTCTTCAGAACATGAGTCTCCATGAAGCATGTCATGCAATCCCCTTCTGGAAGCAGAGAACCGTTTTCTCCTTCATTCCCCAACAACAACCTCGTACTGCTCCGCCCACCAGAGAGCTCCTGGTTATGAAAACATGCTGTACAGGCTTCGGTTTCCACTGTCTGATACAAGCAAAACGTACCCAGTTGGCCTTCCCATTGCGTCCTCATAATTTCATCCCATTCATTTGCAACATGAATGACCTTGCCTTCATCTGCAGCCCTAAGATGCAATGATCTCCTTTCCAAGGGTTTCATAGTGCCAGGAGGCCCGAACCCTATGACAGGAATAACAAGAGAATTATCAGAAAGTGAGGCAGATACAAGTACAGCAAGGCCTGCGCCCAAGCTGTGGCCTGTTAGCAGAAGAGGGTATCCCGGATAGGCATCCATTACATGCCTCGTGAAGTTGAGGGCTTGAGAAAAGTAGTCAAGGGTGGAGTATGAAAAGATGGCGCATTCGGGTGGAAGGGAATTGAAGTCCAGGCCATCCCAAAGTAGCATGTCTGCACAAAGGTCTGCAAGGCCGTCTATGGCGTCAGTTATTTGGGTGCCCCGGAATGCAATCACAATTTTATTGGAAGTTTGTTGGTAAGCCAAAGCATGGACTCCGCCTTGTAATGGATCTACCGGAGGCACCAGGGAGGAAGGAATCCACCCTGGGATTTTTATAGTTCTGGGGTATCTGTAGGCATTGGCAGCCATTTGGATTAGCGGATAGATGGAATCCTTAAATTCGGATCCATTCATGACTTTCAAACGGGAGATCCAATCCCATCCCTCGTCCCCTGCATTTGTAGTTGTTAAACACAGCAGGAGTAACAGTCCTGTTCCCACCCACTTCATTTTCCTATTGCTTATGATCAAAGATTGGAACATTGTGCATATTTACAAGATGTGCATGTTGGTCTTGTCAATTCAGAGACTTATTCAGAGACTGTCTTGCACCGGATGTGACGTTCTGGGAGTTTTAAATTAATTAATAAATCAAACAAAATGGTCACGTCCGGTGCATTTCTTCGCCTATTTAGCCACGGGCATCTGCAGACACTTCTTTTCCAACGAGATTTTGCGTTGTGTCCTGGAAAATTAGGACATTGAATCGTTTCGTACATGCCCTTCAAAAGCAAATAACAGGAATCTGAGTGTACTAAATATGAAGAATTAACGTTCAGAAATATTTAGTTTCAACTTCCTGCGGAATGGCAGGATACTAGCCTATAGGTAGCAATCGTGGGATTCTATTTCTTTTTGTATTCAATTAATCATTTTTAATTAACTAGCAATTAATCATTTTATAAACTAGCAATGCCATCTTAGTGTGCAATGGGTACATTCATGGAGATCAAATAAATACAAATTTGGTACTTGTAGAATAGATGAAGTATGCTTAGAAATCATTTAGCAAATTGTGTTTGTGTGAAAGAAAGGTATCCATAGATAAGGGATGTCTTCAAATCAACTATGCAATTGAAACCAAATCTTTGAATGGGGAAGATAATTAGAGTCCACTATCAATAAGATCATGTTGTGTTTGCAAGAGAGGGTGGGATAAAGTGAGTGAGTGAGAGAGAGAGAATAGGTAGAGATGGGGAGAAACAAAGAGCGTGAGTGAGAGAGATTGGGTTAGAAATGGAGGACAAGAAGGGTAGAGAAAAATAGAGATAAAGAAAGGAGAGATGAGAGATACAAATAGTTAGAGGGAGAAATATGTAGACATTTATAGGGGAGAAATTTAGAGGGTGGGGGGGAAGAGATGTGATAAAAAAGATAGAGTTGGGGAAGAGAGGACAGGATGAAGCTATTGTTGAAGAGGGAGAGGGAGAGATAAGATAAAATATTTTTATTATACAAATATAAAATTATATTAATTATCTTATACTAACTAAAATTTTAGTGAAATCTCCTTCCATGAGGTTATAGTGGATATCCTCTTTTGAGACAATCCAGGAGAAGAAATGTAAAGGTTTTTGAGACCAACTTTATATGTGTTGATTGCATTTATTTGAAAGTATATAGGTATTTTCTATAAATCTTTTTTTGTGCATATGGCACGGTCATTAAGTAAAATAAATTGAATATTTATCTTTACATACATACACATCACTTTATATATCTATCGTAAACTTTTTATCTCTCCCTCTCTCATTCTTTCCTTATGTCTCCTTTATTAATATTTATCCCTACCATCTCTATTTTTTCCTTTCTGCTTTCTCTTTATATATCCCCTTTCGTTCCCTTCATATCCCTCTCCATCTCTATATATCTTCATCCCTATCTTGATCTTCCATCACTTTTATCTATCACAATCTATAATGTCTCCCATTTTTGCATTGCTTTTCTTACCTGACCATTTTATTTGCCATCTTGCCATTAATTCCATGTTGTACCATTTCATTTCTCTTGATGCCATAGTTTGTAAAGGGAAATATACAGGAAGGAGTTAATGCACAAGACTCTGTTGCTCGTCCTTCCACATACTGTGTTACAATTCACATTTCAATGTACTCCCACCTCTTAACTTTAAAAGAAACTATGTTCTCATAGTTTGATTGCAAGAATGGTGTCAATGACAAGGAAAATAAACATAAATGGTGAGATGGAAATTTAGCATTTTCTATTGCAAGTATTCATGTTGATTGATAGGTTGAGCTTGGGTAGAGCCTCTTGCACCTACGAAGATTTTATGGAAGGTTGGAGTCCATGAAGATTTGTGTCAACAAATCTACCAATTGAAATGGGCTTAGACTCAAATGCAAGATCCTGCATAGTAGAAAAGGTGAGAAATGAAGAAAATCTAGACATGCAACCCACTATAGACCCCAAAAATGGTGGTACATATGATCCTTCAACCCACTTTTCTCCTCAAACTACACTCCAATCCCCCTATACTTCACCAATCCTCACAAACCAAACCTCAAACTTCCCAATTCCCACAATTTGCAACATTTATCACCCCTACCAATTCATCTACCCATACACAGACCAAACAACGGTGTAGGACAATCTTAGAATAGATACCATAACTCTTCTATCCCTCCAAATCCCAAATGTGTATAAAGTTATCCATTCTTTCTTTGAAGGTAATAAGAGAGAATTTTGAGTATTACAAATATTGATATAATATATAAATTAAATATTAAATATAATTTAACATATTAGTATATCAATTTTATTTTAGGAATTAAAATATCAATGATTAATTTTCTACATATAAATAGACATACAGTTAATTAGTGCATATTAAATATAAATGATTTTATAAAATAATAAATTGCATTAATATTAATCTAATTCATAGATTATATAAATATGGTTTATATTAATACACACATGCACGTTTATTTATATATCTATGTTTATGCTTATGGATGAGATTGTGTGTGTTTTTTAACCATCAACGCTTCCGATCATACTCAATGATCCATCTTAATATCATACTCAATGATCCATCATTAAGATGAGAGATCTCAAGAATGTCAAAAGATGATGGATCATTGAGTATGATCCGAAATGTTGAGGGTTAAAGAACACACACAATCTCATCCAGAAGTATAAACATAAGGACAATTTAGTGATTAGACATGTCATTTTTGACCTTTTTCACCCTCTTGTCCTCAGTGAATGATATTTTGTCTATCTTAGAGTCCAAGCATAATCAATGTGTCATAAATCTAGTTGGACTATTGCATACCTTACCAAAAAAATAAAGTGGAGCAATGCTATCATTATGACTTTTGTCTCTATCACATTTTCCTTTATCCCAAATCATGTGGCATGTTTAAATGCATTTGTGGAAATGCATTGTCTTGCAAGTCAACTATATGCTTGTCATATTTAATGCATTATCTTTAATAATTTTTGGATAAGACAAGAGTCCCAAAAAGGTCTAGAATTTCACTATCTATTTATATTTTTCGTAGAAATATTTTTTTTCATAGCCATTGATTACGATAGATTTTTTTTGTTTTCAACATTTGAGCAAGGTATGCCTTTTTTAGTTTACACGTATAAGTCACAATCAAGTTGTGTTACATATCTAGATACATATGTTTTTCTTTTTGTTGGTGTTAATTGCTTGCATTTTGGGTTTCATTGCATAGGTCAAACATGTTTGGGTACATATGATATTCTCTCAAGTTGTCCATCATTTATGTATGCCATATCTTTCAACTTATTACAATTTACCAATTGTGTCACTTGGATAATTTATCTTTCTGGGATGTTTTATACTTTTTTCTCCTCTATGCCTCGCCCTTTCTTATTGTGTGTCTTCTTAGCTGAAAGAGCCTTATATTGACAAGGTTTATTTATCTCAGGGTTTGGAAATTTCTATCTCGATTTATGTGTTGATAATACACTAAGTGAGGACATGGATACCTAATTTGTACTGTTCAAATTTTTGTGGCCTTTTTGATACCAAAGTATGAGTAATAGTTGTTATTTGGATTTATAAGATAGGAAAGGTGGTGAAGATGTGGCGGATCATTATGCCTTTCATTAGATTTTGTGGCTTGTTGAGTTATGGTACTATAGACTGTGCAACATAAGCACAAAACCAAGGAGATAACATTATATTTCATCACCAAAGTATGAAACACAGTATTAATATTCATCAACACACTTTGAGGCCTGATTTTGGGTATAATTCACATAAGGCTAAAAGAAGTTTTGTGAAAATAATACATATCAATTGGAATCAAGCTTCAAAAGATATCACTACTAGAAGAAGAGATTGCAGAGAAGACTAAAGTATGGTGGGGGAAAGACACATGAGAGAACTTGAGGATGAAGCTGCCAAGTGGCATTGGTGTTCTAAGGTGTGGAGCATTTTCAAAAAAGGTTAAGTTACCACATTCATCTAATGACTCCATAGGTAGAAACCCTCTATTACGCGTATCATGGGTTAAGAGTTGGAGCAACGGGATTGTCAAAATTGATGGGGTGGATTTTACAGTGATGGAGGAGCTTAACTCTGCAATGATGGGCATACCTATTATTGGGAAGAAATTCTACAGAGATAGGCATATTTCTCGGTAGGCTATGATCGAATTTACCAAGGATGTGGAAGAAAAAAAGGCTTTAGTGAAGAAAAGTGCCTACTACCTGTCGAGCTCCATCAAGCCCCTGTGGAGGTTTGTGTTGAGGGTTATTATCAAGTACATCTCCTTGGATACAAGATTTGACCAACTCTGCATGCATCACTTTGTGCTCCTCAATCATTTCAGGTATGGGGTGAAGGTTTCAATTCCTTTTTTCCTATATTCGTCAATTAATGAGAACATCAATGACTATAAGGAGAAGTCCATTGCTAATCTTGCTTTTCATGAGGGGCTTTTGCTATTAATTTATGAATTTTTTAAGGTTGGGACAATGGGGAAAGATATTAAGAATATGAAGCTGGGCAACGAGGGAAAAGATGAGTCGGATGAGTCGAGAGAAGATTATATACCATCTGATACTGAGTACAGTCAAGAGATGTATTCACATACAAATGAGGATGCTACCCCACAACATAAAAAGGGGAAAAAGAAAATCAAAATGGAGAAAAAGGATACTCTCGACTCTAAACAAAACACTAAGATCTCATTTAATAGAAACTATAATGAGAGGGCGGAAGGCATGGATACAAAGTGTAACAATGCTGATGAGGAGGAAGATACACATTTTGGAGAAGAGGAGAATAAGGAGAGGACGAGAGGAAAGAGAAATATTACTATAAAGATGCTTGTCAATAGAGAGGAGGTTTCTACCGGCAAGCCTTTCAGGAGGCTGAAAAGAGGGAGAGATATCAAAAATAAAGCCAAGGAGAAAAGGCAGGAGGAGGGGAAGGATAGGGATGAGGAAGAGGAGAATTAGGGGAGTGGGGAAGAGAATGAGCAGGTTTTTGTGGAATATGGGTCTGGCCATTACACTTGTGAGATTTTGGGAAAAGATAGGAAGGTGGTTTGGAGTAATTTTGACAATGTTTCTGCGAGGATGGGGCTCAATAGAGAGATGATGAAAACTCTAGTGAAGGAGAATAAGGAGGGAACAATTTAAATGGAGGAGCTTATTGACCATGCCCTTATTATTTTGAGTGACATCACTAAGGAGAACCCTTAGATGGATGTGCTAAATAATCCAAATTACAATGCAATTGATAGCCATAGAACCACAAAATGGATTTACCATGAAATCTAGGAGCTTATATACAAAGTGGGCAGATTGGAGAGGCACAATTACAATAGCAAGAGTAGGAATACCAAGGAGGAAAAGGATATGGAAAAAAAAGTGGAGGAAGTGAAGAGGAGAGCTCAGAGCATGGAGGGCACCCTACAGAAAATCGTTGAACAAAGCTATAACATTCTTAAAGATTCTAATGACAACATAAAGGTGTTGATTGAAAAAATTGAGGAACATAGGGGTAGTAAGGAGGAAGGCCATTCTGCCAATAGTGGTAAGGACAATTCTACTAAGGATGGTTTGAGGAAGAGGACTAGATCCAACACAAAGAAAGAGGACACCCAGGAACCTAATAAAGATCTCTCTGACCTTAAGGAGGTGGCTGGAAGAGTGTTTGAGCTAGAGATTCATGCTACAAAAATTCTCAAAGAAATTTCCTGAGTTGTTCTCCTGGCTTTAGGCCTTTCCTAGTTTTTTGTTCTATTTCCCTATTTTATTTTTTTGGCTTTATCTATTTATCTTGAGGGAGGTTGTTGTTTTTAGCCCGTGGCTAGTATGTTGGTGATACTTTTAACGCTTTATCTATGTTAATCTTTAGTTATGTAGGGTTTCAGGGCCCCATTAAAACCTATTTTTCTTAATCAAAAACATTATATTTCATCACATCTTGATGATTATGAAACTATTTTATTAATTACCTAACAACAAAAGCACAAAATCTATCATGGGGAAAAGATCTTGTATATCTTTGTATTTTTAAAAATGGGTTGAGCAAGATAGTTTCCAAGACAATATACCACTTTTGTTACATCTGCACCCTAGTCTGTAAAGCCTCCATGAATTTTGGTGCTAAACTTATTTGCTTGCACTTCTACTAGCTTGATAAACTAGATTTTATGGGTGTGCCAGACTTTGTTGTTTAGTTGGACACCTCATCTTCTTGTATTTATAAGACTCCTAGACATTTTTAGGTTAATCTAATTATTATTTTCATCAAAAATTTTTAAATCCAAGGCTTTTCAATTTGAGATTTTATATTCAAATTAGATCTCTATTTTCTCAACTAGGGGCAATGAGTGACATATTTCATTGTATTCATTGGTTTTTATTATATGGAAGCATATGTTCTTTTAGTAATTGTCATCTAGTTGATTTTTAGTATTAACTTTTAAAACAAAATAATTCATCTTTGTTTGTCAGGTTCCACCATTGGCAATTGTCATTAGTATCTACCATCTATTGTTACAAGTAGAATTTGTAAAATTTGGTCAAAAGTGCATGTGTCTTATCCATGCTTCCACATCTTTCTCTAATCATGTTACTTCATTGATTTGCAACATTTGGACTATCAAGCATTGTGGGTCTAGAGGAATCCTCTTTCACATATCTTTTCATTATTGAGTGGTAAAATCAATTCTTTGAGTGTCCTCTATATTACATTTTCACTAGGTGCTAATGGATTTGAGGAAGGAGGGGATTGTGGTGGTCAACCTTTGGACCATATATGTCAGGGTAGAGGAGACAATGATGCACAATTGGAGTTTTTTTCAACCCTAGACCTAATCAACTCCTTTCAAATATCCTTAAATATTCTCATTTAACTAAGTTGGCCTACTCCAAGGGGATTTTCTATTTCTTATGTGGCTACCAACAATTTGGTTGGCCCCCATTATTATACTTCCACATGGACTACTATTTATAAATGCCACTTGTTCTCATTATTCAGTTTGGGGAGGAACATGACACTTGGCTATGTTAGATTTTTTGGAACTTTGTACCTTGTGTACAAGTTGACTAAATATAAAAGCTATATTGTAATTGAAATGCCATCAAGTGTAACCATTTAGTTATTATTTATGCACAATAAAGTATATTTGTGCAAGGCAATTATAATTAGTGATGTGAACATAAGCAAAAAAAATCTATATTCTACAATACATGGGTTAAATTCACTATCTTATTTCCTCTCTATATCTTTAGTCTATGGAAATGCCTTTAAATTTAAGAAAATATGCGATTTTTGCTCTTTTTTCTACAGTTTTGTAAAATTTCTTAATCCATTATTTTTTACATTTTTTTCAAAAAATCTTACACTTCTGATTTGTCATTTTTTTTTTTCCAGAATGATTTATGTTGTCATGGTCCATACCATCCAACTCTAATTTATTTCATTATTGTAATTTTTATCAAACAATGAGCAATATGATCTTCTTCCCTTTCCCATTGTACAACCTTCAAAGAGGAAACCAACAAAGTTACACAACAAAACTAAAAAGAACAACACACCTTTAATTGGAGAATTTTGAGTAATAAAATGTTAGACTCGTACACATCTCAAAAAAATTCAATCCCCTCATATTCCACATTAACTAAATCACATTGTAAGGAAACGTGCAACAAAGAATATAATTGTTTCCACATAACCCATAATATATTTGAAATAAACACAAAATTAAAATTCACATGCAAGAGAATAGAAAACATATCCACAAAAATGTGACACAAGATATACCTTGGGAAACCCTCATTGAGGGAAAAACCTAGCCTATAAAAGCATCCATCACCATGTATTATTCAACAAAAACACCATTGCAATACAATCATGGAAACCTTCAAAGCCATAGCCACAACCAAGCAATCCATGTGAACAAGCATGAATCCACACATCCCATGCCATGCTTCCAACCTTCACAAATGCTCCCTTGGATAACATGTCAAACCTTATCCCACTCGACTCTTGCTTTTTTTCTTCTCATCTCTCTCATACAACAACTACCCTCATGGTTGCTTATATAGTAGCAAGTCCCACAAAACCACCAAGTGGTATTACATAAACCATGTGCTACCTAACCCATTGAACCCACATTTAATATTGGAAATATAATTCTTTTTTCCCAATATTAAATAATTACATGAAATATTATCACAATGTTTCAATACAACTCATCAGTATATCCCATGGGAATCTTTACACATTGCATGTCCATCTAGGTGCAACATTACATAATAATATAAAATAATACAATATAACAATATTATACAATGTGTGCAACACCCATTATCTCAACAATCTCCCACTTGTTGTATACATTGCATAGGATCAATCTGTAGCCACATAAATGAACAAGGGAACAATCTCTCCCAACACATCCACCATCATGGATCAAAGTACACCATGTGCTCCATCCTGGTACCCACAACTAAATCAAAGTATCCAACATCTCAAACATAAATGATGCTACCTCCTATTATGCCATTGCCATTGGACATACATAGAAGCCATCCAAAGAGAAGGCCACCCAAACTATCACATTAGAAGATAATAAAATCTTGTACCAACTAAAAATACTAAGCACAAAAAACTTGATCTAAAGGTAATCACATGTCTCTGTAGTTGTCGAAATATTTATAGTTGAAATAACATCCACAGTAAGTGCCAAACCCATCCAACTATCCATACCTCTAAAGGTATACCAAGTGAATCTCACAGCATCAACATGTCCAATTTGTAGCCTGCAATCACAAGCCTCAAGAGAAATACCTGCCACATATATACCAAGAAGATTCCATTGCAAAAGAAAATGTCAAATCTATAACCAATCCACTCACAACATCTCAAAAAAGTGAATCCATGTAGTCTCAAGGACATCCACAATACATAAACCAATAACCTACAATAATAATTCTCATAACAAGTCTCCAACACTCTCCCAAGTTCTTCATAACTGATAGAGGAAAGAGATAAAGGAATAACCATGTCATCTCTCACATTACATACATGAGCACAAACCAGTGACCACAATCTCTAACCAATCTCAAATCCAATCTAGGAAAAATTGAACATCCAAGAAGATAACCAAGACCAAAGAGAAACCATGCAAATCATAAATAGTATCATGTCCTTCTACACAAACCTCTAAATGTAAATTGTGCAAGTATGATCTCCTCTATAAAACCCCAACCAAGAAGCCTCAACAACACCCAAACCATACCATATAACTAATTATCATGGATGTAAGCCTCTCAAAAGAAGATCAAACTCATAAACCATTCCTAAACCAATGAATATGCCCAATATAAACCATCTCCCAAACTCAACCAACATAACAACATATGCAAAAGGAGATAACCAATGATAAACCATTTCTCAAATGAACCCTCTAGAACTAACTCATTTACTGTAGCTCAAGATCCATATCCATAAAAGACAAGCATAAATATAATGCACTTGAGAGAAATAATGGGCTATACCTCTCAAGTAGCAAAATCACTGAGTAGACCAAGAGTGGGGAATGAGAATGCTCATCAAGATATCCAAGTCTCCAACCAAAACTCATCTAAGAATAATCTCTTCTCAAGTCCGTATCAGGAAAATGCCCCTCAAAATTCTCACTAAAACTATCAACTGTCCCAACAAATACCTCTCTAATCCAAGAGAAATCAACATCACTACTGTCTTTAAGTATCCATGAGCACCTGTAACCAATCAATCCATGCCAACTCCAAATGCAACATAGTGATATCATGAAGTATCTAGCTTATGATCAATGTACTCAATACCAAGAAATTTAACCAAGATCAATGTCAAAGTTCCAACAATGGCCTCAGGAATATAAACATGACAACATGATCCAACCATCTCAACCAAAAGAGATAACATGCTCCATATGAACATACTATAACATGTCAAAAAACTCTAAACATGTATCAAGAGTATACCATGACATAATAATGAAACCATCCTCACACCAAGGACAACATGCCGAACAAAAGCATAATCCACACCTTTTCCAAGAACCCCATTAGTCCTCAAGATGCAACCATCTCCACACATCATGAAGAAAAGCATCTCCACATACCATGAAGAACCATCTCCACACACCATGAAGATAACCAAGAACCTCATGAGTCCTCAAGATCTAACCATCTTCACACTCGATGAAGATAACAAGTGCACCATGCAAATGTCAAAGGTGCTTCTACAACAACATGATCTAAGAAAAATCTCCAACAACTGCAAACACTCAATAAATATATCAATGCCAAACACTCCCACTCAACCGTGGTGCCGAGTCACCCTTGACATCATAAAATCCATCTCTTACATGAAGATCCTCTAGGTCTACACTCACACAACCAAAGTGTCAATACCAACTAAAACCAAGATATCCAAACCAAAAAGATACAAATCAAACTAGGAGCTAATCCTGTAGTGTCACTTCATCAATGTCACAAGCTCCCACTAAATCGTGTATCCAAGCTATCGATGACATCATGATTAAAAATCCATCCTCTAACCATGAGAATCAACCAAGGCATCAAACCATCAAAGAACTCAAAGTGGTCATCATGAGCTCCTCAAAAGAAACCAAATAACCATGATCCTCAACCAAGAAGATATACCACCATAACTATATTAAGAATCTAAACCAAGTGAACATAAAGGATGTACCTGTATATCTAATCATGTCATGCCAAAATATATGGCACCATGATCACATCTATGAACTGAGCAACTAACTCTCAATATGTCCAACCTATCAGCATAAAATAGTCAACCACAATGCTCCACCATGACTGCACCTGGTAACAACATCTCATCCCTTGTACATGAAAAAAAAAATTAGTAAATCATGTGACTTAGGGCATAGACAAATCAAATACAAGCCACCAATTTGAATATGCATCAATGATGAAAGATCAATGGGCAAAGACAACCTATAACCAAGCTATAAATGCAATCTGTAAGTATAGACTGCTTACAACACTACACAACTTGTAGATCCAACAAGTCATCATGCATATCCAAACCAAGCACTGATAACCATATCATCATGAGACCAATATGAAATATGAACTTAGTATTCAATGACATCAAATCTTAAATCTCAAAACATACAATGTCATAGACTCACAATGCTACCATAGTCAATATATATACCATAAACTGTACAGATCAATATATCACCAAATAAACCATGTCAAACTTGCATCAAATCTCAACCAATGTGTAGAGCTCTCTAAGAGCTTTCTATTGACTACTTGAAGTCTAAAATCTAACTCTGTATGCCCAAGTTATGCCCTAATTTGTGCTCAAAATAAACAACATTTGACTTTCAAGCTCTTAAAACTTGACAAAATGTCAAAATCATATAACCAAACCTACACCATGTTGTAGTGCTCCGAATTAGCTTTCTAACGCCTATAAGAAGTCTAAAATCTGATATCTTGAGAGAAAGTTATGGTCATTTTACTAAGATAGTCTTTTTACCATTTTTGCTACAAATTTGTTTTTTGTGACAAAAAATTCTGACGGGATTAAATTTGATGATCATCACGGGCTGAAACTTTAAAAACTCTTTCATTTCCTTTGAACATGACAAAACTGGGGCATATTATATATCAAAATTTATGGAAACATTGACCTAGATTCAATGTTGAGATTTGTTTTTGCCTACGAGGTCATTTTTGCAAGCTAACCTCTAAAAACTTCATTTAAATGAAACATTTAAAAAACCCTTTTGTCCAACAATTTCACATACCCAAAATCTACCACTATTCCATCATAACAACAAATCCAAAACCATCAGATTTGCAATAAACAACTCATATATCTTGCCCTTTTCTTTTATCCTCTCATACATTCCCATGGATTCATTCTAGAGTTACAATAATAAAACCATAGTTTTGATACCACTTGTAAGGAAACTTGCAACAATGAATATAATTGTTTCCACATAACTCATAATAGATCTGAAATAATTACAAAATTAAAATCCACATGCAAGAGAATAAACAACATACCCACAAAAATGTGACACAAGATATACCTTGGGAAACCCTCATTAAGGGAAAAACCCAGCCTCCAAAAGCATCCATCACCATGTATTATTTAGCAAAAACACCATTGCATTACAATCATGGAAGCCTTCAAAGCCATAACCACAATCAAGCAATCCATGTGAACAAGCATGAATCCACACATCCCATGTCATGCTTCCAACCTTCACAAATGCTCCCGTGGCTAACATGTCAAGCCTTATCCTGCTTGACTCCTACCTTTTTTGCCTTTTTTCTTTTCATCTCTCTCACACAAAAACTACCCTTGTGACTGCTTCTATACTAGCAAGTCCCACAAAACCACCAAGTGGTATTACATAAACCATGTGATACCTCACCCATTGAACCCACATTTAATATTGGAAATTTAATTCTTTTTTCCCAATATTAAATAATTACATGAAATATTATCACAATGTTACAATACAACTCATCAAGTATATCCCATGGGAATCTTTACATGTTGCACATCCATCTAGGTGCAACATTACATAACAAAATAAAATAATACAATATAACAATATTATGCAATGTGTGCAACACCCATTATCTCAACAATTTAGAGCAGTTGAATATATTACACATAAATAATTGTAATCCCTAATTCAACATTTGATAAAAATAAAATTGTGACAAAAGGCTTAAATAATATGGAAAGCATTTTCCAGAGACTGGGATATTGAGACACATTTGCATGTTGTCATACAATTCCTAGAAACACAACAATAGAATAAAATATAGAGGAACTAAAAAGGAAATTTATTTGTCAGTCTTCTTCAACACATTAGGCCAAGTGAAATAAACACAATGATCTCCAACAAATATGAATTTAGCTTTACATATTTATAAAAAATAATTATTAAATTGTTAAATCAAATTTCATAAGGATTGCCCTTAGGCATTATGTTCATTGTTAACTTGCAAGTTTCCAAAGGTTCTTATGCTTGTGTAGCTCTCATCAAACAAATTTGTGTGGAATAATAAATAATATGATTCCAATAACTTTTTATTTTAATTTTTTGGCAAAAGTCAAAAGCTTGTTATATATTAATAGTAATAAAATTTGGTAATAATAATAATATAGCAAAAGGTCTTATAGAGTCAATTATGTTCTTGAGAGATTAGAACAAAATGACGAAATATGCTAAATGTGATCAGAATATATTAGATCCAAAATTCAACACTTATCATGGAAATAACTATATATATGAAGCTAGGAATCTTGTGCTTGTAGAAAAAAACAACTCTAGAAATTCTTGTATCAATAGTCATATTTTAACAAAGCATCATGCATACCTTCAATTTCTCTTGTAGCTTCATGGAATCTATTTGTTCACCATCAATAAATATTTCAAATGAAGCCATTGAACCTATGACAAGTTGAGCTATGTAGTCTTTAAACAACTCACATCCAAAGAGCATGTCAAAGATTGAAGTTAGGTTAATCGTCATATCCTTAGGTAAGAAGCATCTTGGACAATGATGAGTTATTCCTAGATTGTTAAAAAATGGCAAGGCTTACAACAACATAAACTAGACATTGTTAAGTAATTACAAGATTCAATAAAGTTACTTGAATTATTTACGCATTCATTTTATCCTCCCAAGTAATAAACACAAAAACAAAAGAACATTGATTTTGGCAATTCAAGCACAAAATGAACATTAAATATAGAATAGTTACACACTCAATTAATCACACACATAGCACATTAGAATTCATCTTTTCAAAGTTCACATTGGGAAAAAATAGTGCCAAAAGATCAATTACCCTACATATATTTGATTTGGGTGACATCCGTAATGCTAACTAATTATAAGAATAACATCTAGTACTCATTTTGTTTAAAGGTATCATAGATGTCTTAAAATGAAACACCTATTTTTCCATTAGTATCATATGATGCATATTGTGCTAGATCACTTAAAACTTGATAAGTATCTCTCAATACCGGTACCAAGACATCCACTTTCTTTATGTGTTAAGAGCATTCACACTTTTATATGATTTTTTAAAGATGAGTTGACAGACCTAACTCCTTGTAAAATATTAGTAATTCTCAAAATAAAGGAAATTATACACAATGTACTTATACTCTAAATTAAATCGATGCTCTATGAAATGGGATCTCAATGACAATTATATGTGATAAAGGTTTAATGATTTTCCAATGCAATTTGCAAATAGATTTTAAAAATTATGGAACATTCATTAATAAAGTCATTACCATTTTGAAAAAAGATATCACATTTAGTAAAACCCAGTTCTGACTTCTTTTTCTAATTTTGATCATGAAATCCGATCATAAAATCACTATAGCTAATTTTATTAATTTATCTCATGAGACTTGAGAAAATATAGAGAAATTGAACACACAGTTAGGAAAATAAAAGTCAGAGAGTTAGATATTAAACAAGTAATGCACATAAAGTGGAGCTAGAAGATGATTCAAACAACATGTGACCACAATATTTAAAGAACAAGTTCCATGCGGGAAACCCTGAAGTTTGAAAGAGCTCATAAAATAATAGAAAGATAAACGAGAAAAAATGAAAAAGGCTAGAGAAAATATAATATTGGATTGAACTTCACACAACACATATATAATTGCTCGATTTATAAATAGTTGGTTTACTATTTTTATTCTATGGCACCATATTCAATTTGTTGGTATAAAAATTTAGAGATACATGGTAAAGATATTTCCATTATGATAAGTTGTAATACCAAAGTGTTATATCAACTCTTAATCAATTGAAAACTTATGTAATAAAGACTTTCTTTTTAATTCAAGTCTAGACATGTTTGTATAAATTCCAAAACTTTAGTTGGTAGTGTATTTTTGAGCTTGGTCATAAGCCACCTACATATTTGACATTTGGTTGCTCGTAGTTTCCCAATCATCCAAAGAATAATTTGAATTCTGTTGCCATCACTAATTGTTCAAAGTTTTAACATATTTAGACACTGAGGCTTAAAACTAGTAAGAGTGAAGGCATAAAACTCATTTTCCTCAAAATAATGACAATAAGAGCCACATAAACATAACATTGTTGGTTGATTTTTGTTGGGCTAATTGTCATCTTCCATAGAATTATTTAATGCATTCACTATATAAATGCATCTTTCCTACTAATGAAACATTTTCATTTAGGTTTATCAAAAGAATAAACAAATTTTTGAAATGTCTAACAATAATTGGCAAATATTTGGACAATCAACATGTGTAGGACTTCGTCACACAACACCATTGATTTCTAGATAGTGGCTTTGCACATAATTGGAATCCTCTCAAGCTTAATAATTCAAATTTTCCTAAATTTATCGTGTTTCAATGACTCCCAACTAGAGTCACATGCTAGTTCCTCATTAAAGATATGTAATGAGTACCATTCCCTCCACGTGAATCTTTAACCCAAGCCTCCTTGTTAAGATCTTAGCCCCAATATTGTTTTTAGTGGTCTATATTTCTTATAGTTTAGATATTTTACAATGTAATAGTATTTGGACATTCATCACAGAGCTCTCAAACATAAAAATGGATTTCCATTTTCTGACTACAATGAAAACCAACATTGCATCAAGGATTACTAGAATTTTGAAACATATGGTCAAATTGGGGTTTTTTTGGGGCTATTATGTCATATTTTAATCGACTTTCTACTAGTTTTGATTTTCCTTCTAACACTTTTATTCCATATTCCCTAGTACAACCAATACGATTGTGAATAATGTAATTCTAGGGCTTGACAACACTTGCTCAACTATTCATATTTTGTAGATCATTTCCTCAAGAGTTGGCTAGTCTTGAGGCTAGCATGTGATTTATATTTTCACTTTATCCTTGATCTATTTTCTTTCTTCTTGTCTTCCTTCTTCAATTGAAAAAGTAAATATAGGCTTTATGAACTATGTAAATTGTACATTATAAATATTTTCTTGCTTGGGATAAGAAAAATGGGAATTTTTTAATGTGTTGATTGGACATTGATATTTATTTGGTATACATGTTATAGACTAAATATTATAGGAAATTTGTTATTAAGTGGTGTTGAGGCAAGAAAACAATTCATATTTTAACCTTCATATCCTCAATCAACCTTTACTCCCCTGAAACATGCATAACTAAAAGTTTTTAGATATGTTCATGCATCATGTTACATGTCTGTTGTGGACTTTACACTAAATTAGTTCTCAAATGATAGGGTCGATGCTTATTCTATAAGGTATAGAGAAATCAATGCCCTTGTTGCCTGCATTTACTATGTTAGTACTCAAACTAAAAGTTTAGCCTTTGCTTGTAGTTATATTCAAGAACCCCTTTAGTGGAAAATAATTTAAATATGATTGGCATTGCTTAAATTTCTAGAAATGAGCATTGCATTGCATGTCTCTTTAGTGCAAATTTCTAGAGCAATATATGATTGAAATATTGTAGATGGATATGTTCTAATTATGGATGTAATATAGATTAACTTGATTGAAGAAAATAGTATAAAGTTATCCCTAGTTGAAATAGAAATTATAAATAAAAATGAACAACATTAGCAAATCAGTGTTTATGGTTTGTTGCATAGGGATATTATCCTTCTTCGCTATTTATTTCTGAGTTGGAAGAAAGGCCTTCAAATCAAACTTTATTTTTGGACTTGAATGTGCAACCTATTAGGTTTTCCCGTTCCCTTTATTCACTATATTTGTTTCATAAATTTAACAATGATTCAATTTTATGTAGTTGACAATATTTTTTTTAAACTTACAAATTTATAATGCTTATATTAGATAAACTTCTAGAAAGTTAGATTTTTAGTCTTCTATTTTCATCAATCTCACAAGATAAGGATTGCAAACAATAGATGATTTTGGATATAGTTTAGAGGATAGGTCAAAGCATTTGGATATTTTTGCTTGTATTTTGAGTTTTGTTTGAGGATGGGAATAAGTCAATTGTTATTGATATTACATTTACTATAGGTTTAAGCAATATTTAATTATTCTTCTTAACTGCTAATGTTCTCACAAGAAAAAAATTGTTGAGAATAATAATAGCATTTTTGTCGATGTTATTAAATTGTTGACAAATTAGATGAAGGATACTAGAAATATGGTATTATTGACCTATTTACCTCTTAAATAGTGGGTTAGATTAAAGGAAATACTTGACTAAATTAATTGATGTAAGTAAACCTCTCAAGATGATATGAAACATTTTACGAATTTGGGAGGCCTATTGATTCTCACAAACATAATATATTTTATTTTAAATAGAATTTGTAATATTATATATATATATATATATATATTTATGCCTTTTAAAATGATCCAGTTGATATCCAGACATGTATTTTTTTATCCCTCAAATGTTCTACACTATCGAAAGGTACTTATACCTTACCAAAGTATTTATTGTTGCATTTTCTATCTCTCCTTGTGCTAGGAAGTTGTAGTAGGAATTATAATCAATAATCAATTTTTAAATGTTAGCTATTCTACTTGTAGGAACAATAAATTCATCTAGATCATTTTGTCCCAAAATATTAATCAATAAAATATTTTATAATAATATCCCATTAATATAAGTTATCTAATATTTTATAATAAATCAAATATCCTACTTGTAGGATCAAGTTGGATTTAGAACTATATTTTCTCTTTTATAATGATTCAAATTTCAACTCAACTAAAATCGATAGTTTTCATCTCCCACCACTTTTTTCAAAACAAATCTATTCTAACCAGAAGAAAAATTATACGTTCTGGAAGAGGACTCTCTCCTCTAGAACATAATATAAATTTTAATTTTTTTGATATGATTTATTATTATTATTCTTTCTCAAAATTGACATCTTTTCTAGTGTTAAAATACATGCCTATAGAATTTTTTAATTATAATATACTATATTTAATTAAAACACTATAAACTCTATATGAGAATATTCTTGATGTTGACCTCTAAAAAATGGCATTTATATGTTATTAAATAAATATAATAAAAAATAGTAAGAGTTATTGAAACATCATTTATCTAAAATATATATTTTTCTTTAGTAATTTGATACAAACTAGTATGAAACATGCATTTAGTAGACATTTGCAATTAGAAAAGTGTGAGACCATATATAACTTAGCTATAATGAATTCATCTAGATCATATGTTTGAACAAAATTGATTTTTAGATAGAAATACTCAAATCTAGTTGTTCTGATAAATTAGCCTGCAAGGTGATACAACTTTGTGCTTTTACTGATGAACTTTTCCATTCTTTTTTCTTCAACGTTCTTCTTTGCAACCTTTTCTATGTCTTCAACATGTACTTCAACATTGTCAGCTATCTATGTAATTTGTTCAATCAAATCAGTGTCAAGATCATATGTGACTTTCAATGCTAACCCAATAATAAAATCTTAGGCTTGAACTAGTGTCCTTGCCCATTGCTTCCTTTTGCTTTCTTGATTAAGTATTTCATAATGTCAAACCAATTTGGGATATTTCTTTAGTTCTTTGGAATTACTTTTTCCAATTTTATTTTTTCCCACTTTCTTGAATCTCCTCCTTGATTGAGGTATTTTTAATCTTTTCTTCTATGCATAGTGTTTAAATAACTCTCCTTCATTTTTTGAGCTAGATGATGAGGAGGTGGGAGTGTCACCTATTGACCCTTTCACTTTTTCTTCTTTCTTGTCTCCTCTTCCAAGCTTAACTTCTACTTGATTGATTTAGTTCTTCTGACACTTCACTATCCTCTAGACACGCTTTTTGATAATTTGGACTTTGTTAATCTCATGTTTTTCTTAGAGGGTTTGAATTCCTCTTGTAGACCTTCTTTCTCCAGCTAGAGTCTTTTATTTTTCTGGTGTATCCTTCCTCACCGATGAATTCTCTTGTTTAGGGGTCTTCTCCTTTTTTTAAGTTGTAAATTGTTTAGGCATTTGTTGCCTCTTAGAAGTTTCCTATCTTACTAGTACCTCCTCCAATTCTTGGGATAATGTTTTGAATTCTTGATGATGCCTTGAATATGTTTTCTAGAGGTTCTTAAGTGTAAGAGTACTTGTATTCATGTATGTAGATTGTGAAAATGAAGCCCAAGCTTCCTTATATACTAGTTTTTGGGATTAAAAATAAAGTAATTCAACATGATCACAACATTTAAAAATTCAAACACCTAAGACAAAACTGGCCCCAAGACCAAAATAGGTCTGGGTACACATTGACTTGGTCAACTTATACCAGAGTTTTCTCGAGGAGAGATAATTTTAGGGGCTTAGAAACTGCATAGAAAGAACTAGGAAAAAGATAACGAGTGGTAGAAATAGCTATTTCAACCCAAATGCATCTGTGGACCATAAAATCATTAAATGACATGAGCTAAAAGTTATTAAATGATAGGCGCTTCTAGTTTAAGATGGTACATATGTTGATTTGAATTTGTAAATAAAAGAGTTTTATACCTTCTACAAGAGAAAATCTTCCTTATGTTACTTCACTTCTACTAGCATACAAGATAGGGGGACATAATTTAGTATAACTAGTCTAATTCTAACCTACCTTAAAAAGAATGAATAACTTTAAACAAACTAAATATAAGTACATTAAATCTAGAACCAATAATAATTTATTTCACTATTGTAAATGAAGATATGAGGATATAAATATTGTGATCATAGAAATTGAAAATATAGAATGTTAAATGCTTTCTGAATAAATTTGAAGCTCTCAGCCTTAGATGATAGCATGTCATATACCTACACACTACAATGTAGTCTCACTAAAAAATAAATAGACTACAAAAAATATAAAATGATCTAAAATCCATAAATTAGGTACCTATTTGTTATAATAAATATATTTCCCATCTTGAGCCAATAGTGAGATTGTGTATGAAAACCAATAGAGGTTTTTTGTACAAAATTAAGATCTAGATAGACATAGAGAAAGGCGTTAAAGAGAGTTTGAGGGTCAAAGAGAGAAAATTGAACAAAAAATAGCCACTTATTATTGCAAAAATGAAAAGACAGTCCTTTCATACATGCATGAGAGAAGGAGCACATATAAGGTATGACTACACCTAAGATGAGAAAATCTATGATGTTTTAGAGAGTGGTGTTGAGAAAGAAGGAATGGTACTATTCAAAGAAAGAAATTATTCTGAACTATTTGGAAATTAGGAGGCAACTATTGTAAGGTAATAATGTACAACGATATTACCGATAACCTTGTAGTAGAAGATATGACATGAAAGCTTGGATTAAGGAAAATTAAACATCCTTGTCATTATGAGATAAGTTGGTTTTAGGATGATCATATGGTGGAAGTAATAGAGAAGTGTTGGGTTAAGTTCAACACTGCGCCTTATCGTAATGAGGTGTTATGTGACATGGTTAACATGAGTGCTTGTCGTGTTTTATTAGGAAGACACTGGCAATATGATATATGAGATATTCATGATTATAGAAGGAACATAGAACTACTATTGAGAAGGATAGAAGAAAATTCACTTTAATTCTTTGCAGGATGAAGGATGAAGTGCAAATAACTTAAGTATGATACTAACTTACACAGTAGGGGACCATATTGCTATAGATAACAAGATTAAGAATTTGTAATAGGTGGATGAAGAGCTAAGTAAGATTGTGAAGTTGAAGAAGGATCTGATGGACATATTGTTGGCAATTTGGTTAGGTAAATAGGATATGACATTGTCATTTATGGTGACATATAGATCAAGTTATTAGATCTTGGAGATAATGTTTTGAGATGTAAACTTAGAAAACTATGAGTGTCACAGAGTGCATCTATTAGCACATGAACCTTTTTGGTCAGTATAATTAACATAGGAATTTCTGGCACATGCAAACTTACCTGGAGGAAGGACAATGTATAAGGATGGTGTATGCAAGAGTGCATATCTGTATGGATAGGGATATTTTGGTTTTACAATGACACTGTTGAGAAGACACAACAAGGTAATAGATATGAGATTGAGTATTTTGTATTGATGAATTATTTTGTTTATCAAAATAATTACTTCATTGATTAGGGATGACATCCTATACATGTCAACCCTAAGTTAGCAAGATTCAATTTTATATTTTGGAAAACATGTGAAGGTATGAAGACCGACATTTAAAGAAATATGGTATAAAGGAAAATGTTTTTGGATGTGAAGTTGTGAAAACTTGTAAATGAAATTGTATGTATATTATGCTATATTTTGTGATGCAAATTATGATCAGTATGAATTGTGACAAAGATTTGCGAAGATCATTAAAAGGCTATATCAGATATTGAAGATATCAACAATAGTATAGAGGTTTTTGTATCTATTTCTATATTGAAAGATTTGATTGTATATTGCATGTTTTGACAATGGGCCCATCTTACATTTATTTGTAAATTGTAATAACAACTCCTAACAAACCCCAAGTCCTCTAACAAGGAGCGAGACATTACATAGATGTAATAGACTCCTAATAGGGTCAATATCTTTCACAAAATACTTTTGATTAGTGGGTACTAACCCCACTAGGGTTTTCCCTTGGCCAAGGTTTCCCTAGTTAACAAAATATGGTGCTAAGAGTTTCATTATTTTATGGGTGTGATTACTATTAAGCATAATTAGTTTACTTTCATATGCAAGTTATAATTTAATTAAATATATCCAATTTTGAGCAAAAGTTTGTGAAATACTAATTCACCCCACCTCTTAGTATTTCCTATTTCTAACACTATGCAAACCTAAGAAGTTGTTGAAGGTTGATGAAAAGAAAATAATTTTGTAATTCACAAAGTGTAGGAGTAGTATCAAATGAGAAGAGAAATCTTGTGATCAGATCTGGGGGTTATGAAGGAGGTAAAAGAAAACATACATTGTTTGATGGTTGAGTAAAAAAGGAAGTGGTAATTTATGTAACATGGGCAATCAAAGCAAGGAGTATGGAAGCAATAGAAAAGTATTACTTGATTGGGAAGGGTCTATTGTTGGGATTGAGATGTCTAGATATAACAACACTAGGAGTAACCATTTACAAAATGCGATTGTTGTGAACAAAGAAGATATTTGGATTATGAATGAGCATGAGATTCATATCTTGAACCCTATCAAATTTTCATAAGTTCCTCTTACGGAACATATTCTACTCACTAGGGATGTATGATGCATGATTATTCTTGGGGAGTTGGCAATCTTGCATCAACCAAAAGTATTTCCTTTCTGTCCTTGTTCGTGTTTTCTAGTTTCAATGTTGTAGGCAATGATTGATCTAGTTGGCTCATTATCTTATGCAATTCTTATAGTGCGATCTAGAAATCATGATAGTTCTATGTCTACCTTCATTGCTTGACTTGATGGTAGTGGGCCAAAGTCATTTTTGCATTCGTAACATGGTTTAACAACCTCTTGTGTTTTTTATAAGTCTAGTGGTTGTATTGGGCATTAATAGTTCAATATTTTGGTTCAACAATAACCTTTTACGATTAGCAATTGGTATCAGAGCTTAGTCACATGGTCGAATCATTGTAGGACATGTCAAGTAACATTGGGAGGGGTATTGTTGGCAGTAGGCCAGAGTCCCTTGTTGGATTCACAATATGGTTTAACAACCTCCTATTTCTTCTAGATAAGTCTAGTGGTTGTATCAAATATTAAAATAAGTCTATCTTTTGGTACAATGAAAACCCTAGCGATTAACCTATCTATTGTGATGTGGAGCCCAATTAGACTCATAAGTTAATTTTTCCCACTTTATTTGGCATGGTTTCTCCCTAGATTATTACTACGGGGGTTTGGGGGCAACATCCCCAATACGAGGTCAAGGGGCAGCGCCCCTTGCAGGGTCCTGGGGAAGAGCCCCAAATGCATTCCTTGTTATAGTACATGGTGGGGTTGAGGGGCCAGCCCCAATGGGGGTTTAAAGGGGCAACACCCTCGAAAGCTCAACCAACTTTATTATTGTAAAATGTGTCAGCTACTATTTTTCTATTGGATGACTTGTTCTAGCCCTGATTTTGTATGAGACAAAAAACTTGTATAAAATGGCTTAGGGTTAGGGATTTCATAATGTATGATGAGATTGTAGCTTCTTGCAACGGTATTGAGCTATAAGGGATTATAGATTGTAAATAGGTTGTAATCACTGGATAATAAGAATATTGGACTCATTATTGGTGGACGTATCTATGTTGGGCGAACCGCATCAAATCTTGGTGTCTTGTGTTCTCTTCTATTTGATTTATTACTTTCTTACATTGGTTATATTTGTATGTAATTATTATTTATGTATCATTAATCCTATCAATATCCATTCTTTCCTTATGAAGTTATCTTAAGATTGTTGTGATCCTATATCATTCTTCTTGTTGTAATGACAAGGGTCAAAAGATTTATCTTATGATAGTGTTTCATGATTTGTGATGATTAGTGACACATTGTTCAAGGCTAATACATTTGTGGTGGATCTCTAGGTTCAATTGGAAAATATATCAACCTTATCTAATGGAGTTCTTATGGATTTGGGTCCTGACCTATATGTTATAATATGTTATACCTTTGGCTAGAAAAATTGTATATAAGTAGGTTTGTAGTTCTTGTTTAGGAGAGCTAATGAAGTAAGGTTTGTGTCCTTAGTAAGGAGGCGTGTCTATTGTAAATATGTAAACTATGTGTTGTAGGCTATTTGAATGTAATTAGATTATTTCCCTATTCGTTGTTGTCAAATTGTTGTTGTGGCATTGTGACTTGTGTTGTCTCTTGTTGCAAGGTTGGACAATCTCATTTGGGGAATCTCTCAACTTGATTGCACCAACATGCTTCCCTCAAGGATTCTCTTGATAGTCCTTCTAAAGAGGCCAACAATGATGCACCCATGGTGCTAGACATTGATAAAGTTGGGGTGATAGATGGTTTTGTAGGGTGGTGGGCTTAGATAGGGCCTAGGCTTATCTTCCCATTGGATGTACTAATTGGAGATTATTTCCCTTTCAGAGATGATGCAATCGATGCTTTACCACCTTAGCTAAGCAAAAAGGGCCCACTTGTGAGGAGTCCTCTGAGGATTCTCCATAATAGCAAGGGAGGAGGAGAGACCAATATAGAGACAATGGGTAGCATCACCACCACCCGCTATAGCTACACCCATGCAACCCACACAGTTGGGATCAACTATAAAGAGATCACCCAAACCTTTCTCCACGATTGATGAGGGTGAGACCACTAATACTATCAAAACCCTTCATGGATACACCAAGGGCTTTAGGTAGCCATGTGCCCCATCCAATCCCGATTGGTCGATATGAGATCAAGTATAGATAACATCACAATCTAACCATAAATGGATATATTTATCTTAGGGTAAATATATGTTTATAAATTTAGATTAATATAGTATCAAAATTTGTCTTAATTCTCCAACATATACAAAATTACGATTACAATGAAAGAATGTTCACAACAAAAGAATATTTAAATTTAAAATAATAAGTTTTATCCAATTATGTCAACACGATTTAATAAAATTATTTATAACTAGTTCAACACAATATTGTAGCTATAACATCAAAACACTTTTCCTAAGAAAACCATTATATGTGTGAGAAATGTGTTGCATGATTTGAAAGAAGCATGATCACTTCAAAAAGGATGAAAAACTTGTAGTAGTAAAAAGCGACGGCGAGGATACAAATGATTGATTGTTGGTTCAACTGTACTTTCTTTTTTCTTTGAACAAAAAGGTGTAGTGTGTAGACAGAGAGAGGGATGTTATGTACAGAGAGAGCGGGTATATAGAGAGAAAAAACAGGGTTTACAAACAGTTAAAACTGTGCATGGCATAACAATACTTTCAGCAGAGCATCTGGCAAAGAATCCCATGTTCAATCCCTCAAACTGGACCATAGTTGGTATTGTTTCATCATTTTATTTCATGTGAATAGATTACGTCAATCCATATATTAGGTGACAATGGAATATGAGATCCGAAACGTACATGATGAATCTTTAAAGAAATCTAATGCAGAAAAGCTTGAACTTTATATAGCTGTTCAGTGTAGAACAAAAGATGAGGGTGATTTAGGCATTCACAAAGCGACAGTCTTTCCTGATTTCTCCATTGTTTCCAGTGAGAGGATTGTTCTCAGAGAGAACTGTAAGTGCTCTTGAGAACTGAGAAAAGAAATAGTTGTTGTCTTGGGCCATCTTTTTCACATAAGGAGATGTTCTGGGGTCCAAAAGCAGCTGCTGATCTACCACCAGAAGGCCCTTGTTTTCCATCAGATTTTTGTAATAATTGTTATCAAACTTCATTGGCGTCCCACGATCATTACGTGCATACACCACTGCTTCTGGATCTGGATTTGTTGTTGGGCAGCGGCCTTTCAGATACGCAGCGTATTCTGCATTCAGAGTTGGGTCCACTTTGGGATACAGCCTGTGCACCAAGTTCCCACAGTGTGTTCTTCCGACCGTGTGTGCCCCTGTTTCAGGGAAAAAGTACATTTTCCTTTATGAACTGAGCAACCCTTCATGATAAAACTTGGATCTAACTTACAGAACACATTGTTAAGAGATAATCTAACAATTAGATTTTATTACTTTAATTGCAGTTAGGGAATTTAGTTTGTAAAGAAGATGAAATTTGGATAGGACCCATTTCCGATTGAGGCAACGGAAATCAAATAATCCATCATTTTCCATGAAAAGTTGAGAAGACGAAATCACACCTAGAAGAGCAACAACTCCTTCTGCATCGATTCCCATGGCGCCAAATCGTGATAGAACAGTTGAGACACTGTCATTGTGCAATGGAATGTATTTGTCCACCACTGCTGCGCTGCTCTTCTTGCTGTCTCTTCTCCCTGTTTTCAACTCCACGCGAGGCCCTCCCAACTGCAAGAAAATGTACTTTTCAGTTTAGACAGCGTAAAATCACTCATTAAAGCAGCTAAGAGCTACAACACAACGGGTTTCTCATCTGAAAAGTTTTAGATTCTGGTCTATTCGAACTTAAGACATAATTACAACGGTAAATTATGAATCTCTCATCTGAAAAGTTTAGATTAGATAGTCTATTCAAAAGTTTTAGATTCTAGTCTACTCAAATAAAGATATCAGATTGATCATACAACATATATCTAAACTTCATCCAAGAAAAAAGACGGTCTCTTTCACATAGATTTTGCGCATTGAATCTTGGTGGTTTATACTTTTATCCATTCAGGAATTCTTGGATAGATTAGAAGAGATTAGCCATTGCAAAACAAACCCAAATGAAAGATTACACTAACCATGACGGCTCCATCTCTGGCAGAAAGAGCAACAATGTCAGCACAGGAGACTATACCAGGGCATTCCTTCTCTAGAGCATTCTTGATTGTATTGACATACTTGAAATTCCTCATTCCAAAGTTTCTGTCAGATGGCTTCTCAGACTCCACACTCCCGCTCGTATCCAGCAGCACCGAAGCATCACAAGACTGCATTCAGATAGCAACACAAAATTAAACTCCAAATCATAACAAATTATCTTTTAAGGAAACATAATCTAGAGTGAAAGAGATTGATATATAAAAATCTTTCACACACAATGTCTCAAAAGTCAAAACTTTTTTTTTCATATCTTGAAAAATACAGTATTAGATTACAAAACATATATATCAAATAACAAATTTCAGGAAAATTTTTACATTTTATCTGGAGGATAACAGAATCCCTAAAAATAAATACCTCGACCATACAATCATGGAAAATAGCTCTGAGCCAGGAAACGGCAGTATTGCCATGTTCTTGATAGAGATTAAACACTTGCTCCTTCACAATCTCCTCCGCTCTCGGGCATGATGCTGCATAGTAGTTGCTCTCCAATCCGCTGGTCTGAGCCCATGAAATCTGTGCCCACAATGCAATCACAATGAATGTGAGAGAGCAGAAAGTAAAACAGAGACTACTGGTCTTGCTCGCCATTGTGTTCACTTTGGTTCCCCTTTCCTTGCCGGGTGGGATGTTTATAAAAGCAGAGGATTATGATATTAAATTCTGTGGACACGTGATTGATTAGATCCGTGAGAGCCCTCGATATTGACCGGCACAAATTTTGGTAAAGACAGAACCCGCCGCACTAGAGATGATTTCATAGACGCGTCAATGCCCCCACCATTCCAACTTGTGGTTTGGGTAGTAGAGTGGGATATTTAGGAGCTTATCCACGGTTTTGAAATAGTCAAAGCAATCTAACTTTCCCGTGAATAACTAGTTGATTAAGTGGTCTCCATAAACTAGTGGCCATGAATAACTAGTTGATTAAGTGGTCTCCATAAACTAGTGGCCATGGCCGTTACTTTATTAAAATTATTTCCATATTATTTTGGATTAAAGTCTTATAAAGGATGATTAATAAAGATTATCAAAATAAAACACTAGTGGGTAGATCCAATCAACAAACTTATTGATCTATGTCTAGTTATTAGTTTATTGAAATTACTTATAATTTGTGATATTGTTAACACGATTCAATAGTGTAGTTTTTTTAGTCGAACTCATTGACCCATGTTTCATGAGTAGTGATTCACATGAAACTCTTTCCAATGAGAATGAAAGAAATATTTAGCACTAATTTCATCTAAGGTGATCTGCTCACATAGGTGAGGCCACCCATCCCAATACTACCGTAGCTCAAGTTGGTTTGACAATGGAGGAACTCTACAACTAAGTGCACTTGAGTTGGAGTAGTACTAGGATGGTCAATCTCCTAAGAAGTCCTAGTGCTTCACCTCTATGAGCATTGCCTAGATGCAATGAGTGCTAAGTGTTCCGTTCATTCTCATGACAGATGGGTTCATGCGAACCACTACTCATGAAACATGGATCAATGAGTTTGACTTAAAAAACTACACATTTGAATCCCAATCTTAATATATTTCAATTTGAACTTTTGTGGAAAAAATCTCGTACTTATCACTTACAATTTCTTATGTTGCCTTCCTCACTATATAGAGTGCATGAGATAGAGCTTATAAAATGTAGGGATCATTTGTTTGCTAGAATTGAACTGAGATCGGTAGGGACAAATTCTAAAATAAATTAATCCTTGGTTTAGATGTGTCAAATCGAAATTGGAATATGAATTATGAATTCTCATTTTAGTCTGAAATAAGGATTTGTTAATTCTACCTCAAGAGGGGGAATTGGAAATAATTAAAATTCAATTTTTAAAATTTTTCCCACTCAACAAATCCCAATTTTGATTTAACAAATCCAACATTTGACAAAATCCAAATATAAGATAGTTGCAACATTTGCTAATGCCAACAACCAAATATGCCCATATAGAATATGATTTTTGAATAATGTTATTGCTGGTCTATGAAATTTCTATATTTTAGTTTGTATTTAGGCATACAAATTTCCTTGATTCTGTAAATTATCTTTTTAATTTTATACTAACCATAATTTTTTAATTGGAGATAAGTTGAGTGAATGTTATTTTATTCAACTAGCTTTTGGTAGCTTATTCTTATTCTTTGTAAATTTTTCTTTGTTCAATACATTAAAAAGAAAAAGAAAAATAGAAGTCACTAAAATTATGATTCATATGACATAGATATATTCCCTACTATGCTTTTAGTCATGTAATTGGAATTGAAACAAATCAATACCCTCTTTGACAATAAAAATATTGTTGGGCACTACTCCTAAGCTCAAGAACACATGATTAAAATGCAAGTGACCATATTATCATAGTATCTTGAATATATGAATATTTTTTTATACTCCAAAGATCTAGAATCTTTAAGGATTTCCACCTTGCGCTTTTTCATTTTTCTCAAATGTCAAAATATGAAGCTTTTAAGCTCATTTGATCACTTTCTAGGATGTTTTAAAGGGTTTAAATAAGTTCCAAACCAAAAGTATTGCCTAGCTTGTTGAAATTATGAATTTCAAAAAACTCATTGAAATCATAGTTTTAGAATTAAATATATACATTCTAAAAGATATGTCCTAAAAATAAAAGTAGACATAAAATTTCAAATAAATAGTACACTAATCTTATTATTTTCTTACTTGATATTTACATCAAAATGGTCTCATAAGAATCTTAAAACAAGTAAAAGAATACACAAGGTTTATATCTTTTCACACTATGAACTAACTTATTATCAATGACTTCATAAGAGAATATAAAACTTTATCATAGTGTCCATTTGCATATCAAAACCTTACCATGATTTATGATCTCTCAAGAGAAAAGTGATATAATATGTTCATGGTTTTGTTAGAAAGTAAAGTCCACCAAGATAACTGAGTGAGGTTGGAGCATCGAGGGGGAGTGGTGCACAACTCTCAACATCTTTATTAATTTTGAAACATATAAACAGTAGATGCACCAACTATAGAAAGATAACCATGCACACTAACACCAGGTATGTTAACTAGGGAAAACTTTGATAAGAGGGAAATGATGCCCGTAGGATGATGTACTAATATAAAAGCTCCTTGTGAAAGGATGGACTTTTTTAGGATCCACTGAAATACAATCGGTAGATATGAGTCCTTGTTAGGAGAATTTGAATGCTAGAGAGAATATTCCAACTCTGTAACCTAGAGCTATTCCAACCCTTTAAGGAGTTGAAAGTAGGACAACTGAACCCATTGTTCAAATAGCCTTAGATTGTCTTCACTTAGAAATCTTTAAGATAATCTATCCAAGTTCTGAATTGACTAAATAACAACTCCTTTGCCAATACAGTTCCTTTGAATTTCACAATACATCCTCAACATCAATCTTTTCTGTTCTCACAACCAAATTCGTATCCAAGTTCGCATAACCAAACATCACAATGCATATGACCACATATGATGTCACTGATAAAAAACCACACTTTACCATGTCAGGGTAAGTGCACAAAGTTGTGGTGCCAAAAGGGGGGTATAAGTGGACACCTTTTTCTTGAAATCTGCAAATTTTGAACTTCAACAAGAATTTGAAGATAGTTACGCTCAAAATTTTTAGATATGACAAAAAAAAAAGTTGTAGTCCTTTGAATCTAGTTTCTAAACTACTAATTTTTTTTCAAAATGGTTTAGTTTTAGGTCCTCAAAAAAGGGGGCCACAAAAAGTGGTACTGTTTATTCCAAAAAAATATAGCACAGTACAAAGTGTGGCCCCCCTAAAATTTTAACTTTTTTTTTGAAATTTTTTAATCGCTCTGGTCAAAAGTTACTTAACACTATGTAGTTTATCCCAGATTTTTCAAGTAATTTTATAATGTCTATTTTTTTTAACGAATTTTTTAACTAGACACATCCCAAAAACGTGAAATATCTGTGTGCTCCCCCTAGAAATAATTGAAAACTAATCTAAAATCAAAACTTTTTTTTTTCAAAGTGTGTAGAATGGAGTCTAGTTTCTAAAAACTAAGTTGTTACAAAATTCGATGAACGAGCTAAAATCTATAGCCCAATTAGTATGTGGTGGTTTTTGACAAAAAATGAACATACATTCAAAAGAAATTATAGATGAAAGGCTTGAAATAGTTTAAATTAAAAATAAATTATATGGTTAGATAGCTAACAAAGAGACCTATAATGCTATGTAACCTGATCTTATCGATACCCAACCACGAGAAATCTTGAAGGGGAGCACAGAAGAAAAAATAATCATTTTTTGTATGTTTGCTGGAAAACACGTCTCAGGCCTGTTCATCAAATCCAAACCTTTGGGTTGGATCTCCAAGGCAAAACCAAGCCTTAGGCTTGGGTTTGATTAAGGTTTAAATAACGTGTGCGCCCTATAGCACGTACATGCTATAGCATGCACACGCTATAGGGCATACACACTATAGTGCGCACGCACTATTAAGATGTAAGTTGCAAAAGAGAACTAGGTGGGGGGGGGATAGGGGAATGGCTATTTGTGTGCATGAAAGAGATAGAGAGAAAGTAGGGGATAGGAGAGGGGAGAGAGTACAGGATGGGAGAGAGAAAGTGAGAAAGAGTAGGGGTGGCAAAGAGAGTATAGGATGAGAGAGAGAGAATAGGGGTGGAAAAGAGAGGAAGTGTGAGAGAGAGTACGGGTGGAAAAGAGAGAGTGCAGGATGAGGGAAAGAGATTTAAAGTAGGGGATGGGAGAGAGAGGAAGTGTGAGAGAGAGTACAGGTTGGGAGAGAGAGATTAAGAGTAGGGGATGGAGGAGAGAGAGAGTAGGTGATGGGAGACAGAGTGGGAGAGGAAGAACTTGAGAGAGAGGAGGATGGGAGTGCATGTGTGTGAAAGAGAGAGAGTATGGAATGGGAGAGGGGGAAGACAAAGTAGCTCAAGAGAGAGTAGGGGATGGAAGAGAGAGTAGGCGATGGGAGAGGGAGTGGGAGAGGGGGAGACAGGGGGGAATAGAAATGTGTGTAAGAGAGAGAGAGAGAGAGAGAGAGAGAGAGAGAGAGAGAGAGAGAGAGAGAGGAGGGGATAGGAGAGAGTGTGAAAATTTAAGAGAGACTAGAGGGTAGCAGAGAGAGACAAAGAAAGTGGAGAGGGAGAGAGTAAGAGTGAGAGTGAGAGAGAGAGAGTAGGCAGTGGGAGAGGGAGTGGGAGATGGAGAGCAAGTGAGAGAAAAAGTAGGGGATGGAAGAGGAGAGAGGGGGGATGGGTGTGTGTGTGTCAAAGAGAGAGAGTCAAGAATGAGAGAGGGGAGAGAGAGATAGAGAGAGTAGGCAATGGTAGAGGGATGGGGAAGAGAGAGAGAGAGAGAGAGAGAGAGAGAGAGAGAGAGAGAGAGAGAGAGAGAGAGAGAGAGAGAGAGAGAGAGAGAGAGTAGGTGGTGGGAGAGGGAGTGGGAGGGGGAGAGAGGTGGAATGGAAGCATTTAAGAGAGATAGAGTAGGGGATGGGAGAGAGTAGGCAGTGGGACAAGGACTACGAGAGACAGAGAGAGGGGGGGAATGGGAATGTGTATTTATTTATAAGAGAGATAGAGTAAAGGATGGGAGAGAGTGTGAGAGTTTGAGAGAAAGTAGTAGGGGATGGGAGAGAGAGTGAGAGTAAGGGATGAGAGAGAGAGAGAGAGAGAGAGAGAGAGAGAGAGAGAGAGAGAGTAGAGAGGAAGAAAGAGAACTTGAGAGAGATAGACAGTAGGCAGTAGGAGAGGGAGTGGGAGAGGGAGAGGGAGAGGGAGAGGGAGAGAAATAGGGGGGATGGGAGTGTGTGTGACAGATGTAGAGAGTAGGGGATGGGAGAGAAGAAGAAGAGCGGGGGGATAAGAGTGTGTGTATCTATGAAAGTGAGAGAGTAGGGGATGAGAGAGTGTGTGAAAGTGTGAAAGTAGGGGGTGGCAGAGAGAGAGAGTACGATGATGGGGGAGAGAAAGTAGGCGATGGGAGAGGAAAAGAGAGAGGGGGGATGGGAGTGTGTGTGTGTGTGTAAGAGAGATAGAGCAGGGGATGGGAGATAGTGTGAGAGTGTGAGAGTAGGGGGTGGATGAGAGAGAGAGAGAGTACGATGATGGGGGAGAGAAAGTAGGCGATGGGAGAGGGAAAGAGAGAGGGGGGATGGGGGTGTATGTGTAAGAGAGATAGAGTAGGGGATGGGAGAGAGTGAGAGTGTGAGAGAGTAGGGGATGGGAGAGGAGAGAGAGAGTAGGGGATGGGGGGAGTGTGAGAGTGTGAGAGAGTAGGGGATGGGAGATGAGAGAGAGAGCAAGGGATGAGGGAGAGAAAGTAGGCAGTGGGAGAGAGAGTGGGAGAGGCAGAGAGAGCTTGTACAAGATGGGAGAGAGAGAGAGAGTAGAGAGGGAGAGAGAGAACTTGAGAGAGAGATAGTAGGTAGTAGTAGTGTGAGTGTGAGAGAGAGTAGGGGGTGGTAGAGAGAGTACGACGATGGGGGAGAGAAAGTAGGCAGTGGGAGAGGGAGAGAGAGGGGGAATGGGAATGTGTGTAAGAGTGACAAATTAGGGGATTGAAGAGAAGAGAGAGAGAGTAGGGGATGGGGGAGATAAATTAGGTGGTAGGAGAGGGAGAGAGATAGGGGGGATAAGAGTGTGTGTGAGAGATCTAAAGAGCTGGGGATGGGAGAGGAGAGGGGGTGAGAGAGGTAGAGAGAGTAGGTGGTGGGAGAGGGAGAGTGAGAGAGAGTAAAGGATGGGAGAGAGTAGGAAGAGAGAGGGAGGGGATGGGAGAGAGAGTAGGGAGGATGGGGAGTGATGTGTTTTGAGAAAGTAGGGGGTGGCAGAGAGAGAGTACGATGACGGGGGAGAGAAAGTAGGCGGTGGGAGAGGAAAAGAGAGAGGGGGGATGGGAGTGTGTGTGTAAGAGAGACAGAGCAGGGGATGAGACAGAGTGTGAGAGTGTGAGAGTAGGGGGTGGCAGAGAGAAAGAGTATGACAATGGGGGAGAGAAAGTAGGCGATGGGAGAGGGAAAGAGAGAGGGGTGGATGGGGGTGTATGTGTAAGAGAGATAGAGTAGGGGATGGGAGAGAGTGAGAGTGTGAGAGAGTAGGGGATAGGAGAGAAGAGAGAGAGTAGGGGATGGGGGAGAGTGTGAGAGAGTAGGGGATGGGAGACGAGAGAGAGAGAGCAGGGGATGGGGGAGAGAAAGTAGGCGATGGGAGAGAGAGTGGGAGAGGCAGAGAGAGCTTGTACAAGATGGGGGAGAGAGAGTAGAGAGGGAGAGAGAGAACTTGAAAGAGAGAGATAGTAGGTAGTAGTAGTGTGAGGGTGAGAGAGAGTAGGGGGTGGTAGAGAGAGTACGACGATGGGGGAGAGAAAGTAGGCAGCGGGAGAGGGAGAGAGAGGGGGAATGGGAATGTGTGTAAGAGAGACAAAGTAGGGGATGGGAGAGAAGAGAGAGAGAGTAGGGGATGGGGGAGAGAAATTAGGTGGTAGGAGAGGGAGAGGGAGAGAGATAGGGGGGATAAGAGTGTGTGTGAGAGATCTAAAGAGTCGGGGATAGGACAAGAGAGGGGGTGAGAGAGGTAGAGAGAGTAGGTGGTGGGAGAGGGAGGGTGAGAGAGAGTAAAGGATGGGAGAGAGTAGGAAGAGAGAGAGGGAGGGGATGGGAGAGAGAGTAGGGAGGATGGGGAGTGATGTGTTTTGAGATAGTGCGTACGCACTATAGTGCGTACGCGCTTTATAGTGCGTACGCACTATCTCAAATCACCAAAAATGGTTAAAAACCAACCTTGGGGCCCATTTCATCCATTTTTAACTTTTGGTCTATTATGCTCTCTGTTATTTTGACAGAAAACACGGGTTTCAACATCTAGCAAACACTATTTGAACACTTTTGGAAGCTAGCAAACACCAAATTCAATCATTGGATACGTGATTTGAAGAATTTTTGAATATTCTTTTAATAGAAAAGGTTAGTGCAATCCATTTTAAATATTGTTTGTCAATATATAGATACAAATTTGATTATAATTTGATATGTTATGTAATATATAGTGAATTCATTAAAAATTGTATGTTTGAATGAAATGTTATTTCGAAATGGTTAGAAATTTGACAAGTCGTTTGATATATATTTTGTATTCATTCAAATAATTATAATTTTTCTATGTAATTGAATAATTTTTAATTTACACATTTTAAGTAATTCAGATGTTTGAATAATTTGACATGTAGAAATCATCATCATGCCAAGGAAGTAACCAAAGATTCAAACAAATGCAGATAGGGAGAGAGATTTGACAATTAAAAGAGATAAAATGAAATTACTACGTGAACAAAGAAAATTGCAAAGCAATGATGAAGAATTAACTTTTGAAGAGGATCAAGAACCACCAGTACAAAGAAACAAGGAGGAAGAATTATAAAGACAAAGAGAACGAATGAGATTGTTACGCTCAAGAAGACAATTGAATTGTGAAGCTAGACCATCCTCCAATGTTGGAGTCATATCGTCTGCTACACCATCTTCGAATGTTGGAGTCATATCATCCACTACACCATCTTCCAATGTTGAAGTCATATCATCCTCTCATGTTGAAGAGACACTGATTTATAGATCCGACGATATACACACTCCATCATGTCATGTTGAAAGCACAACATCAACACATCAAGTAGGCGATATTCCATCTTTTACATCTTATTGCCAAGGCACATCATCTTCAGTTCAAGGTACGCAATACACTCAACCTTATATTGATGTTCAAAATGTTGAGAGAATTGAAGAGATTAGAACACCTTCTAGAATTCGTTTTAGAAAACCAAAATATTTGATTGATATTGATACTAACATTTTGAAATCAATGCCTGACAAGATTAGCAAGCATACTTGTCAAAGAAAAGTTAATCATATGTGGAGATTATTTTTTGAAGAATTAAATATTATAGTTCAATGCCAATTATTTGTTGAAATGATGAGGAATTTTAAATTTAGGCCTATCATGAAGATTCTTGGGCTGAGAACAATGGATGAATCAAATGAAAGAAATATTGTAAAGAATCTAATGAGTGCTTATGACAAAGTGGGTTCTAAATCATGCACCAAAGATAGTAATATCACAAGACGAGTACTCACATCGACAATAGTAAGTAGCCAAATGAAGAAAGCTCGACTCATGAGAAAGACAAGCAAAATATTAAAAATTGGTAGAGGTACCTTAAGGAGAGCCATGCTAAGGCGTGAGAGATTAGAAGATCCAACAAAAAATGAGTTATGGACATTTAGCAGTAGACTACCGCGAAAGGATAAAAAAATTAGTGAAGCCTTGAAATCATTGATCGAAGATTTTTGGAAAAATAACACACATGTTTCTCCTAATCAAAGAGATGTTGTAAGAAGGAGGATTGGTAGCCGAAATCGCGAGCCACATGCGAAACATTTTTTGGACTCAACTCAGACACAATTTTTTGCAAAATTTATTGGTATGTATCCTCAAATTCGAATAAGTCAAAGATTTTTTTGAGATGGGTAAACCTTTTTATGTGAAAATAAATCACACACGCACAACTTGTTGTTGTAGGATACATATTGAATTTTCTAACCATTTTGATGTTTTTAGGCACATATGCGTAGTTTTGCATTCTTAGTTTGTTTTGCAGGATTGTGACATAAAAGAGCCACCAAGATCTTCAAGGGAATTCATATCCAACATTTTATGTGAAATAGGGGATGGCCAAAATTTTTACAAGACATCATGCTTGGATGGTACGTGCTTATTTTGTGGTTCTTTGCAAATTTTATCAATTTGTCAACATATGGATAGTACACATGCAATTGGAAATGAAATAGTAGATTACGAAAAAATTCAAGACAGTGACATATGCTCTAAAAGATGGGAAACATGGTAAAAGATGTGATCTAGTTATTGAAAAGATTCCAGTGTATGAGTTCATGAAGATTTTTCGTGAAAAGATTATGTATGAGTATGCAAGGCATACCCATAGAGCTCGATGGTTGGATTTGCAATTCAAGTTGTGCAAGGATATGTTTCCATTGGATACCATTGTTTTGGTTGTAGATTTTGCAGAGAACTACACACTACAACCACAAAATGAGGTGCAAGCAAAGTATTATACATCTCAATAGGTTTCTATATTTGTTCACATAACATTCATGCATTCACCTACAAGTACAGAGGATGACAAGCAGATTTTGAGAAAGTACCATTTTTACATCAGTGATAATCGATCACATTCTACAAAGTTTGTACATGGTTTTTTTCAACTATTTTATGGAGATTTGGCTAACAGGGGCATATCATATCATCAACACATTATTTGGTTAGACAATTGTGCATCTCAATTCAAGAATGCACAGATGTTCTATTGGTTGAGCAGGATGCACAGGTTGTGTAGAATTCAATATATGTGGAATTTCACAGAGGCTGGTCATGGTAAGGGAGAGCACGATGGTGCAGGTGCATGCATTAAAAGAGTCTTGGCTCGTGAAGAACTAAAGTACAAAGATAGAGCAATATTGATAGATGCAAAATCCATCGTCCAATGGTGTAATGCTAAAATGGGTCCAGGTAAGGAAGGTGAGTCTACAGTTCGTAGATTTTTTTGGTTGATAGATAATACTAACATTGCACCATATCAAGATTGTTGCACACTAATAGGATCTGGTGAGTTACACTCTTTTAGAAGCTCTGATGTAGGTTCATGGAGTATCCACATACGAAAAATGGCATGCTATTGTCCATCATGTGCAGAGAAAAATTGGGATGACTGTGAGTCAATTGAATGGGTGGACAAATGTGATATATGAGTTTTGGACCCAATTGACACCTATTGTCCCCCACAAGCACTGGAAATGGTAGAAATGGATTCATTTATTGACTTTGACTGCTTGTCAAATTTAGTGCAACTTGGTAATATATATATATATATATATATATATATATATATATATATATATATATCTCTTTGTAATTTCAATATGTAACTTTATAACTTTTACCCAAGTATTTTCTGAATTAATGACCGCATTTTGTACATTTGTCACTACAGGACATGTTTTTGCTGTTATTGCACCTGAAGACAATGAAGAAGGGACAGATTATTATTTGTGTCATTGTGTTGAAGCCAAACAAAAATTGGATCACTCGGTTATAGATGGTGAAGGTTTAGAGTACCATGTTAGTGTGGTGGTTGTAATAGGCACATGGCTTAGACGATATCTTATGAAGAATCCTAACTTGTGGTTATTCGAGGATTGACAAACAGAGAGGAAGATTCTTCATCATTCAAACCTTGTTGTCGCATCAAATGTCCACTTGATAAAATATGGTGGAAAACCACATAATAAGATTCTTTGGAAAGTTTGCGAGTTAGACCATGAGGCAATACTTGAGACATTAAAATGTCAAGCATATCCAGTTGGCTCATTAGATTGAATTGGGAGAGAGACAAAAAGTGATCAATTGGATCCAAATACAATGTTACAACCTCTTCCCCAAGAGTATCACATGACTAAGGTGGACTATATTGTTATGATGTGTAAGTGATGAGATTTAGTTTTGATTTGTTTAGAATATAGATACATTATTTGAATTTATATTAGATTCTTTAATAGGACCCATTTTTTTAATCTTATCTTAGATTTGTTACTGTGCTAATTCTTCATTTTTAGGTCACCAAAGAAGAGGGCTAATAAAGTTGATGCACAAGTGATAAAGGGTGAGATGCCAAAATCATCTGCGAAATGGTATTATCAATTCACATCCTCAATATTTATTAGTGTTCTTTGTTCAAGCACCATTGTATGATAATCATCTTATGCCTAGAATTGCAGAGGTTAAATTATGTCAATACTAAGGTTTGTAGCATCAATACTAAGGTTTTTAGCATCAATTGGTCACGCTAAGTATAGTAGTTGTATCATGAATCCTTTTGAACCAATATGACTAAGATTCTCGGAAGAAGACTAAACCATATCATCTGTCTACTCCCTCTTTATATAAGAGTTTGTCAAACAATGAGAATGAAACATTGATTATTACTCCCCCCTCAATGTAAAATTCTCATTGATTGCATTTTGTAAAGTTTTAAGTCACTATCAACCTCTATATCATTGTATTCTTCTTATCATCAAATTACACAACAATGAGAATATGAACGATGACTTCTTCACATGAACCTGACAATTATAAATGCTACACCTTAATAAATGTTTGGGCTTGGTCTTTACCATTCAAGCTTATAATACAATACATTGGCTTCATTTTTATTTGGAAGTATTTATTATGTTTGTTCCAAAAGTCATTCTTCGTTTGCCAATATGAAAATCTGACTGTCATGAAAGGCATAGTCTTATAATTTGTAATTTGTATAATGGTATAAAAGCTTGGTTGTGGGTTTGAATCCATTGCCCCCATGAACCTCCTTCTCATGCATTTATTCTATTTATTCTTCTACCTCCTCCTCCGCTTGGCCATTTTGCAACACCATCTAGATGGAACTCTAGCCTTCTTCAAAACCATTATACATGACCTCTCCTTCTTCAAGATATTCTATAAAAAGTTCCTCAACCCTTGAACCTTTCAAAATCCCAATCTCAATGGAAGGCTTCTAGACCAAAGGAACTAGTAGATCCGGTTCTTTAAGAGAAAGAGACAACAAATCCAATTTTCTAGTGACTAGATGGAAAATTGGGGAAATCATTTCAATTAGTTGTAAATCAAAAGGAATTATAAGTAAACTATATCAATATAATAAGTAACTTAGTAATTATATCAATATAATTTAATTACTAAGGAAATGAATTTATTACTCTAACATATATTACATTACTTTGCAGACAAAGATGTTGAATTTGATGCTTAACAGATTTACATACATGTGTAATAAATAATAAGTGTTGTAGCTTTGGGATCGACACTATAAAATGAAGGATGTCATACTACATTCATCCCTGAGGTGTATATACAGAGGAATTATCAGCTAGTTGTAAGAAAATATTAAGTTTTATGTGTAAATATATATATATTTTTTATATAAAATAGTTATTTATTCATATATAATTTTGATTGTAACATGTTGAGTTACAGAAGACTCTAGACTAATGGACTAGTGAGCATGTTAGGAGGACCTCGTTATATACACTGGTCATCTCCCACTTGTTGGCAATTAAAGGCAATTAGGGATTTATTTTTTTCCCATAGTTGGAAAGAGTATACATCTAATGATGTACATTTTACACCTATATGGCATTATTGGGCATATGTTTTGTATAATTTTTTCTATGTATGACATTATTAGACATATGCTTATGATGTTTCAAATTATTGGTAAATGAATTATATGATATTGTTATACCTTATGGAATCAACTTTGATTTTTTGTTATCACATTGGTTTGATGCTTGTATTCAATCAATCAACATATTTTCCTTTTAATTCTTCCACATTTGGCATATCCATCTAACAATGAACTTATGATACTCCCATCAAGAAGTGCATGATTGCATGGTTTTATGGTGGATGTCCCTCTCTTTTTTAAATTCCAATTTTATTCATCTACATGAGTAAGGGAGATCAATTCCATTTCTTTCAATTGTATTTAAAGGTCATTAAATTTTTTTTAAACAATGTGATTAAATAAATATTATTCAGCATTTACCTCTATTATCAAGGTTGATTCATTCCTCCTCTTATTTTACCAAATAATTTGGATGAATCACCCATGGCTCCTTACATTTCTTGAAGAAAATTTTCAAAGACTTTGCAACATGTCTTCTCTTCTTCCATATAGTTCATGTTCATTGAAGACATTTGGTCAAACAATATATATGCTTTGTATATTCTCACAAACCAATAGTCATGGTACAATGCTTACAAGATCCATAGTTGAAGAGAAGCTATGTGAAGCTTCTAGAACCATGGACCTATACTTAATTTAGTATTATTGCATCCATGTTACTTATGAAAGTGGAACTTTCACATAGATAAGTAGGGAAACCAAAATTGAAAGCCAAACTTAACATAGAAAAGTAAAGCAAGCCTCAACTATATTCTCATTAAACACTGTGAATTCAAATATCTTTGGCGGAGCATATCTCAGAGCTTGTGCAAGATATGGATGAGGTTCTCATTCCTATAGGACCGTGTTGCAGAGACCTACAATAACCTCTCTCACTTTTTGAAGATCACATTCCATTTTCATTCTACAACGCCATCTCGGGTGATGTTGAAACTTGCAGTGTTGGCGAGTACAAAGTTGCCAACTGCCAAATCTCTCTCATCTTTCATCGTGGAATCAAACTGTCTGCTCCATTAGCTCTGGGTGGCTGGGTAAACCCTATCCCCAACCTCATCTTGTCCCTTTCAGTGCTCGAATGTTCTCAGGCATGCTGAACCAGAATGTCCCTAAGGGTCACTAAATGCCACAGGGCTGCAATCTTTGACGGGGCATATCTCAGAGCTCGTGCGAGATATGGATGAGATTCTAGTTCCTACAAGACTATGTTATAGAGGCCTACAATAACGTCTCTCACTTTTTGGAGATCGCATTCCATTTTCATTCTACAATGCCATCTCGAGTGATGCTAAAACTTGCAGTGTTGGCCAGTACACAAGTTGCCAACTGCCAAATCTCTCTCATCTTTCGTCATGGGATCAAAATGTCTACTCCATTAGCTCCAGGTGGCTTGGTAAACCCTATCCCCAACCTCTTCTTGTCCCCTTCAGTGCTTGAACGTTCTCAGGCACGCTGAACCGGAATGTCCCTAAGGGTCACTAAATCCCACAGGGCTGCAATCTTTGACGGGGCATATCTCGGAGCTCGTACGAGATATGGATGAGATTCCAATTCATACAAGACTATGTTGCAGAGACCTACAATAACCTCTCTCACTTTTTGGAGATCGCATTCTATTTTCATTCTACAATGCCATCTCGGGTGATGTTGAAACTTGCAGTGTTGGCCAATACAAAGTTGCCAATTGCCAAATCTCTCTCATCTTTCATCGTGGGATCAAAATGTCTACTCCATTAGCTCTGGGTGGCTGAGTAAACCCTATCCCTAACCTCGTCTTATCCCCTTTAGTGCTCGAACGTTCTTAGGCATGCTAAACCGAAATGTCCCTAAGGGTCACTAAATGCCACAGGGCTGCAATCTTTGACGGGGCATATCTCGGAGCTCGTGTGAGATATGGATGAGATTCTAGTTCCTACAAGACCGTGTTGCAGAGACCTAAAATAACCTCTCTCTCTTTTTGGAGATTACATTCCATTTTCATTCTACAACGCCATCTCGGGTGATGTTGAAACTTGCAGTGTTGGCTAGTACAAAGTTGCCAACTGCCAAATCTCTCTCATCTTTCATCGTGGGATCAAATTGTCTACTCCATTAGCTCCGGGTGGTTGGGTAAACCCTATCCCCAACCTCGTCTTGTCCCCTTTAGTGCTCGAACATTCTCAGGCACGCTGAACCAGAATGTCCCTAAGGGTCACTAAATGCCACAGGGCTGCAATCTTTGATGGGGCATATCTCAGAGCTCGTGCAAGATATGGATGAGATTCTAGTTCCTACAAGACTGTGTTACAGAGACCTACAATAACCTCTCTTGCTTTTTGGAGATTGCATTCTTTTTTCATTCTACAATGCCATCTCGGGTTATGCTGAAACTTGCAGTGTTGGCCAGTACAAAGTTGCCAACTGCCAAATCTCTCTCACCTTTCGTTGTGGGATCAAACTGTCTGCTCCATTAGCTCCGGGTGGCCAAGTAAACCATATCCCTAGCCTCGTCTTGTCCCCTTCAGTGCTCGAACGTTCTTAGGCACGTTGAACCGGAATGTCCCTAAGGGTCACTAAATCCCATAGGGCTGCAATCTTTGACGTGGCATATCTCGGAGCTCGTGCGAGATATGGATGAGATTCTAGTTCCTACAAGACCGTGTTGCAGAGACCTATAATAACCTCTCTCTCTTTTTGGAGATCACATTCCATTTTCATTCTACAACACCATCTCGGGTGATGTTGAAACTTGCAGTGTTGGCCAATACAAAGTTGCCAACTGTCAAATCTCTCTCATCTTTTGTCATGGGATCAAACTGTCTGCTCCATTAGCTCTGAGTGGTCGGTTAAACCCTATTCCCAACCTTGTCTTTTCCCCTTCAGTGCTCGAACGTTCTTAGGCACGCTGAACTGGAATGTCCCTAAGGGTCACTAAATGCCACAGGGCTACAATCTTTGACGGGGCATATCTCAGAGCTCGTGCAAGATATGGATGAGATTTCAATTCCTATAGGACCATGTTGCAGAGACCTACAATAACCTCTCTTACTTTTTGGAGATCGCATTCCGTTTTCATTCTACAATGCCATCTTGGGTGATGTTGAAACTTGCAGTGTTGGCCAGTACAAAGTTGCCAACTGCCAAATCTCTCTCATCTTTCATCATGGGATCAAAGTGTCTGCTCCATTAGCTCTGGGTGGCCGAGTAAACCCTATCCCCAACCTCGTCTTGTCCCCTTCAGTGCTTGAACGTTCTCAAGCACGCTCAACCAGAATGTCCCTAAGGGTCACTAAATGCCATAAGGCTACAATCTTTGACGGGGCATATCTCGGAGCTCGTGCGAGATATGGATGAGATTCCAGTTCCTACAGGACCGTATTGCAGAGACCAGAGATCAGCCAAGGATAAGGATAGCATAGTAAGAAAATGATTATTTATCTAGTGGATATAAGTCTTTTATATAACAAACCATTTATATGCATAGTAAAAGAACTGAATATAGATTTGAGACATATTGATCACCTACAGTCTGATCATCTTCACAAGTATGCAACTTTTGTTTCACTATTTCATGCAGGTTTATTGAACTTTCTTTATGAGGTCATTTACAGATGGGATGTTCAAAGGTTGAGTTCCTATGGGCTGTCAATACTTTGACTATACTTTAAGTCAATGATTATCAATATGGGAAAAAATGGAACTCGTTGTATTTTGAAGTACTGAGAAGATGGCCTTGCCCTTCCCCAGGAGTTTCAGAAATGGGAGACATTAGGTAAGAGAGTGAAAATGTTACTATCGCTTCAACGCACATGACACAATTGGAAATGCAAATTTTGATGGTAATCATTTTGTGATAAGGGAGAGACTAGGGATGATCATTGTTACTATCTCTTTTGTAGTGGATTTTTGTTTTCTCTTGAATTTGGTGGTGGGGGATCAGTGGTAATTCTCCTTGGATATTCCTTCTTATGATGTTAGTGACAAGTGTTTCTCTTTGAAAACACTTGTACAATCTTTTTTAAATTATTAGATAAAAACAAAGAATTGTAAGTATTAAACATGATTAGCCTTTAGTTCCTAGAAGATCTTTATTTCCCCATCAATGCATTTAGAAAGTTAATTTTTAAGAAGATCATAAATAGAAAAAATTAGAGAAGTGATTCAAACATTTATATTGATTGGAAACATGCGAGTCTTGAGTTTCCTCTGCCTTTTAAAGAGCGTTCCTTAGCTAGCATACCTAATTCCACATTCCATAAGAGTGTCATTGCGCTAAAGATTTAGGAAACCAATTGCTCTAAGATAAAGCTTCCCGGTCAATAATAATATAGCCTATTGAGGTACATAATACTTCTCAATTAAACTTGTGTTAATTCAGTATTAATTTTGTAATTAACTACAATTTTAGTATCTGTGTATAGGGGGTGACTGAGAAAACTATTTGAGGTCCAATTTGAAAATATATTTGTAAGGATCTCGACCAAGGTTCACAACTTTGATGATTAATACATTCATTCAGGCTAGAACCTCACTACAAAAAAATAATATATAAAAAAGGTAGTGAATAACGTCATGTCTAGACCCAAATCAACCAATGAAAGTCAAATCAGCATAATGTGGAACAACAATATTTGCATTGAGTGGGTTGTCATAGAAAAGCTTCAGAATAAAATTCATGTCTAGAATTAAAAGACCTTAAAGAAAATTTATGCTTGTAACACAAATGGCCATTCAAAATTGAATATGATTACAATATGTGAAATAGCATTACGAGAACTTGTAATGCTCTTGTGAACATCGTGTTAATTCTTTTAAGAATCCCTAAGATGCTTGTTATACTCAAAATTTTGTTGAAATTGAATTAATTTTTATCCTGTCGATTAATTGGCTTAGGGTGATATATGCTTCTTGGATGGAATAATGAGTTTGTGATTAACTCTGTATTAAGATTCATAGCATCTTCTAGTTATTTGCAAAGGAAATTTATAAATTAAGCTAATGTCATATGGCTTGCTTGAGAAAGATGTCTGTGTTCTTATTGATGGGTACTAATGACTGTCCACATTTAGTTCTTCAATATCCTATTTGACAAGCTTTCCATGGACATTTCTTTGCCATACTAAGTATTTTTGAAAACATATTTGAGTAGAAGCACTATAGTAGATACTACATGATGTTTTAACAAATAAAGTAATAGGTTAAAGACTATTATTTCTAAGGTATTATGTCATAGTATTTTAATTGTAATGATCTTAGACTAATGATATTCTTGAAGGTAACTTTGACATGCAACAAGAAAGACAACCTACAGCCAAGTCTATATTGTGCCTACAACCAAAGCCATAAATGCTCACAACCAAAGCCACTAGTGCACATAGCCAAAGCCATGGATGCTTATAGCCAAAGTTACAAGTGTTCGCAGCCAAAGCCATGAGTACATGAAGTCGATGATCACAATTGTTTACAACTATTCACCAGAACCAACTTCTTTGCAGTTTTTGAGAAATACTAATAAAGCAAAAAATAACATCTACTAGTTGGTAGACATAATGGCAACTCTCTAGCAATTGAATTTAATTTCATACATGCACATATCTAATTTAATGTCATACACGAACATATCTAATTTAATGTCATACATGAACAAACATATAATATAAAATGATAACCAATAATGTAATATACATTAACAAACACATAATATATTATGATAACCAATAATGTCGTATATGAACAAACATATCATATATTAACCAATAATGTCATACATCAAATAAATGTCATACATCAAATATAGAATGTCATATGTACATCAAATGTATGTCAAATATGTCTCTCTGATGCCTATATATATACATGGGGAAGGAAATAAGTCTCTATATATATATGTATCAAATATCTCAACTACATATTTTCCTTCCCACGAGGGGAAGGAAACAAGTCTCTTGACATCCTCTACCGTCGTGTGGAGGGAGACAGTGGAGATGACGGGGCCCTCCTGACACGCTCACTTGACCTCTTGTTGAGGCTCTTCTCCAGGTCCAACTGATACAAAGAAAGTAGATATGAATCAATATTTATTATACATTGAAATCAAATATATGTACACACAAAATCAATTATTTTCTTACTGCCAACAAATAGTCACTCTGTAAGTCCACCTCAAATGCTCGTGGACGATCAGGCGTGACAAGACCCTACAACAATTCAATAAATATAATCACTTATAAATAACATTAGAAATTTTGAGATTAACTATTATAAACAACAACTAAAACGAAGAAAATTCTTTCATACCTCCGTCAGTGGCTATGAGCTAGCCATAGCTGCGGCCACTCCACTATCAACAGACTGTCGCAGATGAGGAGGTGTGTCCGACATCATGAGCTGCATGTCATACAATACACGTTATATCTAACATGAAACATGGAATAAATATAATCAAATGAATTAAATTAACATGAAACAACTGTACCTGTGTGAAGCTCGTATGATGTCTCTGCTCTGTGTCTGTGGTAAAGGTTGAGGGTCCTGTGGAGAACTGATGCACATGCATAATTTTTTTTGTCAATCCTTAATATGATTATGTAATAAATATTTGTATTAATTAAAATGATTAAATTGATACATACCTCAAGACTCATCGAAGGGACAGAAAATGGGCCTGGAGGATTGCTGCTAGGCCCAGCAACACTTTGACCCTAAATTTTGAACAATTTCAATAAATGCTAATTAATTAATCATTCACTATACATATGAAATGTGATCAAATTAGTAATTTACCTGCGTGTCAATGCCAAATGTCTCGTTTAGGAACTCATCGGTGACAAGCCCATCATCCGTAGCATCTTCGGCATGAGTACCAAATGTGCATAGGGATCCGCATGAAGTGCACATGTGACCATGATGCATAGAAGGCTTCCCCTCAACTAATGGGCTCGTGGAATGGATGAGGGTCTGCGTCAAAGCATTAATGGTCCCTAGAGTGTTGGCTTCTATATGTTCCTTCACAACTGAAGGAATAATCACATGCTCATGTTGTGGATGGACCACAGGTGCCCTAACTACATTAGGGTCACGACGTGCTCCTGGCCTCTCAAATGATGACCCCCCACCTCTACCTTGGGAGTCTAACATATCAAAATATTTGGGGATCTCCCCAAGGACAAACTCACAATATAATTTCTTCAAAAAATACATGGGGACCTCGTGATTGTTGCAAGGAGGGGCATCAAAAACCATCCACCATCTATCCCAAAAATTATTTCTAATAGCATCGTGTATACACCAATGGATGGGAAATCGTTTAGTACCCTCACTAACAGTATTTGGCTCACCGAGTTTTCTAAATAATGCACATATACTACCTTTTGATATTTCTTTTTTTTTAACATCTTCATATGACAATTTATTTGCATAAAATCTTTTTTGTTCATCCCTCTTAGCCCACCAAATATCTAACTGACCACTAACTGAGGCTATCTGAGTGTTAATGGATTCGAGGGATGATGCCAATTGAGCCCTCATTGGATTGGTTTGTCCGAATTCTTTCAACCGAGCAATGAGTCTTTCTAATTCAGTTTTGCCTCTCTATATTTCATTTCTTATATTTTCTTGTGTGCCTGGCGGAGGTCTTGCAATTGGTTCTTGAGGGTTTTGTAGATTTTTTGATTGATTATGGACATTTCCTGATAAAAAATCAATTGAAATCCAACTAAATAAACAAATCTAAATGAAATTTGTAAAAACCCTACAAAATAATATCAAAAACCAATAAAACAATATGGAAAACATATTAAACAATGCAAAGTTAAGTTTATATCATTTACCTCATCGTCGTCAGTGTGCTCGTTGTCTTGGATTTCGTTGGTGAGGAGGCATTTTGGCAAATGGTGGTGAATTTTTTCTATCAAACCTGCGTACGTGCTGTTGGAGAGCCAAAAAGCAAAATGAAAATGATGTGTCGTGGGTCTACAACCCATCATATAACTTTTTGGATATCAGAATAGCGCGTACGTGCTATAGCACATACGTACTATGGCTTGGGAGACCCAAGTCATAGGGCATACGCGCTATAGTGCGTACACGCTTTCGCGCCTACGCTCTATTGAAAATTAGAGAAAAAAAAACCTTGTCATCTTTTTGGCACCACAACTCGGTGCATATGCCCCACAAGGAAACAACCTTTCCTTTATACCAAGTCCTAAAACAAGTATTGAGTCAGCCTTGTAAAATGCTGTACTAATATAAAATTTCCTTATTAAAGGATAGACTTTGTTAAGATCCATTGAAATACATTTAGTACATATAAGTCCCTATTGGTTCGCCTCACAAGTGGTGTGTGATAATCATGCCCAAGGCCTTACTTAGGAATAGTTTATTCAATCTAAAGATTAATTCTCCCACCATGAGGTGCATTTAATTTGTCAATCCAGGGATGTATACTTGAAATGTTCGGCACAATATGCGCACTAGGTTCCTTGAAGAGTCATTATGCTTATGCTGCAGGAAAGTAAAATGCATATAAAGAACCTACAATAGTGCTATAGGAAAGTAACACACTTAACTCCTTACTAAAATGAATACTGGAAATACAACTCTATGTTAACCTATATTTCAACCCAGACCATCCACTATAACTGCTCTTGTAGATGCTATAGAAACACGCACAAATTATGATGCCGTAGGAAGAAACTTATAACTTTTATCTCAAATACTAGAAATGTTGAAAGTAAATATACACTACTCTAATCTAATCCACCTCCCAAGTGGGCCCTCTTGGTTGGCTTTTGCTAATTTACTAACATAAAATGTAAACCAAGAATCACTTCATTATATTTCAAAAACTCTTACACAAGAATAATACATAAAACTACAAATAACTTGCTACAAGAGTCAACAATGTTTTTCCACAAACCTTTTCCAACCTCTAAAACTATTGATCCAATTCCTATAAATAGAGGATTGACACTTATTCTAAAACAGGAAGGAAAACAAAATGACTAAAAATCTGCTAGAGAAGAAGGAAATAATAGCTCATGATATAGGCAATAAAGTTTGTGTAACTAGTTGAGCACAATTGTAAATGTAGAGGGAATGCAACAACACTTCATCCTTGCATTCCTAGAATAATAGCTCCTCCTTTGTAGTAGCCATGTCTTCTGGTACCATAATGATTCCTCTACTGTAATTGGGATTTGAATCTCCTTCTTCAATGTTGTCGACCACTCTCCAACTTCTTCCTTCCCTAGCAAGTTAGCTACAATGCAAAAATATTTACACAAATAAGCATAATCAAATTAAATCCAAATATTAGATCATACATTTTGATGGTTATATGAAATACTACATTATATGTATAATATTGGCAAAATATGACATAACTATCTACCCATGGTTTAGTAGTTCTATCTGGACTTTATCATAAGTTCAACTAGTTATGAGTTCACAAATGTCCTAGCAGTATTAAAACAAAATAGAGTATTAAAATTAACATAAAATAGAGGCAATAATTGGCCTCATCATCTGCCCCCTGGTAAGTTTAATGCTTGTCCTCAAGCATTGCATCTTTTGGCCATTGATCAAAAGTCTCCAACCTTAGTCCTCCCTCGCCTATTACTCTAGAAAGTGTAGTAGAATCCTCTTTTTCTTTATCAGATTGTTTAGGTAAAGTGGACTGGGTTTCTGAGGGTACTTTAGGGATTTGTCCTCTCATTATAGGGCTTCTTCGCACAAGGATTTCTTCAAGCACCACGACCTTTATCTTGCTAACCCTTTTCGATGTCTCTACTATAGGAGTAGCTACTGCAGGAATCGACTTTGTTTTCTTTTTTTTTGAGACTGCAGGGTTTCATTTTTTTGCTGCCAAAACTGAAGTTTCTTCTTATAACTTTTTTTTTCTCTTTTCTCGAGCAAAAGAAGGTACATTTCTCATTTGAGTGGCTAAAGGCACATTTTCTTGCACCTTTTTGGTTTTCGTGCCTTGGGTGCCTTGCTCAATAGTTGTATTAGTGGAGACTACATTATCTTGGCTAGGCTGCACATTAGGGGCAATCTGAGGCTGTAGGGTTTTATGCTGGAAAAATTCTGCCCATGGCATAGGAGAAACATCCCTAAGAGATCTTTCTATGAGAAATTTAATTAGGGCATGGTAAGTAACAGAATTGTCATTTCCTTTTTGGGTTTCCTCAGCACTAATGCATAACATATTGACCAAGAAATTGGGGACATTTACTGGAAAATTATGCCTTACATAACTGAGTAACTTAAAATGACGTGCATGCAAATTAAAAAATCTTCCTTCATAGGTAAAATACCTAATAATATGCATGGCCAACTCACTATATGGTAGAGGAATAGACATTCTTTTTCACCCCTGCTTAGTAATATCCAATGGAGGGTCACCTAGTAGGGAAAAATGGGCCCTAGCTGATTTGGCATCGTACACATTGGGGTAGCGTTCCCCTATTGCTAGCAGCCAAGTTACTTCTGCTATTCATTCCTTTGTGGCAATAACTGTTAATCTCCATACTATTGCTTCACCTTCCTCAAATATATTTGTAAATTAAATAGTTGTTTCTTCATCAAACTTTGTTAATTTTAGGAAATATCCTAGCTAGCCACATGCATTGAATCTTCTTACTGCTTCTACATCAAAAAGTAAAACACTATGTTCTACTAGTTCATGTCACTGCAACTGACCTCCCATTTGTACTTACTAATCTAAACCTCTTCTCTGTTTTCAACAATTACCTTCTTCCCTTCTGTGAATTTAAAACTTTTTCCTTATAAACCACAAACCCTTTTTACATTCTTTTCTGTGAATTTCCATCATGAACAATACATCATGAACAATAATAATGTGGTTTTAATGAGAATAAATCATAAATATGCGAGAATCGCTTCAAAATTTAATTCACATCACATCTAATTTAATTTAGGTCACATCTTAGTTTGATAATGAGGGATTATTTGGGAATAAAGGTATGACACTTGACACTTGCGTACTATGGCAACTGGATTTTAATCAAACAAAGAGAGAGTACAGATTTGAGAATCTTTTAATGAATAAATAGAAATTTCATTGGGAATTAGTAACCTTCCTTTCCCCCTACGAAACATAGACAAGTGTCCTCACTTGTCTTACTTGGCACGAGGTACAAAACTGGCATAATGCCACAACGATATATTGAATGCAGTAGTAGATATAATCATTGAAATTTGTGAGCTAATTTTTTTTTTTTTTGAAAATCTTATACCTATTAGTTTGATCATTGCACGTGCCAGATAAAGGTGGTGAGAGTGGAAGAGTGACAATGACAACATACATCAATGGACTCATCATATTATTGAAAGCATAGAAAATGATGGCATGGTAAGTGGGTGGGTAGTAGAGAAAGAAATGAGATGAGTTGAAAAAGAAGAATTGAGAAGGTGAATGGAGAATTGAACTTTATGTAAACATAAAGTTTTTATTATGGGCATGCTCAAAGGAATTCTTATTGAAGAGCTATAGGAAGAAGGTTGGCACCTTCTATTGTAGGAAGTGTTACCTATTGTTTGTTTGAAATTGGTTGCTAAAATTGGTGTAGGAAGTCTTCTTTTGTTTGGGGTTGGCAATACAACTTTAGCTAATTTCCATTAACTAATAACTTGAAGTGTACTAGATCAATTTTGGTCAACTGGATTGCTTCATTTGCAAATACATGGCTTATTTCATAGGGACCCAACCATCGTGTCTACAACTTGCTTGGTATGTCTTTAAATCTAGAATCATAAAGTAATGCCCAATCTCTAGTTTGAAATTGCTTACTCTTAATGTAGGAGTCATGCCATTGTTTCCTTTGCTTCTGTATAATTTATGTGCATTCCAGGGTAGACTTGCGCATTTCATCCAAAGAATTAAGATGCAGTAAGCACTCTCTTTGTGTTGCAGGAAGATCAATGTTTAACTCCAGTGCTATTCTTAAAGTTTTGTGTTCAAATTCAATGGGTAAAATTGTGGCTATTCCATACAAGAGTTAAAATGGTGTGAACCATGTGGTGGTCTTCCATGTTGTTCGATATGCCCAGATAGCTTCTGGTAGTCTGATGCTCCAATTTTTGTGGTACAAATGAACTATCTTTGTCAAGATGGCTTCTATCTCTGGATTTGTAAGTTTTGCTTGTCCATTAGTTTGAGGATGATAGGGGCTTGATTTTTGATGTCTGATATTATATTCCTTCATGAGTTCTGTGATCAGATTGGAAGTGAATTGAGCACCCTAGTTAGTAACAAGTTCTCTGGGTACACCATATTGAGTAAATATTTCTTCATACAAGAATTTGACAAATTTATGGTCACAAGAATTCTTCATGGCTTTAACTTCGACCCATTTTGTCAGGTAGTCAGTGCATACAAGGATGTAGAATTTCCCATTGGATGAAGGATCTATTGGACCAATGAAATCCATGCCCCATTTGTCAAATGGTGATAGCACCACTTGTGGATTGAGAGGCATTTCATCTGATCTTGTTGGTCAGCCCATCCTCTGACATTTATCACACTTTCATGCATAACTGGTTGCATCTTTATGGAGTGTAGGCTAGTAGTAACTAGTTGTTAAAATCTTCGACACTGTTCTTTTTTGCTGCAAAGTCCCCCCACATGGTTCATTATGACATGCATCTAGAATGTCATATGTCTCATCTTCTCGCACACATCTCCTCATAACTTGATCAAGTCCAGTGTAAAACAGTGTGCTATCAATCCAAGAGAAATTGAAGCTTTTCTCTACAAGTAGTCTCTTATCCTTGTAAGAGAAATGTGTGGGCATTTTGTTAGCTGCAATGTAATTAGCTATGTCTGCATACCATGGGGTTTGGATAGAAATATGAAATAAATGCTCATTTGGAAATGTATCATCTATCAAAGTAGTATCTTCTTCATCATGGTGGATTCTGGACAGATAATTAGCTACCACATTTGCTTTCCCAGGTTTCTCAATGATTTTGATATCAAATTCCTGCAAAAGAAGTAGCCATCTTGCTAACCTGCCTGTAATGGAAGGTTTCTTCATAAGATATTTAATTGCTACATGGTCAGTATGAACAAATATGGGATAACCAGTTACATAATGCCAAAATTTATTCAAAGCATAAAATCCTGCTAATAGGTCTTTTTCATTCATTGTATAGTTTAACTCTGGCCCATGGAGGCTCTTACTGATATAGTAGATTGCATTTTCAAGGTGTTAAGATTTTTTTCCTAGGACTACACCTATGGCATAGTCAGAAGCATCTGTATGTATTTGAAAAGGCAAAGTCCAATTAGGAACAGTAAGTATTGGTGCAGTTGTCAACAGTGACTTGAGCTATCAGAAGGAATCATCACATTCCTTTGTCCAGGCAAATTCAACCTCTTTGGTAAGAAAAATATATAGAGGACTAGCTATTTGACTAATTTTATTGAGAAACCTCTTATAATAACTAGTATGTCCTAGGAAAGATCTGACTTCTTTTTTCTTTGTGGGAATAGGGAGTGTGAGAATTACCTCTACTTTCACAAGGTCTACCTGGATTCCAGCTTCAAAGATAAAATGTCCCAAGACCACACCTTCCTGCAGCATCAAAAAACATTTGTCACTGTTGAGAGACAATTTGTGTTCTTCACATCAGATTAGTACTTTCTCCAAGTTATTCAGGGCTTCCTCAAATGTGACACCAAATGTAGTGAAGTCGTCCATGTATATCTCCATGCAATCATGTGATATGTCAGCAAAGATGCTGATTACAACTCTTTGAAAAGTAGTAGGTGCATTGCATAAACCAAATGGTAATACATAATAGGCATAGGTACCCCAAGGACATGTAAATGTGGTCTTCTCTTGATCTTCTAGAGCAATACTTATCTGATTGTAACCACTGTATCCATCCAGAAATGAGAAGCATTTCATTCTAGCCAAAGTATCCAAAACTTGATCAATAAAGGGCAAAGGAAAGTGATCCTTCTTTGTGGCATTATTTAACTCTCTGTAATCTACACATATCCACCACTTACCTCCTTTATTAGATAAAATAACTAATGGTGATACCCATTTGCTATCAGAGATTGGATAGATGAATCCAACATCCAACAACTTCTGCAACTCAGTCTTAACTATCTCGCACAATGCTGGATTTATTCTCCTCTGAGGCTAACGGAGTGCCAAGCTTCCATCATTGATGTAGATCCTATGGGTGCATAGTTTAGGGCTTATTCCTATCATATCCCCATACACTAGTACATTTGTGCTCATTTTTCAACCTTTATTGGTCAAAATTTTGACCCATTTTTTGACCAAACTTCGACCAAATTTGACCAACACATTGGTCAAAAATTTTCCAATCAAAAATTTGACCAACCTACTGGTTGGTCAAAATTTTGGCCAATACCTTGGTCGAAAAATGTTGAAATTGTTAGGACATTTTCTGCCATACATTGGTCGAACTTTCGACCAATGCTTGGTAGAAATCTGTAGGACATTGGTCAAAATTTTGACCAATGCATGGTAGAAAAGTATAGGGCATTGGTCAAAAAAATTTTGGTCAAAAATTTGACCAACTAGTAGGTTGGTCAAAATTTTGACCAATACGGTGGTCGAAAAATGTTGGAATTGTTAGCACATTTTTCTGCCACTCATTGGTCGAACTTTCGACCAATGTTTGGTGGAAATCAACAATTCATTGGTCAAAATTTTGACCAATTCTTGGTAGAAAACTACAAGGCATTGGTCAAAATTTTGACCAATGCTTGGTAGAAAACTACATGGCATTGGTCAAAATTTTGACCAATGCTTAGTCAAATTTTTTTTGCGGGTCACAGTTATTGAGGTCCACTTCAGCAATGGCCCTTCCTGTGAAATTGCTGTCTAAAATCTTTCTAATGAGATAATGTGTTATGAGCTCTTCATCAGTGGGATGGAACATGAATCTAGGAGGCAGTTGTGCATCATATGGATGATGCACAACTGCCTCCTAGATTCATGTTCCATCCCACTGATGAAGAGCTCATAACACATTATCTCATTAGAAAGATTTTAGACAGCAATTTCACAGGAAGGGCCATTGCTGAAGTGGACCTCAACAACTATGAGCCTCAGGGAGGGTTCAATTCCCTCCTTTATTATTCACTATGCATATAATCCCATACATCCATTTGATCTCAAATGATGATATGTACTGAATGTTGAATGTTTGTGCTGAGTGCTCCAAAACCATCCATTTCATGCCTTCATCTGTACACAATGTCTTTCTAGTTTCTTTCTACTCGCATGCCCATTTCATTTCATATGATCATCTGAAAATTATGTCACTCTAAGCTCTCAACCATTTCCTCTTGATTGATTAGACTCGCTAAGTTGGCTCGCTAACTTGCCCAACTAAGTCGACTATTCAAGTATGCTTGTCAAGTTGACTCTTTGAGTTTGGTCATCAAATTGCCCCACCAAAGTGCCTCATCAAGGTCAATCTTTAGGTTCGCTCATCAAGCTCACTCACAAGTCAGCTCGCCATGTCATGTCTCTAAGTGGCCTTGCTAAGTCGGCTCGCCAACTTGCCCCACCAAGTGGCCACTTTAAGCCCACTCACCATGTTAGATTGTCAGGCTAGCTCTCCAAGTCAGCTTGCCAAGCTGACAATTGAAGTATGATCACCAAGTTGATTCTCTAAGTTTGCTCACCAAGTCTGCCCCCTAAGCCAACTCTCTAGGTTAGTTCACCAAGTCACCCCCACTTTCCCCACCAACTCGCCACTTTAAGTTGACTCGCCATGTTAGTTCGCCAAGCCGACTCCCCTAGTCAGCTTGCCAAGTTGACAATTCAAGTACACTCACCAAGTCGACTCTTTATGTTCGCTCACCAAGTTCACCCCCTAAGTCAGCTCACCAAGTCACCCCCACCTAGTCACCTAAATGAGTCGACTCTTTAAGTTAGATCACTGAGTCGGCTCACCTAGTGGTTTTACCACCTTGCCTCGGCAAGTTGGCTCGTTATGTATGCTTGCCAAGTTGCCCCACTGAGTTGCTTCTCTAAGCCCACTCACCATGTCAGCTCACTTGTTCGGGTCACCAAGTTGACTGTTCAAGTATGCTTGCCAGGTTGGCTTGCCAAGTCACCCCACCAAGTCATGTCAACAAGTCAATTGTTCAAGTATACGCTCGCCAAGTTGACTCTGAGTTTTCTCATCAAGTCACCTCGCTGAGTCACCTCAACAAGTTGACTCCTTAAGTCTGCTCACCAAGTTAGCTTTCCAAGTTGTCTCACCAAGTCGACTCACCATCTCATCTCACCAAGTGGGGCTCTCTACGTAGGATCGCCAATCTGCCCCACCAAGTCGCCTCTTTAAGGGAGCTGACAATGTTGGCTTGCTAGGTCTATTCCCAAAGTTGATTCACCGAGTCAACTATTCAAGTATGCTCACCAAGTTGCCTCACCATGTTGACTCTTTAAGTTCGCTCACCAAGTCGGCTCACCATGTCAGCTCGCCGAGTTAGCTCACCAGGTCACCCCTCCAAGTCGCTTGAAGCAAAGAAAAATTTGGTGTCATTCAAACTTACCATATCTAAAGGGATATAGTGGCTGAAAGTGCATATTAGATTCATGGCACTAAATATGATGGCTGGAAATTGCATATCAAACCCATGTAGGATAATATCAATCTTCTTATTGCAGATCATAATTCATATCATACCCTAAAGTGGTCATTTACTAGTCCCAAAGTGGTCTACAGAAGCCTACAATAGCTAGCTAACATCTGGATGTGATACATGTTGATTATATGGCATTAAAACCTATGGATTGAATTGTTACAGTTTGTTTTGTGACTGATAATAGGTCTATAATCTCTCTTTTCAGTCTTAGCAGTAAACAATAAACTCATATTTTTCCATATCATTTAGCCATACATGTTTTAATTCATTGCATAGTCATTTCCTTTAATCATTTGTCGAAATTTTGAGAAATTTTTTTTTGACCAATGGGTTGGTCGAATTTGGTCAAAATTTGGTTGAAAATTCGACCAATAAAGGTAAAAAATTGAACCCAAATGTACTAGTGCAAGTATGCTCACCAAGTTGATTCTTTGAGTTCAGTCATCAAGTCACCCCACCAAAGTGCCTCATCAAGGTCAGTCTTTAGGTCCGATCATCAAGCTTGCTCACCAAGTCAGCTCACCATGTCGCGTCTCTAAGTGGCCTCGCTAAGTCAGCTCACCAATTCACCCCACCAAGTTTCCACTTTAAGCCCACTCACCATGTTAGCTCGCCAGACTGACTCCCCAAATCAACTCGCCAAGCTAACAATTGAAATATGCTCGCCAAGTCGACTGTTCAAGTGCACTCGCCAAGTTGACTCAAAGTTTGTTCATCAAGTTGCCCCACCAAAGTGCCTCATCAAGGTCAATACTTAAATCTGCTCACCAAGTTAGCTCACCAAGTCACCTCACCCACATGTCCCACCAAGTCCCCAAGTTCGCTCACCAAGTCGACAATTCAAGTGTGCTCATCAAGTCAACTCTTTAAGTTTGCTCACCAAGCCCATCCCCTAGGTCAACTCTCTAGGTCAGGTCGCCAAGTCACTCCCACCCAGTAACCTCAATGAGTTGACTCTTTTGGTCAGCTTACCAAGTCTACTGTTCAAGTATGCACACCAGGTCGGATCACCAAGCCAACCCACCAAGTCATGTCACCAAGTTGACTATTCGAGTACGCTCACAAAGTTGACTCTTTAAGTTCGCTCATCAAGTCACCCCACCAAAGTGCCTCATCAAGGTCAGTATTTAAGTCCGCTCACCAAGTCAGCTCGCCAATTCGTTGCACCAAGTTGACTCACCATCTCGCCTCACCTAGTGGACTCCCTAAGTCGGCTCACCAACTTGCCCCACCAAGTTCACTATTCAAGTATGCTTGCCAAGTTGACACTTTGAGTTCGGTCATCAAGTCACCCCACCAAAGTGCCTCATCAAGGTCAGTCTTGAGGTCTGCTCATCAAGCTTGCTCACCAAGTCAGCTTGCCATGTCTTGTCTCTAAGTGGCCTTGCTAAGTCAGCTCACCAACTTGCCCCACCAAGTTGCCACTTTAAGCCCACTCACCATGTTAGATCATCAGGTCGGCTCCCCTAGTCAGCTCATGAAGTTGACAATTGAAGTACGCTCACCAAGTTGAATCTCTAAGTTCGCTCACCAAGTTTTCCCCCTAGGCCAACTCTCTAGGTTAGCTCACCAAGTCACCCCTACTTGCCCCACCAAATCGCCACTTTAAGTCAACTTGCCATGTTAGCTCACCAAGCTGGCTCTCCTAGTAAGCTCGCCAAGCTGACAATTCAAGTACACTCACCAAGTTGACTCTTTATGTTTGCTCACCATGTCTGCCCCCTAGGTCAGCTCACCAAGTCATCCCCACCTAGTCACCTCAACAAGTCAACTCTTTAAGTTAGCTCACAAATTTGGCTCAACCAGTGGTTTTACCACCTTGCCTCAACAAGTTGGCTCATTATGTGTGCTTTCCAAGTTGCCCCACTAAGTTTCTTCTCTAAGCCCACTCACCATGTTAGCTCACTTGGTCGGCTCACCAAGTTGACTTTGAGTTCGCTCATCAAGTCACCCCACCAAAGCACCTCATCAAGGTTAGTCTTTGAGTCCGCTCACCAAGCCAACTCATCTTCAATCTTCTAAAGACTAAAGATGAGCCCATTCTCGAGTGTAGTAATGAATCTCATATAATGCAATCTCATCTATGAAGTGTATTAAAAGCTAACAAAGAATCTTCGCTAGTTGATCTCCCTTAGGAGCGATAGGAGAATGCCGAAGATAGTCATGATGCTAATAGGCACATCGTGACTAACTTCGAAATTCTCCTATGGCTCTTGTGGTTCTACTCTTATAACATGAGGCTTTCTCTTCTTTTTTCAAGCATAAGGCTGATGTGGTCCTGTAATAAGAAATAAATGGGTTTAATTTGGATTATGTACAACACAGAGAAAACCAAAATGTAATAGCAATTTTTAATAGAGAAATGAACTAGATAAACTTATAAAGCTCATAATAATAATAGGCCATAAACAAGAGCTAAATTCTAAGTAGACAAAGTTTGGACACATGAAGCGTACCTAATTGATCAAAATCAAATCAATTAGCTACTACATAAGAATTGCTCTCTTTTAAACATTCATTGTAGCAAATGTCAGGAACTCCATGCTGCCAGATTTTACACAATTTCTTTCTAATATTATTTCTAGCTAATAAGCATGAAGATTGAGTCGATATTAAATGCACTTGAATTCAAAAAAATATGATATTACATAGAATAATAATAGCTTTTGAACAATGAATATTTGACTAAATTTCATAGTGGACTACATTGGAGTACAACTAAATGTTTCAACTAGTATACAGCCAACCCCACTAAGCTGAAGCAATTGAGTGTCATGAATACATTCTTGATAAGAAAATATAATTATCATTGTACATAGTACAACTATTTTTTATAACAATCAAATTTATGTTTGAGATTATAGATTCTCTACCTGAAATCTTATTTTTTTGACAAGAAAATCAATAAAAAATGATTAACTGAGAGTTCGAGCTATAGATCCCACCACGGCACGAGGAATTCTAGTTTATTTTTCTTCCTTCAATTGACTTTCCATTGGACCAATCTCAGATTGCTCGAAACCATTTTGCCTGCTCCTGCAATCCAATAAAGAGTGTGTATCAAATCTAGCAAACTTATAAATAATCAAGTCATCCACACAATCATGTTCATCTCATTTGAAGATCAAAAAATACATAGTTAAATGCAGTTGAATCATGGTGTCATTACAAACAAAAATGCATGTTGAAGTAGATTGTACTCCAAAGTTCAATCAAGGGTCAAGATAACTAATTGCCTTAGATTTCTATATTGGAAAAGATAATCCAAGTTTTGGGGCTAGATATCATTAGCGTCAAGTTTGTGCAGATTGACCAAATGGATAATGGTTAGATTTTTCTACATGGAACTGAAAGACATTGTTTGACGGTTTGATGAAAAATCTTTGTTTTTGAGCATGCAGATTGATGTATCTTTGAATGGGATGCAGGAGCTCGGTGACAAACTATTTGCCAAAGTACAAGAGGAATGAGTTATTTTTAATTGTCTTAAATTTTCTATGTGTTGAGTTTCTCCTCAACATAGAAGTTGTTGTGAAGGTCCTCCAAGAATGAATAGGGAATGAAATTGAAGAAGTATAAGGAATCTCCAAGGTAAGTTTATAAAGTTGCTATTAAATTTTAATATATAAGAATGTGCAAAGTAAAGTTCTGCAACAAAGATTTATGCATAGAGTCGTTGTCCAAATTTGACAGTAAGGTAAAGATAGGATTGTGGTTATGATAAACCCATCTAATTATAATACAAGGAAAATTTGGAATGTGTTGGTCATTAATAGGCTTGAGTTTTTAGAACTGTGCATAGAATCTAGCATGTGGGAAGTCTCCAATTTCGACAACTTGATAGTACTAATTTCATTCAACTTCTTTGACAACATTTTTGAGCAACTGTTTTAATTGTATTTTAAAAATTTATAGTATGGATTTTAGCTATTCAAATTATTTAAATAATCTTAATTATAGAATTATAAAGAGTCTTTAGCAATTCAAAATGATAATTTTTACTTCTAAAAATCTTTATTGTATTTACTTACCGTTGTTCATTTTTGGTAGATTACCTATTTAAGTTTTCAATATGATGCATGAATAAGTAGACATTTGAAACTTTAGTTGAGTTGAAATTAAATATCAGATCCCAACTTTATATTTTGCATGAAGAGTTGTGGTGATCAAAGTAAGTCCATTGACCAACTGATCAATGTAATTTTATATTAAAAAGACTAACAACATAAGAGGCAGCAATTAATTACAAGTATTCCACAAATATTTGTAGTAATCATGGTAGTTTATATATCCCTTAAAGGTTGACAATATGAGAAATAGATTGAATATTGTACCAACTGGGTTGAAGAAATAACACAGGGAATGAAAAATAAGTGAGAACTATTCATTGGTGTATTTTAGATCCGTGCACATCAAACTTGAGACTTTTTTCATAAATCTGAATTAAAACTTTATTTCAGAGCAAATAAAAATTTATTGTGAATAATTCAATGAAAAACTAGAACCTGCATCTTAGTCTTAGTTGTTTCCCTATAAACCTTTTTGCATGCATGTCATCTTTCTTTGCATCCATGTTGCCTCAGATTTCATCCTAAAAGTTTAAGCTAGGATAATATTTCCTCGCCTCTATCTCATTATCATACACATTGGTTGTGCATTGAATTCATGGTGGTATGAATAATTTAATCCATTATTGGCCTGATTACAAATATGTAATGCCCCACCCAAGTCAGTGCCTGGGCTCTAATGTGTTTAGAGCCTTAGAGTGATGTCTTGTCATTTTGAAGTTTTGTTTCATCAAGATAGATAAATCGACAGCTTAGACTATGGCTTTGATCTTCCTAAGCTTAGCTATGATAATTTGGTTGTATTTTTGACTGTTATGTTTATGTTATGTTTAGGGCATAATAGGGCTCTTCTTAACTAACAACACATTGACGTTTTGAAGTCCGCAGATGTCTGAGACTAGTTGGGCTCATCCAAGAGGTTTGGGTTGAGAATTTTGGTGCAGGGGCACCCAATGGACACAGGAAACTACAGGGTACACCAGGAGCTATGAAGGATACCATGAAGGTACAAGGGAAACCCATGCCTAATGAAGACATATTATGTCAATTGATGAGGAATCATGGCTATTGAAGCCATTAAATGTAAGAAATATAATAAAGTTGTCAAAATGTAATGCCTTGTCAAGAATGGGAAAATTAGCATAAATAAGAAGTCAAGATTCATAAAGGGTCATTTAGGTGTTACTAAATGTGTCCAAGGTCATGAATAATGTAATAGGCTATTAAAGCCTCTAAATGATGTAAAATGCACTCAAAGTTCAAGATGTGGTAAAATTGTTAACATTGACAATGTAAGCCAAATGCAGCACCTTAGAGGAAATTAAGGATAAAGGTGGAGTCTTTAGGTCACTTAGGTGTCATAAAGTCATTTAGGTACAATAATAAATGTTCCCAAGATCTTAAGCCAAGAAAGTGGCAAAGGGAAACCAAATAAGTAATGACTGTCATTTAAAAGTTATAAAACATGCTTGTTTATTGTCATGTGACAGTTATATGGGAGTTTGGTTGATAGGAGTGAGTTTGAGGGTAGTTAGAGGGCAAGAGGTCTTTAAAAAGAATGCATTTTGAATGTAAGAGATAGTGGTGGTCGAGGAGGAAGCAATTTGAAAGACAAGATCCAATAAAATCTCTGTCATATCAGTATTTTTTTTTGACTGTCATAACAGTGCTGTCCATTATTGTTTGATTTCAAAGTATTTACAAGTTTCTTGGCATGTAAAGTTGGTGTTTTGTAAGATTTAAGGTTGATTGAAGAATATCAATGATTTTTTAAAAGTCTCTTGAACATTAGAGTCAAATATATTGTAAAAGTTTATTGGAACAGTGCTGAATAAATTATTGTCTGACATAAGCACGTGATAGTCACCTTGCTATTTTGTAAACAAATGGAATAAAGCCTCTCCCACTTTCTATCTATCACTGTAACTTATGGGAGAGGAGTCCAATGTATTTGATATGTATTTTTAATGTGGAATGAGTGCAGGTTTATAAAAAGATAGAGAATAAACTGAAAGGAGCAGTGTGATTGGTGGACAGTACAGTGAGGGTGTATTTGAAAGGCACCATATGGTGGATAGAAGAATCTGAGAGTCAGAATGGATAGGTAAGTGTTGGAAACGATTGGAGGTGTGTATCTTTAAGTGTCTAAACCATCAAAATCATTTGGAATGTCTGTTAAGGGACTTTTCTAGTAAGCCCTAGGTTAGAAACCCTTAAAGGGAGGGTTTGATGAAAAAGTATCTAGAAATGCTTGGAGGTGCAAACAAATTGAGGAATCTTTCTATTGTTAGATGCCTTAAGACCGTGTAAAGGTTTGGAGTGTTGGATATGAATGCAAATAGTAGTTGCTTTGGAAATGGAGGGCTAATTAGGCCTAATTTCTTGAAGAGACAGTCATGGAAGTGTTCATCAGTCACAGGTTGGGGAATTGACATTTGCAAAGTTTGAAGAACTCCATAAAGGGTACTTGAAAAGGTGACTAAGTCATTAGGTTTTTTTGGGAGTTTTAGAGAAAAGTGCAATTTTGAAAATTGAGATAGAGTTGATGCCTGGTAGGGGTTGGAACTCCTTTGTTATGATATTTGAAGATTGTTGAAGCCTTAGAAGGATTAGAGGAATCCTTGAAGAAAGAAATCAAGAGTTGATTGCATGAAGGGTGAAATAGGAGTGTTCCCAAGGAGAGGGAAGTTGAAACATGGACAAGGTGAACTGATAAGTGGTTTAAAATGAATCAAGGCAGTGAACCTATTACAGAGGAGTGTTTTGTTGATTTCCTAAAGTCAGGGACTTCCTATGGATCCTTGAGTTGAACTCTAGTTCCTTGAGTGGATTCCAAGACGTTGTTGAATCCTCAAGTTGAATAGGGTTCCTTAAGGGGATATTGGAAGGCTCTGCATCAAATTTCATCTAAATTATCACCAAAAAGAAGCAACTTATGTATCCACAGAGAGACTTATTATGGAGAGGCATCCTACTATTTTTGTGAACTCCCTATGCTACACATTGCTTGGAATTGATGATAAAGGACATTTGGAAGCTTAGATGTATCAACAATGTCATTGAAGATGCTAAATAGGTAACCAAATTAGCCTATAATAATACACTATTCATATGTCCTCTCCTTGATAAGAGAACACAAGAATGGCAAGGATCTTATGCAACCAAGAGACATACTATTTGCCACCAACATCCTCACTTTGCAAAGTATTGTTCATTCTCTCAAGAAAATTTTTTTGTTCAATGCTTAGCTAGAATATCCATATGCCAAAAAATTCTATAGGGACAAGACTACAAGAACAATTTTTGATGGCTTAATTGTAACGTAAACAAAGTTACTCTAGATAACTAGTAAATATTTTATTGTTTTCAAACAAATAGTTAGGTGAAGGGGTTAATAATTGTCCAATTTAAAAAAAAAATCAAGTTTTAAGTGACAAATCTTTCCCAATATGCTTCATTTCATGGATAAAGATGGCATGTCAATGGGTTACCTCTAAAAAGCCATGGATGGGCTTAAGAGGTTGCTTTAATTTTGGTGGATAGATCATTTGGAACATTATTGAACAAGCTAGACACAACTCCTCTAACCAATATATGCATTAGCTTAGAGGTTGAACCCAAAGTTTTACTTCTATACTCCATTTAAGGCAGATGAGAAGGTCATGACATGCACTATTTTATACATTGATAAGGTGGTGCTAGATGATGAGATAAAAGAGAAAGTCCTTGATGAAATTTCTAACTTTGACCTTATAGTTTTGTGTGCTTGCTTCTAATATTATTATTATAATTACTAGTTTGGAGTGAGATTCAACATTATTTGTCTTGTTACTTATATAAAACTACCGATAGTATGCAAGATGGTTGATAAGCATCTATACAAATAAGTATGATTATGACCATTTCCATGGAAAACACCAAAACATGTTGCTGTGAGGGAAAAGCTTAGAAGGATACAAGATATTGATATTAATAAAAAATAATTTATTAATCATATTCTAATTTACATGGTAGAATGCTCATACTGGTTGAGGCAAACATGCATTCCCCGTGTATGCAAGAAAGTTACCAATTTCTCTTTAATTTAAAGTCATCCTGTCTCACAGGCTCCAAGCTTGCAAACCCCATATTTGTAACCTATTTTGTTCTTCTAATAGACACTTAGCTAGTGTCTACCAAGTTTCTATGAATCAAGGTATCAAGTTGTGGGTATTACATCTTGTTCTCAGAAAAAGACTTTATTCAAACACCTGATGGGGCATAAGCAATATCTTGAAGGATTGTAAGAGCTAACAAAAACTTGTGTTCAGAAGCATACTTTAGTGCACAATCAAAATGGAGACAACAGGTTATTTGCAAGCGGTTGCATGCTATTGTTAATTAATGTAGCCTAGCATGTTTTGTCAATAAGAATCCAGCAGTTTCAGTGTGGTGAGTTCTTTATAAACTTTTTTTTAGTAGAACTAGCCAATTATTGTTAGAGAATTTACACAATATTATCAATCTATGGAATTAAAATTTAAATATAAAGGGAAAGACATGGTGCCTAAAGGCATTTTATATTAATCAGTAGGAGTGGTCACTCCTAGGGGATGGAGAGGACTCTCCACAAGGGACAAATTGCATAGGTAACCAACTGCTCTCTAGTAAAAGGCATGCCTACTGGGTAAGCTTCATTTTTCATAATAACATTCATATAATATTGGATAGCCATAATGTGCTATTTAGTAATTTGTCTCTAGGATTACTATTGGATAGGGTATTTTAATGCATCATAGAGTTGGAAATAGGTTCTAAGCTTATCATGAACGTCCTTTACTACCATCCATAGATGTATAGAGAAGAAAAAGAAAACATTACAAAGCAATTGCTAGAGATGGATCACATCAGGCCAAGTTCTAGCTCTTTTGAATCATATGTGGTGCTTCTAAAGAGAAAAGATGGTATGTGAGATGTGCATAGACCACAGAACCTTGAGCGGGAAAATCATCAAGAATAGGTATTTGTCTACCATCAATAATAGGTATCTATCTCTCACGGTAAATGGCTTATCAATGAGTTGCATGGAGCAATTATCAATGAGTTGCATGGAGCAATCTATTTTTTAAAGATTGATCTCAAGTTAGGATATTGTTAAATCCATGTATACAATGAGGATGTGCACAAGACAACATTCATATTCTATTTTGGGTACTACGAGTTTTGATGACTGGCTTATGGCTGATAAATGCTCTAAAGACTTTCTTGTCATGTACCCATTGCCAATCAATAATCAAGTAAGATTTTTTTTATTTTTATGATATATTGATTTACACATAACATAGCAATACCATCTAAAGCATTTAAATATAGCTCTTGGAATAGTAGAGCAATAGGATATTTTTAAAGAAGTGGGCTAGTGCTAGGTTGGGGTTATAAATTTTCTCTACTTGTGCCTTGTTATTAGTGCTCAAAGTTTTTAGGTGGATCAATAAAAAATCCAAACCATTTTGGATTGGCCTATTACTAATTGAATTGACATGGTTAAGGGGATGCTTTGGCCTTTATAGTTAATTTAGGAGGTTTGTTAGGATTTTACTCTCAACCAAAAACTCCCATAACTAATATGATTACAAAGTGAAAATTCTCATGGGAGTGACATTTCCCAAGAGGTCTTCAAGATGCTCAAAGAGCTAACAAATTCATTATCATCCATAATGAGAAAGAAAAAGCGACAAAAATTAGTGCTTCCCTAATAAAAAAGTGTTTATAGAGAAAGAAGAAGAGAACATACCCAAGATCTGGTGTTGCTCTTGAGAATGGTGATGTTAACTTTAAAGGATTCAGATGGTGATGTTAACTTCAAAGGCTTTAGATAAAACAACTCCTCTTCTTAACTGATAACTCTTTGTGTGTGATATCTTCTTACCTACTGCCAATGAACATGACATTGTAAGAAGACTCTAAACAAAGATAATATTTCATGAATATCACCATGTGTTTCTACACATTTTTCCAATTGATGATGTAATAATGCCTACAATACTTCACCATATAATACTTACCCATAAGGGCAAATAGGAAAGTACAAACAGAGCTACTGGATTGCTGCATGTAATTTGCCAAAAAACACAAACCTACTAAATCCACTTCATTTCTGAGTTTCCACATATCAATATTTTATCTTGTATCCAAATTTATATGGACCATAACTATTTAATTAATTGTAAATTTGGATGTTGTTTGTGAAAAGAGGATTTAATATAATACATAATTGTGCACTAATTCCATGTTTCCCATAAATTCTGTCTTGCACATAATAACAGTTTTTAAAGATAGTAATAAGGAGGTCCTGAAGCTACCTGTAAGGGTTTAACAGACATTGTATAGAGAGGGATTAACAACAAAGACTGTATTAAGAGGGATTGGACTTAAAAATAGAAAAAGAAGCATTTATATCTCTAAATTATCAAAGGATTGAACAAAGCCCATATAATTTTGGAGCTTCTAAGATGGAGTTCTAAACATATAAAAGACTAGGAATGTTAGCCAATCCATCTAGGCATATGGGTATTAAGGGTCGAGATATGTGTAGCGGTAGTCATGAACATTGCTTTTTCTTCGCATTTTTCCTACATTTGATACTTTTCTTATAGGTGGACATGTCTATCACAAACATCCAACATGTCTGTCCTTAGACTTCATGGCAAAAACCCTACAAACAACAAGAAAAAAATAAGGACATGAACCATCCAAACATCTCTAATAGCTTGTGGATATCCCAAATATGCATAAGTGCATGACTTGTGAAAACCAAAAAGATAAGACTAACTTGTATAACAAGCAAATAACCAAAATGATTTTATGTCTGTGTTATGTTTGATAATGATAATGATATTTGGATTCAAGTATGAAGAAATTTGTATCAATCAATTCATTAAATATCATTTGAATACAAAGAAGATTTTAAGAGATTCAAGAGCATAATTATAAGCCAAATTTGTGGAAGACCTAAATCAAACCTAAGTGGACAGACATGTGAAGGCTTATTTTGAATATGACAATCAGATCTAAGGCATAATTTTTATGAAGGTATATTCCAAGTTTAGAGCATTTATTGAAAAACACTATTTCAAATCTTAGTGGATTATTCATAAGTAAAATGCAGATTTGTTGAAGACCTTGAAGGAGATCTAAGGCAAATCTACCTACATTATAAACACTTTGCATTTCAAAGGTCAGTTCCTTCTGCATTGCAGGATTTGAGGTTGGTGTCTCTTGTTAATTTAGCCTACAAATTTGTTTGAAGTTATATACATACATACATATATGTGTGTGTGTGTACATACACACACAATTCACCTACAAGGATTTCTATGCTAAATAGTATATGCATCTTGTCTTCTTTTGTTAGACATCAACTATGTGAATGCTTTCTACATTGCTTTCAGATAACTAAATATATATAATAAAATATGCATGTTTCTATGCCAAACTAACTCCAATGTGGACAAATATCTAATAATTGGGATTTAAACTAAGAAATAACTATATGTTCAAGGAACCAAAAGATGACTGGAATGAGACTATTACAAGCGAAAAAACTTCAGTCTCGTTAAAGAGAATTGGGATGTGTGTTTGAAGACTTAACAAATTTGAGCTTCACTTGGTTTCAAGAATACTATAATATTCTCTACTTAACAAGGCCAAGGACGTGAAGGTGGAAGATAATTTGGCCTCACCCCCCTCCCCCTAACATCAATCTAAAGTACCCATTATCATCTAATTACATACTTCATTCATTCATTCATCCATTTATGAACTATAACATTCAATCAATACAATCACATGACATTCATTAATATGATATAAAATTCATTAATACACAATACTAATAAAAAATTCATTAACACATAACAATATTCATTAACATAAAAAAAAAATCTGTATTAATACACATCATTCATACATAATTAGTTAAAAAAAAGTTCTTTCATTATCCAACAAGGTTTATCAAAGAAGATTTTTAAAACATCATTTCTTTTTTTTGTTTTTCTGAGCTCTCTTAAGAAAAGCACTCATAGGGACATCCATATTTGCTTCATTCTCCTCCTCTTCTGGCATGTGTAATGTCAAATTATGATGGCTCCTTCTCTTTGGAGGAGCAGGAGGTTGCTACACTAAAGGGGACTCTGTTGCAAGAACAAGTGAATGTGATAAATTGGCATACTCTTTTTCTTTTTCTAACTATTACAAGTTTGTAATTAAGTACGAGTACAACATAAAATGCATTTTTCTTACTTGACAATGCCACATCATGTACATTAACATTTTGATCTGCCATCGCGTCAACATGTTGAACACTTGGAACATGGTCTAGTCCTTTAGCATGATGTTCAACATGCTCTGAAATATTCAAAAAAAGGATACATGTCAAATTCCAATTGAAGATGTTAAATTGTATTCATAATTGCATAATTAATTTCCAATAGCAAGTTAATACCTCCACCACTATAATACACATCATGGCCTTTGTCAGGAGCAGGTTTTGTGGTAGGATATGAAGGCTGCAGTAAAATGTTATGCAAATTGTTATGTAGTCAATTTATGTTTAAAACTAATACCAAAAACGAATCTTCTCAACTATTTAATTTCATTTACTTTTTATCTGACCAATTTACCTGTGAGATATCATTTGGTGCACTAGATTATTGGGCAAGGCTTACAGATTCTTCACGTAGGCGTGCAACAACAACCTTATAGCCTTCCTTCAAGGCAATTTTTCTATCTTCATCTGTGACCTCCACATTGAAATTTGTGCCCTATGTTTTTTGCTTGATAACATCAGTTTTCCATGTATGGTTTCATTAAACAAAATTGTTTGCAACATTATCTTAAAAAAAAAAAACAAAATTCATTGCTCTACTTACAAGTCGAGACTACAGATTCATATAGCCACCAGAGCCAAGTTTCTATTGGCCAACCTTTTCTATTCTCGCTTTTGTAGCCACAGATGTGTCCTACAATCTATGAAAAATTTCAAACATCTTAGATTATATATTTACAAATATCAATAATTAGTGCATGATTACAATGTACTCAATACTATAATGACATACCTCTTTTTGCCCTGTGCTGCTTCATTATCTCTATCTTCACATAGCCTTTTCTCCTTTGCATCTTCTATTATTTCATTCAAATCCATCGGTTGAATCATAGGATGATAGTCATACTTTGGGTTATCCTTAAGACCCCTTCTATATTGATCCCTCACAGTCTTTATATGCTTTGCTGCTCTTTTCAGAAGTAGGCCAGTGTCAAAAATGTTTTTCCCAAATTTCTCCTCAATGGATGCAATCAGCTGATTTTTTAATTCCATGGCTTGTAAATTCCACCTTTTTAAAAACAAATAGATTGTTGGATCAATAACTTTAATATATTACAATAAATAGAAGAAAAGATTAATTATGTAGCAATGATATGAAACTACGTACCTTTTACGTATGGTGGGTCCAAATAGTCTCAATGTCATATGAAAGAGATGTTCAAAGAAAGCATTATTACCTACAAAAACATAAAGGATTTATCAGTCCAAAATGAGTAATGTAAAAGTAAACTAAATTTACACTTTAAATAATATCAATTTTAAAGCACTTGAAAGCTTTCGTTCTCTTAATGGAAACATAGTTTTCGTTAGAGTAAATAATTAATTAATTATTAATTATTTATTCTATTACTTAAGTTTACTTAGGTAAATGCATTTCATTTATTAGTTGTAGCCTAGGAGTTAGTTATAAGTTGTTGACAATACGAGAGTTTGTTCTCTCCTAAGTCATACTTATCCTTTCACATTGTTCGAGGACTTTCCACCTTATGTGGATGTATGCTTAGTTGTCACACTTATCTCCTAGCATCTACTAGCTTGTTCTAGAATATTTTTGGAGCTCTTTATATTCAGGCTCCCTCATTGTATTTCACATCACATTATCACTTCTCATTGTAAATACATATTCTACTTGTGTTTGCATATGTGGTCTCTCATGTTCGTTTAGGGTTTTTCCCTTGCTCCATGCTCTTCCTCTCTTTGGCTTCTCTTTGACAGGTTTTGCATGCAAGTGATCTTGGGCATCTTCGAAGTTGGCTTTCATCAACTCCAACATGGTATCAGAGCCTTCTTGCGGCTACTTCGTTAAAATTTTTTGATGCCATGATTTGAAGTCACAAACCCTAGTTTTTTTGTGCATGTTTTCTTCAAATCAGAGGAACAACAATTTTTCAGAGCACATTGGGGCCAAATGGACATCACCATTGGATCCGAAAGGCCGTTTGTAGTCAGGATTCATATAAAACTTTTCGATTTTGGAGATAGAGCTCTAGGAGGCAAAATTTTTTTAGGCCAGGGAGGTTTCGTACGGTTGTACGGACGTGCAACAGTCGGAAAAAATAAAAATAAAAATAATTTGGGGCATGTAGCCAAAGTGCCACCCCGCGGTCGCCCATGCGCCACTGTCAGCAGTGCAACCGCGGGGTAGCTGCAGCGCGGCCGCCACTCTATAGCCCCTGCCACCCGGCCAGCGAGCCACCTCCTCCCGGCGGTGCCACCAGAAGTCTCCACCTCCGCTCCTGTTCACCACCGACCTCTGCCGCTCTACAGTCTTAGCAGCCACTCCCGCTTTATCAGCGCTTACATGGAGCATCGTCAGTGGATTTTTTGAACAGCTCAGCCCGCCAGCTCAACACTAACAGCGCCAATGGGTGCCCCATCAGTAGTTTCCCCTGCCACATTAGTAACCTGCCACATGGCACCCACGTGGCTGCCACGTGGCCTCTTTTTGTGGTGACGGCCATGTGGCTGTCAATTTTAAACTAGTGACTTGCTGACATTAGCACTGCATCATCAAGCCTCCCCACCACCTATTTTTTCTCTGTCAATGCCACATTGTTATTTGCACAGCTTTAGTAGGCCACATCAGCAACTACAGGTGTGACATTTGGCATGTGTGCCACGTGGCACATTGCCAAGTGGCCTTGCCATGTCACACCTGCCACGTAAGCTTTTGCCACGTGGCTCTTTTTTGCTAGGATGGGTCGCAAGGCATCAATTTTAATGCAGCGAACTGATGATGTCAGCATGACATCATCTGCATCATGCCCCTTACACCTCTCCTAGGTCCTTTTTGACCTACTTGCAATTTTTTTGCCATAACTTGAGCATACATAGGTATTTTTCCAATCCGAAAGAAGTGCCAAAAAGCTGATTTCAAGACAAAGACTGTTGTAGATATTTTTAGATTTTGATGTTTTTTTATTGCCCATTTTTTAGTCAAATCTTGAAGTCCTTTTTAAACTCCGGCAAGCATATCTTTTGCATCCCATGCCTATTTTTTGAAAACTTTATATTTTTGGAAAGCTAGTTCTATCACCTTTTAAGAAATATAGTCCTTTTTCTTATTTTTTGGCATTTTTTCTATATGGTGGATATTTTGAGTGTTTTAGGCTCGAAGATCATTTTCTTAGCATGGTTTCCTTTGTTTTAGGGTGTACTTTGTTTTGCTGCAACTTGTTTTTAGTTTTGATAATTTTAGCTATCATTTTGAAGCACTTTTATGTATCGCACTGAGATAAAGTGCCACTTTTGCATTCTGGGGGTCATGAACGTTGTTTTGAGTCAGTTGTACATGCACTATTTTCATAAAGCACCATGGGGGGGATAGTTGTTTTCTGTTTTAGGCATTCTCCCTTTGTCAAGTGAGTGTCCCTTCCACAACATTAGCCCCATGTAGAGTTAGTTTGACCGTGTCTTTATGGGTGTTTTGTACCTCTTTCCCTCTGTTGTAATTCTTGGTTCGTCTGTAGGAGACTTTGGCCCACCTTCTCAGTTGCTCATCATCACACCCCGTCTACATTAAGGTGGGGTTATGCTATTGTTCTAATGCATCCATGGTTCGATGGTTTGATAGTGTGAACTATATATTCAATGGTTGATCCTATGTACAAGGTGATTGTAGTGGCTGGCTATCTGTGCATTTCAGTGAGATGGATCATCTACCATATAGATACACTCAATTCATGCCTTCTTCTTCCATGGAGGTTCTTCAGATCAATAGTTTGGCAGATTTGCGACTTCTTCATACTTCAATGATGCTTCTTCATGATCACTCCTTGTTCTTGTTTTAGGGGACATTTCCCTAGTTGGAGGCTTCTTCAGTTCTTCACTAGGTTGTTACCTCTTTTTGGGGGAGGGTTTTTCCTACGTGGTTTTCTCTCTTTCCCCGTTTTACAAAGGTTGCATTTTGTTGCATTGTTCATGGGTACCTAACATGTCCTCGTTGCCGGGACCCATTCTGCATTTCATCTTAGTTTTGTGAGCTTAAGGCATTTCCCTAAGTTGTACTTAAGGGGGGGTGTTAGAGTAATTAATTAATTAATTAATAATTATTTATTCTATTACTTAAGTTTTCTTAGCTAAATGCATTTTATTTATTAGTTGTAGCCTAAGAGTTAGTTATATATTGTTGACAATATGGGAGTTTGTTCTTCCTAAGTTATACTTATCCTCTCACATTGTTTGAGGACTTTTCACCTTATGTGGATGTATGCTTAGTTGTCACACTTATCTCCTAGCATCTTCTAGCTTGTTCTAGAAGATTCTTGGAGCTCTTTATATTTAGGCTCCCTCATTGTATTTCACATCACATTATCACTTCTCATTGTAAATACATATTCTTCTTGTGTTTGCATATGTGGTCTCTCATGTCCGTTTAAGGTTTTTCCCTTGCTCCATGCTCTTCCTCTCCTTGGCTTCTCTTTGATAGGTTTCACATGCAGATGATCTTGGGCATCTTCAGAGTTGGCTTTCATCAAGTCCAATAGTTTTCTTATTCAGCAACAATATCCCTTCATACGAACCAGTACTAATCACACAAACTGCTCCAAGAAATGGATCAACTTCAGTAGTACTGCTCTCTGTTGCTCTATCAACTGAAACATCATAACAATTAAATGACAATTTTAGTACTACTCTTTGTTGGTCTACCTCCCTGCCTATGTCCATGTCTCTCTATGTGTGGCTATATATATGTATGTATGTATGTATGTGTGGTGTGTGTATGCATGTGTTTGTGTGTATGCAAGCTTCTGTAGACATCATTTAAGCACTAATATGCTACTTTTTTGTTCATCAACTTGTAGAAAGATATTACAAAATATAGCACATAAGAAAATATAGCAAAAAAAGGTTTTACCAGTTCTACTGGGCATAGACGATGATGTTTGCATGGTCCTTGTTGTCAGCAATGTAGCAGACAATAATGGACCACCAACCGAAGGAGGAGTCCAAACTTCATCATGAGCTGAAGAATAGAATATTGTTAGCAAAGAAATTTGCAATGGATAAAGATCAAATGGGATACTAGCGAGAAACGTCAACAAAAAAAAGGGTAAGTGTTATAATGTTGATCAAAACAAACAAAGTGTTACTTACACGAAGGTACTGTGAAACAACCCTAACCATGTTCAGCATGTGATGTCACAACTGGCAGATATGTCTATACAAGAACACATAAAATCAGAGATCATGATCCATAAGATACTATAAAATATTAATATCTATTGAACTTCTATTACTGCTTTAGTCGAATTATTGCTTACTTTCAAAGATTAGATTCTACGGTCCAATTCTATTCTCAATGCCTCTTTCTCCTCACTTTTGTCACCCTTGATGATAATTTGAACAAGCTCATCAGTGTATCTTTGTGTAATTTGTTGGGTGATGAATACAAGGTTAGTACTAAGGCCAATGTCATGTAGGTATGATGCCCGTATTTCAAATTGCATTTGATCAACGATCATTGTAGCTTTTTCCTATCATTTGTGACATCAAATATTTGTATATTTTCATCAAAATAACTCCAAAGACATAAAGAAAAGAACATAATAATAGGAAATTTGTTTTTATATTAACATTAAAATTTACAATAATTAATGTTTACCTCTACTGAAGGTGTCTGAGATGGTGCATCCATATCGCCCTGTGAAAAAAATTAGTAAGTCTTAGAAATCAGCAACGAAATTAAAGTAATAGACTTACCAAAATAAATATTAATAATAAAGTAGATTGTATATGTAAATTATTTTTCTTAAGTTAAAAATTTAGCGTAACTAATGTTTATACCTAAAAAAATATTTGACATGTTCTACTTAATGTTTATATGTGCACATATGTTTTGGAAAGAAATATTTGGTCATACAAGACCCCATCATAGTTGACATTGATCGTACCTAAAGATTTCATTGATCATCATGATCTTCATCCATGTCATCATCATCATCATCATCATCATCATCATCACCATCATCATACTTGTCACTTTGATCGTCGTCGTCACCACCACCATCTTCATCACCATCATCATCCTCTTGATCACTATCATCATCATGACCATCATCACCATGATCATCACCATCTTCATCACCATGATCATGATCATCATCAGCATCATCATCATCATTATCACCATTATCGTTAGCATGACCAAAATCATCACCATCTTCTTCTTCTTCATCACTGGGTAACTGTCATTCCTGATAATCATTTACTTCCTCTTGTGCTTCTTCAATATCTTCTTCTTTGATCACATTATAATTTACCGGCCTTCCTCTTGGGTCATGTCTAACAACAAATGACCAACCTGATTTTTTTGGAACACCAAAGTAAAACACTTTCTCACATTGACTTGGAAGAACATAGGGCTCATCTCCGACTGACTCAAATGACCTTGTATTAATCATAGTAAAACCACTGTCGTGTTCAATAACAGTCCTATCGGGATCATTTCAATTCAAATCATAACCTAAACTATTTGACGACAAATAGAACCATTTTGAATCAATTAAAGTCACACTCAAGTATATCATCTAAAATGCCATAGTATCAATTTTTAGATTGTTGAGGATGTATGTCAGTTCTAGATGAAATATTGGTGACTGATAAGACAACACTTATCCTAGAATCACATGTTTTCTTTGTTTCATCTAACTTTTTTTTGCGGAATTTATAGCCATGGTAGTACATAGCTTTGTGGTTTTGGACTTGAAATTATTCAAACATGTCAAGAATCTTCTCATTGATTTGTGAGTTGATATTAAACTTATGTCTCATGATTAGTAATCTTATGCATACCTTTGTATCTCTTAAGCCATATATTAGATCAAGTACCATTGGCATAACATTGAGATCTCCATTACAATGAGCTTCTTTAACCAACAATGCAACACCATCCCATGTTAATGAGTGACCATTTTCTTGAGACTGTTCAATCCACACTGTCATCCAATCAAGATTGTTTGCAATATACAAGTGTAGTCCATCCCACTCATGACCAACTATAAAGAAGACAATTACACCAGTTAGAAAAAACTTATATATATTGATGATGGATAAGAGTTGTTAAATTACAAAAAAAAAACTTATAATTACCTCTCACCCTCCTCAATCTACCTTTTCCCATTAGGTACTCCCCTTTGAATTTGTCATTACAGTTGGGATCCCAAATGCGATCTACATGGATACCTCCTACAAACTTTGGAAGATATTCAATGATATACACCATGGTATGGTATATCATATATTCCTCTATCATAGAACCCTCAGGACGTGCTCTTTGTCAAACCAAGCCCTTCATAAATTTCAAGTGCCTCTCAACCATCCACATTGATCTAGCTTGTATAGGTCCACACAATTCAATCTCCTCAACTTGATGTATGAGGTAGTGTTCTTGAGCATTGAAAAACGTTGGAGGTAAACACTTTTGCATTTCACACATAAGCTATGGAATTTTTCTTTTCCAATATTTTATATCTTTTTTTATCAATTTCTTTAGATGATAACCACCTAAAAGAGATTCAACACGCAAAAACACATAGAGAAGATTTCAAATAAAATTATACAATAGATTTCAGATAAAAAGCTACAAATCTAAGAAAAAACACTCTTCTAACCTCATGTATTTTCCAAGATCATATATAACTTATTTAATACTATTGTCAAACTGTTGTGGAAGGGATAGAGGTAGGACGAACTGCAATCATTAAAAAATGATCATTTCAATATATTATTAAATAATGCAACTGGTACTACATTCAATCTTACAAATATACTATAAATAAAAAACATGACTTACCTTGAGGAAGGTATGCCAATCATGTGTCTTCAACCCTGGCTCAAAATCACCTTTCTTTGATAGAAGAGTGCTTATATTTGTAGCAAATCCTGTTGGAATTTTTGTTTTTTTTATGACTTCTTTTAATGCATCACTTTGTTGCTCCGTTAATAACCAAGGAAGGGCACTTGTATTTATCCGATCTCCATTCCAATATGATTCAATGAAAACTTTTGGTGCATGATTAGATTCATGAATGTTAGTACAAATTTTAGCAATTTGTTCTCTATCACACCTTCCATCCAACATTTTCCATAGTGTCTCTATTACATTCTTTCCAATATGCATAACATCAAACAAATGCGTGATTGGGAGATCCTTGTAGTATGGTAACTTACTAAATTGAGTAGGATAACTTTTCATTCCTCTAAGAAGTTGGTCATTGATGCCTTGACGACCTTCATGAGTATCAGTTATAGCATTAGTAAATATAAGACAATATCGAAATACAAATTGTAAATTTTGGACGATAAATTGGACATTACCTCGACGATTTAGTCAATCGTATTCCAAATTCCATAAATGAGGTGTCATTCTTCGTGGCCTTGATGATGTCTCTTCTTTCCCATTGAAAAGATGTTTTTTGGCAATTCGATACCTATGATTATTGTGGAGAAAGTGTCTAAACTCATCAAACACTTGCTTTTTTAAACTTCTCAAATGATGACATTTCATCTTTGGACCACAAACTGGACATGCAAATTTTCCCTTTGTCTGAAGACCTAAAAGATCATGTACAATTATCATGCACAACTTAAGCAATCGATAGTAATGCGTAAGCACTATAACAGACCAAAAATATGTGATCTTAACAATATAACATACCACAAAAATGAGTTAGCCTAGGGGCATCATGTATTTTCCATACAAGCATTGCATGGAATTGAAATTGTTGATGTCCTATCGGTCTAGAGATGTCATACATAGTGATGCCATTCCATAACTTCAACAACTTGTCAATTAGGGGCTCAATATACATGTTCATATCTTTAACTTGTTATTTACCTAGCAATTGAATGAACATAAACATTACGTAATTATTATAACCATTTTCATGCACTATTTATAAATTAATTTAGATAACTATAAAATAAAAAAATACCCGGCACAATCATTGACAACATTATGTGCTCCCTCTTTATGGACATCCAAGGAGGAATGTTATTGTTAATAACAAAAATAGGCCATACTGAGTAAATATATCTCATATCTCCATATGGATTGACACCATCTACCACCAATGAAAGTTTCAGATTATGAAGTTCTGCTTTAAAGTGTGACTATGCTTCTTCTATCTCTTTAAATGTAGAACCATCGACAGGCATTTGCATAATGTCATCCTGACTTCTATTGCGTGCATGGTAATCCATACATTGTGCCAAGCTAGCACACTTGAATAATTGTTCAAGACATGGAATAATGGGAATGTATCAAAGAACCTTGTGGGGCACTTTTTTTGTTATTTGATCTGACCGATATCTATTGACATGACAATCGGGGTATTCTATTGCAAATTCATGTTGTTTATGATATAGAATGTGATCATTAGGACATGCATGTATTGTCTAATACTTCATTCCAATCTGATCCATAATGTTAGATAATTCTCAATACGAACAAGGCAAAATGTTTGATGGTGGTAACAAAAACTCACTAATCAACCTACAACAACAAATATGCATTGTTAATATAATGAATAGTAATTGTATGCTAACATTGAAGATGACAAAAATGACATACCTTAGCATACGTGACATTGCTACATTGGATATACTATTCATAACTTTTAAGTTCACCAACAACACTATAGCCAACAATAGAGTTTTTTGGGAGCCTTTGTATAAGGGCTTGTGTGCCTTCTCAAGTAAAGGTATATCAAGACCATCTTCATCATTATTATTAGATTCGCTAGCACCATCATTGTGATCCTCTTCATCACTTGCCCCAATACCATCTTGTTCAATCATGTCCTCTGGCACATTATCATCTTCTTCCATGGGAGTGTTATCCTCAGCTTGGATATTCACACCTCCATTTTCCTCCAGTAGGAAATCCACATTCAGCAATGGACAAAAATCGTGGCCTCCTTCAACATGACCATATTGCCTACAATGACTCTAGGCTATTGTGATTAGAATTCTTTGATTCTTTAAGCCCTTACACTTCTTGCAAGGACAATAACATTTATCAGGTTTTCTTCAAAACTAAGCCCACAATGTAGCCATTGTCTCATTATTTTGTTCTAGGTTCATATTGTCAGGCGTGGTCTTTCTTCATAGGAAAATATACCTACAAATAAATTGGACATGTTGTGATTAATGTTTATATCTACACATATGGTTTTTGTTAATTAATGTTTTCAAATGTAACTAAAATGATTACAAACATATCAAAAAAGACCTTCACAGGGTCTTATTACATCAATTGTTGTAACATGGTCATGTTGGTTATCTTGAGACCTTAATGTCTTCTCATGCCTTCAGCCTTGACCTTGATAACCTTTGTAACTACTTCTAACTATTTTTGTTAACACCACAGTGAACAAGAAAATTGACTGTGTGGAAAACAAGAAAACTCTTTGACAAGAATCTGTCTTGAGACAAAAAAAACCAAAGCTATTATATCAAGCACACATTACAAATTTTATTTATCTTTTACAAAACTATTCTATTAACTATTACTTACACACTGAATTGCTACTTTACAGTGTGCGAAATTTCAAATCCATTCTCTATATTGGTTTGATACTTATGCATATGCTATTTTACAATCTCAGGTTATGAGGAAGGAAAAAACACACTTGCATTAGGACTACTAGAGTAATATTGACCAAAAAGCCATACCAAACCCTAATTAAGTGACAATTAAAAAACCCCTTGATTGCTGTGCATTTTACCAACTGAGTAGATGCTTTTCAATATGTCCAATATCTCCATAGGGATTTTCAAAAAGGACACAAATTTGTCACCAGTTTTAGGTGTAACAGATCATCCTGAATTAATTTCCATCGAAAGTATGCAATGATTCAAAAAGAACTGGCATGCTGATTCACAATTAAAATTAATAGGAATACAAGAGCAAAACTTGGAATTCTACTAATGTCATCAATGTTAATCTTCGGTACTAGTACAAAGCCAGTAAGAAATCTGCAGTTTTACCAACCAAGATATTTACAAGACTTGATCACAAAAGGTTCATTGAGCACAAAAAAACTTCAAAAATATTGTATATATACACTCTTTGACGCTTTCAAAGGGAACAATTATTTTAAAGATGTCTTACTTAAGAATTGCTAGAGAAAATGATAAGCATGAAATATAGTCAAGTTTCAACACTAAGGAATTGAAACATCTGCACTCAGGAATTGCCTTGAGTATTTAAATTCACTCGAATTATGCCTTACAACTTCTTTGAAAAACAATGATTTAGATATTTAGTGGTATCTTAAGTACTATATACTAGTGCTTGCACCAAGCATAGGTGCAAGAGTATAGTCGATAGTGGCATGCAGTTGATCATTTTAGAAATGTGGCAGCTAGTAGCATTGTTTTATAGAAAAGCCCTATACTATTATTTTCTAGGAAGATAATTAGAACCAAATTAAACATGGTGTGCACAACTAGCGTCATTTGATTGTTTTCTATTTTGAGGTCTAGAATATTTGGTGTATCTTAATTTTTGTGGAAACTATTTTGAGCAAGGATATGCTAAAAATGAGTTCTTCTTCTATAACAATAAAAAAATTATCAGATTCACCATCCAAACTATTGAGTTTGAACCAAATATCAATATGTAGTTTACGAACAGTTGGCCTAAATGGTTGTTGTTATAATTGAGAAGTTGTTGTTATAATTGAAAATAACACTGAGCTTGATTTGATGAGTTTTTTTTATTGACTCGTAAATTTTCTAATAATTCAATAGATTAACCCATTGATAAAAAAAAATGGAAACTCATTAGCTATTATTGTGGAGTTAGATCTCAACATTGGCTCTAGTATTTCTTTAGTTGGCAATCGTGCATTGGTTACATCTAGATTATCACCAGCTATTGCAGATGATGGAAGTGATACTATGTATGAAGCTTCTAATATAGGAACTCCATGAGAAGCTAGAGATCATTTAATGGAGATTTGGTGATGAAAATTGGGATCTCTAAAGATGAATAGGGCTCATTGAAGTTAAGAGGGAGAAAAATAATCTAATGAGATCCCAATTTTCTATATTGATAGCAATGGTAATGAGGCCAATTCCTCCAAAGGAAGAGAAATATCTAATGTTTGTATTGTTACTTCTTTTAAAGATGGTCTTGTCTCATTTCAAACCTATATGGTGAGCATGAAATTATAGGCATAAAAGCATAGAGACTTAGAATCAACCAATCTTGCTAGAGAAGGAATGAGTAACCTAACTACAATGGGACTTAGAGGACCTTCGTGAATTAAGACTTTTAAAGAAGTAAAGAAAGGGTCAACATATGAATAAAACCATTTGGCTAAGCTTTGTAAGAATATTCAAGGAAATTTTAAATATGATTTGTGTAAATTCAAAATTATCTTTTTGTTTGTAGTCATGTTACATCCTATTTTCATGCATTTATTGTTATGTTAATGGATTGATAAATAAGTCCAATCTATTTGGAAGTGAAGTATATTTAATCCTCTTTCATTTGATGAAAATTAGAGGTTTTGGATGAGAAGTATATTGACAAATCCTTTGTGTTTTGTAAAAATTGTCTTGAAACTCTTATTTACAGACCTAGTTATAAGGGTTTGATCAAATAACACATTTTGACCATGGAAAAATGCTGAGTTTTACCTTTTGGGAAATAAGATTCATGCATCTTTCAAATAAATTTGTTTTGATATTGTTTGGTTTTGTATCTTGGAAGTTATTTGCCGTTCTAGAGGGTAGAACTCATAAATTCTATGACAATAATAATCGGTCTCAGTGCAGAGGCCATAAATTTCTATCTAATTGTTGGATGATTCTGATTTTTGGATATGTTTTAGGAAGGCTGAATATCCACAATCCCACCACTGTGATCGGTGTAATAATGTATATTTTAAAAGTTATGAATAACAGAATCAAAATTATCAAAACTACATATGATAGTTTCATGGTAGTGAGTAGGTGAAATGTTATCATATTATTTAGGTTTGGAGAATCTTGCAATGTAGCTTATAGAAAATAGATCTCAAATGCTTAATAGAATGAGTATCAATATCTATGTTAAAAAATATAAGGATGACTAATATTTGGCAGCAATATAATACATGAGTGTGTGGAACATCTTATAAAAATGGTATGTTTGTACATGGAACACTAGAAAATTTGATTCACATGGTGTCCCTACATGATTACCCTCCATAACATTGAACTGCTACTTTACAGGGTACGAAATTCTGAATCCATTCCCTATATTGATTTCCATTTCTATAAATTGACACAATTAGAATAAAAATGTCCAGCTAACAATCTATGCATTGTAATGTCATAAAATATTTTGAATCTTTGAAAAGGCCTGGGTCAACATACCTATTTTAGCAAATAACCCTTCAATGTCTTTAATAGATCTCTCCAAATTAGAGAGAGTGTGTAGGCCTGCTCGGTCATAGTGTTTCTACTCACCATACAACATCCCAAATGTAAGTCTCATCTAAGAATATCCTATAAACTACATCTACTAAATAACACTACTAATAGACAAAATGTGAAATAGGTTAGTATGGAGAAAAATAATACTGAAACATATTTCAAAAGTCTCCTTGTCTGAATATTAAATAAACAAATATCATTATTGAGAAATTGCCACCATGCAGATAATTTTAAATTGAAGTTTGTGTTTAACATGTCTAGAGAAGAATGATCTAGAAATTCAAATGCTGAGATGATCTCCCCTAACTACTGTTTTGCTGCAGAGAGTAGTCTTTGTAAAATTTGAATGAATTTTTTAAATTTTAATACAACTGTCAACTTGAAAATAGTTCTATTCTCCACACAATCTGAGGTATCAATTTCGAGAACATATAATCTATCATCAAGTTTAAAGTGAAAGAGACCATACAAACTATTGTAAGTTGTGCCCAACTGGGACACATTTAAAATAAATTAAAATACAAATTTCAATCAAATTCATGTTAGAATCAGTCATATAAATCAATACAATTGTTCCCTTGCCAGCTCCATAATACTACAAAAATTGGTAATCATATAAGATCAACCATGGATTACATTCTTTGAAGTGTCTAAAGTAACTAGCAAAAATCATCATTTGAAAAGTAAACATGAAAAGAAAAGTGAGAGAGATTCTCATCCACTAATAGGAATGCTTGAAAAATTTTCTCTATATGTTGAGAAAAACTAACCTGAAATAAATTCTAGTGTATTTGTAAAGATCACAAGCTATCCCTCTTCAACAGACCCCTCTTGTACACTCTCCAGTTACAGTAGCCACATGGGCTCTTGTAGCAATTGTATAGGCACAAAATCCAAATAATTGCTTCTCTAAAGTAACAAAGTTTGAGCTGGGAATTCAGGAGCTTTTATGCAAGTATTTTCTCAAATTTTAAGGTATTTTGGTCTTACATATCCACTTTGAGAATTGTATGATAACTAATCTCCAAATTATACTCTTCAAAACATCAAAAGCAATGTAGGTAGCAAACTGTATTTAATACATTTGTCTTATAATTGAAATCTCATAATATTAATAAAATATTATGACTCTCAGGTCAAATGGGATGACCTTGAATGCTAAATCATAGAGACTTTCATAATGAAAACACGTGGTCAAATCACAAGGATACACATTACATACCTAAAATGCACAACTGTTGAACATCGAATTCATGTATAGTATTGGAAAGCGTTTGAATGTCAAATTAGAGTAACCATGATATTTGATTTGAGAAACACCAAATGGACATTCCCTTGCCAAGAGTATTCCATAATGTGGTCAACTTGCCAAAAATTCCTAAAGGTATTTAAGTCAAAGTGTTTGTTGAAGCGTCCTATGTGTTTTTTGACAAGTAGGATTGGTTATAAAGTGTAATGTCCTCATTTTAGCTCACCATGGTTTATGTTTGGATTGACCTATTATTGGCCCTTGTAGGTTAAGGCTGATGGCTAGAGGGCCCCATCTGGCAAAACAAGAGGATCTTTCCCTTCTATAGTATAGAAGTGTTTAGGATTGCTCCTCGTTTGTTTCAGTTAGCTACACTTACAATTTATAGTAAGTTATGTATCCAACATTTCTACATTTGGCAAGGCACCTGGACCGATCTCAACACAGTGAAGACCCTTGGCACTACTGATTTTATCAAATATTTAGGGAATTACTAGTTATAGTAGGTTAGGAGTTAATGGAGAGAAACATTAATATTTTTAGTCAGGCAGTTGGTTTTTAGAATTGCCCTACTGTAAAAAAAAAATTGAGACAATGTGTATAAGAGAGTCATATGTGTTATCTATAGATAAGGACCCATATTTTATGGTCTTGTAAGTTACTTCAAACAAGGGTCAGATTTCAAGCATAGTTACAATGCCATTGTGAGATATTGTCCCAATGTCAATTTGTGATACTTCTGTTCAAAAGAAATACAATCAATGTGTTTTATTTATTCATCTTCTATGTGTTGAGATTTCCAAATATAACCTTTTTTTCCTTAAGCATGGAACATTCTTTGTCTCTCTATTCCTCACTGTAATAAGTTAACAACATTTGTCTCTCAAACATGATAAGCAAAATTTGTTTTCTGTTCCATCAATGTTGATGGGCTTCCATACCTTTACATTTAATACATGTGGGCTTAATCTGGACTAAATAAAGAGGTCTGTAAGAGTTTGTTTTGAGACTTCCATCACTTCCATGTGCTGTGAAGTGATCTGTCTATTTGGAAGAAAATATGATAAGCATGTGAAGATGATATGGGACTGGCTAAATGTCTTGTGATTTTCAAATTATATCATATATGATGGAGGAGACAGTATAATTAATGCAATCAATTTTGGTTGACTTGGGTCTGGATTTAGGTATTAAGACAAGCCATCCTAATAATGAGGAATAGTTCTCATCCATTTGGGAGTGGATGCATGAATGGAGACAAGGTGTCCCAATGAAAATAATAGAAGTTCATTCCCTGGAAGTTTCATAGCCATTCAATCATTCACCTAGAGGATTCACCTCCATTATTATCTTAAAGATGACCATCTCTCTTTCGTGGGGATGCTGACATCTCAACTTTCACATGTGAATGAGTTGATCAACTTAAACATCTATACCTACATGCTTTGCTTATCAATGTACTTACTTCTCCAATGGATTTGTTCTATTCAACAAAAAGGGAAAAAATGATACATTGATCTAAACTACCCTTAATTGCATACCCATGCCTTTTTCATTTCTTGGTTTGGTGACATTTTGATCAAGTTGTTTTCATATATATATGACCATATATGTTGATATATTTTTGTATGAAAGTTGGTGAATAATCTTATTTTAGTTTCATTTATATGTGTGAATCCTATAGGTCTAGATCTAGTTTTGGAATTTATATTATTCATCACCTTAGTTTTGATTCATAGATGCAAAGGTAACTCATCCAAATTTGATACACAAATTAGAGTTCCAAAATTTAACATGTTTTGACATCATTTTAATCAGGTTGTTTTGTAAATTGATTAGATTTAAAGTAGGTGATTTTTGCATGGAAATTGGTAAATAATATCAACCCAACTTCATTTACATGTATACATCCAAATGATCTAGCTCTAATCTTGCAATCTCTATCAAACATCACCGAAGTTTTGGTTCATAGATGCAAAATTGACCCATGTTATTTTCATTACTGATTTGAATTGCTTGCATTCACATCTGGAAATTTAAGTTTGACCCATATTCCATCTTTCCTACTAACTACTATGGGTTGCTAAAATACAAATTATTTTAAACTGTATCCTAAGATGATGCTTTAAATGATATGCCCAAATTCATTATTATTAGCTAAGTCTAAATTCAAGAATAATATTGATATAGTATAGAGGGCATAGCTAGAGTTTTAGCATTGCATCATCATAGGCACACTACATGGATTTTGATAGTATTTGATATTTTTTCATTTCCATTGAATCAGCCCACTTTAAGGTTTGGCAAAAAACACACTCCCTAACTAGAAAACTCTTCAATAATATTTTTAAACATTATTGGCTAATTGTTACATGCCAAAAACACATTGGTGAATAGATTGTAGAAGCATCAAGAAGAGAAGTTCACATCCTCAACTCTATGTGCAATTTTGCATATTGGTTTTATTTTGTAATAACATAGATCATTTTAACATGAGCATAGAGGAGACTTGGATAGTCATAAAAAGGTTTTTAGTATTGGTCATGCATGCATGTAGAGAGCATAACTAGAACATTAGCATTACATCATCATAGGAACACTAAATGGATGCCTGTTGTTTTGATCTTTGATCACTAACATTGAATTAAATCACTTTAAACTTTGAACAAAAATATATCCCCTATCTAGCAACCTCTTCAAACATTTTTAGGTATTGTTATAAGTCACAAACACATTAGTGAATAGGTAGGAGTCATCAATAGATGCTCACATCTCAACTCTAAGTATAATTTTCACATGGGTTTTGTTTTGTAATCACAAAGATCATGACAGACTCATCTAAATGAACCATTTTCTCATACCATGAAAAAATAGTATCTATCTATCATAATAATTCCTTCTTGACTTTTGGAGTTGATTACAAAATTTAATTCATTTAATTACTTGACTAGTTTTCTATATTTGTATGAAATTTGTAAGTATTTAATGTTCTCCAAGTTTAATAATATTGCTATAGCATTATATTTCATTTTAAATTTATAATTATGATATTATGGTAGCATGAATACATAGGATGGACTTTTTTTGCCACATAAAGTACATAAGTTGAAGCATATTCTGAATTGATGGAATGCCATCATAAGTTAAAATGTTCATTTTAATGATAAGGGGCCAAGGAGATATAATATCAAAGAACACCATATCATGGAGTCCATACTAGGTTTATATAATCAATGGTTTTTATAAATCTTCAAAGATTCATTGTGTATAATTTATAGAACAAATCAAGGTAGGCATGGCATAACAAGTCTCCGAGCAATAAAGAGTACTTATATTTTCCTTGATGAAGGTGGTCAAGCATAAATATAAGCTAGTTTAAGACATATTCTCCATGATGCAAGGGTAGTTGGATCTTTAAAATGCTGATGATTTATGTACTTCTTCAAGCTTAATATAATTGTTCCTCCTTATAAGATGATCCTTCCTCATCTATCCATAGCTTCCTTATGATAATTTCTTCTTCATTTAACATATATTTCACTTCAACATTTAGATATATTATTAACAAGGACTATAATCTTCTATTTTGAACGTTTGTTAAGGGTTGCCAATCCCAGTTTAGCAGGGCATAATAGTCCGCCTTTACAAGATTGCTTGTCCATTAAGCAATTTTAATATAGGATTATCATGGAAAACTTTAAATAGGAAGATTTTTGGTGTATGCAACTTTCAACTTTATTGGGAGTCTAATTTGAAATCCATATCTTTGCGGGGCTACTCTGATATTATATCAAGCTGCTAATTTGAACTAGGATATGTTTTGCATGTACATTAAATGGAGGTATCTCAACGACAATCAAGAGTTGGATCTTGGTAAGGTTCAAAGTTACTCATCCTTTAAGAGGAAGGACAAAGTTGCATTACCTGATTTTGATAAGAATTGATTTGTTCATGAATGAAATAAATTAGTTAGATAATCATGATGATGAGAGACACAAATATTGTGGAGATGATCAATGATGGAATCTAGGAAATCCTGATTTTGGAATGATTTTTCATAGTTCCTTTGATTTTGGATAATGGTAAGGAATCATATTATTGGCAGTAGTTGATCCCTTCTAGGCCTGATGCTTAATATGATGAGCTTATTCATTTTCATACCACACATCTTGCTATTGTACTCAAAACTGCTAGTTAGTCTTGTGTGATGAACCTTTCTTGATCACCCATTATCTCATTTTCTTTTCATTCTTGAATGAATTCATCAAATGGATACCACATCTATAAAACAAAACTTCAACTATAAAACAAATCTATAAAATAAAACTTCAATCAAATGTACTATGATTAATCAAATGTCAATCTATAAAACAAAACTTCAACTCGCCTTTGTAACGCTGGGAAGGAGACTCTTCAACGTTTCCAACTATTATTTAATTCTTTCATGCCACCTTCTTTCTAAAATCTCTTTCAATGGATCAACTTTGAAGCATTCACGAGCTCTCCTCTGCTACAATCAAGCACCAAAGAACCCAAGATGTCAAACCCTATTGGTGCTGAAGCTATAAAACCCTTTTGGCGTGTACTCCTGGCCACAAAATGTAGTGTAGAAAATGGTTGAGTGCACGAGATGTCTTCTGGGTCACGTAACAATGAGATTAGGGCAGCAAACAACACTTTTTTCAATTTTGACATAGTGTGAGCCCGTGTTGGTCAAAATTTTGACCAAAATGGGCTCACATTTAACAAAAGTCATGATGTTGCCTTGCACATTTTTACCAAATTGACCCCAGTTTATTAGATGGTGAAAATTTTTGGTCGAAAATTAGGGTCAAATGTACTAGTGATAATCCCAAGCAAAGGCTTTTTCATGCCGATTGAAGAGCTTGGTTAACAATCCCAATTGTGATTGGGACAACTTGTTGTTTATATGGAGATTATGACTAGGAGAAAGTTCCACCGTAGTTTTTAACTCTATCATTAACATTTCTAGTACTAGACTTGTAGCTACTTCACTTGGTAGTAATTGATCAATTATCTTAGGGCTTGCTAGATAGACACAATCTTCATAGATACATAGCTTTAAGACATAATTCTCAACAATATCTTTGGCCACTATAAATTCATTAGTAAGAATGCTTTATACTACATCATCTTCCTCCTACATTTTCAGAAAAGAGTGCTTATACAACATCATGAGCTGGGCTATAGAATTCAGCTCTTCCTCTTCGTCCCCTAAATCTAGCCAAATATGTTCTCCCAAGTTTGGCTGGGGTTGGGTAGGTGGATATAACACTAGATTCCTTATGGTTTAACCATTTGAAATTGTCATACTACTTGATCTACAATTAATTTTAGCATTAGTAGTGGCTAACTAGGGTCTCCCTAATATGACAGGATAGCCAAGAAGTTTTACTTTAGGTGATAGGATAAGAAAATCAATAGGGTATTCCCATGAATCTAAAGTCACTATCACATCTTCTATGAGACCATCTGGAGTGACAGTTGAACTATCAATAAGTTATAACAATGTGGGAGTTTTCCTTAAGCCTTCCATGCTTAATCTATGCATTGTATCTTTACTCATTGGATTTCTTGCTACTCCCAAATCAACTAAAACATTTTTCACAACTTGTCCATTTATGATCAGATTAAATACTGGACTACTGGGATTCGAATACTTTGGTATCACTACCTTCCCTAACATGATATCTGCTAATTGACTGACAACATGGACTATTTGAGGATCTTTCTTCTTTTGCCCTAGCTTCTTAAGGCATGCTTTCTTAATAGCCTTTCCATAAAGAGGGACATCTGTGATAGCTTAGAATAGAAGGATTTGGATGTGCATATTTTTTAGTTGCTCAACAATATCAAATGTATCTTCCTCTTGGGATATAGATATCTCTTTATTTAGCCTATGTGGAAAGGGAGGATTCACTGAAGTGTGGTCAGTAGTCCTGCTGGGTACATCAGTTGGTGGATTGGTATTTGGCAATGTGGCTTCTAGAAGTGGTGCTGCAGGAATGCCTACAACTTTCGTGATAATAGGATATTCTGGTGTAGGCAGAGTTTTACTAGATCTCAAATGGATATCAGATATTTCTAGTGAATAAGGAGGGCACTATTGAGTATCAGTAGTGTACATTTTCTATTGTTGTTGCTTGTTGTGTGGATTTTGATGAGATTGGGTAGGAAATTGGGTTGGCTTAGGATTAGAATTATTTGGTGCAGGAAGTGGCATTATTGTAGGTTGTTGCATGGGAGGCAGTAGTTATGTTTTACTAGGATTTTGGTTAGGCCATTGTGGAGATCCCCTCCATTGGTTATTTTGTTGCCAATTTCCTTGCTGTAGTTGCCATTGATTCTGTTGATTTTTTCATTGGTTATTTTGTTGGGTTTTCCATTGATTATTTTGCTGATTAGGCCACTGGTTGTTTTGCTAGTTTTTATAAGGAGGTTGGGAGTACTGAAAAAGATTCTGATAACTTTGGTTTTGCCACCGATTATTATAAGGATTTGAAAATTGTAGAGGATCTTGAGGCATACCTTGTCTTGAAGCCCATGGTTGACGTTGAGCAACGAAGAACACTTGATCATTGTCCCCATCTATCTTCATGTACTTAGTTGGAAAATGTTAATTCTCCATGTTAGCTACCAGCTTACATGTGCAGTCTTGCTTTTGTTTGCGACAGTGAGGACAATACTCTACCAGTCATGATTCAACTTTTGCATGCTTCTTCTTTGGAGTCATGGTGTCGAGATGTGTAGTGACATCATTTATGATGTCTTACTTGAAATCTAAGAGTAAATTAGATATCTCAACCTTTCAAATGCCCTGATTGAGCCCTTCAGTGGTTGTGGACTGGTACCCTCTATCTTTCTTCATGGTTGACCTTGAGTAGTTAAGATAGATTTTCTTGAGGTCATCCCAAAAAGATTGGTATATATCGCCACTAGCCATTAAGTCTAATGGTTCCAAACAATTATTGTTTACCCCTCTTAAGAAGATGAGTTTCTGTGAATCCTCTGCCAGTACATGTTGGGGGTTCTTCTGCATTATGTACAAAAAACGTGAAACATAGTCTTCCAATGTTTCATCCTCCTTTTGTAATATTCTAAAAATATCATCTCCCCTTGGATCACTCCCTTGGAAATACTCTTTGCATTTCTCCAGAAATAGAGTCCACATCTTATCCCAGGTACTTGCTGCATTAGCTCCTAATTTAGTGTCTGCCCCTAGTTCACATTTTCCTAGTTTACATTTTTGCTATCATTGCCAAACTCTTTTAGGCTAGTTTTATGTTTGATGATTAGTAGCATTATTCTGGGATTATCAGATGTTGTTTCAGATTCAATTGATATATGATGAGATTACTTGGAACTCTATACTTCATGTATGCATGATGATTATTACAATGTTTTTCAGTTATTAATGATGTTTAGTTAGATGGATTATCATATGCATTTTCTTATGGATACTTACCCCATACTATATGTGTATGGTGTGCGTATTTGTTTTATTTATGTATGACATTTTTGATGTGGTTAAGGAAGGGAGTTGTAGTCACCTACTAGTTAGGATCTACACGATGCATCACTTCCTACCATTGCCTATTTAGCTTAGTATATATTGTGTTTGTACATGCATGGATTTTATGCATATTGCAAGTATCGGGTATCGACTTCCATGAATTGCTAGGATGAGCGTACCCTATCACATTATCTCAATGGTAGGAGAGGGGAGATAAATTTTTAAGTCCAAATCCTAAACCTTTAAGCCATTTGTCTTAGAAAATTAAGATAATTATCTGAGTTGTGTACCCTCCAAATGCGTTAGATCATGTTAATTCGTGATTATTAACCCTTTAGTTTGATTTGTGTGTGTCTTTCTATGATGGATTTTTGTATTTTACTTTATGAGTCTTTGGTGAATTTTCTATTAATTGAGTCTAATTAAAATATTAAATTAATGATTTAACTTAATGGAAAATTATTATGATATTTTAATATTTAATTATATTTAATTAATTAGAAAATTAATTAAATAAAAAGAATTAAATTTGAAGATAAAAGTTATAAGTATAAATTTGGGATGTGATAATATTAATTTAATTTAATAATAATATATACTTAGAGTTCATTTTTAAATAAATGCTAAATAATATTATTGTTTAAGTTAATAAATTGTTATCATTTTTTAATGTTCGAAAATAAATTTAGAAGTGGGAAAAGAAATTAATTTATTAAAAGTTTCATGATTGCATGACACATGCATGAGATTAAATTTAACAAATTAATTTAAAAAGAGTTAAGTGAAAATTAAACAAAGTAATTTAATTAATTAATGAATGTGCATGGAAAAGATAAAAGAAAGATAAATAAAAATTAATAATGAGTTAAGGGTGGTGAGCAAGGAGTTCTTTGGGGTGAACGCACAATTAGTGCCTTGATTTTTGGGAGAGAACTCCATATCACAACTTGGAGGTTTATTTTTAAAGGATTGTGAATTTTGGAGAAGGAAGAAATTTTCAGACAGGAGAAGGTTCTAAGAGGAGGAAGTTTCTCTACAGCTTTCTTGGGCGTTATGATTAGTATAAGTGTTTAGGTAGACACTTGTGATTTTTGCATATTTTAATATGCTCTTTCCTTCCTATCTTCATCGTGTTTGTTAAATGGTTGTCTAGATAATTCTATGATGAATGTATCATATTAAGGGTTTTTGGTACTTTTGTTAATTCTTCTATACATGGGATGTCTTTAATTGATCAATATAATCTTTCTTTCAATAGATTTAAAATTGGGAATTAAACAGGGAAAGAGTTTTGTATTGAAATTGAAAATTTGATTGGTTGGCCATATTTTCCCTATTAGGTTACTACTGAAATAAATAAATAAATAAATAAATAAATAAATAAATAAATAAATAAATAAATAAATATATATATATATATATATATATATGTATGTATGTATGTATGTATGTATGTATATGTATATATATATATATATATACAAATATATATACACATATATATATACATGTATATATATGTGTATATATATATATATGTATATATACATATATACACATATATGTATGTATACATATAGATACATATATACACATATATGTATATATACATATAGATACATATATATATATACATATAGATACATATATATATACATGTATGTATGTATATACATACATACATATATATGTATATATATATATATATATATACATATATATATATATATATATATATATATACATACATATACATATGTATATGTATGTATATACATACATATACATATACATATATACATTGTTATTCTGATCATACTCTCTCCATTTTTTGGTCTACAGTTGTGCTTGTGTTTGAGTTCTTAGTTCCCGGGTGAATTTTTTCCTTAGGAAAATTCTTACAATTTTAATGTTTATTATTAATTATTATTAAATAATATTATTAATATGATTTAATAATTCTTTATTATTAATTAAATAGTAATTATTAATAAAATTTTGTTATTGTTTAAATAGTAATGCATTTAAAATAGTTAATTTTAATTAATAAAATTATTAATAATTTTATTAATTAATTATAACTAATCATTGTTGAGATATAAATATAAGTAATTAGTTTTTTTATAATCATTAATTAATTTAATTTATATATATATATATATATATAGTTTTAATTAAATTAAATTGATGATGAATTTACTTTAAATGAAAATTATAGATCTATTGTAATATTATTTTTATTAATAATGTGTAGATCATAATTATTTATTTATTTCAATAAGTTAAATAAACAACTTGCCTTTAGATCATTTTAGAAAATTGATTTAAACCAAGTTGGATAATTGGACTTCTATTCAGATATAGGACATGGGTTAAACTATAGGGATTAAGATGTAACCCTTTAAATTCGAAAACTTACACTGGAATGAAGATTGAAACCTTACTGTGAACTGATACTATGTGTTTTTCAAGATGAAATCAAATTGTGAGACTATTTTTTATTGTCTATGTGTTATCTGTGTTTTGGGGTTTTTGGGGTTGTCCTAGCGTTGACCAGTCCTAGGTTGTTACTGGAGGCTCGCGGGTTGTGCGATTGTGATGTTATGGTGATTTATTCTCAATATTTCTAAACCTAACCATGGTGATGTGTTGATATGCTCTATAATGGATGTTTTTACTGTTTGTTATTGCTTTCTCATTTCCCTATGTGAAGCTGAGGTGTATGTTTATGAGATACTTGACTTAACCATTTTTGAGTCATCGATCAGTTATATTTGATTTTCTTTTCAGTCGCTTTAAGAGGACTGAGATGTTTTGGATGATTTGTTCTTGATGATGTCATGTCCTGACATGTTTGACTTCACCATTTTGGAGTCTTCGATCAATATTATTTTGGGATGCTTTATGGTTGCTCGTTGAGGACCAATGGATATTGTGATTTACTTTGGGATACTTTTCGGTTGCTCATTGAGAACTGATGGATATTGTGATTTAGCATTTGATGCCCTTTAGTTGCTCATAGAGAACTGTTGTGGTTATGATGATTATCTTTTGGATGCTTTTCAGTTGCTCATTGAGAACATATGTGATTTATTGTGGATTATCTTTTGATGCTTTTCAGTTGCTTGTATAGGATTGAGGTGATTTTTATATGATTATTTATTTGTGCTTTTATTGAGCCTAGGGTAGGTTATCTATATGTAGTGTCAAGAAGTGGCTTGCAATGGGGGACGGGGGCTCTAAGTGGCCCTGGGGATAACTCATTGTAAGTTGTATTAATAAGTGAAAACATTACACTAAATGGGGATTAAAATGAACCTAACAAGATAATTATGTGTTCTCTCCCATGCCTCGAGTGCTAGTACAGACTAGGGTGGGAGTTGGGAGGATGCGTGGTTACAACCTTGCATTCTGCAGTATGCCTTGTCAGTAAGAGAGGATACTAGTGGTTGCATAAGGATCACTAGGGACCTTGGAGTCCTAAGCTAATTGCCAGGGTAACTGCTACATGATTCATGCGATGACACTTTCCCACTTACATAGTAGGTTTCCTACGTGTCTTGTGTGCCTCTAGGAATTAGATGTCAGTCTGTATTAAAACCTTTGAGTTAGATTACTTTAGGATTTCATGGACTTAGAGAGTACTTGTGTTATGATTTTTTGATATCCTATTTGGGACTTGAGACTATCTCCTCGGCATGGTGGGAGTGGGCCATTTAGGTTCCATGTGGTCGAGTGGTAGTGCTTTTTACTCTTACCATTGAGATCTGTCCGTAGTCATCGTGGCTAGAGCTTCTTGGGATGCTTGTTTATCCTATTTAGGTGACGTTATTACTAATGTATTTCCTTATATTGATGATTAGCATGTTAGATTTCCTTATGCTTATGTTGTAGTATGTTAGGAGTGATGTCCCTAATTACTATAGTACTGACAATCTGTTCGGTGGCTTGTGATGTTACGTGTGGGGGATGGCTAGGGCCTACAATGGTCTCATGATGCTATTAATGGTTGGGAGGAACCACACACTTAGTTAGTTGTGTTTTATGATGGATAGTTATATTTCATATTAGATGTTTATGCCTTTTATGATGGATGAATGTATCAAGTATGTTATTGGTTTCATTTATTTTATTGTATTTGTATCGTGGATTCAAGGCAGATGATTTTATATTTTGACATATGTATATTCTTTTAGCCTTTCATACCTTGTGACATGTATAGTGGATGATTGTGCATTCCAAATTAATTTGTCGAGAGGCATTCAAAACAAATGTATATTATGGACATTGGACTTTCTAATTATTCTTTCATGTGGATGTGGTAGTTGTTAGACTTAGTTGTTAGATATAAATGTGACTCAATGTCTTGGGATCCTTAAGGAATGTAACTTGTTATGTATGCTTTTAGTTGAATGTATGTTATTGCTTCTGCTACTATGTGTTTGATGTGCATGTTATACTTTCTTACATCAAAAAAAAAATGTTTGGCAACCTTGGTAAAACATTAGGTTTATTCTTTTGGATCCCTTGGCAAGGCATTACAAAATCGATGGGTATTGTGATTTATTTTTTGATGCTTTCTAGTCACTTGTATAAGACTGAGGTGATTTACTATGATTCTCTAATTTGTGATTTCATGAGCTTAGGGTAGGTTATCTATATGTAATGTTGGGAAGTGGCTTGCAATGGGGGTTGGGGCCCTAAGTGGCTACAAGGGTAACCTATTGTAAGTTGTTTAATAAGTGAAAACATTACACTAATGAGAGTAAAATGAACCTAATAAGAGTCTTTGTATGTTCTCTCCCATGCCTCGAGTGCTAGTACAGACTAGGATGGGAGTAGAGAGAATGCTTGGTTGTGATCTTGCATTTGTAATATGCCTTGTTAGTATGAGAGGATACTAGTGGCTACATAGGGATCACTAGGGGGCCGAGGTCCTGAGAGACTACCAGGGTAACTCTAGTGTGACTTGTGTGATGACACTTGTTCGCTTACATAGTAGGTTTCCTACGTGTCTTGTGTGCCTCTAGGTATAGATGTTGACCTATCTTGGAACCCTTTGAGTTAGAATACTTTTAGGATTTCTTGGACTTAGAGAGTGTCTTGATATTTGGTTTGATATCTTGTTTGGGACTTGAGACTATCTCCTTAGCACAATGGGAGTGGTCCATTTAGGTTCCACACGGTTAGGTGGTAGTGCTTTTTCACTCTTACCATTGAGATCCATCTGTAGTCATCGTGGCTGGAGCTTCCTTGTCTACAATTACTTTCATTCTTTTTATGTATCATTATGATGGATGGTTATATTTCATGATGGATGTTATATCTTTTATGATAGATGGATGTATCATGTATGGTGGATGGTTTCATTTATTTTTATTGTACTTTGTATCATGGATCCAAGGAGGATGATGTATTTCTATTTCTACATATGTATATTCTTCTAGCCTTTCATACCCTGTGACATGTACAGTGGATGATTGAGCATTTCGAATTTGATTTGCCAAGAGGCATTTAGAACAAATGTATATTATTTAAATGGACATTGGAATTTATAATTATTCTTTCATATGGATGTGGTTTTTGATGGACTTAGTATTAATTAAATTTAAATGTGATTCAACGTCATGGGATCTTTAAGGAATGTAACCTGTTATGTATGCTTTTAGTTGATTGTATGTTATTACTTTCGCTACTATGTGTTTGATGTGTATGTTATTCTTCTTGTTCAAAAAAAAAATGTTGGAAAACTTAGTAAAACTTTAGGTTATTTCTTTTGGATCCCTTGGTGGGGCGTTGCACCTAAGCCCATGAACCATCATAGCGTTGATTTTTTTAGTGTTGTTGGAAACAACTTGAGCTTGCAAGAATCACTATTATAGTCAAAGCTATGACAGAGTATGTCAAAATCAAACAAGAAAGTATTAGGGTCCTTAGTTAGAAGGCCATAAAACTTTGGAAGAGTAGCTGCGGGTATAGCTTTAAGATTAGCATTGTTTATGAGGCTTGGGAGAGGAAATGGAAAAGTGTAGTGTGCCATTATTGGAGCTATTTGATTATGGAGTTGCTGCTAAAAAAGAGCATTAGCTACAGGATTGTTAACAACAGGTTGATTTGGACCAGAACTGTCAAGAAAGATGGCCAAGGTTTCAGTAAAAGGCTAAAGACCACTTGTATCCAAAGATTCTACTCTAGAGGAAGATTCTGCAAGAAAATCAGGACTTGAGTCCTCAAAAGGCAACTCAACTTCTTCAATTTCATGGTTCAAATTAATAGATCCTTGTGGAAGAAATCTGTCATATTCATCTCGCTCTCTTCCTCTTCAATGCATGCAATTTAATTCTTCACACTTGTGGAGCAATTTTTAGGACTAAAAATATCTATTTAAAAACTATTTATATAAAAAAACTTGACTCAAAAAGATGTTCCTAGCTTGACATAATCCCCGGCAGTGGCACCAAAAAATGGTGTGCCTCACAATAGGTGTATGATAATCATGCCCAAGGAATTACTTAGGAATAGTTTATTCAATCTAAGGATTACTTCTCCCACCACGAGGTGCATTTAATTTTTCAACCTAGGGACACATACTTGAAATGGTCGGCACAGTATGTGCACTAGGTTCCTTGAAGAGTCATTATGCTTATGTTGTAGGAAAGTAAAATGCATATGAAGAATCTACACTAGTGCTATAGGAAAGTAACACACTTAACTCCTTACTAAAATGAATTATGGAAATACAACTCTATGTTAACCTATATTTCAACCTAGACCATCCACTATAACTCCTCTTGCAGATGCTGTAGGAAGAAACTTATAACTTCTATCTAAAATATTGGAAATGATGGAAGTAAATATACACTACTCTAATCTAATCCACCTCCCAAGTGGGTCCTCTTGGTTGGCTTATGCTAATCTACTAACATAGAATGTAAACCAAGAATCACTTCATTATATTTCAAAAACTCCTTACATAAGAACAATACATAAAATTGCTGATAACTTGCTACAAGAGTCAAAAATGTTTTTCCATAAACTTTTTCCAACCTCTAAAACTATAAATCCAATCCCTATAAATATAGGATCGAAACTTATTCTAAAATAGGAAAGAAAAAAAACTAACTAAAAATCTACCAGAGGAGAAGGAAATAATAGCTCGCGGTATAGGGAATAAATTTTGGGTAACCAATTGAGCACAATAGTAAACATAGAGGGAATATAGCAACACTTCATCACTGCATTCTTGGAATAATAGCTCCTCCTTTGTAGTAGCTGTGTCCTCTAGTACCATAATAATTCTTCCACCGTAGTTGGGCCTTGATACTCCTTCTTGAATGCTATCAACCACTCTCCAGCTTCTTCCTTCCCTAGCAAGTTAGTTGCAATGCATAAATATTTATGCAAATAAGAATAATCAAATTAAATCCAAATATTAGAACACACATTTTGATGGTTATATGAAATACTTCATTATATGTATAATATTGGCAAAATATGACATAATTATCTACCCATGGTTTAATAGTTCTATCTGGACTTTATCATAAGTTCAACTGGTTATGAGTTCACAAATGTCTTGGCAGTGTTAAAAAAATAGAGTATTAAAACTAACATAAAAATAGAGGTAATAATTGGCTTCATCACCTATTAGGAGACTTTGAATCCTTGTTAGAAGATTCCAAATTTGTTAGGAGTTGTGCCAAACTTGTAAAGAGTTGGAAGGAGGAAAAATGAACCCACTATTCAAGTAGCCTTAGACCATCTTCACTAAACTATCTTTAGGATTTAATCTAACCAATTTCTAAACTAACTAAGCAAAAACTCCTTTAAAGTTCACAATACATCCTCAAAATCAATCTCTACTGTGCTCACAACCAAATGCAGACCCAAGTTCCCATAACCAAACATCACAATCCATATGACGACATATGATCTCACTAAAAAAACTTTACACTTTACTATAAGGAAATGACCTTTTCTTTATACCAAGTCCTACGATAAGTATTGAGTCAGCCTTGTGAAAGGATGTACTAATATAAAAGTTCATTTCAAAAGGATGTACTAATATAAAAGTTCCTTTCAAAAGGATGGACTATGTTAGGAGCCATTTAAATACAATCAGTACTTATGAGTCCTTATTGAATTTTTGTTAGAAGATTCCAACTCTGTTAGGAGTTGTGCCAACCCTATAAGGAGTTGAAAGGAGGAAAACTAAACCCATTGTTCAAATAGCCTCAAACTGTCTTTGCTAAACAATCTTTCGAATAATTTATCCAAGTCTTGAATTGACTAAACAACGACTCCTTTGCCAATATAGTTCCTTTGAAGTTCACAATATATCCTCAACATTAATCTCTTCTCTACACACAACTAAATTTTCATCCAAGTTCGTATAACCAAACATCACAATGCATATGACCACATATGATCTCACTAATAAAAAACCACACTTTACCACAAGGAAATGACCTTTCCTTTATACCAAGTCCTAAAAATAGTATTAATTTAACCTTGAGGCTTTCTCAATTTATATTATGATTTGAAATCATTAAGATCTTACAATACATGTTACATTGCAACTAAACTCTTTCCATAGTGATTTTATCAATATTTGGCTCAAAGGAACAAACACACTAAACATACTTCATAAGTAAGCTCAAACCGCTTATCTAATTTTTCCATTTGAAACATAACATATTTAATGTCTCTAAAAATCCTCTAAACGTGCTGAACATATTTCCATCTTAGTCAAAAGATACAACCATTTTACTAGTATTGGCTTTCCAAAAAACTCTTTTTGAAAACTGTCTCTAGAAAACATTGCATAACTCTGTCATATGGTCATATCTCTTTCTGTACACTTAGCTATAACATCTATACACATATGTAAATATATCTTTAAGAGCACACATCCCAATGCATTGACCATTGACCACACCAAATTTATCTACCTCTGTAACTTTGGAAATCTTCACAGAATAAGGTGTATGCTTAACTCAATGACACACACTATCACAAATGCAACACATAAGTATTGAATCCTATCTCCAACAATGATATGATATGCCCCCACAAAAATACCATCAACATTCATTCTAACATGTACATTAGGTTTATTCCCAAACCAATGAAAGTCTAAGAAATAATCCTTATAACTTTTCGATTAAGTATAATAACCAAGACCAAAAAATCTATAATTAAATTATCTCCTTATATATGTGTTTATACTCTACTTTTATCATAAATAAAATTTCCATTCATTTCATTTTATTCATTTGGACAGATTAAACACATAACTAATTATGGACCTCATGATTTCTAAATAACTACCTTCATTTGAATTAACAAATCCCTATTATGTTTATCATATGGTCCATATTATTAGTTGCATGACAACATGAATAGTAATCATAAATTCTTTAAAAATATTCAAACACTTGTAAGCCAATTATTAAAAAATCTAATGTTTTATATAAATATGCTAAGAATTTTCAGTACATGGCCAACATTTAATATAGTATAATTATTACATACATTAGACACCTAAGATACTTGTATAATGAATATTATATCTATCTTTGATTTATTATACAAATTGAGATACTAAGCCAAATATATCTTAAAATCTTAGCATGATATATTCATTAGATTGCAGTCTTATAAAATATCACTATAAATAATCACCACATATTTTTTCTTAACGAGTTAGTGAATTTTGTAAATATAATTTCTATTAATTTCTATCTAATTTTTATTGAACATTGAATGTAAAAATTTTGTATAGAACATATTTCATAAGATTTTAATTTTCCTAGCTATCCCCTAAGTGATTTTAATAAGCAACATAACATCAACATATAAAATAATGATTAACACTTAACTATATACCAATTTAAAGTACACAACAATACACCTTAGTCTTAATAAATCTAAACTTAAATCCAAAGTATTTTATAGTGTCTACTCTTAGTTTTCTTTTCTATTATGTTTGTCAAACTCTTTTAGGCCTATTTTCAAACATGTGTTAGTTTTAAAGATATTTTCTATAATATTATTTCATATCTAGGATTATATATTAGTGATGATTACTCTTGTATTGATGATGCTTTAATTACTCTTAGTAAATGTGATTGCTCTTAGGAGGATGTCATATGATAGGTCTCTAAATGATCATTATATTATATTCACGATGATGAGTTGTTATGTTTGAATATGTGATGATTTATACTCGTAATTCATTATTTTACTTACCCCATACTTGCATGTGTATGGTGTGTGTGTCTATTTTAATTTTTTATCGAATGTGTCTGATGTGGTTGGGGGAGAGAGTCATAGTCACCTGCTAGTCAAGATATACATGATGTATCACTCCCTACCATTGCATGTTTGGCTTAGATATATATGCCTATGTACATGCTCGTCTTTTATGCAAGTTGTAGGTACTTGACATCAACTTTCCTAAATGGCTAGGACGAGTGTACCCTATCACAACAACTGACTATCTACCCTTGTATCTAACTATCTACCCTTTTTAAACTAGCTATTCCTTCTTCGTATATGTTTTTTGGTTTTGGCTTTGGTTGGTCTTACTTATGCATTTTATGTGGCTTGGACTTTGGGATTTTCATGGTAGAATGCTTATTTACAATTTTTGGATTAATCATTGATATTTGAACTATTAAATGATATTTGATTTTAAAAGGGAAAAATATTAAAATAAGATCATATTTCATTATTTGAAATTATTTGAAAACATGGCTAATTTAAAAGATTTCATTTTAAGTTCTAAATTAGAAAAAATGAAATAAAAAGATTTTAAATATTAAATATTAAATATTAAATAATTTTTTCATATAAATATTTAATTAGTATTGATTAAAATTAAAGTTTCTTTAAATAATGACCTCTAATTATCTTTGTTGATTAAAATAATAAATAATTACTTGTAACGTGCTTGCATTAAATAATAAAGTGGGAAGTAAAATAAAAGAGTTTATTTAATTAAAAAGGGAGTTAAATATTACAGAAACCCTAAAGGGAGTTAGGGCTCTATATTAGAGGTTTTCGGTTAAATGTTTCACTCACAGGTTTTGGGGAGAAAACTTTGGAATTGGAGCAAAATAATTGTTCATACTTTTGGAGGATTTGGATTTGCATGCATTCACAAATTGTCTCATATTTTAGCTATTATTTTGAGGTAGGGTTTGAAAACCCATTAAAAATTTTTATTGAAAGATTTGTCTGCGTCATGTCTTCCAGGGTGTTTGCATAAAGCTAATTGATTTTTTTTTTTTTTGATAAATAAGTATGTTGTAGATTTTGAAAAGGAAAACTTATTCATCAATAAAACTTGACTAAGAAAAATTATAGAAAAATCAAGAAAAGTATTATGATTGTATTCTTTTAAAACCCTTTGTAATATATGGAAAATTTAATTATAAAAAAATAAAGAAATAATAAATTGAACATTTAGGGTTTCAACTTAAAATTTTCCATTATAACCATGTGATTAACATGAATTTTCTAAAAATATAAATATTCTTCTTATATCTACAATAATTTAGTTGCAAAATTTATTGAAAAATGAAAAAGATTGATTGAGAGGAAAGCTTGTTGTAACTAAACTTATACATGCATGTGAACAAATATACTAAAGATAGAAAACTAAGTATATTATGCTTGCATGATTTCAGAGATCAAAGGCATGCATAAATAATAATTGCATGTTTATTTTAATTTTATGAAAAATAAATTAATTTTTAGATTTATATTTTTATAAAAGCTTTTTTAATTACTAATTATTTATTTTGGATTTTTTTAAATTAAAAAAAACATATTTATTGATGTATGAGCATCCTAGGTGCTAGAGCAACCTTGCATCAACAAAAAATACTTCATTTCAGTTGTTTCAATAAGGGTTGTCTTAATGTAGAGTTGTTATCTGTGGAGGCTTGCTACTCAGTAAGTCAATCATATGAGTTTAGAATGTCCTAATTTTAGAGACTTGGAGGTTCATCTCAGTCCTATCAGCTTGCCACTTGAGGTTCAATGCCATATCATAAGTATCAATGAAGTTATTGTGTATTTTTGGTAGAAAAAAATTTGGGCTTAGTTTTGAAGGCCTAAACATGCTTAGATGAGGCTTGAAAACTTGATGGATGGGCACTTGCACTAATTTGAGCATGTAGATCAAAAGCTGGGGATTCCAAAAAGGGGTTAAAATAGAAAATCAGAGCAACAATTTAAAAGTTACGGCCTTCCGAAGTTGGGCTGACCAAAACCTTCCAAAATAAATGTATAAGGTGTATTTGGCCGACTCTATATGTATTGTTAGGGTCTATTGGCCCTAGGTATTAAGTTTGAGTGTCTAGAACCTTCTTGAATGGTGTAAAATTGCCTATTTAAGAATGCCTGTAGATTGTCTAGGGCAACTCTGGGTGATAGTTCGTAGCTTTGTCTTGTAGATTACTATAATGAAGGCACCATGTGGGTTAACATATAATAATTTTGAATATGTAATTCCACATTTGTGGTGATAATAAGAAATCCATATGTTCTTGCAAATTGTTGTTATTTCTTTGTTTTTGTTATGTGTTTAAGGTATTAAGGGGAGCACCCTTCATCAAGTGGTATCGGAGCAGGATTTCTTGAGTGTGTAAATAGATCACCTACTGTGAGGTAGTTATACCAGGACCATGGTTTGGGCTGTGCATATAGACATATCATCAACTGTGAGGTAGTTTGCACTAAGGTTTTGATGGAAGCACGAAGCTGCCTCCACGAAGAGAGCATGGTGGGAGAGTTGTAGGTGTTGCACCTAAGTGTTTTAGAGCCCTCCAAAGGAAAATGCAAGAATTGCAAGAACAAATTTGTAGAGGAATGAATCTTCCCATAGGAGATGATGAAAGTAAGGATGAAAGAGAAGGAGGAAATGTCGATCAAGCGATAGTAGATGAAGAGGAAAAGATTTTTAAGGCCATTTTCAAGATTGGAAAAAGTCCTAAGTTGGATGTTCCCACATTTTTGAGAAATTTTAACCTAGAGGAATTGATTGATTGGATCAATGAATTGGAAGAATACACTTTGAATATGAAGATATTGAAGATCAAGATAGGGCCAAGTTAGCAAAGGAAAAATTGAAGGGACATGTGAAGATTTGGTTGTAGGAGATTCAATTAGAGTGAAATAGAAGAGGGAAGGACAAAATCACTGAATTGGATTGAATGATAGCTAAATTGAAGTGATAATTCAATTCCATGGATTATGAGCCTGATCTACTTATGACAATACATGGGTTGAAGAAAGTAGGAAGATATGTCTAGGAGTTGTACTGAGTTTTGATTAGAACCTGCAATGTAGACACTGATAAGGAGAAAGTTTCTTGTTATCTTAATGGGTTAAGGCCAAGAATTCAAGAGGAGTTGAGTCTGGTTCAAATTACTAGTATTCAGGAGGCATACCATTTTTCCCTAAGAGTTGAGGAGAAGCTAAGAAAAAAGTTTGATAACAAGAATAGCTAAAGATTTTGTAGTGGAAAATTTGGTGGATGATCTTATAGAGGCCAAAATGATGATCAAAATAACAAGGAAGAGGCAAGTAGTAGTAGTGAGAACCAAAGGGGAAACAATTCCAATTGTTTCCATGAATAGAACAATAGAGATCAAAGAAGAAGAGGAAGATGGCAAGGATCTGGAAGAGGAGGTTTTTGTGAAAAATTTTTTCACTATGGAGAGGAAGGGCATATATCATTCGAATGTTCCCAATGCCAAGGAAGGACACATTAGAGAATTAAAGGCTAGGTCAAAGTTGCACATGTTGATGAAGATGCAAAATCATCCCATTCTGAAGATGTTGAAAGGGAAGTCCTAGTTAATAAGAGAATCTTGATGAGAGGTGAGAATGAACTTGATCAAAGGAGGAGTTTGTTTGGCACCAGGTAAAAATGTAAAGATAAGTGTTGTGATGTGATAATTGATAATGAAAGTACTAACAATTTGGTGTCAGAAAGGATGATCACCAAATTAAATCTCAAGAGGTAGAAACACCCATGTCCATACCATATTGCCTAGGTGTAGGATGAACAAGAGGTCATGGTTAATGAGCAGTGCCTAGTGAAGTTCAAGATTGGAAGCTACCAAGATGAGGTGCTTTGTGATATCATACTTATGTACATATGTCATATGTTGCTAGGTAGGTTGTGGCAGTTTGATAGGCATGCTATACACGATGGGAAAGCAAATTTTTTTACTCTAACAAATGATAGAGTAAAACATAAGTTGAAGAAAAGGTATGTAGTGCTGCTAGAATATGTTTTATTGATAGAAAGAAGTTTCTCCAAGGTATGAAGCATGAGTATATGTGTTTTTCTGTAATCCCAAAAGATGGTAAAGAAGAAGTAGATGAGGTAACTATAGAAGCTGCATATTTTTTGGAAGAATTTCATAATATTGTACCATATAATGTACCTGATGGATTACCTCTAGTGAGGAAGATCAATCACCAGATGGATTTGATTCTAGGAGTAGTTGTTCAAACAAGACAACACACAAAATGAGACCAATAGGAAGTGAAGAGTTGGGCAAACAAGTTCATGAGTTGTTATAGAAGGGGTTGATTCAAGATAGTTTGCGTCCATGCATTGTACTAGTAGTATTGGCACCAAAGAAGAATGGATAATAGAGGAAGTGGAAAAATTCATGGGCTATCAAAAAAATGAAAATCAAGTACATATTTCCATTGGCAAGGATGGATGATATTATGGACTGTTTGAGTGGAGCTGTGTATTTCACAAAGATAGATTAGAAGAGTGGGTACCATCAGATTTTCATTAAAGAAGGATATGCGTGGAAGACTACCTTCAAGACAAGGGAAGGATTGTACGAGTGGTTAGTCATGCCTTTTAGGCTAACCAATGCACCAAGAAATTTTATGAGGCTCATGGATAAGGTACTAAAGACGTTTCTAGGTAAGTTTGTCATTATTTACCTAATGATATATTGATCTTTAGTAAGACATTGGAGGAGAATTTGATGCACATTTGTAAGGTGTTGGATAAGTTGAGGGAAGAAAGTCTACTAATAAATTTGAAGAAGTGCAATTTTGTGAAGAAAGAGTTGGTGTACTTAGGATTCATAATATCAACAGAAGGTTTGAAAATGGACCTTGAGAAAGTGAAAGCTATCCTTGAATGGTTTACTCCAAGGAGTACAACAAAGGTAAGATCTTTTCATGGACTGGCTGTCATTTTCAGAAAATTTATTAGAGGTTTTATTAGTATTTTTGGGCCTTTGACTAAAACAATGAGAGGAGATAGGAAAGAAGTTAAGTGGACTATAGGAGTAGATAGGAGCTTTAATCTTTTGAAATAGAAAGTTATAGAGAAACTTGTTTTAGCACTTCCAGATTTTAACAAGGTGTTTCAAGTAGATTGTGATGCTAGTGGTACTGCAATAGGAGATGTTTTGAGCCAAGAAGATAGACTTGTTGCTTATTTCAATGAGAAGTTGAATGATGCCAAAATAAAATATTCTATTTATGATCAAGAATTTTATGCTATAGTTAAAGCATTGAAGAAGTGAAGACACTATCTTCTTCCTAAGGAATTTGTTTTGTATACAGATCATCAAAATTTATAATATTTGAATAGTCAAAGAAAATTGAACCAGATGAATTTGAAGTGGGTTGAGTTTTTGCAGAGTTATACATTTGTTTTTAAACATAGGAGTGTGAAGTCTAATAGAGTTGTAGATGTTCTTATTAGAAGAAAATTTTTGCTAACATAGATGTAGATTGAGGTGGTTGAATTCAAGGAACTCAAGAATTTGTATCCAGAGGATTCTGATTTTGGTGAAGCTTGGAAGGCTTCTACATAACCTAACACTTGAGAAGAAAAAGTGGTTGTATTTCATTATCCAAGATGGTATGTTGTTCAATGGAAGTCAGTTGTACATTCCTAGAAGTTATATGAGAGAGAATATCATCAAGGAGAAGCATATTGGAGGGTCGTTTGAACACTTTGGTAGAGATAAGACCATTTCTTTGGTAGCGCTGAAGCAAAAGAAATGAAGAAGTTTATGCAAAGTTGTAGAGTATGTTAGATGACAAGAGGAGTGAAGAAGAATATTGGGTTGTTTCAGCCATTACTTGTACCAAAGAAGTCATGGGAGGATGCCAACATGGATCTCATTCTTGGATTAACAAGGAATCAATGAGGGCATGATTCTATTTTTGTGGTGGTTGATAGGTTTTCAAAGATAACACATTTTATTCTATACAATAAGACCAGTGATGTTGTTCATGTAGTAGAGTTTTTTTGCAAAGAAGAGGTGAGACTACATGGTTTTCCAAAGAGTATAGTTTTGGATCGAGATACCAAGTTTGTTGGGTATTTCTAGCATACATCGTGGAAGAAATTGAAGAGAAATTTGAAGTTCAGTTCATTGCATCATCCATAGACTGATGGACAAATCGAAGTTGTGATCCAAAATTTGGGAAATTTGTTGAGATGCTTGGTTGGAAATAAACCAAAGGGCTGGGATTTGATTTTAGCATAGGAAAAATTTGTATGTATAATAATTCTATCAATAGAAATACTAGTAAATCACTAGTCTAGATTGTATATGAGAGCAATCCCTAAAATGCTTTTGAATTGAGGTAATTGGATAAAGGAGAAATAAGTAGCGCTGAAGCAAAAGAAATTGCTAAACATTTGAAGAATATCCACGAGGAGGTGAGGAAGCACATTATTAAGATGAATACATAGTATAAATATAAGGAAGATGTGAAAAGGAGGTATAAAGAATTTTAGATTAGAGATGAAGTCATGGGTCATTTGAGAAAGGATCCTTTTCTAGTGGGTACATATAATAAGCTAAAAATGAAGAAGTTTAGACCATGCAAGATAGTGAAAATGTGTAATTTTGGAAATGCCTATGAAGTGGAGTTGTCAATTGAACTAAATATTTCACCAGTATTTAACATTTTATATTTGATAAAGTATTATGAAGGACGTGATGGAGATGAAATTGTAGAAGCATAGTGGAGTACTCCAACAACTAGTTTAGATACAAATGAGTTTGAGGAGATACTGGACAATCGTGTTGAAAAACTACAAGGAACATAACTTATGAAGGATACCCAATCAAATGGAAATGGGGGCTAGTTGAAGATTTATAATGGCTAGAAAGGGAGGAATTTAACTGTCTTGGTTTTCCTCTTAACACTTGAGATGTGACAGGGTCACTTCTCAAATTACTTGGGTGTCTGATGTAAGAGCATCCTAGGTGTACGAGAAATCTTGCATCAACAAAAAATATTTCATTTATTTGAATAGGGCTTGTCTTAATGCAAAGTTGTTTTTTGTGGAGGATTTCTACTCAATAAGTTAGTCATATAGGCTTAGAATGTCTTAATTTTAGAGGTGTAGGTTCATCTTAGTCATATAAGCTTACCAGTTGAGGCTCAATGCTGTATCATAAGTATCAGTAAATTTATTGTGAATTTTGGTACAAAACCTATGGTCTTACTTTTGAATGCCTAAACATGCCTGGATGAGGTCCAAAAATGTGACGAATGGGCACTTGCACAATTTGAGCTTGTATAGTAGAAGCTGAGGATTTTGAAAAGGGGTTATAATAGAAAATTGGAGCAATGGTCTAAAAGTTATGGCCTTTCGAAGTTGGGCCGACTAAAAATTTTCAAAATAAATGTCAAATGTGTATTTGGCCTACTCTATAGGTATTGTTAGGGTATGTTGGCACTAGCTATTAAGTTTGAGTGTCTAGAACCTTCCCGGGCGGCATAAAATTGCTAATTTAAGAAACACCCATAGATTATATAGGACAATTATGTGTGATAGTTCTCAACTTTGTCTTGTAAATTATTGTAATGAAGGTGCCCATGTGGGTTAGCATATTGTAATTCTAAATTTTATAATTTCACATTCGTGATGATAATAAGAAAGCCATATATTGTTCTCACAAATTGTTGTTATTTCTTTATTTTTGTTGTGTTTAAGGTATTAAGGGGAGCACCCTTCATCAAGACTCTTTATAGTCCTGTGATTTTTATTTTTGTAATGGATTTCTTTTTGTTTTGTTTAGTTGGCCAAGTTAGGATGTGCACCATAGGTGTGTTTGAGCTTTCTTTTACGATGATTATTTCATAGTATGTCATGATGTATTTTATGAGTTTTATTTTGATGAGCATTTATGAGAACTTGGAGTTTAAAACCAATGCTATTTTCGGGTTGACTATCATGGAACCAAATTTGATCTTTATTTCTTTTATGGCATGAGACACAATTGTGGTTTGTGAGTTTTTAGGATGTTGGTCTAGGTGCATCCTATGAGAATGACTTGCAATTGGGGCTAGAGCCCAAAGTGATTGCTAGGGTAACTCATTGTAAGTTGTGTAACAAGTGATAAGATAGTAATTAACATATCTTGCCTAGCCCTTTCCTTGAGATACACTACAAATATATGTTAGAGATTTTTCCTTGCCCATGCCTTGGGTACTTGTACAGGGTAAGGATGGGAATGGGATGATACCTTGAGATGTATGCCTAGTTTTCCTTATCTTTACAAGAGGGTATTCAAGTTCCACATAGAATCACTAGGGGTTCAGGATCTTGAGAGACTACTGGGGTAACCTTAGAGTTGGCTCATGTGATGACACTCCCTAGTATGTAGCCTAAGTCTACTCTATAGTTTTTTGTATTTGCCTGTGGTGGTGTTTTTATTGTTGATGGTTTACTTTTATTGATGACAATCAATATCCGTTTCTTATTATACTTTCGATATTTGGCACTTGGTTTGAAAATGGATTGTCTTTTAGTGTATTATCTCTTTGGTTCAGTTGTTGTTTGTATTTTTTATCTATGTGTTGACTCTGGTATGTAGTATTTAAATTGATACAATGTCTTTTGATTTTGATTATCTTTTCTTCTTGAGTAGTTTGTGTTACCCTTGAGGTAGATTTGGCTTTAGGATTCCTTGCCTAGGATTGTTTTATGGTTTGATTATCTGTATGTGGATCATTCATTATCTTCCCTATATAGTGGAAGTGGGAGGTTGACTAGGTGACCACACGGTCGAGAGGTAGTGACTTCTTACCATTTGGGTCCCCCTCAGATTGGTAGATGTTGGATATTCATTGATGTAGTTGTACTATTATCATTCTTCTTCCTAGCTTGGAGACTTCTATTCAGTTGATGTATATATATGTTATCATGTATCTTGTATTTTGTTGTACTTGTATCTTTCTCACATACCCTGTAACATTTGTTGTGGATGTTATTCACTAGATGTATTTCATTGTATCATTTGCATTTGCACAATTACTTATGAGATAATGTACTTGTTATTTCATTATGACTAACAACATTGTACTTGAGATTTAAACTAATCAATATAAACTTCTTAAACACGACTCAACGTGAAGGAACCCTTGAGGAATGAAATCTTTATTATATTTTCGTATGTGTGTATGTTTATATTGCTTCCACATTGTTAATTTGATATTCTTTAAACTTAAAAAAAAAAGTTCTGTAAACACTGTAACATGTTAGGTTTATTTCTCTTGGATTCTCGAACAAGATGTTACATATTTATAATTATAAGAGCACATCTAAGGTAAGTGATTCAAACTACACAATAACTAATTCAATCTATAACACATTCATGTATCCCTTTTATTACAAAATTTATAGATTGTTTTAAATAAATATTATATTCAATATCCCTAAGCCAAAATATAGTTTTAATGTTTATTAACTGTATTCATATACTATAAAAAATAGAAAATAGGAATTCATGATTCCTGTTATATTCCTACTTATTATTTTGATAGATTATTATTTATTCAAGACTATTTTCTCCACTTACCCAATTTTCATCAAATTTTTTTTCTCCTTTGAAACGATATATTCCTTAGAAAGGTTAATATTTATGATGGAGTTTAACATTAATCAACTTAGTTTTTGGTTAGCATTTAATTAATTAAATTAGTTATTAGTTTCTAGAATGATATTCTTGTAGATAATTTTTCATATGGAAAGATGCTTTGTAATTTACATGAATGAATCGATAATGTCTTCTATTTCACAGTAACAGTTTAGTTTTCTCCTTGTTCTAGTCAAATTTGGTGCTAGAGTAGCTAGTCTTTGTGGGTGTGAAAGTAGCTGTAAAGTCATGCAAGGATAATTGGGACGTAAAGGTTTTGTAGTAATATGTTTTTTTTATGGATCCATATCATGTAATGCACATTGAGAATTATAGTTTTTAACGAATGTGTCAATGAGGGAAATTGTTGAGGAATAAGTGTTGCAATGATACAGAGGTGGTGTTATAAGCAATTTTCAATGGAGATCGATATTCAATATTGATATGTACGAAAGATTGCAGATAATCGTATAGTATAAGTTGAAAGAATATGTTGGCTCCATGGTAGAATATACAAGGCGTGTAATATGGATGTCATGATAAGTTAACTGAACTATAGGAGGAATCAATTCTTGTACCACATAAGTTCTAGCATACTTGTTTCAATTGGTAGATTTTCTATTTTCTTTATTTTTCGTATAGTTTGTTAGAAATTCCATACGTGCAAGTTGGTGTGAAATATTTGATGTTTTTATTTATGCATTACTTTTATATTGCCTAAAACCACAAGGAAATTGAAAGATAAAGAACCCAACTAGGAGGATAGAGGAATTAAATGATAATTGCATCTTAGTTTTGAATCTCAATTCAATAACATATAATTACATCTATTTTCAATATAGGTCAATCAATCCTTGGTTTTTAGGAACAAACACATGCTATAGTTGAAACTTTATATCTATTAGTTGAATTTTGCAAGAACACGTCTTATACTTTATTTGGTAAAATTATTAATTTCTAATGAAATCTAATAAAGATGATGTGAAAAGTAAAAAAGAGGTCATATGTAATTTTATATAAAAAAAGATTATATGGGTGTTCAATAGTCTACTCTCAACTCACATAATTTGTATCCTGACTTTTATACTCTCAAGTCCATATCATTAAAGTCAACGATTATATAGACTGGGGTTGGATAACTAATGTTAAATAATTTACTAATGAGGTCATTGTGACAAAGAAATATAATTAATCAAATTTAATTTATTCTCCTCCTCTTTCTTCTTCTTTTCCTCCTCCTTCATCTCCCTCTTCTACTTATTCTTCTTGTCCTTCTTGTCCTCCTCCTCCTCCTTCTTTTTCTTATCCTCCTTCTTCTCTCCCTTGTCCTTCTTTTTCTCCTCCTTCTTCTCCTTCTTCTCGTCCTTATAAGTCTTGTTCTCCTTCTCCTCCTCCTTCTCATCCTTCTCCTCCTTTTTCTCCTCCTCCTCCTCCTCCTCCTTCTTCTAATCCTTCTTGTCCTTCTCATCCTCCTCCTCCTCCTCCTTCGCCTTCTTCTCATGCTTCTCTAGGTTTTCATTCTCCTCCTCCTCCTCCTCCTCCTTATTCTTCTCCTTCTTCCCCTTCCGCTTCCCCTTCTCCTTCTCCTTATTCTTCCATTCTTCTTCTTATAATTTTTCTCATTCTGCTTCTCCTTCTTCTTCTTCTTCTTCTTCCTCTCATTCTCCTTCTTCTCCTTCTATTACTTCTCTTTCTCCTTCTCCAACCCGTCCTCCTCCTTCTACTCATCCTCCTCCTTATTCATCTTCTTTTTCTTCCTCCACTCGTTTTTCTCCTTCTCCTCCTCCTCCTTATGGGTATGTACAAGATCGTGATGGGCCAAACTATGACCTTAAGTAGAAATGAAAAATCAACAAATCAAGGTTAGGCAACTTGATGTGAAATTTTGAACTAGTTATGAACCTTATATAAAAATGTTGTAAGAATATAATCTATAGGAAATTGAGTGCACTTTACAAAATACTAGACCTTTTCTGAAAAACATTAATTTGATTGGTCCAAATTTTGGTTTTCAATATGGTAGTATAAAATTTCAAGAAACAAATAAGAAGTATATGTCTAACCATCTTAATCACAATGGAATGATAATACATTTTTATAGGATTCTAGATATAAGAAGTAGACTCGTGCCTAGATGTGACATATGGGTATATGTAGGATCATGGTGTACCAAATAGTGGCGATGTGAAAAAAATAGAGTTTGAAAACGTCTAAAAGCATTCCAAAATCTGCTTTGACTTTTTTTCACCCATCCAGATACCAAACCTAGAAAGTAAGGCCCAACCCTTATCGGGTATCTAATTTGATATCGGATACCCGATATCTGTCAGTGTTATAAAAGAAAAAAAGCACAACTCGCGGGTTGTTTTCATAGTCATATTTCAGGTTTTACGGCACATATATTATGACCTATGTTAACTATTAATATATAATAATATATTATGTTATTATTATTATTATTGTAATCTATAAATATAATATATATTAATATATATATGATTACTATATTATATTATTATTTTTACTATATTATTATTAAATATAATAATGTAATATATTATATATGTTATTAATATATAATGAGTTAAATGTATAATGAGTTATGAGTATATTATATTATATAATTATGTATAATGAGTTATGAGTTATGTATTAGATTATAATGTATTATTATTAAATATAATAATATATGTTATTATTATTATAATCTATAAAAATATAATATATATTAATATATATATGAAATTATTATAGATTATAGGTTAATATATATCTAAAATGTATTGAGAGGGGCCATAGGTTAACCTATGATTATTATAGGTTATAGGTTAATATATATTTGAAATGCATTGAGAGGGGTCATAGGTTAACCTATGACCCTTTTCAACGCATTTCATGACAACATATGTCCCTAGGGGCCCCAGGACCCTTAGGGACGCACGTGGTTGGTTCTAATGCATCAAGAGGGGTTATAGGTTAACCTATGACCCCTCTCAATGAATTTCATGACAACCTGTGTCCCTAGGGCCCCTAGGGCCCCTAGTGATGCATGTGGTTGGTTCTAATGCGTCAAGAGGCATCATAGGTTAACCTATGACCCCTCTCGATGCATTTCATGACAACCTATGTCCCTAGGGGCTCTAGGACCCCTAGGGAGGCATTTGGTAAGTTCCAATGCATGTAGAGGGATCATAGGTTAACCCATGACCCCTCTTGACACATTTCAAGACAAAATATGTCCCTAGGGCCCTAGGATCCCTAGGGATGCATGTGGTTGGTTCCAATGCATCAAGAGGGGTCATAGGTTAACCTATGACCCCTATTGATGCATTTCATGACAACCTGTGTCCCTAGGGGCCCTAGGACCCCTAGGGACACATGTGGTTAGTTCTAATGCGTCGAGAGGCATCATAGGTTAACCTATGACCCCTCTTGATGCATTTCATGACAATGCATGTCCCTAAGGGCCCTAAGACACCTAGGGATGCATATGGTTGGTTCTAATGTGTTGAGAGGCATCATAGGTTAACCTATGACCCCTCTCGACATGTTTCATGAGAACCTATGTCCCTAGGGAGGCATTTGGTTGGTTCCATTGTGTGTAGAGGGGTCATAGGTTAACTTATGACCCCTCTCAATGCATTTCATGACAACCTATGTCCCTAGGGGCCCTAGGACCCCTAGGGACGCATGTGGATGGTTCTAATGTGTTGAGAGGTGTCATAGGTTAACCAATGACTCCTCTTAATGCATTTCATGATAAGGTATGTCTCTAGGGGCCCTAGGACCCCTAGGGACTCATGTGGTTGGTTCCAATGCATCGAGAGGGGTCATAGGTTAACCTATGACCCCTCTTGATGCATTTCATGACAACATATGTCCCTAGCGGCCCTAGGATCCCTAATAATGCATGTGGTTGGTTCTAATGTGTCAAGAGGCATCATAGATTAGCCTATGACCCCTCTCGATGCATTTCATGACAACCTATGTCCCTAGGGGACTTAGGACCCCTAGGGAGGCATTTGGTTGGTTCCAATGCATGTAGAGGTGTCATAGGTTAACCTATGACCCCTCTCGATGCATTTCATGACAACCTACGTCCCTAGAGGCCCTAGGACCCCTAGGGACACATTTGGTTGGTTCTAATGCATCGAGAGGGGTCATAGGTTAACCTATGACCCCTCTCGATGCATTTCATGATAACGTATGTCCCTAGGGGCCCTAGGACCCCTAGGGACTCATGTGATTGGTTCCAATGCGTCAAGAGGGGTCAACTCATTTTATGACAACATATGTCCATGTGATTGGTTGTAATGCGTCAATAGGTGTCATAAGTTAACCTATGACCCCTCTCGATGCATTTCATGACAACCTATGTCCCTAGGGGCCCTAGGACCCCTAGGGAGGCATTTGGTTGGTTCCAATGCATGTAAAGGGCTCATAGGTTAAACTATGACCCCTGTTGATGCATTTCATGACAACCTATGTCCCTAGGGGCCCTGGGACTCCTAGGAACTCATGTGGTTGGTTTCAATGCGTCGAGAGGGGTGATAGGTTAACCTATGACCCCTCTTGACATATTTCATGACAACGTATGTCCCTAGGGGCCGTAGGAATCCCTAGGGATGCATGTGGTTGGTTCTAATGCATCGAGAGGGGTTATAAGTTAACCTATGACCCCTCTCGATGCATTTGATGACAACCTATATCTCTAGGGGTCCTAGGGCCCCTAGGGACACATTTGGTTGGTTCCAATGCATCTATAGGGGTCATAGGTTAACCTATGATCTCGATTGATGCATTTCATGACAATGTATGTCCCTAGGGGCTCTAGGACCCCTAGGGATGCTTTTGGTTGGTTATAATGCATCGAGACGGGTCATAGGTTAACCCATGACCCTGATTGATGCATTTCATGATAATGTATGTCCCTAGGGGCCCTAGGACCCCTAGGGATGCATTTGGTTGGTTATAATGCCTTGAGAGGGATCATAGGCTAACCTATGACCCCTCTCAATGCATTTCATGACAACATATGTCCCTAGGGGCCCTAGGACCTGTAGGGATGTATGTGGTTGGTTCTAATGCATTGAGAGGCATCATAGGTTAACCTATGACCCCTCTCGAAGCATTTCATGACAATGTATGTCCCTAGGAGCCCTAAGACCCCTAGGGATGCATGTGGTTGGTTCTAATGCATCAAGAAGCATCATAGGTTAACCTATGACCCATCTCGACACATTTCATGACAACTTATGTCCCTAGGGGCCGTAGGACCCCTAAGGATGCATGTGGTTTGTTCCAATGCTTCGAGAGGGGTCATAGGTTAAACTATGACCCCTCTTGATGCATTTCATGACAACCTATGTCCCTAGGTGTCCTAGGGCCCCTAGGGACACATTTGGTTGGTTCCAATGCATCTAGAGGAGGGGTCTATGACCCCTCTCGACACATTTCATGACAATGTATGTCCCTAGGAGCCCTAGGGACCCATTGGGAATGCGTCGAAATGGGTCACTAGTGGCCCTAGGGACATATTTTTTCATGAAATGCGTGGCCCTTTTGATGCATTTTATGACAATATTATATTTAATAATAATATAATATTGTATAATTTAATATAATAATAAAATTTGTTAGATTATATAACAATAATAATCATATGCATTACTAGATTATAGATTTAATAATAATTATAACCATATATATTATAATATATAATAATAGTTATATAATATTACTATATATATTTAATAATAATAATAATATTTATAGCTATATTATATTTAATAATAATAATCATACATATTACTATAATATAATAATAATAATAGTTAATAATAATATCAATGTCCACACTTCCCCCAAATAAATTTTCCTCTAAAACACTCTAAAGTTTCCCTCTCAAATTTATTTCCTCTCAAATTTCCCTCCCTCCAAAATTGCAATAGGAAAATCTTTCCTCTCAAATTTCCCTCCAAAATTTCAATTGAAAAATCACATACCTGATTGGATACCCAATTTGATTTTGAGTATTTGATTAGGCTCGGTATTTACCAAGCCTATTTGGTCAATCCAAAAAAAGTGTTTAGAAGGGTTTTATTGACACTCAAACTTTGGGTAGCCATTTGACAATGTTATTTTCATCGAAATTGAATGAAACAAAAAAGGATTTTTTTATAACACTCCCGAGATTCCATCGATATAATTGCTGTCAAATTTTGGGTTTGATAAGTATTTATTAGTTAATTTTCAATGAAGGTGATTGTAAAGTGCTGATTGATATATTGATTGAAACATAGCTATAACTTTTAAATGGTATAACATTTTTTGAATCCAAAAGTTGCATCACATTCTATGCTTTGTCTAGTATAAGAAAATAAAAATAAAAAGCTGGTAAAGTTTTCTATTAGTTAAGGTGGTTAGACACAGGAGTTTTTTTCAAAAAAGTTTTAGTAGAAAATTCATATTTAATTATTTATTTGGAATAAAAATACCCAAAAATATGCATCACATCTAGACATGAGTCTACTTTTTATATCTATAATTATATTAAAAAATATTATCATTTGCTTTTGATTAAGGTGGTCAAACATACACCTACTTTTTATTTTCACCCTGAAATTTTCGTATTACTGAATTAAAATCCAAACTTTTGACCAATCAATTATTTTTTTCTCCAGATAAGGCCTAGTAGTTTAGAAACTAAATTCAATTTCCTAAAGATTATTTTCTTACAACTTTTTGATATAAAGTTTAGAACCACTTTAAAATTATGTCTCGATTTGTTGGTTTTTCATTGCCACTTAAGGCCATAGTTTGGTTGACCATGATCCTGCACATACTCGTATATTTGTTTTTATAATTTTATCTCAAGTATATAATTAAGTATGAATTTTTTTCTACAACATTTTACAATAAATAACTCCCATGTCTTATCACCTTAATGTCATGAGCCCAAATTTAAGGATATATGAATATTTGAATAACATATTATACAATGATAATAATTAAGAATAATAATATTATAATTCATTATAATAATGATATAAAACAATATATAAGATTATAGCATGGTTGTAATGTAAAATATTATATTAAATAACAAATAAATAAGTTGATTATAAATGATATCAAACACTAATAATAATTTTATAATGTACCTACATTGGATAATATTATAATATAATTGAGAATTACATATTATTATAAATATACTACGTAATAGTATTATAAATAATGATATTATTAATATAATATATAATATGTTATCTGTTATAATTACCTTATAAATCAATAAGATGATAATATATCTAACTATTATCACATTTGAATATAAATAATATTGATAACTAAAGGTAATGAATTGATTAATTAATCAATATAATATTATATCTATTACTAAATATGGTACAACCATTAATATAAAATAGTACAATATAAATATACAAATATAGAAGTGAATAGTCTAATATTATGTAATTGATGAAGTTAAATAAATAATAATAATACCTTATAGAGTATTACTATTCAAATTAAATGATTTATAATGAAAGATATAAATGTTAATAAGTTACAACAATATTGCCCTTTATTTATTATAGTGTGAATTATAATATAATTATGATATATATTATAATATATACCATCAAAGTGTGTTTTCCAAAGTACAAAAAATGTTAAATACAAACATTTGAAATATTAAATGAAGAATATATTGTTTAGAAGGATTAAATATATAATAAATGTAATTATATTCAAATCGATTAGATGTCTAAAAGTGCGTCCATTCTATCATCCAAGTATATATGGGATAGATAACCAGACATATAGGCATGACATAAAATTTATCTTATGGAGATACTCCTTGTATCGACCATTTCTTATATTATCTTCTTATCCAAGTTTGGAAGATTCAAGTTGAGCAGCAACATTCTTAGATATCAGTCATAGATATTCAGAGATATAGATCAAAAATAGTGCCAAGGGTATTGCTACTTCAGACATTTATTGGACAATTGATTAAGATTACATCATCTAACTATACCTTGCATTCAATATAATGTAGGTATCAGGAAGACAGTAATACTCACAAATTTGTAACTAATATCCATTGTATACATACCTAGTAGTATTAGATTGAAGTTAGAGATAAACTGCACATTTCTAAAGTAATATCACATATAGAAACCATTAAATCATCAGGACATAAATCCAATAAGCAATTGGCAAGTCAGTAGGAGGTTTTTGCATTGATTTCCAGAGATATCAGAGATAGAAACTTATTGATATATATATTTGTATCGATATACTTGATATTGCAAATACAAATAAAGGGAAAAATCGTAAAAATAAATGACCCCCAAAAAGGGTTCATTACACTTAACTAATTCAAATCTTAAAAAAATTATTATTATTTACTTATAGTAGGCAAAGCATAGAATGTGATCCATCTTTTAGATATAAAAATGTTATACCATTTGAAAGTTATAACTATTATTCAATCATCATGCTAATCAACACTTTATAGATAACTCTATTAGAAATAAAGTAATAATTACTGATCAAACTTTTAGTTTGAGAGATATTATATTTGGAAAGCTGTGAATGTCCTTAAGAAACCCTTTTCATTTTATCAAATTTAGTTGGAAAAAATGTCATGTTAGGCACATGCTTGAAGTTTAAAACTTAGAGAAATAGGGAAAACATATATTTTTGGATTTGAACAAGAAGGCTTGGTAAATACCGATTAAAATCATGTACCTAATAGCTATCAGGAACTGGATAGCTATCGAGTACCCAATTAGGCATGTTTGAATTCCAAAATCTCCCACTTCTCCATTTTCTTTCTAACTTTCCAATAAGTCTACAACCTAATATCATATTAAAGAGATTATCTATTATATAATTTCATATTATATAGTACATGAAGCTAATATTATATGTTATTAAAATATTGTAATATATAATGTTAGCTTGTATAATAATATAAAATTTTATATCATATAAAATTATACAATGCTCCATTAATATAAACTATCTAATATTTTATAATAAATAATAAATAATGTTATCCTTTCCTCATCTTTATTTGGGTCTTTGGAAAGAGAGAAACAACACAGGGTTTAGAAATATTGAGACCCCCCATGGATGCTTCATAGGAAAATCATAAGTGTTATCAAATAAAATTTAATTTCTTACTCTAGATCTAGTAGTAAGTTCAATATTATCAATCCTTTTAGCCCCAACAAATATCACAAACCATCGTCTAAAAGGGATGAAGCTATCTAGATCTCTCCACCTAATGGTTGGACTAAAGTCAACTTTAACAAGGTTGTTAAAGGAAACCCTAGCAAAGCTGTGTGTAGTGGAGCTCTTAGAGATTGTAATGGAAGGTTGATTGGTGGTATGGTGGTGCCTTTAGGTATTATATGTATCCATCTAGATGAAGCATTTGCTTCCATCTACATGGTTAAATTGGCAACTAAAGTTGGATACACAAATTTATGGTTGGAAGGGAAATCACTCAACATAATCAATATTTTGAATAACAAAAATGAAGCATCATGAGATATTAAGCCATTATTTTTTGAAATCTATAATATCTTGGAAATATCTAAAAGAGTTTTTATTTACCATAGATTTAGGGAAACTAACCAGGTGGTGGACTAGCTTGCCAACTTGGTTCTTAGCTCTGACAATGTGACAACATAGACGAATGGTATGTACCCTCATCTAGACCTAAATGTGACTATTAATTATGATAATAATAATGCTATCATTGAGAGGATATTGCAATGGTTTTTTCCTTACTATTAAGTGTGTTGGTAATATAATGAGATAAAGTTTCTAATTTTGATTATGTATTGCATCATTATTACCATATTTTCCTTGCATAGATTATGGGTCATTTTGAAGGCTTCACGCAGTCTGCATAATTTGTGGGTTCTATTATTCCTTGTTTATATTGGCATTTTTTTTGGTTTCCTTAGATTTTATTATGAATATTTGACATTTTTGTGGGAGAATTTAAAAATGGAGGGTGAGACAAAGATGAAAGAACTTGATAATTACATCTTCTGGAAGAAGAAGAAGCAAGCTTGGGAGCAAATGAACAAAGCTAATGTCAATTGTTACCTGGAGAGACTCCATGGCTACAAGCCCCATAGTATGGAATGTTTTTCAAGAGTTTGGAGGGGATAAAGTCTCCCTCCATGGAGTTATGGTCACTATTAATGTAGAATAGCTGAAATTACTGGGCTTCCAAAGAATTATATGCATGTCTTCAAGAAGAAGAATATGTTTGAAGTAGCTATGAAGGAATTCCCCAAAAATGAGGAGGAAGAGGAGAAGCTAGTGAAAGTAGAAGAGTTCTTCAAATTTGACCAAATGAAGAAAATTTGGCAAGAGGCCTTTGTTGTCCCTACTACAAGTCAATATACCGAGAGAGGAGGGGGGGAGGGGGGAGGTTAGGTAGATTCACTAATCTCAACTTTATATTTCAAATCACAATTCTCACTTATCTATGGTTTAGTGCTAGCTATAACTCAACTGGCCAAGATTAAGAAAAAAAAAAACATGAAAATAGAAACACATAACACAACATTTATCTCATGGAAACCCAACTAGGGTAAAAATCATGGTGTGTGAGTTGATCCTCACAAGCTTGTACTCTTCTTAAGTGCACCTGGTCAAGGGCTTAACCCTATCCAAAGATTACCACAACATTGTAAGGTGCCACCTTCTTAGGAGATTTTGATAAGACCCATTAAAGTCTTTTCCTATTAGGAGCAACTTTGTTAAAGGACTTTGGAACACAAGTTAATTTGTCACCCTTTTAAGGGATTTATATAGAAAACCTATTAGGGTCAACCGTTGATGGGATTTTCTATTGTAAAGATTAGTAAACAACACAAAATAATCTAACAAGTTAGCTACTGAACTTATCTTGAAATAGATCCTTCTTTAGATCTCTTGATTAGTCTAGAACTAGGCTTTTCCTTCTCTTGGCTCTACTACTTTAGAATCTTATCACTTGTGTGCTTGGCTCTCTTTTCTTGTACACATGATAGAATTTATATTGTCCAAGGCTCACTCTCCTCTTCTCATAACTATCACTCCTTGAAGATGACCTTTCTCTGATCACTCTTCTCACTTTCTGAAATTCCACTTTATCTCGACTCTTTTGGCTCTCGGGCTATTCCTTTGGCAATATAACCTTTATTCTTCAAACTATATCTTCTTTTATACTTTCTTCTTTTCTTAGAAGACTTGATCTAAGAATTCAAAATTTGAATTCCCACCCTACTGCTAGCTAGGCCTCTCGTTGTAGTTACATGACATTGTTGTCAGGATATGGCATATTCATATAGGAGTCATGGGTGCCATGTGTTCCTGCTGACTTTCTATTGTTGGAAAGAATTAAAATTTGAATCCTTTTGAATAGTCCTTGGTCCATTTCCCCATCACAATTTAATGTGGTGTTGAGTTTACTCTTACCCCCTACATGACTTGTCAGTCATGGGTTTCTTGCTTTATGTTCATCATGCCGACCTAGCTAATTTAAGCCACTGCTTCATCTTCTTTTCCTTCCACTTTTCTTCCTTCTTCTTATGGGGAATTCACTTAGCATGTTTTTTTTAAGTTGACCACCTTTGTCATTTCTTCTACTAGGCTTCCACATCTTCTCTATTCTCATTACCCTTGTGAGTTAGAGTCACACATTAGTGTGCTTTACTGGTTGTATCTCTTGACTGGTCTTGATTCCTTCATTTCTATTACCAACAATGACAACACCTTTAATGATTAAGTCTATCGGCTAGTCTTCAATACACACAGGACAACAATCTCCCCCTTTGGTATTGATGAAAACACTTAGTCATTTTGTTTTGTGTGGGCACTTTTCTTTCCTCCTTTCATTGTCTTTCCTTGAAATAGTGAACTTTTGTGCTTTGATCATCAACAACTCCTTTTCTCCTTTTCTCAAATTCTTCCCCTTTGAAAACAATGCCAAAGGAGACCATCTTTTATCTCTTGTTTCTCTCTTGACCACTCTCACTATGGAGTAGTCCCTTATTTTCATCAATCAACCTTTAGTTTTCTTTGTCCCTTGATCATGGATTGATGCCTTTCCGATTGGGATTAGTTTAGGTTGGATAGGGGTAAGACCCCTAACCTTTCATTTAGATACTCAAAAGTATCTTTCTGAGGAGGCTTTATAAAGATATCAAACAATTTCTCTTTGGTTGGTATATATTCCAACTTGACCTCTTTTTCTTGCACTTGTTCCCTCAAAAAATAGTATTTTGTGGATATGTTCTTTGTCTTTGAGTGCATAACTATTTTTTTGATATATTGATTTCATTAGTGTTATCACAGTTGATAACTACCAGTTCCTCCATTTTCTCCTAAATTCCTTTAAGAATTTTTTTGATCCAAACAACCTGAGTACAATTAATTTCTACAACAACATATTCTACTTCAGTTGTTGACTACGATATGTAGTTCTGCTTTTTGCTGGTACATGAAACTAATTTTCCTCCAAGAAAGAAGGCACCTTTAGTTGTGCTCTTTCTATCATCTATGTTTCCTACCCAATCAATATCTATGAAGGTAGTGAGTTGAGAGTTACATTTGCAAGGATACCATAGACCATATTCTTTAGTACCCTTTGGAAACTTGAAGATTCTCTTCATAGCTACCATTTGTGTTTCCTTTGGGTTGGACAAAAATCTAGTAATTAACCTAACTGCTTGTTATATGTCCAATCTATTGTATACCACATAATGTGATTTACCAATCATGGATAACTAAAGTGTCGCATTCACTTTAGGACTTTCATCTTCCTTTGATAGCTTGCAACCAATTTCCATTGGAGTACCTACTAGTCTTTCTTCCTCCATATTGAACGTCTTCACTATTTCTTTCACATACTTAGTCTACCCTATGAAGATCCCTCCTTTTAATTGGGAGACTTGAAGTCCAATGAAGAAATTGATTTCTTTGATCATGGGCATTTTGAAGTCCTTTATGGCTTCAACAAAATCAATACTTAGCTTGTTGTCTCCTCCAAAGATGATATCATCCACAAAGATCTCTGCAATCAACAAAATTATTTCTATTTCTTGCTTCAAGTATAGATTGTAGTTATCACTGGTTCTTATGAACCCAATTTTTATTAGGTATGAGTGTATTCTCTCATACCATGCTCTTGGTGCTTGTTTTAGTCCATATAGGTCTTTTCTTAGTCTACATAACTTATTCCTGCCTTGTTCATTTTAGAATCCCTCGAGTTGCTAAATGCAGACTTCCTCCTCCAAAACTCCATTCAAGAATGAAGACTTTACATCCATATGATATACCATGAAGTTATTGTGTTCAATAAATGCTAAGAGTATGGATTGAATCCTTCCCATCTGGCTATTGGTGAAAAGGTTTCTCCATACTCTATGCCCTACTCTTGTGCATATCCCTAGAAAATAAGTCTAGCCTTGTTTTTAAACACTTCCCCTTCTTTATTCATCTTGTTTTAGAAGACCCATTTTGTACCAATGACGATCTTGTCATCTCATTGGGCAACCAAGGTCCATGTATTAGTTTTCACTATTTCATCAATTTCTTCCTCCATGGCCTTTCTCCAATCTTGATCTTTTAGAGCCTCTTTTTCAGCCTTAGGCTCCATATGCGAGAGTAGACACACTTTATCTCTTTCTTTTCTCCTCATTATTACTACAACATCCTTATCCCCAATGATATGAGATATTGAGTGGTCTCTTCTCACAAAATTTTCTAGCATTGGTTCTCCTTTAAGTGTCTCTTCTCTTTTCTCTTTAGGTCAAACTTCTTTTGTATGAGCTGGTTACACAATTTCTTGTACAAATTCTACTTCAACTAGTACTCTTTCTATTGTATCACTTAGTGGGATGTACTCAAATTTATTAAAATCATCTATTTCCCTCTTGTTTTCTTCCTCATTCTTCTTTGAGATTTTGCCTTTGTTAACACAGTGAAGGGGAAAAGAAAGGATGATGATAAAACTTTTGAGGATGGTCTTATGAAGAAGGGAAATAAGGGGTTTTATCCTAGGAATAACAAAAAGGGGCCCTTGGTTATGTAGATTGATTTTGGGGATAATTTAGAAGATGAGGTCAAGGAGAAGGAGATTGCTCATGGTGATCATGCATCATATAACCCTATTGACAGTGGTAGTCACGATTCTAAGAATGATTGGTAATTTATGAGAACGAAGGAGTTTTTTTGTAAAAAATAACCAAAAGAAAAACCTTGATCTTGAGGATCTTATCTACTACTAATTAGGAAGCTTCTGCAATTATTTCTAATGCTGAGATTTATGAAGTAAAAAATGTTGAGAAGGCTGATAATGCTGCTGAGAAGAGAAAGAATAAAGGTAATAATGATGCCTATGTGTCTGATAAGAATAATAATAATGTGGGTATTGAGTCCACCCCTATGACTGAGGAGAGGGATAAGACCATGAAACATAATGAGAAGAAGGATTCTTGTCCAAATAATGGTTGTGTTATCCAAATTGTTTAGGGGTAGTTCGGGCAAAAGGTTTATTCTCTTGAAAAAGAAAAAAAATGGATGTATTAATGGAGGAAGGGAATTAAATTGACACTCCTGAGGAAAAGAGGGAAATAATCCTGCGATTATTGCTTTTGATAGCACCCACCTTCACTGTATTAATGTTTCTATAGTTGAAAATGATAATGGGGCTAAGAAGAATTAAGAGTGCTGCCACAAGAAGGAGAAGAATAATTTATTTGAGCAGGGTTTCCAAGTTGATGAAGAGTATGCTTGAATTTCTTAATAAAGATAAAATGAGAGCAGAAAATTCTCTTACTTCATACATAGTTCTATAATGAGTTGAAATCTCTAAAGAAATCTATTAATGAATTGTAGGGGAAGATGTATGTTGAAGCTATTAAAAGAAAGTATTTGGAAGCTAAAGTTAGCAATATTCCATACAACCTTTTGGAAAATGAGGGAAATCTTTTCCAACTACTTAAATCTAGTGAGAAAAATATGTAGAATGTCACATACAGTCTCCTCGAGGTTATGGCCTAGTTGGATAAAGGGTCTTTCGATGAAGTGATGAATAAATGATCTCCTACTGATGGTATTTAGAGTTATGGTTTATGTAAACACACTAGGACTAATATAAGGAAGGCTAATCCTGTGTCTACCACTTATGCTATGAAGGATACTATTGAGTAGGTTGCAAGTATGGGTAAGAGTATGGATAATGCCGTTAAGGAGCTTATCTAGTGTTCCTCCTTTAGTACTATCTATTAGTTCTATTGAAGTTTTCTTTCTGTTGTTGTGTCCTGGTTTTTAGTTGTTCCTACTAGTATTTTTCTCTTTCCAACAAATTTTTGGGTCTTTTTTTTTCCCTTTATGGGGATTTGGTCTTAAATGCTTATCTTCTATCGAGATGGTGTATGGGGTTAAAACTCCCCCTTAAACTCGTGTCTATGTATTTTATTGGTTGTACTACTATATTATGAATATATTTTGATCTTAATGTGAGGGGTTTTGGATCTCCTCAAAACTTGTTTTTACAATAATCCAAAAAATATTATATTTTTATATAATTAATTACGTTATATAATAATATAATATAAGTAATAAATGAAGTTTTTATTTAAATATAATATTATATAATATTTAATATTATAACACATAATGTGATTGAATGGGAAAAAGGGGTCATAGGATACTCTATGAGCCCTTTTGACCCATTAGATCATTTTATCTATGTCGTGAGGGGTTTGTGGATCATAAGCATGCATAATGTGATTGAATAGATCAAAACGGGTCATAGGGTACTTTATGACCCCTTTTGACATATTTGATCACATTATCTATGTTGTTAGGGGTCCTAAGACCCCTAAGCACATATAATGTGACCAAGATGTCATAGAGTAAGTCCTATGGATCACATTATCTATGTGGTTAGGGATCTTAGGACCCCTAAGCACACATAATGTGATCAAATGGGTCAAATGACTCATGTGATCACACTATATATGTTTTTAGTGGTAGTAGGACCCATAAGCTTACATGATGCGATGAAATGCATTAAACATGCTCATAGGGCATCCCATGACATCTTTTGATCCATTGGATCACATTGTCTATGTTGTTATGCGTCCAAAGATCCTTAAGCATAGATAATGTAATCAAATGGGTCAAAAGGGGTCACTATGTGCCCTGTGACCCCTTTTGACCCATTAGATCATAGTATCTATGTCATTAAGGGTCTTAGGACCCCTAAGTATACATAATATAATCAAATAGGTCAAAAGGGGTTATAGGGTGCCTTATGAACCATTTTAACCCATTAAATCACATTATTTATATTGTTAGGGATCATAGGACCCCTAAAAACACACAATGTGATTAAATGAGTCAAAGGGATCATAGATTATCCTATGATCCCTTTTGACCCATTCAATCACATTATCTATATTTCAAGGACTCCCAAGACCACTAAGCACACATAATGTGATTGAATGGGTCAAACAGGGTCACATGATACCCTATGACCCCTTTTGACCCATTGGATCATATTATCTATGTTATTATTGGTCCTTAGACCCCTCAACACACATAATGTGGTCAAATGGGTCAAAAGGGGTCATAGGGTATCCTATGACCCATTTAAACCCATTGGATCACATTATCTATGTCGTTAGGAGTTTGAGGGTCCCTAACGACACATAATGTGATCGAATGGGTTAAAGGGGTCACAAGGTACCCTACCACCCTTTTTGATCCATTCAATCACATTATCTATGTTGTTAAAGGTCTTGGGACCTATTTTGGTCATTGAGTTGGTAGAACATTTGCAACCACATATATTGAAGTAGTCCCAAGTTGCACTAAGAATTGTTTAACTAGAAGACCTAGATTTAAATTGCTTTGACTTTTTTGAAATTTCTTCACAAATTACATTAATTGAATTAAAAATACTAAATATGATTAAAATGGAAAATATTCCATAAACATGAATAATACACATGCACAAAAATTATAATAATATAATAAATCAAAATGTACATTCATATACAAATAGGCCACTAATGTCATCTCAAATAAATTTTTACAAAATATAACACATGCCATCATAATATTTGTATAAAATTAAAGTTTCTATATAGAATGTGGCATATGTGTCCCACAACATGTAATGAGGAAACTGAAAACAACAAAAATATCCTATGCTACTAGTAGATTAACAAAATGAAGCCTCTTTTATATACTCTTTGGATATGATAGGTTTTGCATGAACAAAAGGGACAAACCCCAAGTTAGACTAGTTAATTTATACAATTTGTACATATCAAACAAAAATTTACTCAAATGCATATTGATCAATAATTTAATGAAGGTTTTAAATTTTAAGCTTTGATGTACTCTTTATATCTTATTGTAGTAGTTGAGGGTCCTCACATATTTCCTTGATGACAAAGGAACATTACCAGCTCTGACCTATATAAGTTTTAATGGTTGTAAGATTGATCTATGACTTATTGAATAACATTATTATTGATATCATAATAAGTTTATAATATAATTAAGAAATCAAATTAAAACTTACCCGTAGTGATCTTTCCTTGGGAAGTGTTGACTGGGTCAAGAAAGATACAATTTTTTTTATCATTCTCCTACAATTGAAGTGGGCTTTGCCTAAGAGATTCAAAAATATAGTTGATACAATCATGAAAATCAATTTAATATAATCTCATTAAATAAAGAAAAATAATAAATGAATGATAAATATACAAAGAATAGGGTTTTGGTTGCAAAACAAAATGTGTAAGGGTGTAGGTTGGTGAATCTACATCAAGACATCATCAATGGCCACCCTCTATAAAATAAAAAATGTGATAACATTTTATTGAAATAAAAAAGTAAGTATATAGATGCATTTAATGACTTTAACAAAACTAAATACCTTTCCCTTTCCCTTGTTAATAAATGGTAGCTCAATGATAGGAAGATTGTAGGATTCAAAGTGTCTTTTCCTTTCTTTTCTAGTCCATGTTAGATAACCAAGATGGGGGTGGTGGGGTGGATTAATTATATCTAGTTATCCTACAGGCCTTAAAATTACTTTAGTACCAATCCACTCTACTTTTTGGATCAATAACTCGGTAACCACACCAAACTTATGAACTTTTGCATCACACTATTATCTTATTGTACCAAGTATCAGAGTTATCATCTATCTTATACATATTTGTGGTACTAAATAATTATCATGAAATGAACTTGTAACACAATAAGAAATCACACATTTGACACAAGTATCTAACATGAAAACCCTATAAAGGGAAAAATTACCTGGGAATTGATAATCCTAATAATTTCACTCTTTTCAAGTGAGTTTGTTAGGAGCCAAATTTATTAAAGGTTACATGCATATTTTTAGTGTCACCTTGTTAGAGGGTTATCATCAAAGATCATCTAGACCTTATCAGACCTTGATATTTTTAAAGAGTGGCCTTCTCTAAAAGACTTACAAAACATTCAAAATAATGCTACCATTTAGGATTTCAAAGGCTTGTTAGGTCCACTCAGTTAAGAGATTCTTCTGCTACAATGGTAAGAAAGTAAAAATCAAGTGATCAATTAGGTCTTAGCACTACCTTGCTTGTTTTAAAGATCTCTACTTTTCTCTATCTCTTTCCTTTTGATCTCTCTGTAGTTGATTTACACACACTTTTACTTAGAACTTCCTCTACTTCATCTTTACAATATTGTCTTACTTGGTTCACCTTTTGTCTTCTTCTTCAACTTCAAAAAAAATGATCAACATCAGCAACAAGAAACATCTTGTTCATCCCCTTAAATATAAAACTTTTTCATTTCTAGAATCTTCTAGAGTTTGCTACTTAATCACAATTGTAAATCTCAGATTCCTTGAATTTAGACACTATAAAAATAAACTTCCTTCTTAAAATTTGTGTCCCATTTCAAATTGTTAATTCTCTTTCATCAGATCTTCTTTGAATTTCTCTAGCCATTGATCTTATAACTAGCTTTTTCCTTATCCTTGAAAATTCTTGATTTCCATCAAATGTCGACCTTAGATTAAATATCTTCTTAGCTATTTCTTCATGTTCATGCACGGTAAAAACTATAAATTTAATCTAGAACCATATCACTCGATTAACGCCAAACTTTTTCTCTTCTTTGTTAGGTGCTTGGTTATAAGTGTACTAGCCTGGTTAATACTGTATTTCTTCAGTCACTGATCAAGCTATCTTGCATGTACATCTTGCTTAAGATCATGTAGAGAAAGCAAACCAAAATTATACTATCAGAGCCTAACACATTCAAGTTTGCATTGAATACCATACTTAACATCGCTCTAACTTATCATACTTTCTTCAAATCCTCTTCATCAATTAAATGATATGGCACTCTACTAAATTAGCACAATATCTAACCAAGGCTTGACATCAATGAAAACATAGCAACTGATATGACTCTTAAACACATACATTAACAATATTATCAATTTGGGCTAATAGTCCATCATCTTCTATACTATAGAGTTTTGTCTATAGACATGCAACTTCAAGACTCAAGGTGGTACTATATAGTTATCAACTCAATCCAAGAGTTTCCTAATCACTTTATGTAAGTTTTTTTTCCCTTCTAAGCCACTCTTTCCCCACATCCTTGCAACTTTCTCAAGTGACAAAATGACTCAACCATGAGTGGATTACTCCAAACATGTATTTTTACATTATTTTTAACTCATTTTGATACGTTCCTGAGGTCAAAGTTTTCTATTTGGGGTAGAAGCAAGAAGTTGGGTCTCAATTCTATAGAAGTCTGTGGATTGAGATCATGCTCTTTTAGAAATGAGTACTCATTTTTAAAAAATGGGCACTCATATTAGGCTCAGGTGCCCGATCCTAAATTTACAAAATGGGCACCCACTTTTATAAAAGTCGGGTGCCCATTTTTTATTTTCAAAAAATGGGTACCCATTTTTTGAAAAAATTAAAAATTCATATCTTTTAGAAATGTACCCGTTTTTTAAAAGTAAAAAATGGGTACTTGTTTCTAAAAATTTATTTTAAAATTTTTTTGTGAGGATTTTAAACACTGATTTTAATTTTTCAAAATGGGCACCCGTTTTTTGAATTTTAAATAACAAGTGCCCGTTTCTTACAACATGGGGTAGGATTTTTTTCCTTCCTCAAATTTTGGTTAACATGATAGGCTTGGTGAGACCAAGCCTATGCCTTGACCTCTCAAGATTTTCCTAAAGCATTGAACTAACAAATTCATGCATTGCCATAATTTTTAGAGGGTCTTCCCTATCAATTTTTTTTTATGAAACAAAAACCCATTAGAGCTCTCACTACCCTGATTACAAAACATAAATTTCATAGTGTTATTATTTTATTTACTATTTTTGCATTATTTTTTAATCAAAGGTGGTACCTACATGTAAAATAGTGAGGTACATTAAAAATTTAATAAATTTTTTATTTTATGATTTTTCTTAAATATATATCATCAATCTACATACAATTTTTTTTAATTTTAATTTTTTTTTTTTTAAAAGTGAAAATTTGATCAAATTATCGCGTCCAAACCCAAGAGGTTTTAAAATTTACTTTTATAGCCAATTAATTAAATTTTTTTTTATTCAATGAAAAATTAAGAAAAAATATTTTCATCAATCTTTGGTGTGATATGTAACTTCCTTTAAAAGGATTTACAAAAAATCATTTATTTGGATCAAATTAATGTGTCCGTACATGAGTGCGGTATGGTCCTGAAATAAACATTTTGAAAAAGTGTTTTTTAAAGATCCATACCAAAAGAAATCTATCATATGGGTACACAAATAAATTACATATTCAAAAAGTAGATTTTGAACACTACAATTTTTATTTCTAAAGTTTTTTTATATTTAGTCTCTAAATGCATCAAATTTTGACATCAATTGACAAGAAATTTCAAAAATGTGAAAAACACCACTTTTTGCCCAAAAGTGAGACCCAACTTCTTGCACTTACCCTTTGCAAAGATCTAGGCTAAATTGACCTAATTGGATTGAGCCTCGATTAGCACTCTATTTTTTTGGGTTTTTCTCGAAACATTGCCAAAAGACCCACAAAAATGTTAACCCAACTGATAATACTATTATTGTACGTAAAAGAGTCATATTAGTTATGTTGTCATTGATGTCAAACCTTAGTTAGACATTGTGCTAATTCAGTAGAGTACCATTTAATTTGATTGATGAAGAGGATTTGAAGAAAGTATGATGATGAAAGAGTTGATAAGTGTTGGTATTCAATGGGTGCTTGAAAGAGTTGGACTTTGACAATATAATATTGGTTTGATTATTTTGCAATCATGTAATGTTGTATTGAAGTTCATGTATTCACCGAGCTACACAAGTTATGCTAAGAAACTAGGTGAAAGAAGGGACATAATATTAATTGAGTGCTTACAGTTGTCACCGAGGGCTTGGCAAAGCAAAGTTAAAGTTTACTGTTAACCAAGTAATTCTAATGTTAACCAAGTGATGTATTTCTCGAGTAAAGTTATAATGTTCATCGAGTGAAGATTAAAAGAAAAGATTGATCTGGGGCTAAATTTTGGTGAAAATTAAGAATGTTTGAAAATATCAAAGGATAAAATCAAAGTTAGTTACAAGATCTATGACTAGAGAAATGTAATGAAGATATAATGAAAGAGATTTAAGAAAGATATTTAGACGAGTACAAAGTTCAAGGAAGTTCTAATTTTTGAGTGACTAAATTCATTCAACTTGAGGTCTACAATCGTGATTAAGAGGAAAAATATGGAAGCATTTGGAAGGAAGAAGTTAGCTATTTAAGGTGATGAACAAGACTATTTTGGGTTACTGATATTGTTGATAGTTCACTGATGAATGTGTAGTTGATCAAGTTGAAGAACAAGGTGAACCAAGCAGAACATAATTGAAAAGATCAAGCAGAGGAAGTTCAAGGTGATAGTGAAAGTGCATGAATCATTTAGTAAGAGATCGGAAGGAAGAAAATGAGTAAAGTAGAGATCTGAACAAGCACGGTAGCATGCTAAACCTAACAAATCATTTGACTGTTACTTTCTTACCATTGTAGTTACAAATAAAATCTTTTAATCGAGTGCACCCAAAAAGTCTTTGAAATCCTATATGGTAACATCGATTAGTGATACATTTGTAAATCCTTTAGAGAAAGCCACTCTTTAGTATGACAAGGAGTGATAAGGTCTAGATGATCTTTGGTTAAAATTCTCTAAGTAGGTCACACTAAAAATGTGCATGCAAACCTTTAATAAAGTTGGCTTCTAGTAGATCTCTTTTCAGAAGAGTGAAATTTTTGGGTTGCCTGTTCTTAGATGTTTTTTCCCTATATAGGGTTTCCTCATTAAAAATCTGTGTCAAATATGTGAATGCTTATGTGTTGCAAAGTTTATTTTCATGTTTTTTTATTGTTGTAACTTAGTATAAGCTAAGTTATTACTCTGATACACGGTATAAGAAAGGAACAATGAGATAAAAAATTGAAGTAAAGTTGGTATAAGTTTGATTTGAGAAGTTGAATGTGGTTATCGAGTTATTATTGAGGAAGTTTATGAATTTTGAATTGGTACTAAATGTTTATAAAGGCATGTACAGGATAACCGGATATAATTGATTCACCCCCCTAAGATAACAAAAAAATGATCATCTCAAATATCATTTTGTGAGACCTAAGGAATTTTCTAGATCTTTGGGTTCTAGCCTCTATACATTACCCTAATCCAAATGTAAGGATATTTTTCTTGTACAAGGAATGCAAGTGAAGTTTCTTTTGTAAAGAAGAGAAATAGACTCTATAAGTGGTTTCAACTAGTCTCATGGCTCCCCTTGACCTCAAAAAACACTCTTCAAGCATTTTCTTGAATAAGATCTACCCACTCTAGTATTCTATATTGTATACTGTTTCAAGATCCTAGCTGGGTACATAGTCTGCTTGCCTGGGGCTTGAGAAAAAAATTCACAAACAACCCACTCCTACAAATTACTAACTGGAAACTAAAGTACATTAACCCTTCTTCCATACCCCAAATGGTTGTTAATAACCCATGGCAGATTTATGAGTCAGAGGCCTTTTTGCTACCAAACCCTCAATTTGCTAGTGACAAGGTAGTTTCAAGTAGAATTTTATTTTGCACACCAAAACCACAAGCAAACTATAACAACTATACAAGCAAGAAAAAATAAATATATTTTCACTATTTACAATGAAAGAATTCACCATTCAATCCATTAAATCAAAGTTTCTCAACTTGCAATGTGGTTGCATAGGAAACACAAGAAATTGTTTTTGCTAAGTATTACAAAGTGATGCAAAATGTCTTCTAGCCCTCTAACAATCAATCTAGAGTTCTTATATATAACTAGTAGCCATGAATCAACTTGTCCAAATTTATGATTAGTTTTTCATCATGCAACTTCTTTAACACAATTTCTAGGTGCTTAAGATGATCTTCCTTAGTTTTATTAAAAATCAATATATCATCTAAATATATTACCACAACTTTACCAATATAGCCCTTGAAGACTTCATTCATAAGCCTCATAAATGTAATAGGGCATTTGTAAACCAAAATGGAATAATAAGCCACTCATAGGGTCCCTCTATAGTTTTTAATTTCGTCTTCTATTATCTCCCTCCTTAATCCTGATTTGATGGTAGCCACTTTTAAGATCAATTTTTGTGAAGTACCTCTAGAGATTTCATAAGGTCTTCAATCCCCCAAGTATTGGAAACCTGTATCTTATAGTGATCCTAGATTAATTGCTCTAGAATCAATACATAATCTCCAAGTGAATTATTTCCAATAGTGAATGGATAGAGGTGAATTTAAAGCTAGACGTGGATTGCCCAACTCATGCCTAACATGAAAAGTGAATGTTGACGTGCAAGCAATATCAAATGAATTCCAGCTTTTGTTGTTTATAACCCATATTGAAGTTTTGTCAATCAGATCGTCAGAGATCTATTTCAATAGTTTTTTTTTTTTTTTGTTGATTGCAACCCATATTAAAGTTTAGTCAATCAAGTCGTCAGAGATCTATTTCAATAGTTTTGAATAAATTTGTACATACCTTTTGGCCCAACGTGCAGACCTGAAATCCATGCCATTCTTTATCTCACCCGGATTCTTCCGGAACATGTTAACAAACTAGCATTGACAAAATAAATTTATAAGATAAGACAGAATGAAGCAAGCAATTTAAAATGACGAATTATTATAATATTTTTTTTGTCGAACCATTTATAGTAAACAGTCAAAACATACAATAATAGATGGGTATAAATCAATATACAAACACCATTGCAGAACAGCATAAATGCAGTATTATGTATAACCATTAATGTGATGCAGAAGCTGCTGACACAAAAATTAACCCGCCATCAATCACGAAACAACTAGCAGAGGCATGTAGTCAAACAAAAGAAATGGAACAGAAAAACAACATTTACTACTACAAAACACAATTGTAAAGTTCGAGTTCCTCCGCAATGGAGGGTCTTCATTTGCTTTGATAGTTGTGGCATTGAATGTTTGGTTTAAAAAACTCTTTTGGTGCATAGAGAAGACAGTTACGGTTAAACATTCAATTGATGATTGCGTATGGCTGAGTTTCTCTACTTAGGCTATGTGTTTTGTAAAACTATTTGAAAATACCAATAAATTGAAAAGAGTGCAAGGTAGATATTACTTTATAATAAGTTTTTTTTTTTCCTTTGAAGAAGTCAAGCCCATATTTATGCATCTTGTTTCATTTAGATATGATAATTCACAAATTTTCTTTATTCTTCTATGTATTTTCTACATATTCAACAAGGTGATCTAATAATTAAAAAACAGATGGAATTGGAGCCTTAGATATATGAGAAGGAGAGTGATAGAGCCTTAGATAAAATTTATTAGCACTTCCATTATAATTATTACGGTACCTTTCAATTAGAAGGAATGCATGATCTTCCTTTCTTATAGTAAAGTTAAGATCCTTCTCTTTTTTTTCACTAGTTTATTTTCATTTGTTTTCAATCCATTAATGATTAGAGTTCTCTTTAAGTTTAGCTCAATATATTTTTTCTATTTATGCCTAAATATACTTAGGCTACATGGGAGAATATTGAATGGGAGATGATAAATACACCTAAATGCATCTAAGATATTGGGATCATATAGTCTATCTTTTCCTTTATTTGAACGTTACATGTGAACTAGGGGGCTTATAGAGAATATTATTGAAGTCCATTTTTTATTTTTATTTATTTTTTAGAACTTCAATTTTTTTCTTCTACCTAACGTTGCATTCTTCTTTGTGACCAATTGTTGTGACACAAATAAACTTTGAGCTAAATCTAAAGTTATAGGTGTAAGGAGAATGTGAGTTATAGATGAAGCAAAAGCAACCATGTGTTCAAATGATCAATATATGAGTTGGTTGATTGGATGATCAATTTGAGAGGAGAACACACGTGTGGAAGAAAACCTACTTTTTTTAATGCTACAATGATGATGGGAAATGTTGACAAAAGAAGGGATCAAACGTGATTCTATGCATCATTTTAGATAGGCTATTTATGGAATCTTCTTTCTAGGTTTGTTTCTCAACAACTCTAGTTCTACATGGATTTCTGGTATAATTCCCTTGCATGAAGGTTGAGTCAAGATGTTAGTTTACACAATCAATAATGCTCCTTTACTTTCATTTTGAATTTAATTATGTCTGCCTTTTACATCAATATTTTGGATCATGCTCTATGATCTATTAGTAAGGTGTAGGAGTAGAAAAAAGGTGTAATTGTAGACTCAAAAGGTTCATTTAATAAGAGGGAAAGGAAGGGGAAGAGAAGAATTAACCTTCAAAAAGATGAAGAGAAATGCTAAACAAAGAGAAAAGAGAATATTAAATATAAAAGATAAAGCCTTGATTGTGGAACAAATGTATATAAAATGAAGAGAAAGGAAAATATAAAATATCCACCAAGAAAAACATAAATAGAGTGAAATAGAAAAAAATGAAACATAGAAATATGAACTTATAAAAATTATAAGAGATAACCTAATAAAAAAGAAAGAAAAAAGAAAAAAAAAATGCAAGATGTTAGAAAAATCTAAAGATGACATGAACCAAAATAACAAAGGAAAAGTAGAAAGCTAAATAAAAAAAGAAAAAAGAAAGAAAAAAGGTAAAATAATAGAAAAAATGAAGAAACAAAATTCGGGTACCTAGTACCTACTACCAAAGAATAGTAGAAAGCGAAATGTAAAGTAAGAAATAAAGAAAAAAGGTAAAAGGTAAAACAATAGAAGAAAGGAAGAATCAAAATGAGGGGAATTTGAAAAATAGATAATAGAAGAAGTAAGGAAAAAATAGAATGACAAACAATACTGTCTAGCATATAAATCTAAATGCTTAAATACCTTTTATTATATAAACAATAGAGGTTTTATCTTAAGTTCATGCCCTTGGTTAAAAATTTAGTGTATCAAATGACAATTTGAAATAAAGGAGGGATGAAAATTTATTCAAGCTAAAAGAGAAACAAGTACAAACAAAGAAAGGGCATCAAACAACCCTGTCAAGATCAACCAAGTGATCAAGTTGATGGGACAAGCCCATTGGAAGTTGAGTTTTATCAACAATGTTCCAATTACACACATGGTCAGAAGCCCACTTCACCAAACAATTAGCAACACTATTCCATTCCCTAGGAATAGGAGTGAAATTAATAGACTCTAAAGAAGTACACAAATTATGAATCTGGTCCACAATCAAAGCTAACTTCCAACTAAAAACTTCAGAATGTTGCTGATTCAATAGACGTATCACCACTTGTGAATCAAATTCACAGATAAGCCTTCTTCAACCAAGGTCACAAGCATTCTTCACAGCATACAAAATAGCTATGGCCTCCATCACGTTGTTAGTGTGATGATCTTTATAAATAGAAAACACAAACTGGACATCCCCCTTCCTATCTCTAACAACACCACCAATGCCAACAGGGCCTGTTTTTCCCTTGGAAGACCCATCCATGTTGATTTTACGAATACCCTATGGAGGGGCACTCTACTTTCCCACCCTATTTATCTTTCACAAGGGATGTATGCACATCTTTCTTAGTAGATTTCCATGTGAGGGGGGAATATTCAGATGATTATTGAAAATATCCTCCCTTGGTTCCATGGCCTCAGAAATGTCACATTTTGCAAAAATAGTTTCCCCCAAAGAATGGACAATTTTCCACCATAAGTGAGGAACCTCTAAAAACTCATCCTTAAAGATACAACGGTTCCTTTCCAACCAGTTATGCCAAATAATAAAGGAGGGTCCAAGAGTCCAGGCAACTTGAAGAAATGAAGTCTTGATAGGAGCCTTACCCCAGCGAGCAAAGAATTCCACCAGTGAGGAAACATGCCAAACATGATTGGTTCCACACATTCCACCAAGAGTGCCAAATATGTTTGCTAAAAGAGCATTGGAAAAAGAGATGAGAGATATTTTCTTCACTAGTCCAGCATAGAACACACATTGAGGGTCCTTGGAAGCCATAGTTGCATAAATTATCCCATGTGAAACATTAGCTATGGACCACCAACCACATAAAAAAATTACATTTGGGCCAAGAAAACTTGTAGTAGACTTACTTCCACCAATGCATCTGAATATCTCCCAATGTCTGTCGAAGAAGCTCAACATATCTTGCAGACACTAAAAATTTTCCGGACAAATCTTCATTGTCCCAAGCAAGAACATCATTACCAACCAAATTAGTACACTCACGAGATTGCAAAATCTAAAACAACTCCTTCCTATCCTCACCAGATCCTCCTGGAGGCCATTCAGAAGGATGTTTAAATACAATTAATGGTATCTTAATGTAGAATAACAATGTTCTTGAATTGAAGTGCAATACTTTGATATTCTAGATTATAAATTGTCACAAACATTTTTGACATTTTTTTAGGATGGTATCAAATTTTTAAAGCTATTAGTTATCAAATTCTCTATTAATATTGCATCAAAAAGATGGGTTGTAGCATATAACCATTACATGCCAATACAAAGAGATCTATTTGGATGATTTTTGGCTATGTATGACAATGGGGAAACAAAAGTGAGTTGTGACATATACCATTGCATACAATTTTGTATTAATATTGCATTAAAAATATGGGATGTGACAGGAAAACATTATTTATAGAAGAACATATCATTTTAATATTTTCTAGCAAAGTGAACATAAATGAGAGACAAAATGTGGGTCTTAAGGAACCCATTTTTTAAAATTTAGGACTAACGATCTCAAATTATTATTATAATGCTCAAATTTTGAAGACAAAGAAAAACACAACATTATATTAGGTATGGCCTCTCTTAATGTTAATTTCTTTTTTTAAAAAAATTTCAAACATTTTCCTTTAAATTTGCACATCGTACTCTATGCTAAAAGTTATTTCATAGCTTTAGTTTCATTTTAAGGGAGAAGTTTGATATGAACTATGCAAACTATTTGAATGACAACAAACAAGGTTCAAATATAAAATATAATCATGGAATATTTTCATAAGAGGTTTATGCAAACACCTATATCACAAAGTTTTTCTTTTCAACACACATGAAAGATGATTTAAATAATTGAACTTTTGTTCTCAATATATAACTTGAGCATGCAATTTGAAACAATCTACAATTTTGTGTGAGATAACTATTTATAAATATAATGAAAAAGGAAAAATGAACAAGTGCCACATAGTGGTGTGTACTTGCCATTATAGTAATAGTAAATTATAATTAGTTTGTGATATAATAAAACTTAATTTTTATATTTGACAATTAATGTATTCAAATTCAAATTAATATTGTTAAATAATCTTCAAAATTATTAATTTAAGTAAAGCAAATAGAAATTTAATATATATTTTAAATTATTGCTCACCAACTTTATCTAAAAACTTGGTCTATTAGCTGATTGTGAAAAGTTTTAAATTAATTTCAACTTAATATTTACTTTCTTTCTTCATTCTCTATTTTAAATTAAAAAAAATTACTTTAGTATTTACTGTAACACTCCCAATATTATTAAATAATAATATTTTTTTATGTGGCCGAGAATCAATATTTTTTACTCTTTTGGGTCCACTCTTTATTTTTAGTACTTTTCGGCTTATTGCCATTTTGTAATCCTTCAGGAAGTTTCCCTGAAGCCCTTTATAAGGCCTTCTTGTAAGTTGTTTTAGGCATGCAATTTGGATTATTTTCTTTGTACTACGAATTCTTGTCGGAGTTCTCTATTGTTCGCCATTTCGGAAGTGAAAGATCTTCCCTACTTGGCTTTCCAGTTTCGATGGGATTCAACCCTCACCCTATTTCATGGCCTCTAATACTTTGTTTGGATTTGACAATTTGGAGCACCATCTTTGTTTGTGAGTGTTAATTGGAGAATATTGGTACTTAATATCTATTCATGCTTAGCATTTATTTGATGGAGTCATGTTCTAATATTATTTGCATATGAGTTTGTATGCTCTTTCCAATTTATGTACAATACCCAACGTACTCCTCCATCCACCTCCCTCCGTGCCTCTCCCTCCAATCATACTCCTCCATCCGTACTTCTCCCTCCATCTGCCATACTACCTCCCTCCATTCGTACTCCTCCATCCACCTCCCTCTGTACCTCTCCTTCCAATCATACTCCTCTATCTGTACTCCTCCCTCCATTCATACTCCTCCCTCTATTTGTTGTACTACCTCCCTCCATTTGTACTCCTCCATCCATCCATACTTACCCCAACATCTGTCGTACTATCCATCTATACTCCTCCCTCCATTTGTACCTTCCCCCTCAATTTGTACTCCTCCATCCATCCATACTTACCCCAACATCTGTCGTACTATCCATCTATACTCCTCCCTCCATCTGTACCTTCCCCTCCATTTGTACTCCTCCCTCCATCTGTCATTCATACTACTCGCCTTCTGTACTCCTCCATACACTTCCATATTCCATACGTTTCCATTCCCTTCAAACTTCAATTTTGATCTTCCACTACCAACCATTGTGCTAGGGTCCTCTTCACCCCACAGTTCATATATTCCTCTGTATTCACAAAAAAATTGATGTACAGTCTTTTATCCACTGCCTCTTTGTGCAGACAAGGGACGTTACATTTACTTAAGTGATTATATTAGCTTTCAAAGAAGTTTTAATTGAGATAAGATTAAAAACAATTTTTTGCATTTAAAGTAAACTACTTTGTAATTGAGTGGAAAGTAAACTATTTCGTAATCAAATTTCTACCATATTTAATTATGAATTCTTAGTTTTAATCTATTTATTTTCTTTTACTCATTTTGATTATACTTAAAATATGAAGAAATATTATTTAACAAAATAGAAAGATAAGAGTAAGTAGTTATTCTTCCAAAATTAAATACAAATCATGAATGTTTGGTTTTAACTTTAACAATTGATCACTATAGATATGAAATTTAAAGTCTATGTCTTTAGTATTTAGAAAGTTAAATAACTTATTACTATATATTAATAGTTATATTTTCATTTTACTCTCTATAATGGATGAAAGGACAAACCATAATTGTTATGTTTATTATAATCAATATTTGTCTATATTGTGTTGTATAATGAATTAATAGTTCCAGATGGGCTAACCCCAACATGACTTGAGTGGAATTTAATTTATTAAAATTCATTATAAAGAGTTTATTTTATTTCTTTTATTTTCCTTGTTGTGGTTTTTACATTAGTTTTAAAATGAAATATTAAGAAAGTATTTTAGGTTGATTATTTAGTCACATAAATTATTATAGAAATATTAATTGATTGTTTATTTTAATTTTTTCGAAGTGTGGTAATTTTTTTAAATTGTAAAGTTCATGTAATAGAAAATAGTTCTTTTAAGCTACGATATTAGTAAAATTTGAAAATTGAAATTTAAGAATGTACACATTGTCCATGTCATTAAATTCTCAAGCTCTTGGGAAAAAAAGGTTCCTATAACACAATATAGACTCATCCAATCATATAATTTGTATTATATATACAAGTTGTAAATAAATTAGAAAAATTTAAATATGTTTCAATGATATCAAAATAGTTTTTTATGATTAGTTCAAGAATGGAATAAAGTGAATGTAATAGTAGAAAATACATAAATATTGGTCTGACATTTAAAATATAATGACTAGTTATGGTAGAACATAGATCTAATTTAAATAATTTTGAATTAAAAAATTTAAGTTTTAGATTCATATATCTAAAAGTAATAGATTAATTGTATTTTCACATATTTAAACAACACGAACGATTACTTTCAGAAAACAAGTATAAAAGAATAATATATTAAACACAAAATAAATCAACATATATATTATACAAAATTCAAATTTGTGTCCGAAAAAATTACATATATTAACAAATATATAGAAACAACCCATAAATTAAACCGAAATATACAAATATTATCTTACCTAAAAAACTATCTTTGTTTTCTTCGCTCTTATTAAAAATGAAGAAAAATAAACCTCAAATTTAATGCAATTAATTTCTTAAATGTTAAAAAAATAGGAAATCAAACCAATGACGTGATGCATTTTAATTGGTACCAAATTACCAATAATTATAACTATTAAAATATGTTCGAAAGTGCTTGATAATGCTTATTTGGTCAATTCTTCTTATCCTACTTGATAAATAATCACGTGGAGTCAGATCATAGATTGGCTAAAGATTTGTTTACCCTATAATATCTGTTTTTAAATATTCTTCTCTATAATACTTTTTATGTTCTTACTCAGCATTGTAAATGAATTGTATCTGTTGGCATAATTTTTTGAACAAAATTTGACCATCTACATTATTAAGTTATATTTTCAAAAATATTCAAGTAAAAGTAATATTTAATGAAAAATAAATAAATAAAAAATTATATTTTCAAAAATGAAAAATATTATTATAGTTAAAAAGAATGTGTTTTTATTCATCTAGCTTAAAATTAACTAGAGAAAAAAATGAATTTGAGAGAAAATAATAATTGAGATTGCTTATGTGTCACTGTTCACATTACTTGTTGTAGGTTTTATATTTGAGACTTAAGAGCAAGGGCCCCACATAATGCTTGCCATGATCTATTTTCCATTATTTAAATCTAGCAATAATGGAGCCTTTTAACTAGTTAGTACAAATGATGGGACACTTAAAGTGTGAGAGTTTTTTAAAGAGTTGAATTTAAAAGCAAACTATTTTGTAAATGAAGAATGTAGACAATTATGATAATAAAAATGTATTAAAAGATATAATATATTTGTAAAATAAGTTAGATATTTTAATAAAGTTAATAGTTATAATTAATTATTAGTATAAATATAAGTTTTTAACTATATTAAAATAAAATAAAATTTTAAAACAAAAATTAGATTAAAGATCTTATGGGTTTTGTGTCTATTTATTTTATACATTAACTTTCAAATAAACTATTTCTATTGATCTATAAGAATTGTTAAATAGAAAGAAATGATGGATCATACTCAAGGTCAATGCTGATAAACTCGCACACAATCTTATCCACAAGCCTGAATAAAATAAAAAGAAATGTTCAAGTGAAGCTACTACTATAATTGATTCCTAATATCTTGTGATGAGCTTTTATAATGATTGCAAAGCCTACTAAAGAAATAATCCAATAAAACTTGAATAATAGAGCTTGAATCTTACTAAGAATCTGTATTAACTAAATAGTAAACTAGCAATCTATATTAGCTAAATAGTAAACTTGAATAATGTAATATCTATTAATAGAGAATACCAACAAAAATTAACTGCATAAAAAAACAATTTAGAAACTGTGATCTTGTGAGATTTGGGGGCATTTACGCAACCATGGAATCATGTTTGGTACGGCGGCTCTGTGTCTTTACCCATATTTCCATCCGGTCAATATCGAGGGCTCGGCCCGTCCTAATCCCTTGCGTGTACACTTCATTTGATATCATACTCCACTGCTTTTAAATACACAGCAATCGGCTAGGGGAAGAAAAGCCAAGCAAAGTGGTGAAAAGACAATGGCGAGCAAGACCAGTGTCTGTTTTAGAGTTGGAACACTCGCAGTGATTGCGATTGCATTGTGGGCAGAGATTTCATGGGCTCAGAGCAGCGGGCTGAAGAGCAACTTCTATGCAGCATCATGCCCAAGAGCAGAGGAGATTGTGAAGGAGCAAGTGTTTAATTTGTATCAAGAACATGGCAATACTGCCGTTTCCTGGCTCAGAGCTATTTTCCATGATTGTATGGTCCAGGTATGCAACTTTGATTAAAATTCAAAAACTTAAAAATAAAAATTTTCAACATTTGTTATCTGACATCTATGTTTTCAATAGAAAATTGAGAAAAAAACTTTTTTTTTCTGAAGATATGAAAAAAAAAGTTGAACTTTTGATACATTCTGTCTGATTCATGATATCAATCTCTTTGACTCTAGATTATGTTTCCTTAAAGATAATTTGTTGTGAATTGGAGTTTAATTTTGTGTTGCTATCTGAATGCAGTCTTGTGATGCTTCAGTGCTGCTGGATACGAGCGGAAGTGTGGAGTCTGAGAAGCCATCTGACAGAAACTTTGGAATGAGGAATTTCAAGTATGTCAATACAATCAAGAATGCTCTTGAGAAGGAATGCCCTGGTATAGTCTCCTGTGCTGACATTGTTGCTCTTTCTGCCAGAGATGGAGCCGTCATGGTTAGTGAACACTATTTAATCTTTCATTTGGGTTTGTTTTGAAATGGCTAATCTCTTCTAATCTATCCAAGAACTCCTGAATGGATAAAAGTATTAATCACCAAGATTAAATGTACAAATGTATGTAAAAGAGATCATTTTTCTTTTTTTGTGTGATTGTATGATCAATCTGGTATTTCTATTGTGTGTTAAGTTTAAGGAGGTTCGAATTTAAGATTTTCACTTTTCAGATAAGAGGCTTACAATTTATCATTTTATTAAATTGTATTATTGTGAAAGTGACCAATTTTTCTTTTGTTGTGTGAAATTTAGATGTATGTTGTGTGATCAATCTGGTATCTCTTTCATGTATTAAGTTCGAGTAGACTTGAATCTAAGGTTTCTAAGATAAGAGGCTCACAATTTACCATTGTATTATTGTATTGCAAGCTCTTCCTTGCTTCACTGGGTGATTTTACCTCTATCTGAACTGATAATTTTTTCTCGCAGTTGGGAGGGCCTCGTGTAGAATTGAAAACAGGGAGGAGAGACAGCAAGAAGAGCAGCGCAGCAGTGGTGGACAAATACATTCCACTCCACAATGACAGTGTCTCAACTGTTCTATCACGATTTGGTGCCATGGGAATCGATGCAGAAGGAGTTGTTGCTCTTTTAGGTTTGTTTTCATCTTCTCAACTTTTCATGGAATATGATGGACTACAAGCGAAATAGGCATATGTAATTTCTTAAAATTTTGAATTCTTCATTTGGATACACCAAATCAGAATTGGAATACAAAGTAAAATAGGAATACATATTCCAATTTTGACCCACAAATGAGGTTTTGCAATTCCATCCAAATAGGTGTTATTGGAATACGTATTCCTATTCCAATTTTATTTATTTTAGAAAACATAAATTTTGGGGTTCGTGAATTCCCCATCAAATATTCACTGAACCAAACAGAGAACAGGAATACGTAGCCCCATTTTCTATTCCAAAATAAGTATTCCAGAATAGCTATTCCTATTCCCCTATTCCTATTCCCGTAGCCAAACGGACCCTAAACTCTAACAATAGGAGATTGATTCTATCCATACCACAGACTCTCTAGAAGATTGACTTTGCTAATTTGTGCTTAAGAGTTGAAAGTGTTTTAACATTGTTAAGTTTTATATCTAAGTGTTTTAACATTATAAGCTTTCTGTAAATCAGATCTTAATTTTATCATGATGGGTTGTTCTGAAACAGGGGCACACACAGTTGGAAGAACACACTGTGGGAACCTTGTACACAGGCTGTACCCAAAAGTGGATCCAACTCTGAATGCAGAATATGCAGTGTATTTGAAAGGTCGCTGCCCAACAACAAATCCAGATCCAGAAGCAGTAGTCTATGCACGTAATGATCGTGGGACTCCAATGAAGTTTGATAACAATTATTACAAAAATCTGATGAAGAATAAGGGCCTTCTTGTGGTAGATCAGGAGCTGCTTTTGGACCCCAGAACATCTCCTTATGTGAAAAAGATGGCCCATGACAACAACTATTTCTTTTCTCAGTTCTCAAGAGCACTTACAATCCTCTCTGAGAACAATCCTCTAACTGAAAACAATGGCGAAATCAGGAAAGACTGTCGCTTTGTCAATGTTTAAATTACTAAAAGGCTTAAACATCACACACTAAGACTTGATTTCTAAGTAATTTCTTCCTTACTGTGTGATTTTTTACATCACCCTCATGTTAAACAGTTGCATAGTGATGTTTAAATCACCCTCATGTTAAACAGTTGCATAGTGTGTGGATAATGGATTCGAGGTATGCAAGTAAATAATTGTGCGACTAGGGAAGATAATGGATCCCTCAGACTATTATCAATTTCTACCGTATTGTAATATGTTTCCACTGTGGATTGTAACGTCTGTCAACTAATAATCAATCATTGAAGATAATATTCCGTGATAAAGTTACTTCGACAGCGAGGTTTTGGACCCATATCTGCGTGACATGTGAAGCTTATAAGTTGAACTATGTTTCATCTGGATAAAGTTGGCATACTTTCCCGATCGGGCTTGACAGCCAAAGATATTTCATACAATCAATTTATAGTTTTAAAAATAAATAATTAAACAATTCAATTCTTCTTTTTATATGAGATGAGGTTCCTATTTGTAAGAAGTTTTTATTGAATGTGATGAGGTCTTTGATTGTGATCTCACAAACCATTCTAAAAGCACTTATAGAAATATTATTTAGATTTTTTAATTTTCATGCATAATAATATATTGAATTAATGTAATGTTACATATAGTTTATTATATATTAAACTTATAATCCTTGTTTCATGAATAAGGGTTCACAAGAATACATTTTTCATGAGAATTAATGGAATACTTTACACTAATTCTAATTGCATATATCTAATGATCATGGAGGTGAAGCATTAGACCTTTCTATGATTTGAATTTTTTTTTAAGGTCCTGATTTAATTTCTTTGAGATCAATTCAAGCTTCATAAGATTGACTTGATGAGCAAGGATGAATCATGACCCACACAAATAATATACATAAATAATGACAACTATATTTTTACATGTTCCCTTACTGATTTAAAAATTTCCTAATAACAGTACTAAGAATTACCTAAGAGGAGATTAATAGGTCATTATGGTCAAGTTGTCCTAGTTTGATTGCATGTTTCCACTCATTCAATAGTTGTAGTTGCGTGTGAATTAGCATGGATGATATACACAACTCTAAAAATATTTAGTAACATAATAATAGCAGAAACAGTATATAGTATATACTATTGAGGAGAGTGAAAACAATATATGTATCAATTTACAAAGTGTTTAATGTGATTATGTATATAATCATGTAGTATGTAAAAGATATAATAAGTTTTTCAAGAGAATTTATGGATTTAATTGTGTAAGATTTTTTATCATCATCATTTTGGATCACACTAAATGACCCATTATCTAGAAATCAAATCCAAAAAATTGAGATGGATCACAAAAATTTAATAGCTTCAATATAACAATTATCAAAAGTAATATCATGCAATTTACTAAGATATTACTATCTACAATTAAGCGACAGATCAACTTAATTTTAAGATACAATAATAATGTACATGCCTAAATCTGATTACACAATTAGTTAATCTTACTTAATTATATTATAAGATATTCCCAATTAAGAATTTAATATTTACTAAATCAGTGTCATCCCACTAGTTAATTAATTAACTATAGTTTAATTGATTATCAATATGACAACCCATAATCTAATTATTAATTAAATATCCATTCCTCTATTAAATTAAATAATTAGACACGCCTATTTAATTAAATTATGAAATCCCTCTTTTGAATAAATAATTTTCCTTTAATCAATTTTGACCGTAGTCTATCCCTTAACCAAACCTAGCGCCCTTGGTTTAGATTGAACCAAACCAATTCATGCATATTAAGCCCACTTAATTAATTAGTTAATATTGATTAATTAAAATGCCCACCTATATTTTCCATACAAATCCACTTGCATCCTAATAGCTCCCTAATCCAAACCTAATCTCACTCTAATCATTTACACAACCCTAAGTATGTGGATTAAGAATTGTTAACCCAAACCTACGAAAACTCTTGTCAGATCCTCCCATTCCAACCAAGTGCATTTTTTGATCTTCCTTAAATGAAATTATAAATCTCTTATAGTCCCTTACATATTTGTCCCTCTTCACATACCCCAAAATGGTCACATCCCTTCACATTTCAATCCTCTGTCCTTGTGACAGTTGTTGCAATGAGAGTCTTTTGAGAAAGAAGAGTCTATGTGTTCTCTCTCAAATGCATCCTAGCTTCTCTTGAGCATGTCTCAATATTAAATTCAAACCATCCATTTAACCTTCTAGTTTCCCATAAATTTAACCCTCCTCCCTTCATAATTCATCCACAATCCATAGTAATGTTATAATGCCAATACGAGAGCCTAAAAATTAGCAAATTGCCATTATAATGCCAAAATCCCTCCACACTTCCATAGCTTGAATCCTTAATCTATCACCATTGTGGATCATACCTCCATCCCATTGAAGGAAGCATCTTGAGCACACTTACCTAATGTTAGACAACATATATTCAAAAAAGGTGTTGTGGTTTCACAATGCACGCCCCATTTCAATTGGAAATGGTGACACCCTACTTTATTTTTGGCTTTTCAGATCCCTAGTCTGGGGTCCAAGTTTTTTTTTAGGGTTTTTTGACCTAATCTGGGTCCTAGTTCAAAAGCCCAGTCTCCAAAAGTCAAGTTTCTGAGGGAAGAAGTCATTTTGCAAAAGAAAAAGGTGCACCAACGCACCTCCCCAGGTGTGCTAGTATGCCAAAACATGAAAAAACTTACAAAAGGTAAGTGTGCAGTAGTGCACTTCCGCAACTGCACACTCCCATAGCTATGCTAGGGATCCTAGGCTATATAACCTAGGGCCCCCCCTTCAAACTCTTCAATTTCTTTTTTAGGCTCCATTCACTACAACTCTACACTAATTAGGTGTGCCTCCTTTTCTCCATATCTACAAAAACACAAAAAAAATAGAACCTTAGACCTAATTAAGGTGCATAGTAGCGCAGCTAATCAAGAGCACTATTGTGCACCTTACTTTTCCTCTTAAAAACATAAAACTTTTGATCACGAAGAAAAAAATTGAAACATTTTAAAAAGAAAAACCCTAATTAGGGTGCACAGTAGTGCACCTCATAGGTGCATAGTAGCGTACCTTATGAGATGCGCTACTGTGCACCCCAAAAATGACAAAATTCTTTTGTGTTAAGTAAAAAAGGGTGCACATTAACACACCTTGTGAGGTGCACTATTGCCCACCCTACATTTTGAATTGGAAGAGGGTGCACTAGGCACAACTCCCAGGTGTACCAGGTGCGCACCCCCATCCCCCCACCCCTCCTTTTATTATTATTTTCTTTTTCTTTTAAAAGGTGCATCGAGTGCACCTATCGGGTGCACTAGGTGTGCCAATTTTTTTGCATGCTAGAGCTATAAACTAGGTTATTTTAGTGTTTTCAGACAATTAGGTTATTTTGGTTTTCATTAGTGTTAGTGCTAGGGTGTAATTTATTGATTTTTCTTCGACTCTGAACTAATGGACATCACTTTTTTGTAGATTCTATGGTGTCTTCATCAAGCTCCCTTTTCGACAAGATGGTTCCAAAGCCGATGTTATTCAAATCTCAAGGTGTTCCAACCAAGTTGAGCTTTCAAGATGACTTTTTAGAAATTAGAGACATTGAACTAGGTCACACAGGTTTGGGTGCATTCCTAGCATTGTGCAATAAACCCATGAAGAGATCACTGATGGTTTTTGCTTTGATTCAATCAGGATTAGTTAATGCAACATCACATGCAGTTTTGGTGCAGTCCTTAGAATTAATCATGACACTAGAAGAGATATATATTCCTAAAGAAAGGGTTGTCAAGAGCATAACTTGAGAGATTGTCTTGGATCTCTGACCCAATAATATAGAGAAGGTATTCCATCTTCCAAGGGCAGATCAATTTATCTGATTGACTAATACCTAGACATAGCTTTGGTATACAGAGGAACAAAACCCAAAAGTTGGAATTTTAATTTTGAAACTTGGTGAAATTTTCTATTTTTTGCTTTCGAGGTGCACTGGTGTGTTGTTGCACCAAGTACACTTTTTTAGTAGTGTGTTGGAAGATTTTTGAAGAACTTAGAGGTGCATTGATAATTAACTGCTAGTTCTAAAATTAGAGCTTTCCATGCATCAAAAACACATTCTAATAGCAGTTTAACTATGATAGATGCTTAGTGAAGATGAAGCTTCTATTTTTGGCACTTTGAGACACTCCTACATCAACTAATGTCTCTCTCTTTCTTATTTTCTCATGTTTTTTTTTTTTAAGACATGTAAAGGCTCATGCATCCAATTAATGTTATAAATATGGATTGAGTCTTACTAAACACTAGTTAGAGAGTCAGTTTGTACATAAATAGATTTGTTTTATTAGTTCAGAAGCATATGTTTGCAGAAAGAGATCTCTCACTCTCAACACAAATTGAGGATAATATTTCTTATAAATTTAGGAATGTAATATGTATTCCAGGCCATCATTATTTTGCAATAATATATTCTTTTGGTGCTCACATCTGGAGTGTAGTGATTCTTGCCTAAGTGTGTTATATTTTGTGGATGTATGTTCATGGAATGTAATTGAGCCAAAAGTTTATTGCATTATTTCTGGTTGTGCATATCTTTTAATTTTGGTGTTTTCTATGGGTCTACAAATTTTGCTAACATACTTAGTTCAAGACGAGATCATCATATTGTTCTTGCATAACTTTTCATCTTGCATGAGCACGCTTTTAGTGGCCTTGCAATTTGATGAAAAGTGAAACATCTTACAGTTACTGAATTCCCATCAATGATTGCATCAGTGGAATTAAGGAAGCGCTACTCCTATTTTCATTGATTACCCACTGATCTTTTTGAAATCTTAACTCCCAGACACATTGTTTCCATGGCTCATGCCCATTAGGATTTTACTTTCCATGTTATTTTCTTAAACTTCTTGTTACCCTATCTTTGTTATTTGCTCTGCTAACCCTTGGTTAATTTAGGAATTCATATAGTTACATGATTAGATTGCATTCATTCAAAAAATAGAAAATACCAAAAAAAATCTCTTTTGTGGTTAATTTTGAAACAACAAGCAAGTTGGTAATCTTATTTGAAATTGGTTTGAACCAGCAAAGGCCTCTTTGTGAACAAACACATTTATCTTCAATTGAGCAAATTCTAGTAGGTTGCAAGATTGACCAAAACTGTGGAGTTGATCCTCAAATTGGCTTTTCAAGAGAGGAGTTCAAAAGGATTCCTACCATTAAGTATCATGCAAAACGACATCTCAACAGAAGTGGTGCTAGAAGGAGGGCTTGAAAACTATTTGGCTCAAAAAAACCATGTTGCTATTTGAAAATTCTACAATTTTTGAAGGAAAAAAAATAAAAAATCTAAGTGTGTGAATTTCATAAGCTACGCTGGTGCACTAGTGCGTTGTTTTTAAAAAGTGTACTTCTTCAGAGGCATGCTTTTCCAGAATAAACACAAGTTCCTAGAACTCAGTCACTTTCACTAGCATTACAGTGATAAAGGAATTCCAAAAACTCCACCCATTTGCATTACATATTCCATAATCATCATCCGCTCTACATTCTACTTCACACATTCCCATCATTATGCACCATGTCTTTCTTCAATGCCCAAAGTTTACCTTTGAATCTAACTAGTCCATTATATGACTTGCCCAAAAATCCTGAAAAGGTTTTCCCATGGTTCATCTATGGAGAATCATGAATAGTAGAAGATCATATTAAAATTTTCAATGAGATCTATAATCGAAACTAGATTCAACATATGGACATGGTATGTCATCTTTTCCCTTATACTTTCGGGAAAATGGCATTCAATTGGTACCTCAATTTGCCACCAGCATCAATAAGGGATAGGAACTCTTTTGAGAGCAAGTTTCTATAACAATTTAAGATCTATATTGATCCAACTATCCTACATCATCAGTTCATCTCAATTAAGAGGGACCCCCATGAGACTATTTCATAGTTCAATCATTGCTTCTATAGGATGTATCAAAGAATGGAGTTTCCATACGTTGTACCACAAGAGGCTGTCATCCAGATCTATTTTGGAACAATGGATTCGGGTATGTGCAGGATCATGGTGTGCCAAAAAGTGGCAATGTGAAAAAAATAAAGTTTGAACACGTCTAAAAGCGCTTCAAAATCCGCTCTGACTTTTTTTCACCTATCCAGGTACCAAACCTGGAAAGTAAGGCCCAAGCCTTATCAGATATCCGATATGAGATCGGATATCGGATCTCATATCGGATATCGGATCTCATATCGGATATCGGATCTCATATCGGATATGGATCTCATATCGGATATCCGATATGAGATTCGATATCCGATATTGGCGGCATAAAAATTGGAGGGAAAAGGGACAAAAATTAGAGGGAAAAACAAATTTGTAAGTGATATAACTAATTTGAGTTATGAAATATGTAAAGATATAATATATAATCTATAAATATATAATATAATAACATAACTATTATATATAAAATAATATATAATCTATATATTATATAATAATATAATATAATATAATATATATATAACGTAATGTAAAGATATAATATATAATCTATTAATATATAATAATATATTATGTTATTATTATTATTATTATCTATAAATATAATATATATTATTATAATATATTATTATAATATATTATTATTATATTTACTATATTTTTATTAAATATAATAATGTAATATATTATATATATGTTATTAATACATATTATTATTATTATCATATATAAATTATAATCTATAATATATTATTATTATTATTATCATATGTAAATTATAATATATAATATATTATGTTATTATTATTATAATCTATAAATTATATATATATATATATATATATATATATATGATTGTTATACTATATTATTATTATTTTTACTATATTATTTCTAGTGGAGTCATTTATATGGGTCAAAAGGGCTCACAGGATGACCTATGACCCCTTTCGACACATTCTATGATGACATATGTCCCTAAGGGATCCTAGGACCCCTAGGGACATATTAGAATAGTTTATATGGGTTGAAGGGGGTCACAGGATGACCTATGAACCCTTTCGACATATTACAAGACGACATTTGTCCCTAGGGGTCCTAGGACCCTTAGGGACATATTAGAATCATTCATATGGGTCAAAGGGGGTCATAGGGTGACCAATGACCACCTTCAACACATTCCACGATGACATATGTCCTTAGGGGTCCTAAGACCCCTAGGGACATATTAGAATCATTCATATGGGTCGAAGGGAATCATAGGGTGACATATGACCCCCTTCGACACATTCCATGATGACATATATCCCTAAGGGTCCTAAGACCCCTAGGGACATATTAGAATCTTTCATATGGTTTGAAGGGGGTCATAGGGTGAACTATGACCCCCTTCGACACATTACATGATGACATATGTCCCTAGGGGTCCTAGGACACCTAGGGACATATTAGAATGCTTCATATGGGTCAAAGGGGGTCATAGGTTGACCTATGACCCTCTTTGACCCATTAAATGATGACATATGTCTATAGGGGTCCTAGGACCCCTAGGGACATATTAGAATCATTCTTATGGGTCAAAGGGGCTCATAGAGTGACCTATGACCCCCTTCGACCCATTAGATGATGACATATGTCCCTAGGGGTCCTAGGACACCTAAGGACATATTAGAATCATTCTTATGGGTCAAAGGGGGTCATACATTGATAGGGACATATTAGAATCATTCTTATGGGTCAAAGGGGGTCATAGGTTGACCTATGACCACCTTCGACACATTACATGATGACATATGTCCCTAGGGGTCCTAAGACCCTTAGGGACATATTAGAATGCTTCATATGGGTCAAACAGGGTCATATGATGACCTATGACCCCCTTTTACCCATTAAATGACAAGATATGTATTAGAATTATTCTTATGGGTCAAAGGGGGTCATAGGGTGACCTATGACCCCCTTCGAACCATTACATGACGACATATGTCCTTAGAGATCCTAGGACCCCTACGAACATATTAGAATGCTTCATATGGGTCAAAGCAGGTCATAGGTTGACCTATGACCCCCTTTGACCCATTAAATGATGACATATGTACCTAGTGGTCCTAGGACCCCTAGGGACATATTAGAATCATTCTTATGGGTCAAAGGGGGTCATATGTTGTCCTATGACCCCCTTTGACCCTTTAAATGATGAGATATGTCCCTAGCGGTCCTAGGACCCCTAGAGACATATTAGAATCATTCTTATGGGTTCCAGGGCGTCATAGGTTGAACTATGACCCCTATGACCCCCTTCGACAGATTACATGATGACATATGTCTCTAGGTGTCCTAGGACCCTAGGGACATATTAGAATAGTTCATATGGGTCAAATGGGGTCATAGTTTGACCTATGACCCCCTTTGACCCATTACATGATGACATATGTCCCTAGGGGTCGTACGATCCCTAGGGACATATTAGAATCGTTCATATGGGTCAAAGTGGCTCATAGGTTGATTTATGACCCTCTTCGACCCATAAAAATGATTCTAATATCTACCTAGGGGTCCTAGGACCCCTAAGAACATATGTCATCATTTAATAGGTCGAAGGGGATCATAGGTACCCCTATGGGCCCCTTTGACCCATAAGAACGATTCTAATATGTCCCTAGGGTTCCTAGGACCCCTTAGGGACATATGTCATCATGTAATGGATCGAAAGGGGTCATAGGCCCTTAGACCCATAAGAACGATTCTTATATGTCCCTAGGGGTCCTAGGAACCCTAGGGACATGTGTCGTCATGTAATTGGTCGAAGGGGGCGATAGGTCACCCTATGACCCCCTTTGACCCATATGAACGATTCTAATATGTCCCTAGGGGTCCTAGGACCCCTTGCTATATATGTCATCATTTAAGGGGTCGAAGGAGTTCATAGGTCAACCTATGACACCCTTTGACCCATATGAAGCATTCTAATATGTCCCTAGGTGTCCTAGGACCCCTAGGGACATATGTCGTCATGTAATGTGTCGAAGAGGGTAATAAGTCAACCTATGACCCCCTTTGACCGATAAGGACATATTTCATCATCTAATGGGTCGAAGGGGGTCATAGGTCACCCTATGAGCCCATTTGACCCATAAGAACGATTCTAATATGTCCCTAGGGGTCCTAGGACCCCTAGGGACATATGTGGTCATGTAATTGGTCGAAGGGGGTCATAGGTCAACCTATGACCCCCTTTGACCCATAAGAATGATTCTAATATGTCCTTAGGGGTCTTAGGACCCCTAGGAACATATGTTATCATTTAATGGGTCGAAGGGGATCATAGGTCAACCTATGACCGCCTTTGACCCATAAGAATGATTGTAATATGTCCCTAGGTGTCCTGGGACTCCTATGTACATATGTCATCATTTAATGGGTTGAAGGGCGTCATAGGTAAACCTATGACATCCTTTGACCCATATGATGCATTCTTACATGTTCTTAGGGGTCCTAGGACCCCTAGGGACATATGTCATCATGTAATGTGTCGAAGTGGGTCAATTGTCAACCTATGACCCCCTTTGACCCATAAGAACAATTCTAATATGTCCTTAGGGTTTCGAGGACCCCTAGGGACATATGTCATCATGTAATGTGTTGAAGTGGGTCATAGGTCAACCTATGACCACCTTTGACCCGTAAGAATGATTCTAATATGTCCCTAGGGGTCCTAAGACCTCTAAGGACATATGTCATTATGTAATGGGTCGAAGGGGATTATAAGTCAACCTATGACCCCCTTCGACTTATATGAATGATTCTAATATGTCCCTAGGGGTGCTAGGACCCCTAGGGACATATGTCATCATGTAATGGGTCGAAAGGGGTCATAGGTCAATCTATGATGCCGTTTGACCCATATGAATGATTCTAATATGTCCCTAGGGGTACTAGGACTCTTAGGGACATATGTCATCATTTAATGGTTCGAAGGGGGTCATATGTCAACCTATGAACCCCTTTGACCCATAAGAATGATTCTAATATGTCTCTAGGGGTCCTAGGACCCCTTTGGACATCTGTCGTCACATAATGCGTTGAAGGGAGTCATAGGTCAACCTATCACCCCCTTTGACCGATAAGAAGCATTCTAATATGTCCCTAAGGGGTTGTATGACTCCTAGGGACATATGTCATCATGTAATAGGTCAAAGGGGGTCATAGGTCAACCTATGACCCCCTTAGACCTCTAAGAATGATTCTAATATGTCCCTAGGGTTCCGAGGACCCTTAGGGACATATGTCATCATGTAATGGGTCAAAGCTGGTCATAGGTCAACCTATGACCACCTTTGACCCATAAGAATGATTTTAATATTTTCTTAGGGGTCTTAGGACCCCTAGGGACATATGTCATCATGTAATGGCCTATGACCCCCTTTGTCCCATAAGAATGATTGTCATATGTCCCTAGGGGTCGTAGGACCCCTAGCGACAAATGTTGTCATTTAATGGGTCGAAGGGGATCATAGGTCAACCTATGACCCCCTTCAACCCATATAAATGATTCTAATATGTCCCTAGGGGCCCTAGGACCCATAGGGACATATGTCGACATGTAATGTGTCGAAGGGGGTCGTAGATCAACCTATGACACCCTTTGACCCATAAAAATGATTCTCATATGTCCCTAGGGGTCCTAGGGACATATGTCATCATGTAATGGTTTGACCCATATGAACAATTCTAATATGTCCCTAGGGGTCCTAGGACCCCTAGGGACATATGTCATCATTTAATGGGTCGAAGGAGGTCATAGGTCAACCTATGACCTCCTTTGACCCAAATCAACAATTCTAATATGTCCCTAGGGGTCCTAGGAGCCCTAGTGATATATTTCATCATTTAATGGATCAAATGGGGTCATAAGTCAACCTATGACCCCCTTTTACCCATATGAACAATTCTAATATGTCCATAGGTGTCCTATGACCCGTAGGGACATATGTCATCATGTAATAGGTCAAAGGGGGTCATAGGTTGACCTATGACCCCATTTGACCCATAAGAATGATTCTAACATGTCCTTAGGGGTCCTAGGACCCATAGGGACATATTAGAATCGTTCTTAAGGGACATATGTCATCATGTAATGGGTTGAAAGGTGTCATAGGTCACCCTATGACCCCCTTTGACCCATACGAACGATTCTAATATGTCCCTAGAGGTCCTAGGACCCCTAGGGACATATGTCATCATGTAAAGGGTCAAAGGGGGTCATAGGTCAACCTATGACTCCCTTTAACCCATAAGAATGATTCTAATATGTCCCTAGGGTTCCTATGACCCCTTTGGACATATGTCATTATGTAATTTGTCGAAGGGGGTCATAGGTCAACCTATGACCTCCTTTGACCCATAAGAAACATTCTAATATGTCCCTAGGGGTCCTAGGACTCCTAGGGACATATGTCATCATGTAATGGGTCAAAGTGGGTCATAGGTCAACCTATGACCCCCTTTGACCCATATGAACAATTGTAATATGTCCCTAGGTTTCCTATGACCCATAGGGACATATGTCATCATGTAATGGGTCAAAGGAGGTCATAGGTTGACCTATGACCCTGTTTGACCCATAAAAATGATTCTAATATGTCTCTAGAGGTCCTAGCACCCCTAGAGACATATGTCGTCATGTAATGGGTTGAAGGGTGTCATATGTCACCCTATGACCACCTTTGACCCATAAGAATGATTCTAATATTTCCCTAGGGGTCCTAGGACCCCTAGGGACATATGTCATCATGTAATGCATTGAAGGGGGTCATAGGTCAACCTATGATCCCCTTCGACCCATAAGAACGATTCTCATATGTCCTTAGGGGTCGTAGGGACATATGTAATCATGTAATGGGTCAAAGGGGGTCATAGGTCAATCTATGACCCCCTTTGACCCATATGAACAATTCTAATATGTCCCTAGTGATCCTAGGACCCCTAGGGACATATGTCGTCATTTAATGGGTCGAAGGGGATCATTGGTCAACCTATGACCCCCTTCGACCCATATGAACGATTCTAATATGTCCCTAGGGGACCTAGGACCCCTAGGGACATATGCCGTCATGTAATGTGTCGAATGGGGTCATAGGTCAACCTATGACCCCCTTTGATTCATAAAAATTATTCTCATATGTCCCTAGGGGTCCTCAGGACATATGTTTTCATGTAATGAGTCAAAGGAGGTCATATGTCAACCTATGACCTCATTTGACCCATATGAACAATTATAATATGTCCCTAGGCGTCCTACGACCCTTAGGGACATATGTCATCATTTAATGGGTCGAAGGGGGTCATAGGTCAGCCTATGACTCCCTTTGATCCATATGAACAATTCTAATATATCCCTATGGGTCCTAGGACCCCTAGGGACATATGTCATCATTTAATGGGTTGAAGGGGTTCATAGGTCAACCTATGATCTCTTTTGATCCATATGAATAATTCTAATATGTCCCTACGGGTCCTAGAACCCCTAGGGATATATGTCATCGTTTAATGGGTCGAAGGGGGTCCTAGGTCACCCTATGACCTCTTTTGACCCATATGAACGATTCTAATATGTCCCTAGGGGTCTTAGGAACCCTAGAGACAAATGTCTTCATGTAATGGGTCGAAGGTTGTCATAGGTCAACCTATGACCCCCTTTGACCCATATGAACGATTCTAATATATCCCTAGGGTTCCCAAGACCCCTAGGGACATATGTCATCATGTAATGTGTCGAAGGGGGTCATAGGTCAACCTATGACCCCTTTCGACCCATAAGAATGATTCTAATATGTCCCTAGGGGTCCTAGGACCTCTAGGGACATATGTCATTATGTAATGGGTCGAAGAGGATCATAAGTCAACCTATGAGCCCCTTCAACCCATATGAATGATTCTAATATGTCCCTAGGGGTGCTAGGACCCCTAGGGACATATGTCGTCATGTAATGGGTCAAAGGGGGTCATAGGTCAACCTATGACGCCCTTTGACTCATATGGACGATTCTAATATGTCCCTAGGGGTCCTAGGACCCCTAGGGACATATGTCATCATTTAATGGGTCGAAGGGGGTCATAGGTGAACCTATGACCCCCTTTGACCCATAAGAACGATTCTAATATGTCCCTATGGGTCCTAGACCCCTAGGGACATATGTCATCATTTAATGGGTTGAATGAGGTCATAGGTTAACTTATGACCCCCTTTGACCCATAAGAACGATTCTAATATGTTCTTAGGGGTCCTAGGACCCCTAGGGACATATGTCGTAATGTAATGCGTCGAAAAGGTTCATAGGTCAACCTATGACCTCCTTCGACCCATAAGAACGATTCTAATATGTCACTAGGGTTCCTAGGACCCCTAGGGACATATGTTGTTATGTAATGGGTCGAAGGGGGTCATAGGTCAACCTATGACCTCCTTTGACTCATATATATTAATAATATACATATATATTAATAACATATATATTAATATAATAATATATATTAATAACACACACACACACATATATATATCTATATATCTATATATATACGGTTATTATATTTAATAAAAATATTACGTTATTATATATATATTAATAACATACTCTTTTATATATATATATATATATATATATATATATATATATATATATATATATATATATATATATATATATATATATATATATATATATATATATATATATATATATAACGTTATTATCTTTATTAAAAATAATAATAATATAAATTATATTTATAGATTATAATGAGAATAACATAATATATTATTATATATTAATATATTATATGTTATATCTTTACATTACGTTATTATATATATATAATATATTATAATACATATTTACATAGTAATATAAAAAATAAAATTTATAAATTATAAGCTATAAAATATTATGTTATAATATATATTACGTTATTATATATATTAATAACACACACACACACACACAACTTTATTATATTTAATAAAAATATTACGTTATTATATATATATTAATAACATACTTATATATATAACATTATTATATATATTAATAATATATATATAAGGTTATTATATTTAATAAAAATATTACGTTATAATATATATATATAACTTTATTATATTTAATAAAAATATTACGTTATTATATATATATTAATAATATACTTATATATATAATATATATATATTACGTTATTATATTTAGTAAAAATAATAATAATATAAATTATATTTATAGATTATAATGAGAATAACATAATATATTATTATATATTAATATATTATATGTTATATCTTTACTTTACGTTATAATATATATATATATATATATATATATATATATATATATATATATATATATATATATATATATATATATATATATATATATATATATATATATATATATATATATATAATATTATAATACATATTTACATAGTAATATAACAAAAATAATTTATAAATCATAAGTTATAAGTCTTAAATCCGGTTTTCCCTCCAAAATGGGTTGGGATTTCAAATTTCCCACCAAAATTCACCTAGCCATATCGGATATCCGATTTGAAATCCGATATCCGATTAGGCTTGGTATTTACCAAGCCTACCCGGTCAACCCAAAAGACGTGTTTGAAGAGGGTTTTAGTGATACTCAGACTTCGGGTAGTCGTCTGACAATGTTATTTTGATTGAAATTGAATGAAATGAAAAGGGTTTTTTAATATCACTCTGAAGATTCCATCAATATAATTTCTGTCAAATTCTAAGATCGATAACTATTTATTAGTTAATTATCAATGAAGATTATTGTAAAGTGCTGATTGACATACTGATTGAAAAATAGCTATAATTTTCAAACAGTATAACATTTTTTAAATCTAAAAGTTGCGTCACATTCTATGCTTCGCCTAGTATAAGAAAAAATAAAATAAAATTAAATTTGGTTAAATTTTCTATTAATTAAGGTGGTCAGACATGGGACTTTTTTTTTTCCGAAAAAGTTTTGGTAAAAAATTCATATTTAATTATTTATTTGGAATAAAAATACCAAAAAATATGCATCACATCCGAGCATGAGTCCACTTTTCATATCTATAATTATATTAAAAAAATATTATCATTTGATTTTGATTAAGGTGGTCAGACATACACCTACTTTTTATTTTTGCCCTAAAATTTTTGTAGTACTGCATTAAAATTCAACCTTTTGACCAATCAATTATTTTTTTCTCCTGATAAGGCCTAGTAGTTTAGAAACTAAATTCAATTTCTTACAGATTATTTTCTTACAACTTTTTGATATAAAGTCCATAACCACTTTAAAATTATGTGTCAAGTTGACATAACCCTGATTTTCTGATTTTTCACTGCCACTTAAGGCCATAGTTTGGTACACCATGATCCTGCACATACCCATTCATTAACTTCTATTTTTCTAAGAATGTTCTCACTTAGAGACATTGATGCCATTGAAAAGGTCTTCAAAGAGGCTATTGCATTCATGAGGCAGGTTACTACTGCTCCAATGCCAACAATTACATATTCAGGGTATGAGTCTCAAAAGACTGCTTTCTTTGAGCAGAAGGCAACTGCATCCACTGAAGCAGAAAAAAATATGGCTAGAGAGTTTAAGGCCATGAAGGAGATGATGTCTCTTTTATCCAGTGATCTCATCAAAATAAAGTTGAATTCCTCAAGAAATCAAGGCAATCATCCAAGACAACTTGTTGCCCAGAACAATTATTCTCAAAATCAGAGCAGAAATTTTGGCCTTTACAATAACATCAACAATGAGAAGGCATGAGTCCAAGTGAAAATGGATATGGGCACAATGATGTTTCAAATTTGTCTCCCCAAATCATGGAGAAACAACCTTTTCAGTTTAGTGCAATGATGTTTGAATCATACCATAAATCTATAAGAGAATAAAATGATGAAGATGATCAAGAGGAGTTTGTGTTCCCATTCAATGAAGAAATTCTTCCAAGTATGGATATTTCAATAAGTGTGGATATGCCAAGAAATTTTGAGGTTGTACAAAATTTTGAAGTTCCAAAGCTCCATGGAGTTGCAAAAGTGATGGAAATGTAGAAGATCCCAAGGTTGGTGAGATTTTTGAATCAAGAGGTCATCAAGAAGAAGATACCAATGATTCCTATTTTGATATTGATTCCCCATTGAAAAATGATAAGATACCTCCCTCAAAACAAGATTTTTCATTAGAAGAGATGGATAGAGTGCTCAATTTGGTCTCAAGCTTGACTAAGTAAATTTCTATTTGTGGTAATTCTATGCATATATCAAACCATGTAATAATTGAGTCATGTAAAATCTATCTATTTGGGTTCCATTAAGAAGAAACTTGTCTTGATTTCTTGTTAGTTTGGGAGATCGCAATGGAGGGAAAGCATGATTTTGAATAGGCTTCTTTGGGATATGAGGTAGAAAACATCTTGGTCGATGATAGTAATGAATCTTGTAATTTGAAAGGAAGGTCGATGATTGATTTTTCTAGTCTGAAGGAACCTAAAGTGTTTCCATGTGCACATGAAGTTGTATACCATGAGATAAGATGACTAGAAGGAGAGATTACAATGTGTGAGTTTACCCCTATGGTGGGAGACTCGCTAGATCAGGTGATATATTTCCATCATCCCTCTTAGTTTAATGATTTTCAATTTGAATATGATGCTAAAGGTAAGAGAACTTGTTTTTGAATTAATCATGGTCAAGGAGAGTTACCACAACTTCTAATTTTGTGTGATTTGTGCTTAGAATTTAAACCAAGATTGTCTAAATTTTATTTTTTTCAATGCAAAGACAAATCAGCTTTTCTTAGGACTATATGGGGTGGTTCATTAGTATTGCACATCATGATAAATCTAATAACAACCACCCCACATTCTTATTATTCAAGGTTTTCAGTAGATAAGTTTTTGTTTTTGTTTTTCTTAGTTTGTTTTTTAGTCTTTCCAGTTAGGTGCTAGTTTGTTTTGAGTTGAGTCATTTTGTTTGGGTTTCGTTTCTTTTTCTTTCAAAGTTGCGTCAGTTCAGGGGTTAAGTGCACTCAAGATTTTATCTTGATGTATCTCATTAAACCATTTTTTGATTTTGACTTTTGGGAAGAGGTATTTCTTTATCAAAAAATTTTGATGATTTTTGTTTCTTATACCAACTGAGGAATGGATGTTACTTGTAGTAATATGGGACTTTTAGTCTTGGATTTAGAATTGAAGGGCAACAAGCTCTCAACACTTTGAAAAATTTAAAGATCGATTATCTCAAGTGCTTTCAAATCAAAGTTGAAGACAACAAGGGATGATCCAAACTCCATTGGTTCAAACATAAGGGTCTTCTCGAAGGAATAGCTAAGATTGTTGTTTGGCATTAGAGTTTCTGAAAGCTCTTAAAAGAGGAATGTAAGGGATGTTCACAAAAGATCAAATCTAAGAAATGACACCAATGTCTTGGCCACACAGTCTAAGCATGGTTAGGATACAAAAGGAAAATAAAAAAGAATGAAAGGTGTTAAGAATGAAGGATTCTACAAAGTTTGAGAGAGGTAATTTGGTTATAGGGATATGCATTCCAAATGAGCTATCTAGTATCAAAACAATTACTTCATCAAAGAATAAAAATGATGACAATGTGAGCTATGAGAAGCAAGTATTTAGAAGGTTTCTTAGGACTTCAAATAAAAAGTGACAGCCTATCAAGAGCCCTCAGAACTGATTCTCTCATCTGGTCAGACAAAGGATTGATAAATAGCTTTCGCAAAGGTTCTCGATGAATGGACTAGAAAGGGTGGAAGATTGTTTCCAAGTTGACAGAGATTGCATTTTGAGATGTCAAATGAAATGAATATAATGAACACACACAAAATTTGGAGATTCAAGATTCTTAGGTTTTGACTATAAAGTGATTTGAAATATGCTTGGAATGTTCAAGATTGAGTTGGCATTTGATACATATCAGAGGAATGTTTGTTGATGAAGAAATGCCTTTGTCATTTCTTCCCTTTTTTCAAGGATATTTGTTGTGGTTTCATAATGCATGGCCCATTTTTATTGGAAATGGAGACCCCTTACTTTATATTTTTGGCTTTTTAGATCCCTAGTCTGGGGTCTGAGTCTTTTTCTAGTGTTTTTTGACCTAATCTAGGTCCTTGTTTGAAAGCCCAGTCTCCAAAAGTCAAGTTTCTGAGGGAAGAAGTCATTTTGCAAAAGAAAAAGGTGCACTAGTGCACCAAAATATGAAAGCACTTGCAAAAGGTAAGTGTGCAGCAGTGCACTCCCAGAGCTGTGCTAGGGATCCTAGGCTATATAACCCGGGGACCCCCTCAAACACTTCACTTGCTTTTTTAGACTTTGTTGACTATAGCTCCGCACTAATTGGGTGTGCCTCCTTCACTTCATATCTAGAAAAACACAAAAAAATGAACCTTAGACCTAATTAAGGTGCGCAGTATTAGGTGTGCTATTGTGCACCTTACTTTTCCTCTCAAAAACATAAAACTTTTGACCACAAAGTAAAAAAATGAAACATTTTAGAAAGAAAAACCCTAATTAGGGTGTGTAGTAGTGCACCTTATGAGGTGTGCTACTACGTTTCCCAAAAATGACAATATTCTTTTGTGTTAAGTCAAAAAGGGTGTGCTGCTGTGCACCCTACATTTTGAATTGGAAGAGGGCACACTAGGCTCACCTCCTAGGTGTCCTAGGTGTGCCTTCCTTTTTTTTTTCTTTTTTTTTTCTTTTAAAAGGTGCACCAGGAACACCTATCAGGTGCACCAATTTTTTTTCATTTTAGGGCTACAAACCAAGTTTTTTAGTGTTTTTGGACAACTAGGTTATTTGGGTTTTGGTTAGTGTCAGTGCTAGGGTGTAATTTATTGATTTTTCTTCAACTCCAAACTAATGGACATCACTTTTGTGGAGATTCTATGGTGTCTTCATTAAGCTCCCTTGCCGACAAGATGGTTCCAAAGTTAGTGGTATTTAAATTCAAGGTGTTCTAACCAAGTTGCGCTTTTAAGATGACTATTCAAAAATTTGAGACACTTAACTAGGTCACACAGATTTGGGCACATTCCTGGCATTGTGCAATAAACTCATGGAGAGATCACTAATGGTTTTTTCTTTGATTCAAGCAAGACTAGTTAATGCAACATCACATCCAGTTTTAGTGTAGTCCTCAGAATTAATCATGACACTAGCAGAGAGATATGTTCCTGAAGAAAGGGTTGTCAAGAGCATAACTCAATAGATTGTCTTGGATCTTTGACCCAAAAATATAGAGAAGGTATTCCATCTTCCAAGGGTGGATCAATTTATCCAATTGACTAATACCCAAACATAGCTCTGGTATAAAGGGGAACAAAACCTAGAAGCTGAAATTTCAATTTTGACAATTGGTGAAATTTTCTATTTTTTGCTTCTGAGGTGCACTAGTGCGATTTTTCAATAGTATTATTAAAGATTTTTGAAGAAGTCAGAGGTGTGTTGATAGTTAATTGCTAGTTCTAAAATTAGAGCTTTCCATGCATTGGAAACACATTTTGATAGCATTTTAACTCTGATAGATGCTTAATGAAGATGGAGCTTCTATTTTTGGCACTTTTAGACACTCCTGCATCAACTGATGTCTCTCTCTTTCTTATTTTATCATGTTTTCTTTGTTTTAATACATGTAAAGGCTCATGCATTCAATTAATGATATAAATATGGATGGAGTCTTACTAAGAACTAGCTAGAGAGTTAGTTTGTACATAAATAGATTTGTTTTATTAGTTCAGAACCATATGTTTGCAGAAAGAGATCTCTCACTCTCAACAAAAATTGAGGATAATATTTCTTATAAATTTAGGAATGTAATATGTATTCCAGGTCATCATTATTTTGCAATAATATATTCTTTTGGTGCTCACATCTGGAGTGTAGTGATTCTTGCCTAAGTGTGTTATATTTTGTGGATGTATGTTCATGGAATGTAATTGAGCCAAAATTTTATTGCATTATTTCCGGTTGTGTGATCTTTTAATTCTAGTGTTTTCTATAGGTCTAAGAATTCCACTGATGTACATAGTTTGAGAAGAGATCATCATATTGTTCTTGCATAACTTTTTGTCTTGCATGAGCACACTTTTTGTGGCCTTACGATTTGATGAAAAGTGAAACTTCTTTTGTTTACTGAATTCCCATCGACAATTGCATTAGTGGAATTAAGGAAGTATTGGTCCGATTTTTATTGGTTACCCACTGATATTTTCGAAAGCTTAACTCATAGACACGTTGTTTCTGTGGCTTATGTTTGTTAGGATTTTACTTTTCATGTTATTTGCTTAAAATTATTGTTATCCTATCTTTGTTATTTGCTTTGGTAACCCTTGATTAATTTAAGAATTCATATAGTTGTATTATTAGATTGCATTCATTCAAAAAATAGAAAATACCAAAAACATATCTCTTTTGTGGTTAATTTTGAAACAACAAGTAGATTGGTCGTCTTATTCGAAATTGGTTTGAACCAACAAATGCCTCTTTGTGAACAAACACATTTATCTTCAACTAAGCGAATTCCTTTAGGTCACAATATCACCTAGAAACTTGGAGTTTATCCTAGCATTAGATTTTCAATAGAGGAATTTGAAAGGATTCCTTTCGTTAAGCATCGTGCAAAATGACAACTCAATAGAAGGAAAGCTTTTGTTTGGTTGATGAAGTTTTAATGCTATTTAGGCCACATTTTGTTGTATTGAGTCTTCTTTTGAGTCTAATCCTAAGTGCAATGATTCTTTTATTTTATTCAATATTTATCTTAATTTTATATTTAAGACAACTTATTTTATTGTTTACATGTTGGCATAGGCAGTGGAATTTACAAAAAGGGTCATTCCCCAATCCTTGTCATTATTTTTTTGCTTGCAAAAACTAACCAAAATATTGACTTTTTATGTTTTTGGATTGTGGTGCAAGGGCATTTAGGTTTTTGTATGATTGAAGGTGAGTATTTATAGGTTTAGGAAACATCATTTCCAAATTTAATTTTGCATAGTAGCAAACATATCCATCGAAAAGAATGCAGGTATGGTTTGCAAGAATGTAGGATTTTCCTGTAGAATTCCATTACCACAAACAAATGCCTCTCGACCTCCAAAACCTTCCTTTTCTTGTCTCTATCCTCCTTTTTGAACATTCAACAAGAATTCTAAGTTACATTACATGAATATGATTTGAGCCCATGAAATTGCTATTAGAAGCCCATAAACACAAACCATGATAGTCCAAATATCAATTTCTATGCTCATGGGATTGAGGTTTAACCTTGCATGAGTGTGGGTTGTTCAAGTGGGAATGTATGCATGACAATTTCTTGTCATCCTATCATGTTTTTATTCCAGGTTCTATTTATTTTCTTGATATTTTCCAAGAACATGGATAGTGCCTATAAAATTATAGAATAATTGGTTATATTTTTTGTAAGGTTGCATGTTCATAGGTTTTTTTCATAAACATGCGAGAATGCAAAGAATGTATTATTTTGTGATCGTTTTAAGGATTAAAAATGAACTCATGCTTCACCCTTGTGTTTAAAAATAACTTTGTATGCACTCACATTATTTTACACTTGGTTTTGGTATTTAAAAATGAAATTGACTAATATTGAATAAGACAATCATATATTTCATTTGGGTTTAAAAAAATTCAATCACACAAGTCTTGAAAGCCTAAAGTTTTAAAGAATAATGCAATGAAAAATATTTTGATTTGGACTTGGAATGAATTCATACAATCTTTAATTCTAAGGGAGTAGCACATTTCTTTTTTTAAAAAGCTTTACCTTTTATAGTATGTGCAAATTTTATTTCTAAGAATGAACCATATATGTGCTAAAAATGGGTTTCTTTTGTCCTAGATAGAAAACACTTGGTGTAATTAGATTACAGTTTAGAAATGAACCATTCTTGGCTTTTTCAAAGGATTATTTTTTAAAACTACCTTGAGCTACATTTATTTTTGCAAATAATTCTCATTAATCTAAGTGACGTGAAATAGGTTGTTTAAATCCATAACCTCTTCTCTCTTCTTCATGGAACTTGGATGATGAGAAATCATAATAAATCTAGTTCACTTGTATTGAGGGTTTTCTAGAGGGAACATTTCCCCATTAGAGAATGACATTGAACTGGTATCCCAACAATTGATATATCAAAATGGAATGAGAAAACTCTTACCTCATCTCCCCAATCTTGAGAAATGTGTGTTGATGGTAACCTAGATCAGACGAATTATCCATACAAAATTATCATGGTCAACTAGGCTCAATAAAAGTAAGTGAGTCATGTGCATACAAAGCATTTGGAGAGATTCAATGGATATTACTATAAACCAAGATAGTCGTCACCCATTTATCCTTAGTATACTATTTATAATGCAAGATGATTGTGTCATCATCTAAAGTACTCACTATTTGTGTTACCCCTAGTTGTATACATAACTATACTTGGTTTTAATATACAACAGTCATTGACCCCACATAAATAGGGCTTCTACTTTCCAAAACCTTGAAGATTCTATCATATGTAATTTTTGGTATTCATCTCTACATTGACTTGCCTCTTATATTGAGAGGAACACAAAACACGGGAATTGGGTACACCTAGATTGGGCTCCTCTATGTGCGCATATGAATACTATATTAAAAATTAATAGTCATAAGATAAAGTTTGTTTGAAGTGTATTCTGTGTGACTTGACCTCTTTCAATTTTTTTTTTTTGCGTATACACATTCAATGTTGGTTATAAAAGCCCTTAGGCCTAAAGAGATTCATTTCTCATCTCACTCAAAGTTTCTTTGTTTTTTGAGGGATTTCTTGTTCACTTGATTGGAAAATGCATGTTATATCAATATCAAACTAGGTAATACTTAGTGCAACCACTGCCTAATCTAAGAAGTTGTAAAGTGAACCAAAAAATTTGAAGCCATCATTTTCCAAAGTCCATGATAGATATACCAAACCCTAAGTTCAAAAAGGTCAAATTTTAACCCTCACTTGCATACAAAGAGAAGAAAATAGTAGAGAGAGAAAAATCATTTAAAATCTATTAGATATGAATCCTCTTGGGAAGAGAAAAATGATACGGGTAAAGCACAAACCTATGTCACCTTTTATAAAGGAAAGAATATCAAAACTTAAACTATTCAACTTTAATGACATAAAAGGGACATTTGAGTTTAGAATTTGAAGATGATGTAAACTAATGAAATGTATAAAATTGGATGAAGTTTATGCTTGTATATTTATAAAAAAAAATTGACTGAAAATTTTATCATTTTTTATAAATTTTAAAGTCTATTTTCTATTTTTTAAAAAATGTTGAATATATAGAGTTTCATTCCCACAAAAAAAATATATACAAATGATCATATTTTGGTCTGATTTTGTAATATGTTATAGTTGACATGTATACCTAGTGGACAAAAAAAAATTTGATTTTGGACTTATATATTTCAAGTTATAAGTGTTCAAAGTCAAATTTATTAGAAGTTGACAATTTTTTTCCTGCCTAGATTTTTCTATCAAATCTACGTATTTTTTAAAACAAATGACATATTCTTGAAGATGACTTTCTCCTCTAGAGGTACACATTATTTTTTATTTTTTGAACATGATTTACTATTTTTTTCTTTTTTTTTGAATAGACATCTTCTTGAATCTTAAAATACCTACTTGTAATATTTTAAAATTATAACATATTACAAATACTCAAACTACTACAAAATTTATATGCCCATAATCTTGACTTTGAGATCTAAAAAGGGTATTTTTAGATTTTGAAAAAAATTCATTTTGTATGGAGAAATCAGCCTTGAAAGTGAAAAGTTTGGAGAAATTGCATTTTATGCTTGTGTGGCTGCCACTTAGGATGACACATAGCTAGTTATGTCCGAAACCCTTTCGGTTGTAACCATTTTGGCTGTAACCCCTGTTGGCCCAAAAAGACTGCTAGTGATCAAATTGGTGTTTCATACAATTTTAAATTTTTTTTTTTAAAAATTAAAATTAAAATTTATAATAATTATATAGTAAATAGAAAAATATAAAGGAGCATTCAGAAATAAATATTTTTTGAAGCCATATTTATCAATTGTTTCATGGAGTTTAATGACATTTACAAAGGATTGCCAATAAGGTATGTTTTTTCACCTAGTTATTTTTATGTACTCTATATTGAAGTATTGAATTATATTTCTAGTGGAATCTAAATTAAAATATTTTCCTGTAGATCAAAGTATTCAATGGGTAATCAAAAGGCTCTAGATCAAAGAAATATGATAGAATAAGAGATGACAAAATGAAAGGTCATACAAAACGTAATCAAAACCAACCTACTGAAGTTCATGAAGAAGATGAGATTCATGAATAGGATGAGATTCATGAAGAGGATGAGATTCAAGAAGATGGAAAAATTGGTAGTTCTAATGATAGAAACATATTATTAGGTGTAGGAAATTTGATGGATTTGGATGAGGACTACTTTTTAGTCAAATTCCATCTACACATATGGTAAAAAGAGAACACTATTAAAAATCATTTCCAAAACATGTGGGATGAATATTTAAAAAATAAAAGTATATTTGGAAAGGTACACTTATTTTGTCAAGTTATTTAGGAAAAAAGATATAAGGCCTATGTTGGAGTTGTTGGGTGTTGATAATAGGAAAAACCATGCGCATAATGTTAATAAAATAATAGTTGAAAATTTGCAAACTACTTATAACAAAATTAACAACACAACTTGAGAAGGCAATTTGAGCATTGCACGTAGAGTGTTGATGACTACTATATCTATTAGATAGTTAACACATAGAAAACAAGTACATGCAATTTCTAATTGACTACATATATCTAGAAGAATTGTTCAAAGATACATTAGGAGGAGAAATATGCTAGATGAAAACATTGAGAATAATTGGGTGAATATTTGTAGATTTCCTCAAAAAGATAGAATGTCTGAAGATGTAAAAAGATAGGTTAATGGATTTTGGACCACATCCTCTCATGTTTCTTCCAATAGACGTGATACTATACAAGTTAAAGATCAAGAGACAGGGGCACAAATTGAACATCCAAAATATTTTATAGATAAACACAAAGTGAATTATTTCAAACATTCAAGCAAGAATTTTCAAATATGAAAATATGTCAGAGAATGTTTGAGAGCTTGCATCCTTCCTTTGTACACATAAATAAGATACATGAAACTTGTTTTTGTCAAAACCATGTTGAATTTGGTCTACACTTGCAATTACATAAAAAAGTTATGGCAGTACTTGATCCAAATTTGGTCATCCCTAGCAATACGAAACAATTTGTGAAGTTTATATTATGTGATAAATTAGAAGACTTAGATGAGTTCAAAGTACAATGCATAAAAAATCAATATGTAGATTGTGGAGATTTATGTAAATTTCCACTGTACATTGAGAGTATTAATGAATTAACACTAGTTTCATGGATGAAATATGAATATGAGACATACCAAAATAAGACAAGAGTTGAATCCAAAAAAATTGAATTGATGGAGAGTGAATTGTGGTACAATGAGTTTATGACCAAGTTTTGTCCATTGATATATCTATATATTCAACATTGTCATATTGCATAATGAAAAGCTAAACAATTTCATGATTCAAAAAATTATTTTCCACCTAGTTGTATTCTTTCAGTTGTAGATTTCTCTAAAAACTATATGTTTTCATCTCAAACAAAGCTTCAAGGGTAATATTTTCATTCTGAACAAGTTGAAATATTCGTGCAAGTGAATTATACACATGCACAATTCAAGGTGGATGAAATAGAAAGTTTGGATGAAAATGAATGCATTATCATCAAGGAGGTTCATTTTTATATTAGTGATGATAGAGTTCATGATAGGAGTTATGTCTCTCATTATTTTACAATGTTCTCTAAAGATCTTATAAATCATGGAATAAATGGTTCAAAGCAATGGATCTAGTCCGATGGTTGTGCAGGTTAGTGTACATGCATGTACATTTTTATTTAACTTTATTTAAAACTTATATTGATTTGTAAGTGTGTATTTCAATTTGATGTATATAATTATTTTTAATCTCATTTCATGAAACCACAAGACAATTTAAATCTGCAAAAGCATTTAATTGGTTAGCCATGCAACATGCTAGAAGCAATGTTAGGTTTTTATGGAACTTCTTTGAAAGTGGACATCGAAAAGGGAGCATGTATAAATAACACACTTTGAAAACATTAACTTGAAAGTATGTAATATAAATTTAGTATTTTCTTGATATATTTATAGCATATATAGGTTCTCTCTAGAGATCTAGACACACACACACACACACACGCACACACACACACACACACACACACCCACCCACCAACAATACAACCTTGACTAGAATTGATTTTGAATTTAAAATTGATTTGCATGTAGAAGCAATATTTACTCTCAATCATCAATGATTTACATAACCAGTGCCTTATCCATTGGGCAACAATTTACTGTTGGTGGGAGATCTAATTCAGACAACTTGTGAATGAATTTATCAACATCAATCACCCATTCCCATTCTTATAAAATATCCTTTCCATAAAATCATGAATTCTATTGATCTATTGAACCATTTATATAATTCATTGAATTAAAAACAACAATAAAACCAATACACAACCAATCCAGACTGCATTTAGCCATATGAACCTTTAGCCATATGAACCTCATTCAAATGATCTCAAAATAAACAAGCTCATAGAATGGAGATAGGAAGTGATGACACATAAAAATGGTGTAAATACCCCTTTGTATTATCCTTTTGAAATGAGTAATATAATAACCAATAGAGTTTCAACAAAAATCCCAAAAATTCAACTAGTTATGTCATATTTCTCTGAGAAAAGTACACTTGAAAGTATCTAAACTACTACATGAAATAGGACCAGCTATACTATTTCTTGATAATTCCAAAAAATACATCAAAATTCAGACCATCACATTGCCTTGAAAACTCATTTATATAGGCATGAGTTGCAACATGCAAAGGGCAAATATGATTGATAGGTGTCCTTTACAAAAAGATAATTACATACACCTATCACAAAAAGACAAAGCTGTGAATAACAAAAAGACTTATACATCAAAAATTCTTTTGTGGGTCCCTTTATGTTACCATTTGGAAAGACTAGGGTACTATGATCTGATTGTTTAATTATTCTGATTCCTCGGAGTAAGTGGCTATCAAGCTTGAAGGCGATGAGTCATCTCTAGTTACCTGCAAACTTACTTTAACATGAGGATTCTCGTTGTCTTCATCATCAGCTACAAGGGTGGCAGTTATTCTTGCATCTTCTTCTTCCTCATGATCTTCTACCTTGTCACCTTCTACCATCTACTCTATAGTCATGAATTTATCTTTCCACTCATTATAGGCAGTTTCATCGGACCAATCAAAATTTAGAACCTCTCTTTGTATAGTTATTAAAGAATTTGCAACTGCCTCTATATCAACAAGATCTTTTTTGCTGGTAGTATAGAACAACTATACATTTACTAGCTCCTCATTGATTATTGCCTATAACAAGTGGCCAGTTTCATTTATAACTTTATTCATCCTTTCACAAAAAATCTCATCTAGCTCCCTCTTCCATTCTCCCTTTTCCTTCACTCTTCAATAGTCTTTAAAGTAGAAGGGAATAAATCAAAATTTTCTACAATATACTTGGAAAAAAAAATTTAATCTTTTTTGAAAAGAATCTTGTTAATCATCAAAACCTTGCATTTTATTTAACAAATCAAAGATCTTTTCTATTTGATGACAATGTAGCTGGATGATAGATATACACATAGCAGTGATATCTTCATTTCTTTCTATCCACTTCTGCAAAAGGGGTCTGAATACAGCTTCATCTCTCTTCAATTCATCCCTGATAAATACAATCCTTGCCAATTGATCAAAAAATGTTGGCCATTCTATCCTATCCACTAAATACATTACACCTTGCCTCAACTTCTCTTCAAATTTTTTATTTAGTTATACATGTAGTGTATACAACTTATTCTTCTCTTCTTCAAAATCCTTTGCAATGTAGAACTGAGGTCTTCCTGGGGTATGTGGTATCTCAATAATTGGAGTTGATTTGAAGGGTTCAATAGGTGGCCATGGGGGATATGCAATTCTAGATTTACTAGACAAACCCACTTTTCTTTTCCCAAGTATTTTCTCCATTTGAGCTATTTGGTTTTCTAGTGACTGTATTTGTGTACCCCTTTCCTCATATGCCTTCAAAAATTCTTTGAATCTAGCATTGAGTTGTGCAAACTTATCCTCTTCCTGGCCAGATAGCACACTGCCAAATTTTAGCATTTCTGAAGCCATTCCAATTATTTGCTTGCTGCCAACCTCACCAGCCTTGAATACTATTAATGCACCAATATGCTCTACAGTAGAAATTTCCTGCACTCTAGTTTTGTCCCTTTTTTCAATTGACCAAATAAGTAGGGCTTGGTGGTCATCATTGAACTTGACTCCTTTATGAGCCTGCAGTACCTCTTCTTCAGTCTTATACTATACACCTTTTTGTTTCCTTATTGAATAAAAAACCATGGCATTAACTATGTCCCACTCTGGTAAAATTAGGACCCTTGACTATTTAATTATTTGCATTCTTGCCTCAAGTGTAAACTAGGAAAAATCTTTCAAAAACTTAGATTTCACCTCTTATTTATAACAGAGTCTGATTTATTAGGTTGCTCTAGCTTTATCTTTTCACATGCTCTTTCAAAATTTCCTATATTCAATCTCCACAAAATCTATGCAAAGGCTCTAGATTTCACAAAATTTTCATCATTAATGAACCTCTCAAAAGGTTGGGCCACTATAGGATCTATCTCCTTACCTTAATAGTCAGCAACAATGAGATCAAAAGAAGGTATAGGAGGTTCTTGTGGTTCCCTAATCTCAAAATCTATGGAAGTAACAATACATCCCCCTCTCCACCAATTTGTCTAAGCTTCTCCCTTAAAGATGCTTCATCATCTTTTCGAATTGGGGATTGGTTTGCGGAGTATTGTTCTACATGGGAGGAGGAACCTTGCTCTAACTTTTGCCTCTTTGGGGCACTGGCTACAAATGGACTTTCTGGCCTTGGTCTTTGCTGAACGGGATCCTGTTGCACATTTTGCACTATTATATAACTTCCCTTTTATGTAAGGTGTACTGACCAGGAGCCACTATATTTCTACTTTTTAGCCTCCTTTGCATCTTTGCAGCTCTATCTAGATAGGTCTTGGCACATGTGTCCTTCTCATTCATGGTTTGTATTATCATAACAAAATTATTCATCAATGCTTGCATCTTGGCTCTATAATATCTTTTATCTTTTAATGGATCATAATTGGAGTCAAAAGCATTGATGAATTCTAGAGTTTTACCAAATGCTATCCACTTTTCCTTTCTCAATTCCTGCTCTTGTAAAGAGGAAATATTTTTGATACCATCCTTAGGGAAATATACTTGTTGCACCATGCGAGCAACTTTTGTCCTCTCTCTTAAGAGATCATAGAATCCTTTAGGGTTAATAAACTTAGCATGAGACTCTACCATGTTGTATCTATCAAGGAAAAAATTGAGGTGTTTCCATCCTTTCCTCACAAAAAAAAAATCATGCACTGTAGTAACAACTGGGAAGAAAGCACCCTTCTTTGGTAGATCTCTTTCATCAATAGTGCCTATCTGCCATAACAATTTTGTTATCCCTATTTTCAGAGGCACATGTAATGGTATCACATGAGGCTTTCCCAAAAATCCATATACTCTTATTACTGTTGAAACATTATAAGGGATTATACCCCCCCAATTATGATCAATCTATAGCCCTTTTGCATGGTCCTTAGGTATGACCAATTCTAGCAATGGTTGTGAAATACTAGGGTTATCTCCTCTCAAGAGTAATTTGAGCTTTGATGCAAAATATCTGTCAAAACTTACAAAACTAGCATTTGTAGCCTCTGAAGTCATATCCACACTCCACAACTAAACTAGATTCCTCTCTCCATCCCTAGTTATTTCTAGCTCCATACCCTTGGAGAAGAAGGTAAATCCCTTATACAAGCATACATACATGAGCAATGAATACAAACAAAATGGTTTGTCTACTTTCCCCCGTGCTATTCCTAGCGAACCATGGTGAATTTCTTGTGCAAGGAAAGTAGCAAAATCAAGAATAGTGCTCATCCCAAATTGAAGAGTATGAGCCATAATAAGGACAATTGAGCCTGGGATTTTCTTTGCTTCATCCATTCCAAAAATCTTGCAAAGAGAAAATTATAATGATTGGGCCCTAAGGTTAAAATGTCTTCTCAGTAATGGCTCTCGGGTGCTAGCAATAATCTTAGACAAAGTACGAACTTTAGTTGTATGTTCCTGCAATGGATGTGTCCTCAATTATATCCTTTGTGCATCATATCTTGCTTGCAAGTCATCCATATCAATGATTTCATGCACAACATGGTTAGAGTTGAGGTTGAAAACCTCGTTAATCAGTTTAGGGAAAACCCTAAAGAGATCCATTCCAACATGATTCTTCACCCACCTCATTATAGGATCATATTTCTTAGCTAGGTCAGTCAATAGATCACTATCAAATAAAATTGAAGGGACTATTAACTCCCTAATGTCGAATTCCCAGACATTTCTCACATGGGTATCCAATTTTCATTCTGAGAACCATTTTCTAAACAATTCCAAACCTCCCATAGATACTTGGGCATCTCTTACCCAATTTGCCCTATCATAGAAACCCTTAGCTACAATTACCCTAGGGTTCTTAGGAATGAGCTCCCTTCCTTTAGTTATTTCATTCACTGATAAGGGAAACTATTCAAGGAAATCATCATGCACTGTGCTTTTTAGGTAATCAGTCTATCTAGAAAATTACTTTCTGGGAGGCATTTTCTAAGATTTAAAATTCTACCCCACCAAATTCTTGCTATTTAGAATTTTTAGAGCACTTATCCCTAAAATTCTGCTTCCTTTTGTGAAAATTTCACCTCAATTTACTGGATTTCTTTGTAAACTTTTATGCCCTGGCTCTGGAAATTCTATGTGCTCTGATAACACTTTGCAATTCTATGGCTCAATAATGGTGAGATCGTGAATTATATTCGAGCATTGAAATCACATGAATGAGCTCTACACCATATTAACTCTTGGTAACTATTACCTTCAAATTGCACCTAGATTTAAATCTTATCCATTGATCTCACCAAATCATATAGCTTTAATTCAAAAAGTGACAAGCTTTATGGCTTTAAAAGTGTGGCCACATATTGCATTACCACTTACTCACGTTCCTTAAATTTCTTGCATTTTGAAATTGCAAGTAAGCGCCATCCATTGATCAAAACAAGATCAATGATCACACAAATTTATGATTGAGTAAGGCCAAGTTAGCTGTACTGACCAATAGGAAGCCTCTATGTGAATTTGTGCCTCTTTAAAACTTCCACACAAGTAGGTCCCATATTTACTTCTAAGAAAGTGGTCTCTGGCATCACACTTGCCATGCATCAGGCTGACGCATACCCGCTTTGCTTAAACTTCCTTGAAGTTCCTATTGTGGGCAAGTGCCCTTCGTTGATCAAATCAAGATCAACGACAGGTCTAAATTTCCATCCTCTCTAGTCGAAACCCCATTGCAACCAATGAAATAAGCTCTTTTAGTCCAGCTCATCTGACAAGTCTGGCTGCCATATTAACTATTAAAGCCTCTACGCCAATGACATCATTACTTCTAGCATGGCATGACTCAACATTCTTCCCAGGTCCTGACTGGCCCAATTGGCACTATACATAAGCTTTTCCTTACAGCCTGGCACAACATAGCACATATCTATCATGCTTGGCCCCTCCTTGCTATGTCTCATCATAGTGCTTTGCCGCATTATTTAAATTTCTTGCAACTTCATAATATGGGTAAGTGCTGACCATGGATCTTACACAGATCAATTATAATGGATTATTGTGCCCTATCAACATTGAATAAAATGCAAAGACCAATGAGAAACTTCCTTTTAGTCCAGCTCATTTGACAACTGCCACAGAGTGTACATCATTACTATCCTCTGAAAAGGCAGGCCCATGATGTCAGATTGTGCTACATGGCTCATTTGTGCTTCCCTGCATTATTTAATTCTCTTGCATCTTCTAATTATGGGAAAGTGCCAGCCTTTGATCTAAACAAGATCAATAGTTGTTGAATCTTGGTCATAAAGTGATATGCCTGTTAATAGATCTACCAATGACATTGCAAGTTTTACAGAACGTACATGAAAGGTACTGAGAAGTCTACAAAAAGGTTCTGACACTTCCTGATAAATCAAAATCTTTGTGGTGCATTGAGACTTTAAACAAGCAAGGGCTATGTCTCATCAAGGCGCATGGCCACATTGTTTAAGAACCTTTCATCTCAACATTGCAGGAATGTGATACCCGTTGATTTGAACAAGATCAACGGTCACACAATATTTGTATTACACAAGATACTTTTCAATAAAATAATCAAGCCAAATGCAAACAAAGCATGGTCAATAAGATTTTAAACAAGATTTTAATGAAGTCACGCTTGCGTAAGCCCAACCTTAGGGTAAATGTGATATGCCTTAAAGTCATTTTTTGAAATATTATTTTTGAAGGTTTTCAAAACTAGAGTAAAATAAGATAAAGCATTAGGGTTTTTCAATGATTGTGCTAATGAAAAACCTTAAGAATTTGATGGAATTCCAACAACACAAAGACCAAGACATGAACTAGGGCAATCTAAGAAACTAAAAAATACAAGGAACAAAACCCTAATCTACATGATATAATGTCTTAAATGATTTTTCAATTAAATCTTCAAAATTTCTTTGCATTGTGAAAAATTAGACCAACAAGTGGCATTTCCACTCCTAGGTCTCATAGTCATTTAGACACCTTCACAAAATGCTACTACACAATGGTATTATGGTAGATGTCAATATCAAAAACAAATACTATGAGTGGTGCATCTACACCATCCCAATAGATGCCACAAGAAACACCCCAATCCACAACATGGATGTATTTAAAAGGGTCTATCAATCAACCACTTGTTACAACATCCACTATTTTTACCAATCCATTTGTACGAAGACATGACATAGCCACTCTAGGTTATGTGTAGGATCATGGTAAACCAAGATATTTCCTTAAGTTTTAATAAAAAATTAAAAAATTAGGTTTAAGCAATTTAACATAAAAAATTGAACATTTTATCAACCTTATTCCAAAAAGTGGTAAGAATAGAACTGATAGGAAATTGAATGAAGCTTCTAAACTAGTAGCCCTTTTCAAAAAATATTAAAATTTCTAATTGTTGGAAATTTAGATTTTAATGTGACAATATTTTTTTAGGAAAAAGATAAAAAATAAGCGTATGTTTAACCACCTTAATTACAATTAAATGATGATATTTTTCACAAGATTCTACATATAAGTAGTAGACTCATGTTGAGATGTGACATTTTTTTGTGTAATATTTTCTATCTAAATAATTAAATTTTTTTTTTCCTACAAACTTTTGAGAATAAAAAACTCCCATGTCCAACTGTGCCTTAACTAATTCTTAAATTTATAAAATTGAGTTTTTTTTTTCTTATAGTAGGTGAATCATAGAATGTGACACATATTCTGGATTTCAAAAGGTTAAACCATTTGAAAGTTATAGATGTTTTTAGTTAGTCTATCAATCAAAACTTTAGAGGTAACTCAATTAGAAAATAAGTAATAATTAGTTACTAAACTCAAAATTTGATAGTAATTATATTGATGTAAAGATGATACTCTCATTATGGAATCCTTTTCAGTTCATTGACTTTAGGTGAAAAAAATGTTTGTTAGCTACATGATCGAAGTTTGAAAATCAAAGAAAATATGGCAAACACATTTTTTGGGTTGATCACCCACATTTGGCACTCCAAAACCAAAACCCAAGGAAAATACTAAGACTAGTAGGATATCCAAAACAAAATTGGATTATCCAAATTAATGGGGCACATGAGATTTTTGGATATCCAATAACATATTAGATATCCAATTACTCCAACCAGCTTTGCTTTTCATTTCAATTTTCAACATTTTCAATTTTCTCAATTTTCAATTATGATTTTAGATTTTAATTTTTGATATAGATTTTTTTTATAATATTAATATTATTAAATTAGAATTAGTATTTGTAAATTAGTATTATATCATTACTTATATCAGTATGTAAAAATAGTATAATAGTAGTATTATATTTATTATGAAATATGATATTAGTATTAGTATTAACATATTATTATTATTTATATTATATTATATATATTAGTATTGCATTATATAATTATTGTTATTTATGCTACATTATATAATAGTCTAATTTTTGTATTATATTATTTTATATTAATAAATTAGTATTATATTTATTATTATATATTAGGAGAGAGCAACAAAGTAGGAGAGAGAGAAAGAGAGAGAGTAGGAGAGTACCAAGGAGAGAGAGTAGTAGAGAGTTAGGAGGCTACTCATCTCTCAATGTAGCCTATCCCACTTATCAATAATAAAAAAAATCATCCTAGATGGAAATGTTAAGCTAGTCTGAAAGGAATCCCTCATTTCTGTCACTCTCAAAAGCTCTATCACAACATGATCTCGATCCTGCATAGTTGCACCTTTCTCTCATTGGGTGTCTTGTAACAATAGGCTAAATGGCACACATATATCCTGGAGAGATGCAAACTATACTACAATCCCATCATCTCCTCTACCTAGGCTCAATTCTCTACGCTATCCATCTCCCTCAACAAGAAGTGGTACTATTGGTGGCACCTATGGTCTCTAACCATGATCTCTCAAATCTCCTCTATTACATCCCAATTTTTGACCTAATTTAAAATATAGCCATTGAGGTTCACATGAAGTTAGTTGACAATTAATATGCTAATAATCCTATGAAATGGTAGGATGGTTAGTCATTATAATTTCAAAATGAAGATAACAAGCTAGTTGACCATTTGTCACAAATTCTTGGAATTGAGAAGATGGTTAACCATTATGATTAAATAATTTATTATGATAATATAATTTAACCATGGAGAACTTCCTTGCAAGAAACATGTCAAAGGGGTGGAAGCATTGTCAGAAAAGAATTAGGCACAAGAGCATCACCATCATAGGGTAGATGGGTTGAGAACCTAGTGACTTGAAATAGGATACATCTGTGGGACCCACATGAGCTATTTAAATAAATAAATTTCAAGAAATATAAAATAATTGTGTTAAAATATAAAACATATCTCAAAAGATTTTAATTTATCTTTCATCATATTATTTTAATAAATATTTATATACATGCATATAATATAAAAATGATTTGACACCATTATAATTTAATAATTTAATAAAGTGATCTTCAAACTCTCTTTCCATGCTTTTTATTTTAATATTCTTTCTTTTAACCAATTAACATTTGGTATGTTAAATTGAATTAATGATTGGAATTCGAATGGACTTTTGGAAACTAATGGTATCCAAGAAGTCACGACTAGACCTTTTAAATGGAAGCCAAGAGAGGAGTTGGGGGAATTACCATTCCGTATGCTCTCCATAATCCATATTTCTTTATGCAACATTGTTTCCAAATTCCTTTAAACTTAACTTCCTCTCAGTATCTCAATATGTCTATTACATCTTAGGGAGAGAAAACTTCCAATTGGATGCCCATATCTCAAATTTCTTTATCACTACACACCCATATCAAGCCTTGTCAAATGGCATTAACTTTTGCTCCTTGCCGTGCATTAATTTCGGCTAAAGGTCTATGATCAAACATTTTGTAAGTAACATCTCAATGCTCCAAGAGAGGACCAAATAGAGTTCAAATCCTTCATTACTATATCAAATACTTAATAGGTTATGAGTTTATCTTTCCAAGTTTTTGAATGCAATTCTATAGCAGTCGAATGGTATCAAAACTTTCTCTTGTGTTTATGCTCATGTTTCTTAAACTTGATGAATGAACCTTGAAGATTATAGATAACTTCTTCTTAATACCTTTACGTCCAATTGAGTAGTATTCCATAAAGAAAGTTTCTGGATTCAATATGAATTTGCATGATTATTTCTGCTCTCAAGAATAATATGTCACAAATTCATATACATTTGCATTTCATAAATTCCTTGATTCTCTAAGTAAATGACTGATTATAGTTAGACATTCATTGCTAGGGTTAAATGAAATACACCATAAGTATTTGTAAATCATAGTTTCTTCTTTCTCTGACTGTTGTCGGTTATATATTGTCATAAGTGAGAATGATGCAAAATATGTTATCATATTCATGACTCCTTCCTGATTTAAATATTAGATTGTAGTAGGCTATGCATTGTAGATTGTAATTAAGTCACAAACCATGCTGTTGGTCTTTTAAAATACATAGAGCTCCTCTACAAGACTAAACACAATTTTGAATGGTAGCTGTTGATGCTTAAAGGATCGTGCAAACCTAATTCAATAACCATGCTAACATAATTTTTGAACAAGATCAAAATACTTATAGATTCTCTAACACCAAGGAATTCACTGGCAAAGAAGCCATTGAAATGGTGAAGAGGTATAAATAATAACATGAATGATCATAATCCTTTAGACACCTAGGATTCATTGGCAAAGAAGCCATTGAAATGAAGAGGTAGAGTTAACTTGCAAGGAACCAAGAATGAAATCAGATATGAATATCTAAGTAATGATTAATTAATAGCTCATGCATGGATCTTGTTAATTTTTTCCTCTTGTTGTAAAGTCATATGGTGCATTTAAAATACTAGGAAGCTTAGTAGATGATAGATGTTCCAAGTCTGATTCTAGATAGGGAAGGCCTTTGTCATTAGAGATTGTGTGGGGATAAAGTTGTGGTTTGTGGTTGGGTGGTTAAGCCCCTTGCAATGTTTCACCTCTCTCCAAGTTGTTAGAAAAATAATAGAAAAAGATAAGCTTACATTAAATTGTTTGTTAGAAACTGGTAATATCACTTTTATGATGTATATGCATGAAGGTAAGATTAATTTACTTATTTCATAGTTACAATTATTTTACATCTAGATGTGAGAGATAGATTTATGGATTATTTTTCTTTGGTATGCATATCGAATACGAGCATATTTCTAATCTTGAGTTATTGCCATAGTTAAGTAATTAGTAGAAAAGAAATGATATAATGGTATCTAAAGCCCTAATTGATTCAGTGGTAATTGGAACCCTAAATGATATAGTGGGATCGAAAGCCATAATTGAATTAGTGGTATTGGAAGCCCTAACCGAATTAGTGGTATCAGAAGCCCTAATTGATACAGTGGTAACTGAAGCCCTAAATGATCTAATGGCAATCAATGCCCAAATTGCTATAGTGGTATGTGATGCCCTAAATTTTATGTAGTGGTAAATAATGGTATTCGTCCTTTGATTTTGATATAGCGTTATTGGATGGAAGTCATTATATGATATTGTTATAGTAGTATTTGTTGACTAAGCTGGGTGATTGCAGAAACATCCCTACAATGATTCCTTGATTCCAATTCCCTGGTATGTGGATTTAAATTTCTATAGTAAATTCCTTGATGGTGTTTTAAGTTCTTAGTTAAGAAATTTTGTTTAACTATTTTTAATGGTAAATATCTTTCACATGAACATGACTGTTATAACTATCTTCCTATGAAATTGAAGTAATAACTAAATTTCTCAAGTATGTTAGTTGTTAATTAAGACTCAGGAAAACTAATTGTTAGATCCTCTACCCCCCCTCCTATGTGCACATCTATCTCTTTCTTCCTGGCCTCCTCCTCAACAACCTCCTATAGTACCATCCTCCTAGGTATAACCTTGATTGGTACTAGCCTTGCCACTTGTTGTGCTTTCTATGCAATAAATACATCCCTTCCCATCGCTACTCCCCTTTCCCCTACTCTCCCTCCCTTTGTAGCATGTTTCAATTCCCTAATCCTCTTTTCGACATATGAAAATATTACTCTCCTCACAATACTCACTATCTAAAACCATGCCTGGTACTCCTATACAATACCTAAATCTTCGTCTTTGTGTCTTCAATCCCAAAGATTTGGATGAATCTCCCTCCAAGAGGCAATCAATCCCTTCCTATCCAAAGGTGGTCCAAACTCCAACTATCTCTCTCTTGTCTTCTACTAGTAGAAAACCACTATGTATGGCACTCTTGGAGCGAGTCTAAATTACCAAACCATCCTATTAGGCCAATATTTATCTACCACATATTCCCATCTACCTATAAGATACCTTGACCAGTGTGATGGTGAATGGTAGCTACTGCTGGTCCTTTTGCCAAGGTTCCACTACCAAGTATGGCCTCCAAGTGATTCCAACTTGAATCCTGTCAATGATATCATGCCAGTGCCCAAATATAAACAATAGGTTGACTTGTCTTCCTATCTTATCAACCAACTAGTCTAAGTATCGCTATGTGCTCCCAACCTAGAACCTAGAGAAGGGTAGAAACAATGCATCTCCTCCCATTCCCCTAAGCTTGATGATATACAATTTTATTGAGATCCCAATACAACTCAATAAGAATTAGGGTACTCAAAGCTATAGGTTTCCCTAAACCAATATTTCACACTAGTAGTGAACATTTTTTCCTCTGACAGAAGTTCTTAGAGAAAATACTAGATTAACACCAACTGATTGAGTTCTCAAGAAAATAACTTGGAACTCTTTGCTTAATATTGTTTCTCAATATTATAAGGTGCAGCTATCAAATTTAAAAGATATTCATTAATTCCTCTTTTTAAGGGAAAATCTTCCCATGAGTATTTCTCAAGAAAATAATTAAAGGATTAAAACAATCAATTCATCCATATGAAAAGAATGTGCATATTGAAAAACCATTCAAATTTAATAACAACAGTCACCCACATGATTATCTATTAAATATGAAAGATAATTATGACTTCCATTTTCTTCCCTCAATATCTTTTAATTCCAAAATAAGATTTCATCTGTGATAAGTAAGAAAAAATTTCACACATAATTCATATCCACAAGAAAATAAATCACAGCTCAATAGACAACAATATCTATTCAAGAAAGTTTAAATTATAAAACTAATAGAATTTTATATTCCTTCTCACCAAAATCTTACTTAGAATTCAAAAGCATAGATGCTTAATAAAAAATTATTCTATCTTGTATCTACCGAGAGTCAAGCCTTTTTCATAGCCAATTATTATATATATATATATATCCTTTCAAGGTTTTGGATAAAACCATGATCCAAAATTACCCCACCAGTAGTTAATAGTTTTTAGTTACTTAACTATGCTAACTGTTTTAAGAATGATAAGACAAAAAGAACTAAAATATGTAATCTTTTCCAACTAGATAGCTCTAGGTGTCACACAATCCTACAGTTTCTCCATAGTAGCAAAATTATTTTTTGATTTCTAGCTCTTGTCTACAGTAGTGAAGGTAGAGATAATCAATTAATTTTGTAGACCTAGATACATGATTCTCTGCTTCCAGACTTCCTTTTCTTTATGAAGCTAAACAATCTTTGCTTCATGCATTTCTAGGTGCTTCTGATTAATTATTAGCATGGTCTCCACATGAGCTATGTTGGAAAAATCTTTCTTAGTTGGAATTTTCTTTTCTTTCACCTCTAAGAACTTCTTCTACATCTCTTTAACAATCTCTATGGTGGGAGCAACTGGGTCTTTTCCTTCTTTAGCCCATTGTTTATATAACAATTTTAGATTACTTTGGATGATATCATCAATGACATCAAGACCATTGAGAAGATCCTCGATTTCTAAAATCCCTTGTGTGATAGCTACATTCCTCCATTCGATGCAATCCTTGATCACATAGAGGATTTTATCAACTAATCCCGTCACTAATCATTCTACAAGGAACTTTTGCAAACCGTACTCTTACAATTCATTCATCCATGAAACCTCTCTAACCTAGTTATCTTTTTCTTTTCATAAACATCAATATTTGATTCTATCTTCTTGATCATATTGGCAGTCTCCTTCCAAGCTTCGTTGAGAAGATTTATCTACTTCACTGTCTCATCTTGGACAAAATGAATTCATTCTTCAAATATTTTGGTGACTACCTTGCTCCTCTGCAGATTGTCTAAAAGCTACTAGTTGACTAGTGATTTAACATCAATGATAGCATACATTTCATTAAGAGGCTTTGGCTCTGGATGCAAGATAGCATTAATGTACTGGGCTATACTCTTCATTATTTTCTTCATATCCTATTGATCTTTGGCATCCTTCCATACTCGATCTACAATTTTCTTGTTGGAGACCTCAAATATGTTCATGTTAATTGCCCTGCTATCTTTTCTCTAGTCTACTTTTGAAACTTGATAGTCTTGAGGATTTGTCCCTTCTTCAAGTTTGTCTTGAGGTGGTTTGGCAATCTCAGCCAACCAATGCCTTGTGTCTTTATCAAAATTGATCTTGGATTCAATTTTTGCCTTCTTTACTTTAGAAAATATACCTAAGCATTTTCTCACCAGGTCATCAATGGGTAGGGATAAAGGTGCCATACTTCATTTCTTCACAACTAATGTTTCCAACCACTTTGGTGCTATGGGACTCTTCTTAGGCGTAGTGGAGGAATTGGTTAAAGTGAGAGTATCCATAGGTACACTTCCATCTCTAACTAATTTTTTTTGATCTTCTACCATACTTGAAATAATGCTAAGAAGAATATGCTCTTCTTCAATTTCAACTCTAGGGGAATCTAACCCTATCAGGGCTTTCCTTCCTCTAGGATTGTGTTTGTCCTTTTTGTTTTTGGTACTTTCAAGTAGCTTTTCTAATGACCTCCACCTTAGGTTGAACTTGAACCTCAACTTTGGATATAAAAACTTCAACTTCAACTTCATGTTCACCTATAATAGAATCATTTACATGATAGTTAGAGGAAATGATTAGCTTTTGAGGAGATTTCTATTCTCTTTTAGAACATTCCTTTAATAAATTGCCAATGGTTCCTTCACTTTTCTTCTTTTTAAGCCATTGCTCTATTCTCCTTAGCACATTTTCCATTTGAAAATATAGATAATCTTCTTCCCTTTTGCTCCAATCTAATTCGGAATAGGGAAAGCATTCAATTTGTTCAACATACTAGGGATCTATTACCTCTTATTTCTCATCATCTTTCACTCCAACAATGTCCATGATAATTTTGAAAGCCTTTACATGTTCCAAAGCTATTCTTGACCATAACCTTTTTCTAACTTCTAATTCATCAGAGAAGTTGACCCAGTAATCCTCTAAATGAGGGATATGGGTGAAAGAGGATGCAACTTTGAGATATTCTTTAGCAAATCTTACATAGTCAAAACCCTTCCTAGCAACATAAGGTTTGAGACAGAGGTTATATGTTTTTGCTTTTGCTATCATAGCATGGTTATGATTTGGGCATCTATAATGGCCCAATTCTATAGGAAAAAGATCGTAGTGATTTTTTAAGATAAATTTTCAACAATGATGAACTATTTGCAAATTTCTAGTAAAAAAACATTGTCTAAACAATAATGAGGTAGCTTGAAAGGCTCACCATCAAAAGGTTCGGCTCTGAGATAGGTAAACCTGGGAAATTGAATATAGTAGCAACAATAGGTTTGTATTTCTTGCATTGATTCCTCTAAAAGTTTGCAATATTATTTTTTGCAGAGTTCAAATACCAACTTTCCTAAAAACACATCATTGATTCTCTTAAATTCCTGAGAGGATTTTCTAGCCTGCAAATGTTTATAGTATTGATAGATTGTCATATCCTCTGTCCAGGGTTCATGAGGAAACCCTTCCCACTCTTTTGAAACAACTAGAATGTAAATAAGGAAAGATGACATGAAGAAGGAATGAAATTAGTTAGACCTAGAAGACCTTTATGCAATCCCTCTGCTATCAAGTCTACCCAATCAATAAATTACTTGCCTCCTATAATTTATTGGATGAAGAGGTACATCCAGTTTTCTTAGTGGAAAACATGCTGATTCCCTTTCACCTTATTTAATAGGAATGCTATATCAACAACATCTTTAATGAAATGCTCAATGGTCAGTGGCTTAAGTAGCATGGATCCTCTAGACACTTGTCTTAAAAGACAACTTTGTTCCACCATAGAGTCATAATCCTTTTTATTCTCCCCATATAGATGCTCTCCCTCTTCATAGTTTCAAGGTTCATAAGCCTCTTTGTGGGGAATTTTCAGGGATGATACCACTATTACGCTATTCATTCTTGCCAAGACTTCACCTAAAAATTTCTTTATGCACCTCCTTTGAGGGTCATAATGATTCACACATTCTATTATCAATTCAAGGCATTCCATAGCAAGTAGAAAGGCTACTACTTCTAACAATCCACTATTGGCTAGTTTCTCAACTACGGTTCCACTTTGGGCATTTTTGGTTCTTTGTACTAGTCTAGTTAGGTCTACATTTATCAAGAATGTGTCTCAAATTTCTAGTAGGGAGCTCAACAAACAAGGTTTTTCAAGTTTAGGGAGCTTAGGCTGAAATAGGGTCATGATTGTTTGACAACAAGAAAGACCCACAAAAAATGACTATTGAAATTCTTTAAAAGAAACCAGGAATGAAAAGGACAAGGAGGGCTTCTTTGTACTCACCAACATTACAATGCTAAATTACTCCTACTCAGCTCTTACCAGCTTGGTGCTCTAGAGTCTAGAATGGCAAGTTAAGAAAATAAGTAGGAAAAATGAATACTTAAGGTGCAAGACTTGGGAAAGATTATGAACATATATGGCAATGTGAAATAATTAATACGATTGTGCGAAGATTCATTTGACAAGACACTTTAGTTTGATCATTGTTTGCTTTCTAATGATAATATTGTACTTTGACATGTTCCTCTTAGCTATCGCCGTTATTATGCTTCAAACCTTCGGCTCTGACATGATGCAAAATCTTGTAGAAATACGTGCTTGAGTATATATAAAATTCCTGCAAAAGAAACAAAATGAAGCTTGTTAGAAAAAAGAAGTCAAAGTTGAAGTTGAAATCTTTGATTTAAACTTTGACTTCAACTTGACAAAGTGAAAGGTGAACCGCTGGGAACCCAAAAAGAGGTTTTAGCTTTTAAACCTTCGTGACCAATCTGACTTGAACTTGAAGTTGAAGCAAAAGGAATAGTTCAAGTTCAACTTCGACTTGAGAGAACTAGGATCCGCAACAAAAAACAAAAGACAAATATGAGTGTAACACACATAGTCAATGAAACTAAGGCTAAGGTAACGTTGGTCTCTCCCATTTATGAAGTAATGGACCTTGATACCTCATAGACCCATTTGGTTGCAGGCATAGGAATGGAGAATAGGAATGCATATTAGGAATAGGAATGACTATTACAATAAAAACTATTTTTTGGAATGGGTATAAGCTCATTTTAGAGGCAGATTGAAAATATGTAGTCCTATTCTCTATTCCAATTAACGAACCAAACAAGAAATAGAAAATGTATTCAAAATTTTTTATTCCTATTCTATCAACCAAATAGACTAATAGATGATATACTAATATTTAATTATTTTTAATTCACATATTTATCAACTATTAACAATATAATATAAATAAAAAAGAAAACAATATTTATTACTATTGTTAATTAGAATAAATATAATTTTATAATATAACATTCATACATTGTCATATATCCATTTAGGTATCCATCTTGAATAACATTTATTGAGTTTTAAATTTATATATAAAATAATTATTGAGATAAATTTTTTTTTTTTGATGAATAGTCCTTTTCAATTAATAAAATTTACTAAGATTACAATTCACAAAAAAGGGCCGGGGGATATAGGATCACCCCACGAATGAGTTCAATCGGCTGAAGCCGGAGTAAACAACATGGCCGCAGCCAAGAACTATAAACTATTCATCAAAAAAAACATTTAAAACAACCTCATGCTGCCAAGGCAATACCAGCAGAGGGAGGAGGATCATCTTTATCAAGAAATCCCCATGCATCAGTGGGATTGTGAGGCGGACTAGGAATATTCCAACTGTCAGTAGCATTTGCAGGATCTGGGGTAGTTGCAGTCTCTGCATCCTTTTTGTCTGGCCGCGGAGGAGAAATTGCCAGGGCCAGTCGGGGAAACTTGCCAACGTGCACCCATCCAGGGGGAGGAGCTGGAGACCAGCCAGAAGCCTGCCCAGGGGGGGGAGCCGGGGACTAGCCAGAACCACCACGTGGTGGGGAAGCGGAGCGGCGCCTCCAATCACCATGACCACTGCTGGGAGAGTGGTGGCGGGGACCCTGGGAGCGCGGTGTGTGTGAATAGCGACCAGAGGACTGGCGTCTGGAACGACAGCGGGATGAGGAGGCATCAGTTGAGGCATCTAGAGGCACTCTGGCCATGGTACAAGGAGCATTGCCCTAGTGGTTTAACAATTCTTGTAAGTGGGCAACCTCCAGGGAAACTTTATTAGCTTGCACCTGTATCTGCATAATGACATTGTTACAAATGCATGCCTTACTGTACATTGCAATGTTAACATCCAAAAAACTGTGAGTGAATAAAATTGCATTCCTATCTTTCCATAGAGAAAACAAAATTTTCATCCTGAATGTATGCCAAATCTAGGAAAACTTTCGAGGAAATCTGGGGGAATCAGCTAGCAGGATCATGTGCCATGAAAAAGGTTCGGGCCTGAAAGGCTTGAAAAAATCATGAATCTAGTGCCAATAATTCTGAGCACGCTTGCAAAACCAAAAAAATGCAAAAAGGACTTAGTTTGGCCACAGAAGGGGCATTTGGGATCAGGAACCCCAATGTGCTTGAGCCAAGGCCCTAGGGGAAGACCTTGGAAAGCAAGGCACCAAGCAAAGTGAGCAATCTTGGGTTCTGTAATGGCACTCCAAATGGTGTCGAACCGTTTTCTCCATTGAGAAAGCGAAGAGTGCAAATGCCACCATTGATTAAGCGTTTCCACCATCGGAAGGTGGGGAGAAAGCCATCTGTATCCCATATTGGGCTTATAATTGGTAAATGGAGTGGCAGGAAACCACTTCCAATCATACCACCAAGGTCAAACAGACTGAATCCCCACTTTATGAATTAAGTGCACAGGGATGGAAGACAACAAAAGCTCATAAGTCTGGCGATCAGCATGTACAAGGCGGTATTGAACTTGCATATCCTCCCAAGACCTGAAATTCATGGTGACTCTTGAAAAAATGTCCTTGGTAGTGTGAATGCCACATTTATAGAAATGCAGAGCACTGGGACCTTGAGTCTTGGCAAGAGGAATACCCTAGAAAGCAAACAGGGGAGACCACCAAATGTTCTGCTGATTTAAGGACAGCCCATTGCGAAACTCATCACTAGCCCAACGAAGCCAAGGTTTAATAGCTTCCCAGGCTTTCCAGATGCTCTTAATAATGAAAGAGCCCTATATGACCACTGGTTCACGCATAGTGAGAAGGGTCTGAAAACCAATTCCCTTCCATGCCGGTCTGTTAGCAGGGAAGTCGGAAGAGATGCAATGCTTGACAAGAATTTTTCAGGCTTCATCTCCAGAAATAGCTCTAATAATCTATTTAGCACAGAGGGAAAGGCCCTACTTTCGAGTGGAAAGCAGGCCGAGACCCCCAGATTCCCTTGGGAGACAACAAAAATCCCAAGCAACTCTGTGAAAACCATGATGGTCTGATCCAGAGGCCCAAAGAAAATATCTGAGAAAACGTTCTAATTTGAGATAGGAAGCTTTGGAGGGAGCCCAAAAAGAAGAATAAAACACATGGGTGGCAGCCAAAATCTTAGAACAAATCTAGAATTTACCAGCCAGAGAAAGCGGCTTAGTGATCCAATAATGAAGCTTTTTGGTAATCTTTGTTAGCACAACATTCCAAAGTCCCATAGGGGAAGCCTAGGAAGCAAAGGGAATGCCAAGAAAGCGGAAAATTTCTCCATGAGTAACCCATTTCCATTGGAATTGGCTGAGCTAAGGTGGAGTTGGCAAAAAAGACTGTCGGTAATAGAGCGTTTTATGCCATTGAATGGTAGAGCCAGAGGCTTGACAAAAAGTGTCAAGACAATTTAAAGCATTTTTGATATTTTCTTCATCTTCAAGAAGAGTAAAAAAAGAATCATCAGCAAAACATTTGACCATTGACTAACTGGGAGGAAGAATCAGGCAAAGAAATGCCATGGACCAGCCCTAAAGACACAAAGTGAGCAACTTGTAAATAACCAAAACCTTCAGCAGCAAGGACATAAAGCGCTGGAGCTAACAGACAACCTTGTCTGATGGAGTGAAAAAGTCTAAAAACTTCAGATTGTGAATTATTGATGGTGATGTAAGCATTAGCGTCACCAAAGAGCATCTTCACCGACTGAAGGAAATTGGGACCAAAACCCAGAGCCTGGAGCATAGCCAAAATGAAAGGCCATTCAATGCGATCATAGGCTTTAGCAAAGTCTATCTTTAAAAAGATAGCCTGCTGCTTGGACTTACGGGCCCATTCCATACCTTCCCAGACAGCAATGATATTGTCAAGAATATACCTAGATTTGATGAAGCCAGTTTGTTCAGGCTGCACAATTAGAGGAAGCATATGGCGGATTTTGAGAGAGAGCGCCTTAGCAATGATCTTATAAGACACATTCAGGAGGGTGATGGGCCTCCAGTTGCAAATGTCCTCAGGATCACCAGCTTTAGGTATGAATTTAATATTGCCTTTATTTATGATCGCTCCTAAGCTTTTAGAATGGTATGCTTTAAGATAGACTTTGTGCAGATCAGGACCAATTTGCTCCCAAAGATGTTTGTAAAATTCATAGGGAAATCCATCACACCCAGGGGATTTATCATCCGCCATGGAGTAAACTGCCTCTTTAAGGTCTCAGAGGGAAAGAAGTTGCTCACAGAAAGCGTGTTGCTCAACCACGAGGCGGTTTGAAGTAATAGTAATACACTTTCTGAGAGCCTCCTCCCGAGCAAGCAAATGGCCCTGCCAAGCAAAAATGTTCTCATAGTGAAGAACAAAAGCTTGCAGGATGTCTGGCAGACTGGAAAGAACATCAGTTCCCTGTTTTATCTTTTTAATCCCAATATTGGTATGACGGGCACAGAGAGCCTGGAAGAACTCCTTCGAGGCTTTGTCGCCAACCTCCAACCAGTGGAGATGGGCTTTGATTTGAGCTCCTCGGGCAGCATAGTTATAAGCAAATTTCTTTTCATGGCAAAGGTTGGCAAGCTGAAGTTGAAGATCCACATCAAAGGGGTTGAAGGTGAGCGCTTCAGAGGCTTTTTTGAGGGCAAGGGTGTTGGCTTCATAAGATCATTTTCTAAAAATTGCCAGCTGACGCCCGTAGATGCGCAAAAAATGAGCCGTTCTGGTAATGGCATCATTCCACCATTGAATCCAACCTCGATGGGAATGTGGATGTGGTTCCAAATTCCAGACACGTTGTATGTGGGAGATGGTGGAGGCATGCAATAGCACAGACGTGTTGAGGAAGAATTGAGACTTAACCACTTTGGGGATAGCTGTTTGTCGAGAAATGCTAAAATAAATGGGATAGTGGTTTGACAACGTCACATCTGTCAGGGGAATGACAGGTAGATCACGATCTTCAGAAAAATAAAAAAAATATTGCGCCGAGATCATAGCACGATCAAGACATTTCAATATGTGATTAGGACCGGCTCAAAAATTGGACCAAGTGTGCCAAGCCCCATTATCATGACGGCGGCTAGTATTGGGATCAAAGAGGCCCAATTTATGACGCATGTAAAACCAAGCTTCTCTTTCGCTAGCTGTCCAATGGGAAGGTAGAATGCCATCTTTGTCAGAAGCCACTTCAACCATATTGAAGTCCCCACATAGGACCCAAGTAGCTGGTGGCAGGTTGTCAGCAAGCCAAACCCACATTTGCGCTCTTTCCATAGCATCATTGGAGGCATAAACATTAATGACTCCAAAAGAATGATTGTTGATGGAAAGAAAAAGCCAAATAATACGGTGTGTGGGGTCAGAACCATGCGAAATAATAGCAGAATGAAGGCGAGGTGACAGGAGAGTAACTACACCACCTCGGCCAGCTTCATGCTGAGAAGAAAACATGACACTATCCTGCCAAATGACACGGCATGCAGCAAAAAGCATGAAACCAAAAATCTTAACTTCTTACAGGCAAAGAAAATCTAAATTCCCAAGTCTATGACGGGTATTTCGGACATAGAATTTTTTGGGGAGGTCTGTAAGACCTCGAACATTCCAAGAGAGGAAGTTCATGAAAAATCTTGCATATCATCCTCGTCCTCGAGAGAGGAGTAACTATTTTGCAAAAAGGTAGAAACTGGGTGAAAGTCAGACGGGAAATCCTCTGGACTTACATCCTGCTGTTTGACCCCTGATATCTTTGCATGTCCAGGAGGACTATGAGAATGCCTTGTTGCTGGTGGTACTATGGAAGAGATTGCAAGAGGAGAACGAGCCCCAGCCAAGGACGAGGTCCTGGCGGCTGCCTTAATCCCCTGCGAGCCAGCAGGGTTTGAAACCTGCGAAACCGAAACAAGTGCAATAGAAGCTGCTGGCGTCTCCACATTAGCAGGCGCTGACACTTCGGTGGAAGCAGGAGGAATCGTAGTAACTGTCGCATAAGATGGCTTGGGGGCCAAAGGATTCAAGGCAAGCTTGCCTTTGCGCCCAACAGTAACCCATTCTTCTTTTTTTCCTTCGACCTGCTTGACAGGTGTTGCTTTAGGCTAGGGTTTGACCCTAGGCATGGCCAAAGGGAAATCCTTGATCTTGTGTTTTGCAGACTGACACCTATAATAGGTGTTAGGTAGGTTCAAGTAAAGCACCTTCTGTGCGAAGGTTTGAGCGCCAATCTGGATTTCCACAGAATCCTTGAGATCTTTAGAAAGATCAATTTCAATGCAAACACGCTACTGAGGGCGAGCATTAAAAAATTTCTCTGGCTCCTTGGTAATAACTTTGCCAAGGGTTTGAGCAATAGACTCAATAAAAGGCCAGCAAGGCAAGGGTAGACCTGGGAATTCGACCCAAACAGGAACCCTAAGCTTTTTATCGTCCGAGACAGAGAAGTCTTGGGACCATTTTTGAAAAACAAGTAGAGAGGAAGGCACAGACCAAGGGCCGTTGGTAAAAACCGCGTCAGCTTGCGATGGGTTAGCAAAGCGAAATTAAAAAAAAACCTTTGGTAAGGTTTTGCACAGCGTCAAGGCGGATGCCATGAGGGGTCCAGCTTTTGTTGACCCATTCTCTGAGCATAGCTTCAGGGGGAGTCCTACCAACAAAATACCCTATCAAGGTATGTTGTTCTAACCAGTCACATGCAGCATCAAATTCTTGTAAAGGAAGGACAATATCAGGATTACCTCGTGGAAAACCTTTGGGACAAACATGCGCAGGCGTTTGTTCGGTGGTGGCGCCATGGTAGTTTGAAGCAGCAGCGTGAACACTAGAAACAATTGGTTCACCGCTGACCGGAGCCATTATAACCTAACCTAAAGCTCCCATAGTAAATGCGGTATGACAAGTGCCGACAGAAGGGGAGTGCAAGCGAAAGGCCGTACGCAAAAAAGATTGAAAGTTCGCATGAAGCAAGAAAACCCTAATAGAACGAAAAAACCTATTGAGATAATTAGATATGTTTAACAGATTAAATCCCAAGAGAAGTACCATACCAACCACACAACCGTGCCAAACTAAGACTCTCCCTCAAACCGTTCGTTTTAAAACCCCTGGCCAATTTCTTTGAACTTAAATGGTGTTTTTGAAATTGAATCCTAGAAGAGTGTGCAAAGTAGATGGACAGTATACTGTGTTGAGAAAAGTCAGTCGTAGGCATCCATGACAGTTCTGAGATCATATCCAGCACCACGACATTAATAAACAAAAACTTACAATTCTTTTAATCCATTGATGGATTTGACCTTCGAGAGTCTTTGTATTTTAAGTGCTCGTCTCATGAGCAATCGTATCTTTCAAACCTTTATATGGTCAATACTCGTTATCATAAAAGATAAACAGCATGTGCAGTTACCTTGAAAGTCAATACATTACATAAATTGGAACAAAAGCTGTCAACAAATGATTTTCAATCCCAGTTGCCCAATTCGAAACCAGTGAAATGACTTGACAAGCAATTAAGAACTCAAACCAAGCCATTCCACAATGTCTCGCAGATTTGGAATGACGCAATTGGCTCCAATCCATTACCTGTCAACATGATTAAATATGATTTTTTTACTGGTTAAATATAGAAGTCCACAGGGAATGAAAAATCCAAGTTGAGTAAGATAATGGAGAGAAAGCACAATATCTGTTTTGGGTCACTCGCAGTGATTGTGATTGCATTGTGGGCACAGATTTCATGGGCTCAGACCAGCGGATTGGAGAGAAACTACTATGCAGCATCATGCCCAAGAGCAGAGGAGATTGTGAAGGAGCAAGTGTATAATTTGTATCAAGAACATGGCAATACTGCCGTTTCCTGGCTCAGAGCTATTTTCCATGATTGCATGGTCGAGGTATTTTTTTAGGATATCAATCTCTTTCACTGTAGGTCATGTTTTCGTTTAGGTAATTTGGGCCATTCTTAAAACGTCACACACTAACAGAAAACAGAAAATTAAGTTTAAGAAAATAAGTCAATTTTGATTGTTTAACACTTTTAGCTTAAGAATCAAACCTTAACGTGCGATGTTTAATCCGTCCTGATAATTTGTTATGAATTGAAGTTTAATTTTATGTTGCTCCAAATACAGTCTTGTGATGCCTCGCTGCTGCTGGATAACAGTGGGAGCGTGATAACTGAGAAGGCATCTAATAGAAACTTTGGAATGAGGAATTTCAAGTATGTCAATACAATCAAGAATGCACTTGAGAAGGAGTGCCCTGGTGTTGTCTCGTGTGCTGACATTGTTGCTCTTTCTGCCAGAGATGGAGCTGTTATGGTGAGTGAAGATTTTATTGTGGGTTTTAAAAATAGATTAGTTGTAAAGCATTCTTTTGGTTTAGGTTGTATATGTTATGTTCTAAGTTAAGGGAAAAGAGCCATTGCCGCTTATGTTTGAATTATTGAATGACCACTATATCAAAAGGTTCAATTATTTCATATAAGAAGTTTTAAAAAATGGTAGCACATGTATTACTAGCTGATCACATATATACTAATAATTAAACATTTTAAAGCTTTTTGGTTGTTAGTTGGTTCATTTGTGCAAAAAGTTTTGTTTTTTTGGTGAGCTTACACTTTTAGACCACCTCATGCTCTACGAGTACTAGTTCTACTGAGAGGTCCATAAATGTGGGAAAGCCAAAAGATTAGCTTTAAACTCTTCATCCACCTATGGGGGTTCACCAAAAAAATTAGGGAATTTTGACATACAGATTATGAACTATAGGTGCATGAAGTTAGCCTAAACAGCTACTAGATCTGATCGTTTCCCTATCCCATTACTTCCATTCATGAAGATGAGAGCCAGACCAATGTGTTTGTTTTTAATCATAATTTAGTATAAATTCAATTGTCTAGTCTTTATGTCAGGGCCTCGTGAATTGCTGAATTGATGTCTTGTATTGCAGTTAGGAGGGCCTCGTGTAGAATTGAGAACAGGGAGAAGAGACGGCAAGAAGAGCAGTGCAGCATTTGTGGACAAATACATTCCATCGCATAACGATAGTGTCTCAACTGTTTTATCAAGATTTGCCTCCATAGGAATCGATGCAGAAGGAGCAGTAGCACTCTTAGGTATTATCCATATTCTTCTCCATGTGTATTCATATAAATTGATATATCTTTTGACTCATGGTTTTAACTAACTGATCAAACTGGTATTGTAAAATAGGAGCACACACGGTTGGAAGAACACACTGTGTGAATCTGGTAGAGAGATTGTACCCAAAAGTGGACCCAACTCTGAATGCAGAATATGCAGTGTATTTGAAAGGCCGCTGCCCAACACCAAATCCAGACCCAGAAGCAGTGGACTACGCACGAAATGATCGTGGAACGCCAATGAAGTTTGATAACAACTATTATAAAAATCTGATGAAGAATAAGGGCCTTTTGGTGGTAGATCAGGAGCTTCTTTTGGACCCAAGAACATCTGTTTATGTGAGAAAGATGGCCCAAGACAATCAGTATTTCTTTTCTCAGTTCTCAAGAGCACTTACAGTCCTCTCTGAGAACAATCCTCTCACTGGAAAAAATGGAGAAATCAGAAAAGATTGCCGTTTTGTCAATGCCTAGGTCACCTTTTTCCTACTGCTATGCAGATCTTGGTTATAGGTTTGAGAAGACTGTAATAAAATTGTTAAATAAAGTTGAAATGATCTGTGACTTATAGGGCCACAAGCGTAGACATTAAACATAAAATGCTTAAAATTGGTATATAATTGATATACTTTTCATATTGTGGTGGAGGACTAGTAGATTTTGTAACGAAGCAAATAACTCCCTACTTCAATTAATTAGTATATTTATATACAGAGGAAAACACTTAAAGATATCATTCTCACAAAATTATTTTATTTAAAAGTGTTATAGTTATAGTTTATTCTTCATTAATCTTTTCTTACTTTTGTCTCCTCAGCAATGAGTTCTTAAATTGAGTAAAATCAAAATTAAATAAGGAAGCAAAATCAAAATCAAATAAGGAAGATAAGTTGGTCGATAAGGAGCTTTCAAAGTGTGCTTTCTATTTTGATGTTTATTCTTGTATTTTGTTTTTCTTTCATATATTTTGTTAGAATTGATTTGTTGTAACTTTAAAAAATTTTCCTCATATTAAAACAAGTGCCAAAAGAAAAACACAATTCTTAGTGTATAATGTTGTGTTGTAGAAAACTTATTGGATAATAAATTTTGTTTTGGTCGTAAAAAACACCAAGAACTTAATAGCTAAACAATAATATATTAGAGGTCAAACTAATAAGAAACTTTATTCAATTATGCACATTTTGAGTTAGAAATGTATGAATATAGGTGAAAGTTATAAAGTTATAGTAAAAAATGACTAAACAAAATAAAGAAAAATATGATAGAAAAAACTTACAAACTATATATTAGTTTTAAACAATAAAATATTTGATCCATTTTTTTAATTTAGTTTAAATTTTATAAATGTTTAATGTTTAAACTTTTATTTATTAAATTAATCATAATAATAATAATAGTAGTTATTACAAAATTAATTAAAATAATTAATATTTCAATAAACTTATTTTTATTTAAATTTTTATTAATATTATTTTTTATTATATTTTTAATGTTTAATAATTTTTTTTAAATAAGAATAAATATATTAGATTCTATTACGTGCAAAAAGTAAAAATATAATGAAGTCATACTACCTACATAGTATTAGGCAAAAAAAATGTATGAAATTAGGCATTAAAAACAAGTCCTATAAAATAATATAGTAATTAAAAATATATCTGATTCATAAATCAACATATAAGAGACCGATCCAGACAACCAATGAAAACATAGGAAACTAATATAGAACAATGTAAAAGTTAAAATATTTTCATTTAATTTTCAAAAACTTAACATTTATATATAAGAAACAAATGAAATGAATTATAATTGGTGAATTAGAGTTCAATTTAATAATTTGTTAAAGAAAGAAATTCAAAAGATGTCACAATAGTACTTAGCCTACTGACTGATGTAACCCCAATGTTGTTAACGAATAATTCAAAATTTCACACAAAACAAATGTTTTAGAATACCATAACTCTTCATTAAAATTCTGCAACTCTACACTACATCTATAATGAAAATAAACACCTACTTATTACAAATCCAAAAATTACCATATTTGGTAGATTTTTAGGAAAAACAAAAAATTCCACTTTTGGTAATTTTTAAAACTCATCCTATGAATATTAATTTTTCCCAGGAAAAGCTCCCAACTAAGGCAAGACAAATTGCCAACTAATCAATGAAATAAAAGATAGGATTTCAGATTTATTACAAAAACAAAATTCTAAAAAAATTGGAAAAACACTAAATGCCAACTTTAGAGGTCAAGATGAGTTTTTAGGCTCTCAAAAAAATGTTGAAACAACCACCTATCAAGCTAAGCTACATCGACAATTCAAATAACTCCTTTTAGTGCAACGACCTACAAAATTTCAGCCAAAACCCACATTCGAGTCAAAAGTTATGACCCCCAAAAGTAAATCTTGACCAAAACCCACATTTGAGTCAACAACCTTGACCCTCGGATGCCCCTACATCATTCTCCCTTGCTTGAAAAGAACAAAGCTCCTATGAGTTTCAATCCTCAAACTACTTCCTTTTAGGCTCATCCAGCTTCTACAACTCCCATTCTGTAATCCAAGTGCTTTCTGTTAGTGCCAATCCTTCCCACTACACACGATATCTATTGTAGTCACCCTGACGAGTCTGAATAGTCTTCTTGTCTAGAATCTATGCAACCTTTTCTCTCTTTTTGATGGGTATGGTGTGTGTCTAGTCTACCTCATCCTCTTTTTCAATAGAGCTATCATCACCATGAAAAGTATACAAATCAAAAATATTAAACACAAGAGATATATCAAGACCACTTGGGAGTGCTACCTCATATGCATTATCATTAATCTTCTTCAAAATCTTGTAGGGACCAATTTTCTTATATTTCAATTCATGATAAGTCCCAGTAAGAAACCTCTCCTTTTTGAGGTAAACCATCACTAGATCCCCTGCATTAAACACTTGATACCTTCGAGTAGCATCTGTAGAAGCTTTGTACCACTCATTGCTGTCCTACAACTTTTGTCTTACATTTTCTTGCAACTAGTGGAGTTGCTTTGCAAAGGCTTCCCCATCATCATTGACTCTATCACCCAAAGGAAGCTACACCAAATTGAGAATACCTTAAGGGTTATGTCCATAAGCAACTTGAAATGGCGACTTACCAATTGACTTGTTCACTGAGTTGTTATAAGAAAATTCTTTTTGAGGCAATGCCAAATCCCATTGTTTGGGCCTCTCTCCAACAATACATCACAATAGATTACCCAAACTACAATTGACAACTTTTGTTTGTCCATCTATTTGTGGATGGCAAGCACTACTGAACTGTAATTTTGTTCCCATTTTCTTCCATAACGTCCACCAAAAATGACTCAAGAACTTGGTATCTTAGTCAAAGGTAATTGTTTTTGGAACCCCATGCAACCTGACTATCTCATAAAAGAATAACTCAGTGATGTAGAGTATGCAACAAAAGTACCAACTCTTCTTCCAACTCCGATCAGCACCTTAACTTGCTTCCAACCTCCAAACAACAACTAGGCCTCCTTCCAAGGTTAATTACTGACCCAATGGCTTCTAACATTGGTAGACTCTACCTCAAAGTGGACTCCACTTCACAAGCCCAACCCTCAAACCTAGGGTTCACAAACAACTTGGGACAATCACACCTATTACGGATTCCCTAACACCAATAGGCTTAAAATAAAAAATATTTCTTAGATTGGGTTAGAACTCTATTCCTATGATAGAAATTGTTCTTACTAACTCAAAAAACAAGAAAAACCCCCACTTTGAAGTTTCTCAGCACCCAACACTGAAAATTACAAATTGTTACCAGCACTTTTATTAGAACAATTCCTAGTTTCAATGGTCAAACTCCCAAAAAATACAAAGAACCATACAATATTTTCACATCACCAAACTCCCTTCAACAACTCCTATGAGATTCCAAAAGATCAATTACCAACTCTACTCCAGCATCAAGTTATGCCCGCTTTGTGTCACAGTCCTGAATGGCCAGTTTAGGCTGGGTTACAAGGAAAGCATAAATAAATGGGTTCAAAGACTTGGTTCAACCCCTTGGATCTCTTCTAAACCTTTTATTTGTCCTTCTACACCCTTCACTTGGGTCAAATCAATCAACTTGGGAGCGTGATCCTTCATTTTCCTTCAAAACTAGACTAGACATAAGACTATGTTCAGCCTAGGGCTTGCTGGTAAAAATAGGTGCCCAACTCCTACAGCCCTGAAACTCTTCCATCTTTAAGTCACCTCTCCTAAATTTCATTCCACAAAGCAGCATTGAAATCCTACGGTGGGTTTGCAAGTTAGGAGGCCATCTTGTTGAAACCCTCAATGTGCAGCAATTTCAGACCTACCTCTACTAAAATAGGTATAACTTTTAACCCAGAATAGATAAAAACTACAAACCAATTGAATTAGAATTCTGACTTAGTCCTCTTTCCAAAAATATAAGATTTGTACCACTAAAATTCCGTACAGGCCGTACGGAATTGAAAAAATAGAAAAATTGCAGAATTTTTGAGTTTTATTCACCAAATGCTGTCCACCTGTCCGTACCATGGCCTTCCCCACGTGTGGAGACCTTAAATAAGTGCCTTCAAACAGTTATAACTTCCATTTGGATGGTTGGAAGACCATACAACTTCCTTTTTTAAGTTTGACAACAAATTTGCAAAAATTGCTCTTTAGCAACTTTTTGCATATTGCAACTTTTTGCACCTTTGCATTTTTTTTTACACACCTTCAATTCAAACGTGTCCTAATGACTCAAATCCACCTAAAACATCCTAAAAATAGTAAAATACTCAAGAATTCATAAATAATGACTCCTTGGTTACAAATGGTCACTTGGCTTATAACCACACCAATGTGCCATTGTACCTTACAATTGAGTCTTCATTACAAATATGGACCAAACTTCATTCCTAACAACTCTAACGTACTAAACACCTTGAATTCATGCCTAAGAGCCTTAGGTGCCCTGCACCACTCAGCCACCCTAGTAGCATCACTAGTTTTCTTACAAGCAATGAAATGAACCATTTTTGAGAATTTGTCACAACTACAAAAATAGAGTCATTACCTCATTGTGTATGTGGCAATCCCAATACAAAATCCATGCTCAAATCTGTCCACGGTCTAGCTGGTATTGGTAATGACATGTATAATCTAGTGTTCTAGGAGTGCCCTTTGGCTACTTGACAAACTTGACACCTCTCCACAAACCTGGTGATATCCAGCTTCATCTTTGGCCAGTAGTACTTATTTGCCACCAAAGCTATTGTTTTATCGTTCTTGAAATGACCAACAATACCACTACTATGAAATTCCCAAATAATATTTTCTCACATTGAGCCTATAGGGGGACACATAGCTACTTCCCCTTGAATAAGTAACCATCTTACATTAGATAATCACCTTGAATAGTGTCTGCAGGTCTAGGTACTGCATTCTTCAATTGATCAAAAACTTCCCAAAAGTCACTATCAAACTCATACAAGTCTTTGATTGCATCAAATCCAACCACCTCTATTTCCATGATATTCAGAAGAACAACTCACCTGCTTAAGGCATTTGCAACTTGATTTTGTTTCCTTGATTTATGCTTTAGAAAAAAGGTGTACCCTTGTAGGAAAGAGACCCACTTTGCATGTCTAGTGTTCAATTTCTTTTGTGTGTTTAGGTATTTTAGAGCAATATGGTCTGTAAACAACACAAATTATTTGGGTACTAGATAATGCTTCCAGTGCCTCAAAGCTTTCAAAACTGCATAGAATTCTATATCATATGTAGAATATTTCTTCCACACATCATTCAATTTTTCACTAAAAAAGGCAATGGGTTTACCTTCTTGGCTAAGTACAACACCAATGCCCACATGTGAGGCATCACATTCCACTTCAAACACTTTGTCAAAATCTAGTAGTGCTAGTATTGGAGCTTCAATGACCTTCTTCTTTAGGTATTGGAAACTCTCTTCAACCTCTTTGGCCCATGAGAACTCTTTACCCTTAGTGCAATCTGTCACAGGTGCTACAATGCTTCTGAAATTATGAATGAAGTTTCTATAGAAAGTAACCAAGCCATGGAAAATTCTCACCTCAGTGATACCACATGGACTAGGCCATTCAAGAATGGCTCAAACTTTCTTTGGATCCATCTTGACATCATCTATAGAAATGACAAATCCTAGAAAAACCAAGCTTTCTTGCATGAACCTACACTTCTTTAAATTAGCATAGAGCTTTTCTCTCCTCAATACCTCTAATATTATCCTCAAGTGTTGTAGATGTTCTTCCCTTCCCTTACTAAAAATTAGTATATCATCAAAATAAACTACTACAAACTTACCAATGTAGGGATGCAACACAGTGTTCATGAGTCTCATAAAAGTACTAGGTGCATTGGATAAACTAAAAGGCATAAACTTCCATTCATACAAACCATCCCTAATTTTGAAAGTTGTTTTCCACTCATCCCCCTCTTGGATGTGGATCTGATGGTACCCACTTCGTAGATCAATCTTAGAGAAATACTTCGCTCCAACAAGAACATCCAACATGTCATCCAAATGTGGGATAGGAAAATGATACCTAATGGTTATTCTATTGATGGCTTAACTATCTATGCACATACTCCACATTCCATCTTTCCTTGGAGTTAATAATGCTGGGACATCACAAGGGCTCATGCTTTCTTGTACTAAGCCCTTTTGTATTAGCTCAATCACCTGTTTATCCAGTTCTGCATGCTGTGTTAGACTCATTCTATATGCTGCTTGATTTGAGAGACTTTCTCCTAGAATAAGATTAATATGATGTTGGATATCTTGTTTTGGGGGAAGTCCAGTAGGTAGCTCCTCTAGAATAACATCTAAATATTCCAAAACTACGTGTGCTCATACCTTAAAAAGTGCCCCTTCATCATTGACAAGTACAAATTAAGATTACACCTTCATTTAACACAACAACTTAATAGCTGAAGAAACTTTATTCAATTATGCACATTTTGAATTAGAAATGTATGAATACAATGGAAGTTACAAAGTTATAGTAAAAAGTAAATAAACAAAACAAAGGAAACTATGGTAGATAAACAAATGCTCTCAATTGTAATTGGTGAATTAGAGTTCATCTAATAACCTGTGGAAGAAATTCAAAATATGTCACAACAGTACTAAAAATTGCAATTTATCATACAATATATATCACAATAACATACATATATCAATGCTCTTGTGATGATGTAGGGAATAGAAAAGATTTCATACGAGGTGTTAGATGTGTGCTAAGAGGGTCAAAGTATATTAAGATTTGTTCTTTAATACAACAACATAAGTTAAACAATTTAATTATTTTAATCTTTATATTTCTCAATAATGACTAAACAATGTTAAATGACTATTCCAAAAAAATAGATTTTAAACTATAAAATTCAGATCATTTCAACAACTTATGAAATCAACACATTGATAATATTTAAAAATTAGAACTAGATGGATGAATAAATTGTCAATGACATATAAGCCTTAAGATTAAGTGTACATCGAGATTAATTAGGACCAATTTTTTATATTAAACTATTAATCATTATTGAGGATACCAAAAAGAATTACTAAGCCACAATCTAGATGAATCAAACTCAAACTAATAATTAATATATAAAATTTAATGAGAAAAGAATAATAAGTGAAAAAAAAATGTAAACTTAAAAAAATATGTTCCACAAATACAAGATTCCAATGCAATTATTTCAATTTAAATGCCTATAGAAATATTTATAACATACAATCAAAAAATATTTCTATCACATGACAATTACGTGAGACACTAATGATTCTATATGGCATGGAGTAAATATAGAAGATACCTCAAATGAATGTGACACATGGGGTAAGAAAATATGCTCCTCATAAAGTGGTATATGTTAAAGTCATCATTGAATCAATCTTATTGCATATATAAAAAACCCAATATAAGAAAAAAAACATATGCAAGAATATTTGTACATTCTAATATCCCTATTAACTCAACTTAGATAGATCATAGTAACAATAATGATAATGAGTCTCAATAATTAGATGTAATAAAAAATTAATATGTATATTAAAATAACATACAATAAATATAGAAAACCAAGCATGGTATGTGAGAAAGATACTCCCCTTAATACCACAAACACATTCAATAGAAACAGAGAAACACCAAAAATATGTGAGAACAAAATATGGTCTTATTATTTCCACAAATGTCGAATTATTAATTTTTTTTAATACAATGAAAACCAACATAGGTTCATTCCTTGCAATAATTTGCAAGACAGAGCTATGAACTATCATCCTGAGCATTCCTAGATAATCTATGGGCCTTCTGTTATTATGTGGAGCCTAATCAGACTTAAAGGTTGATTTTTCCCTACTTCATTTGACACAATTTCTCCCCAACTATGGGGATTTGGGGAAATCACTCCTAAGATGAGGTCAAGGGGAAACACCCCTAGTAGGTTACTTGGGCAAACCCCTAGGCACACTCCCTAGCAAGCTATAAGATGGGGTCAAGGGGAAATGCCCCCATGAGGATTTTTGGGGGCAACAACTTCGAAAGCTTAAATGAGTTTATTAGTGTAAAAGGCATTGGGAACTAATTTTCTATTAGTTATAATATTCTTGATCTAATTTGTAAGTGGCAAAAAGATATGTATAAAGTTTCTTAGGGTTAGGGATTTTATTTTGTATGATGAGATTTTAGCTTCTTGCGACAATATTGAGTTGTAAGGGATTGTGGATTACAATTAGGTTCAAATCATTGGATAATGATACTATTGGAATCAATGTTGGTAGATGTAGCTTAGGGATTGGGTTGTTAAATCTTTGTGTCTAGTATTCTCTTTTGTGTGCTTTATTACTTTTTGATATTGTCTATATTTGGATGTAATTATTATTTCTATCCCTTTAATCCTAACACCATTCTTTAATGGAAATTTTACACTACCCGAGAAGGTTCAAGACATCAAACCCTAACCCTTGAGGCTGACCAACCCTAATATTACATATAGAGTTGGATCAAAGAAATAGTGAACTTTATTTTGGGATTTGCAAGTAGACCAACTTAAGAAGACAAAAATTTGTGAACTATTGAGTTGATTAGCTATTATGACCTCAATCTAGGATCCTTAGCTTAAGATCTACAAGGCCTAACTTGTGCTAGATCCATTTGATCGAGTTTTGGTGCCCATTCAGAGCCTCTAAGGTCTTCAAAATTGAGCCTAAAGTTTTTGTACCAAAATTTGATTCCAAAAATCTGTAATAACCTTATGAATAGTCATGATATGGAAGTGAATCTCAACTAAGAGCTAATATATTGAAGATGAACCTCCATGTTTGAAATTAGGATAGTTCAAGCTCATATGACCAACATACTAAGTAGAAAGATTCCACAAACAAAAATTCTGCACTAAGAAAACCCTTATTCAAGAGACAGAAAGGAAATATTTTTGGGTGATCCAAGTTTTCTCTTACACCCATGATGTTCTTGCATTAGACACTTGGGGTAATTTGAGAAGTGACACTATCACATCTCAATTGTTTAGAGGAAAACCAAAATGACCAACATCCTCCCTTGGAAGACATGATGAATCTTCTACTTGCCTCTCTTTCCATTTGACAAAATAGTCTTCATAAATTGTATTCCTTGTACTTCTACCAAAATGACTATCAAGTATTTCCTCAATCTCCTTTGTAGCTAAAGTAGTTTATGGGGTACTCCACTAGACTTCTATGGATTCATCTTCATCACCTCATTCATGATATTTTGTGAGCTCTAAAATGTACTAGCAAGATATTTAGTTTAACATGCAGCTCTATTTCATAGGCATTTATGGAATTATACATTTCCAGTATCTGGCATGGTCAAAACGTCTTCATTTTTCACTTGTTATATATTACCACTAGAAAATAACCCTTCCTAACATGAACCATGAATTTATCCCCAACTTGAAATTCCTTATACCTTCTTTTCTCATCTTCCTTAGCCTTTTATTGTGTATTCATCCTTGTAATATACTTCCTCACCTCCTCATTGATGTTCTTCATATGTTTTATAATATCATTCACTTCAACACTACTTATCTCTCCTTTATGCAACTTCCTCAATTCAGAAGTATTTCTAGGACTCCTCCAATATACAACATAGAATGGTGATTTACTAGTAGTATCATTGACATCATTATTATATGAAAATCTTGTGTGTGGTAAAATATGATCCTATCCTTATTCCTTACCTTCAACCAACCATCTCAGCAAGTTTCCCAAAATCCTATTCACAACCTCTATCTATCCATTAGTTTGTGGATGATGTGGCAATTTGAACTTCAAATCTCTCTTTGACTTCTTCCATAATGTACACCAAAAATACCCAACAAACTTGGTATCTCTATTTCAAACTATACTCTTTGGAAGACCATGTAGTCTCACCTCTTCTCTAAAACATTAGTCCTTCAACATGAACATCATCACTAGTCTTCTTGCAAGGAAATAAATTAGCATCTTTGAAAACCTATCAACCACTACAAAAATTGAATCATACCCATGCCAAGTCCTTCTTAAACCATGAATGAAATTTATGCTAACCTATTCCCATGACTTTTATGGTACAAGTAATGGATGATACAACCTACATTTTTCTTCATTCCTTTCCCCATCTAGTATACTCTACAACTATGTACAAACCTCTTAACATCTTTATGCAAATATGACTAGTAATAACCCTTAGCAACCAAATCAATGGTTTTATTCTACCAAAATGTCCAACGAATCCTTCACTATGCTTCTCCTTAATGAGATTCTCTCTCATAGAACCTTTTGGAATGCACAAATGACTTCTTTTGAACAACATACCATCTTAGATTATGAAATCCAACTACTTCATCCTATCAAGTGTAACAAGTTTTGTGCAAGCTTTCGAAGCTTTACCAAAATCAGGATCCTCAGGATACGAATTTGTGAGTTCCTTGAACCCAACCACTTCAATATGCATCCCTGTTAGTAAAATTTGTGTCCTATTAAGGGAATTTGCAACTAAGTTAGAATCACCACTCCCATGTTTTAAAATAAATGTATAACTCTCCAAAAAATCAATGTATTTCAAATGTCTTTGAGTCAATTTTTCTTTACTATTATTGCAAAACCTAATGATCAATATACAAAACAAACTCCTTAGGAAGAGGGTATTGTCTCCACTTCTTCAATGCCTGAACTATAGCATAATTTTTTTGATCATCAATAGAATATTTTCTGTTGGAATCATTCAACTTCTCACTTAAATAAGAAATAGGTCTACCTTCTTGTCTCAAAATAGCTCCTATTGGAGTACCACTAGCATCACACTCTACTTGAAACACCTTATTAAAATGTGGAAGTGCTAAAATGGGTTCTTTTGTAACTTTCTATTTCAAAAAATTGAAACTCTTATTTGGTCCTATAGTTTGCTTAATCTCTTTCTTATCCCCTTTCATCATTTTAGTCAAGAGTCCACAAATACTGCTAAATTTTTTGATAAACTTTGTGTAAAAGTCGAGAAAACCATGAAAAGATCTTGCCTCCATATAAATTTTGGAGTAGGATATTCAAGGATAGCCTACACTTTCTCAAGGTCCATTTTTAGACCTTTTGACGAAACTACAAATCCCAAGTAGACCACTTCCTTCACAAAACTACACCTTTTTAGAGTTATTAGCAACTTTTCTTCTCTCAACTTCTCAAACACCCTACAAATATGCATTATATGCTCCTTCAATGTCTTATGAAAGATCAAAATATCATCTAGTTAAATAATGAAAAACTTACCTAAAGATTCCTTTAGTACCTCATTCATGAGCCACACAAATGTGCTCATCACATTGGTTGGCCCAAATGACATGACTAACCAATCATACAATCCTTCCCTTGTCTTCAAATGAATCTTCCATTAATCTCCTTCTTTGATCTAAATACAATGATATCCACTCTTGAGATCTATCTTTGTAAAATATAGAACTTTTCTCAAACAATCCATAATGTCATGTCCATCCTTGGCAATATAAATCTTTACTTGATGAAGATCTTGTTGATATCTTGAGAATCTATACACATCCTCCATTCTCCATTCTTATTTGGTGCTAATACTAATGGTACAACACATAGACTTAGAATCTCTCAAGAGTTAAGACCTTATGCAACAACTCATGTACTTGTCTATTCAACTCTTCTATTTTTGCTAGCATCATTCTGTGCGCTACCTTTTTTTGGAAATGTTAGTCCCAATTGAGAATATTGTTAATGAATGTGAAAGATTCATATAAGTTATATTATCATTGATGTCAACCCTTAATTTTTTAGACATTATGTTAATTCAATAGAGTGCCATATCATTTGATTGATGAATAAGATTCAAAGAAGGTACGATGATGTAAGATTATTGATAGGTTTATGGTATTCAATGGGAACTTGAATGAGCTAGAATTTGATAGTATAATATTGGTTTGATTATTTTACATGATGTGATTAAGTGTTAGAATCATTTATAATAAATATAGTTTGGTTGGTGAATGAAATAATAGAGTATTAATCAAGCTACTATAGTTGTCATCGAGCACTTGATAAAGAACTAAAGAATGGATAGTGTTAACCGAGAAACTCTAGTGTTAACCACATCTAGTATTGACTGAGTGAGATGTAATATCACCAACAATGAACAACAAGTAAACATTTAGAAATATTTAATCTAAGGCTGAAATTTGATGAAAATGAATAATGTTCGAGAAGTTTCAAGTATAAGGATGAAGCTAGTTACAAGATCAACATCTCGTGAAATTACAATAATATCTAATGAAGGAGATATATCAATTTGAAATGGGGGTATATGTAGGATCATGGTGTGCCAAAAAGTGGTGATGTGAAAAAAATAGAATTTGAAAATGTCTAAAAGTGTTCCAAAATTTGCTTTGACTTTTTTTTCACCCATCCAAATACCAAACTTGGAAAGTAAGGCCCAACCCTTATCAGGTATTCAATTTTATATTGGATACCTGATATTATTGGATACTCGATATTATATCAGATATCTAATAATATCGATTATTTGATATTATATCAGATACTTGATATCTATTAGTGTTATTAAAAAAAAGCACAACCTGCAGGTTGTTTTCATAGTCATATTTCGGGTTTTGTAGCACATATATCAACTTTTCAATTTGATACACAATATAAGGATTTTTTGTTTTGTTTTTTTTTTTTTATCAATTTTAATATAAATATAATAAAAATTATTATAAAATTGTTTGTTATCGTTGAATTTGTTAGAATTTAGGGTTTTTTTGATAGAAATTGTTAAAATTTAGATTTTGTTTTAATATAAATTATGTTTTCCAAATTAATAGGAATGGCTAATCAAAATGATGACCATGAGACAAACAATACTATTCCTCATAACATCCCACCAGATGATCTAGTGCCGCCACAAAATTGTCCACCAAATGATCCGTTACCCCCTCAAGACCCTCCTCAAATCGAGGATTTGATAATTGAAAATCTCACCCAATTGAGGGCTTTGCGAACAACATATAATAATGTACCAGCATTGGCTCCTATGTTATCCATGTTAAACACCATAGTGGATAACATTGAAACCCTTATCAACCAAAAAATGCTACTCCTCGTTGGTGTGATGAAATGCATGAGATCTTTGATGATGGCTTGGACTATGATGAGGTTGTGGCCCTAAATATAATCAAAGATGATTTGGTTGGCCTTTTTGCGAACCCAAAAATTAGTATACCAGTTGACCACAAAAAATCCAAACTATCGATTAAATGGTGCACAAATGATGCCATACGTGCAAACTTTTGGGATCGTTGGTGGATGGTGTTTGATATCCCTCCACATAGCAATTTAGAGGTTCCATTTTATTTCTTTAGAAAATTGTATGCAAAATTTGTGTTGAAACTCAAAGTGAACTATTGGAGCATGAAGCCCAACATGGGTGTAGGACTAGGAGCTCCTTAGGATAGACCCTCTAGCCAGTGGAAGAAAGTTGGAACTTTTGTCCCCCTACTAATGTCTCCCCCCCCTCCTCAAGTGCAACATCCTGATATTATGGCAGAGGCTAGCTCTCATACAATTAGAGCCATTCATAGAATGAGTAGCCTGTTGATATCTCAAACTAGGTCAATCTTGCCTCCTCATGTTGATGATGTTGGCTCCAGTTCATCATTAGCTAGCTCATCACACATTTGTGTGCCTCACACTTGCATTACATGCAAGAATATTTTCCTGGGTCCCATAGGTGATCTTCCTAAGTATCATTTTGTATTAGAAGAGGATACACTAGGCACACGTGTAGAGGATACAGACCTTGATGTGAGAGAGGATAGGAATGTAGAGGCATGGAATCCTTCTATGTCAGTCTGTGTATACATTTTTTTGTTATGACATATGTGATTTAAAGTTAATTTTAATAATAGAGTAATTTTAATTTTAAAGCCATACTAACTTATACATGTATGTGATCTTCATTCATGTTTAGTTGATGATTGAGGAGGAGCTGAGACAAGTTGATGATGCCATGCTCTCGGCCATTTCATTTAGCCTTGAGACATCTATAGTACATTATATTGTGTTCTCATTATTTTTTCTATTTGATATTGTAGCATATATGGTTGCTAATATTTCTTTTATCTTGTAGGTACCACCTGTCCCTAGGGGACAAAGTGCAGGGGATGAGCTAGCACCCATTGACAAAGGAAAGATAATTAGGTGCTTTCTATTTGATTAAATATTGATGCATTCATGTAAAATGTTTGTAGTAATGAAATTTAATTACATTCTTTATTGTATATAGGACGTGGCTACTGGCGATGAGCGCATATAAATTCTGCATCATAGATGCTTAGGCATTTCCATTCGCACTGAGAGCCCCATTGTATGTATAAGTATCATTTAATTTTTATTTTCCTTATATTCATAAATAAATTCAAAACTAAATTCTATGATATTAACAACTACTATTTTGTATCTCATAGGAGACTCCTAGTGCACACAAGGTTTGACGGGAGAGTTTTGTAGATTTGATTATGCAACCACTATATCCTGAGGAGGAGCCAATACTAGTAAGTTGTAGTTTTAATTCATGATTAAATATGTTATAAATTTAGCATGCTATGAATTATAATGTTATAGTTTAAGTTGTAGATTCATCTGACAAACATATTTGAACATACATAGGCCACAATTAGTTAGGTACAAGCATTGTTGAGGGTATACGAGAGGACTCTTGACTAGCACAGGAGGTCAACAAGAGAGGTATTTATTATAAAAGTTTAATAGTATAAATATTCATTAAAAAAAGATCATTATGCATTTGAGTAATTCAATGTTAGATACAAATAATCTTATAAATTTAGTAGTCTAACATTGGGTTTTCCTTTTTTGTTTATGTAGGAGGCATCTGATCCACCTAGTGTAGTGAAGAGGCTGCATTTTGGTCATCCACCAGCACCCTAGGACAATATAGTTGTCGTAGGATGTGTCATGAGACATTTTGAGATGGCACATGCCACATTGTTTATAGAAACATTGATATTATACACATTCCGATGGCATGATCAACCACATTTTGTATATGGATCTATGTATTTTGATATATATTTGTGTACTTTGTCTATGGATACATGATCTTTGATATATATTTTTGTAATTTGTCTATGGATACATGTATTTTGATATATATTTTTGTCATTTATGTGCACAATGATATACATATTAATTTAGTATCTTGTATTGTTCAATTTATCGTGGATCATGTGTATTGTTCATGTTTATGGAATATCATTAATTTTGATCATGTTTGTTATATTCGATTCAAATGCAATAATCTATGAATAACATTTAAGAACCTTTATTATCAAATTTGGATGCAATGTTTAATTTGAAGTGCTATCATGACATAAACACACTTGTTAACCTCTTACACAAGGTTCACATAACCGCAAATCTAATTTTAAACTCCACCTTCAACCTTGAAACTAACTCTTGGCTTCAACTCTAATCTCGACATAGTTAAGGACTCCATTCCTCAACCATGGATTCTATTCCCAACCATGAACTCATTCCTAGACTCATAATTTTTGATAACTAGCACTTCACTTTGTTACTATACTCATACAACAACTTTTCAATTTCAACATAACCTCAAAATATCCCAACTTAAGAGACTTGATTTGATCAAACCTTTTTAACTTGATTCCCCAATACCATATCCATATGAATAAAATTTATACATTTCTCACATTGATCAGATTACCCATACCGATCCACTTAACAAAACTAGTTTCATTAATGCATGTTATCATTTCACACCTTATATAGGTGTTCCCAACCTTGTATGATAATGCTCAAACCCTATCTAAATATTTGAAATGATTTTCACTTTGAAAGAAAAAGTTATAGTTTATTTTCTTGTAGCATTTGACGGTTCATCGATAGCCCTCACGAGCTTCGAGTTACGACCTTTGTAAGATTGACCTAGAAACGCACTTAGAGCACCTTGGAGTCTCCTCGATAAGGGGTGGCCACAAATGATGGATGGATTTTATAGCTGGAACAAGGGTGTCACTAGGGTTCACTCACCCATCCAAAGCTAATGGCACTGACAATTCGATGCCAAGATCAATAGTTTCAAAGTTACGTTGTGGTGCACCTATGAACTGAGACACACTGTGAGTTTCGACATCGAGCGAGATCACTATGCCAAATTCAAATAGAATGTGATCTCTTGAAAATGAGATAGGTTATTTTAGGCCATGGCATCATTGTCCTATAGCATTTGATAGTTCATCAATAGCCCTCATGAGCTTTGAGTTTGGACCCTTAGAAGATCAACCTCGAAATGCACTTAGAGCACCTTGGAGACTCCTCGGCATGAAGTGGCTGTGGATGATGGAGAGTCTTTGTGGTAGGAACAAGGGTGTTATTAGGGTTCACATTCCCATCTAGAGCTAATGGTACTGAGGATTTGATGCCAAGATCAGCGGTATCAAAGTTGCGCAGTGGTGCACCTATAAACTGAGGCACATAGTGAGTTTTGGCATCGAGCAAGATTGCTATGCCAAATCCAAATGGAATGTGATCTCTTGAAAATGAGATAGGTTATTTTAGACCTCAGCATCATTGTCATGTAACATTTGACAATTCATTCATAGCCCTTATGAGCTCTGAGTTATGACCCTCAGAAGATTGACCTCAAAATGCACTTAGAGCACCTTAGAGACTCCTTGGTACAGGGTGGCCGTGAACGATGGACGGTCTCTGTAGTAGAAATGAGGGTGTCACTAGGGTTCACCCATCTATTTGGAGCTAATGGCACTGACAATTTGATGCCAAGATCAGTGGTTTCAAAGTTACCTTGTGGTGTACTTATGAACTGAGGCACACTACGAGTTTTGGCATGAAGCGAGATTGTTGTTTCGAATCCAAACTGAATGTGATCTCTTGAAAATGAGATAGGTTATTTTAGGCATCAACATCATCATCCTATAGCATTTAATGCTTCATATGTCTCTAGGGGTCATAGGACCCCTAGGGACATATTATAATTGTTTATATGGGTCGAAAGGGGTCATAGGATGACCTATGACCCATTTCAACACATTGCGTGATGAAATATGTCTCTAGGGGTCCTAGGACTGCTAGGGAAATATTATAATCATTTATATGGGTCGAAAGGGGCCATAGGATGACCTATGACCCCTTTTGAAACATTCCATGATTACATATGTCTCTGGGGGTCCTAGGACTCCTAAGGACATATTATAATATTTTATATGGATCAAAAGGGGCCATAGGATGACCTATGACCACTTTCAACACATTCCATGATGACATATGTCTCTAGAGGTCCTAAGACACCTAGGGATATATTATAATCATTTATATTGGACGAAAGGGGTCGTAGGATGACCTATGACCCCTTTCGACACATTTTATTATAACATATGTCTTTAGGGGTCCTAGGACCCCTAGGGACATATTATAATTATTTATATGGGTTGAAAGGGGTCATAGGTCCTTTCAACACATTCCATGATGACATATGTCTCTAGGGGTCCTAAGACCCCTAGGGACATATTACAATCATTTATATAGGTCGAAAGGGGCCATAGGATGACCTATGACCCCTTTCGACACATTCCATGATGATATATGTCTCTAGGGGTCCTAGAACTCCTAGGGACATATTATAATCATTTATATGGGTAGAAAGGGGCTATAGGATGACCTATGACCCCTTTTGACACATTTTATTACAACATATGTCTCTAGGGATCTTAGGACCCCTAGGGACATATTAGAATCATTTATATGGGTTGAAAGGGGCCATAAGATGACCTATCACCCCTTTCAACACATTCCACGATGACATATCCGTCTAGGGGCCCTAGGACTGGCCTATGACCCCTTTTAACACATTCCATGACGACATATGTGTCTAGGGGCCCTAGGACCCCTAGTAACATATTATAATCATTTATATGGGTCAAAAGGGGCCATAGGATGATCTATGACCCCTTCGACACATTTCATGATGACATATGTCCCTAGGGTTCCTAGGACCCCTAGGGACATATTATAATCGTTTGTATGGGTTGAAAGGGGCCATAAGATGACTTATGACCCCTTTTGACATATTTTATTACAACATATGTCTGTAGGGGTCCTAGGACCCCTAGAGACATATTATAACTATTTATATGGGTCAAAAGGAGTCATAGGACCTTTTGACACATTCCATGATAACATATGTTGCTAGGGGTCCTAGGACCCCTATGGACATATTATAATCATTTATATGGGTCGAAAGGGGCCATAGGATGACCTATGACCCCTTTTGACATATTCTATGATGAGATATGTCTCTAGGGGTCCTAGGACCCCTAGGGACATATTATAATCATTTATATGGATCGAAAGGGGCCATAAGATGACCTATGACCCTTTTCGACACATTTTATTACAACATATGTCTCTAGGGGTCGTAGGACCCCTAGGGATATATTAGAATTATTTATATGGGTTGAAAGGGGCTATAGGATGACTTATGACCCCTTTCAACACATCTCATAATGACATATGTCTCTAGGGGTCATAGGACCCCCAGGGACATATAATAATCATATATATGGGTCGAAAGGGGCCATAGGATGACCTATGACCCCTTTCGACACATTTTATTACAACATATGTCTCTAAGAGTTCTAGGACCCCTAGGGACATATTATAATTATTTATATGGGTTGAAAGGGGCCATAGGATGACCTATGACCCCTTTTGACACATTTCATGATGACATATGTCTCTAGGGGTTGTAGGACCCCTAGGGACATATTATAATTGTTTATATGGGTCGAAAGGGGCCATAGGATGACCTATGACCCCTTTCAACACACTTCATGATGACATATGTCACTAGGGGTCCTAGACCCCTAGGGACATATTATAATCATTTATATGGGTTGAAAGGGGCCATAGGATGACCTATGACCCCTTTTGACACATTTTATTACAACATATGTCTCTAGGGGTCCTAAGACCCCTAGAGACATATTATAATTGTTTATATGGGTCGAAAGGGATCCTATGACCCCTTTCAACACATTCGATGACGACATATGTCTCTAAGGGTCCTAGGAACCCTAGTGATATATTATAATTGTTTATATGGGTCGAAAGGGGCCATAGGATGACCTATGACCCCTTTCAACACATTCCATGGCAACATATGTCTCTAGGAGTCCTAGGACCCTTATGGACATTATAATTGTTCATATGAGTCAAAAGGGGCCACACGATGACGTATGATTCTTTTTGACACATTTTATTACAACATATGTCTCTAGGGGTCTCTAGGGGTCTTAGGACCCTTAGAGACATATTATAATCGTTTATATGGGTCAAAAGGGGCTATATGATGACCTATGACCCCTTTCTACATATTCCATGAAGACATATGTTGCTAGGGGTCCTAGGGTCCCTAGGGACATATTATAATCATTTATATGGGTCGAAAGGGGCCACAGGATGACCTATGACTCCTTTCAATGCATTTCATGACAATATTATATTTAATAATAATAATATAATATTGTATATTTTAATATAATAATGATATATTATTAAATTATATAACAATAATAATTATATATGTTACTAGATTATAGATTTAATAATAATAATAACCTATGACCCATTTTGATGCATTTTATGACAATATTATATTTAATAATAATATAATATTGTATATTTTAATATAATAATAATAATATATTATTAGATTATATAACAATAATAATCATATATCTTACTAGATTATAGATTTAATAATAATAATAACCGTATATATTATTATATATAATAATAGTCATATAATATTACTATATATATTTAATAATAATAATATTTATCATACATATTACTATATTATATTTAGTTATAATAATAATAATTATATTTATAACTATATTATATTTAATAATAATCATGTACATATTACTATAATATAATAATAATTATAATCATATATAATAATAATAGTTAATAATAATAATATCAATGTCCACACTTCTCCCAAATAAATTTCCCTCTAAAACACTCTAAAATTTTCCTCTAAAATTTCCATCCCTCCGAAATTGCAATTGGAATATATTTCCTTTCAAATTTCCCTCCAAAATTTCAATTGAAAAATCACAAACCTGATCGGATAGCCGATTTTATTTTGGGTATCCGATTAGGCTCAATATTTACCAAGCCTATTTGGTCAATCCAAAAAATGTGTTTGAGAAGGGTTTCACTGACACTCAGACTTCATGTAGCCATCTGACAATGTTATTTTCATCAAAATTGAATGAAACAAAAAGGGTTTCTTTATAACACTCTCGAGATTCCATCGATATAATTTTTGTCAAATTATGAGTTTGATAAGTATTTATTAGTTAATTTTTAATAAAGATGATTGTAAAGTGTTGATTAGCATATTGATTAAAAAATAGCTATAACTTCAAATGGTATAACATTTTTAAAATCTAAAAGTTGCGTCACATTCTATGCTTCACCTAGTATACGAAAAATGAAATAATAGTTAAATTTGGTAAAGTTTTTTATTAGTTAAGGTGGTCAGACACGGGTTTTTTTTCTGAAAAAGTTTTAGCAGAAAATTCATATTTAATTATTTATTTGGAATAAAAATACCCAAAAATATGCATCACATCCAGGCATGAGTCTACTTTTTATATCTATAATTATATTAAAAAAATATTATCATTTGATTTTGATTAAGGTGGTCAGACATACACCTACTTTTTATTTTTGCCCTGAAATTTTTGTAGTACTACATTAAAATTGAAACTTTTGACGAGTCAATTATTTTTTTCTCTAGATAAGACCTAGTAGTTTAGAAACTAAATTCAATTTCCTACAAATTATTTTCTTACAAATTTTTGATATAAAGTCCAGAACCACTTTAAAATTATGTGTCAAGTTGACATAACCTTGATTTGTTGGTTTTCCACTACCACTTAAAGCCATAGTTTGGTTGACCATGATCCTGCACATACCCATGGAGCACAAAGTTCATGGTGGAAGTCTATTCATTGAGTATCTAGTTTCAATGAATATGAACCTGATGAAGATCTAATGATTGTGATTAAGCTACAAAACTTGGAAGATTCTCGATGAACAATTTTTTTCCTATTTAAGGGATGAATCACAATGTTTAATATTTCTAATCATGCCAAGGTTTATGATTGAAGTTGATGAAGGAATAAGGTAAACTAAGAATAATAGTATTGTGAAGATCAAATGAAGGAAGTGCTATGTTAAAGTGTAAAGTGTATGAATCAGCTAGAGAGGGATCAAAAGAAAGATTGTGTTAAGCTGAGATCTGAATACAAAAGGTAGCTCTAAAACCTAATAGATCATTTCATTATTATTTTCTTACCATTGTAGTAGAAAAATATCTTAACTAGGTGGAGCTAATAACCTTTTGAAATCATATATAGTAACATTCGATAGTAATGTTTTGTTAGTCCTTTACAGTAGGTTAATGTTTAGAAATGACAAGGAGCGATAAGTTCTAGATGATGTTTGGTCTAAATCTTCTAAAAAGGTGACAAATTAACAATGTGTATGTAACATTTAACAAGGTTGGATCCTAATAGAGCTCACTTCATAAGAGTCAAAATATGTGGGTTGGGGGTTCCTAGGTAGTTTTTCCCTTTATAGGGTTTCCAATTAATTACTCATGTCAAAATGTGCAAATAGTTATTGTCTTGAATTTTTATTTCCTGTTAATCATAGTTTAATGTTGTTTAGGATAAGCTAGATAATTACTTTGATACTCAATATAGTAAGGTATATTAAGTAGATTTTTTTATACAAATTTTATATAAGTTGGGTGAACCCACTATAGTGGGTCACACTTTTCAGAGGAAGAAAATCCTCGAAAATCGCGTGATCACAAAAAATTTACTTCAAAGTTTTGATAGAAACTTTAGAAATAAGTTTCAATAGAAACTTATTAGTTTCTATCTTTAAAAAAAAAAGACATAGTTTCGATAGAAACTGTGTTATAAGTTTTGATTGAAACTTATAAAATAGTTTCGATTGAAACTTATAAAATAGTTTCTATCGAAACTAATAACTTGACTATGGGTTTAACAAACCCGTAGTCAAGTGGTATATTTTCGATCGAAACTATACTAAGTAGTCATATATGTCATATATATCATGTGTATACATTCAATATACATGCATACATGATATATATGTCATGTATATATAGGCATATATATATATATATTTGTATATATGCATACATGACACATATATGTCATGTATATATGCATATGCATATATACATGATATATACATGACATATATATATATATATATATATATATATATATATATATATATATATATATATATATATATATATATATATATATATATATATATATATATATATATATATATATATATATATATATATATACATGAGGGTAAAAGTATGAAGTTGTGTCACCTTTCAGGCTAACTTATCTGAACAACTGAATTTGAGTATTTCTATCCAAAAATCATTTTTTTTCAAACGTATGATCTAGATAAATTCATTATAGCTAAGTTATATATGGTCTCACACTTTTTCAATTGGAAATGACTATTAAATGCATGTTTTATACTAGTTTGTATCCAATTACTAAAGAAATAAAATTATTTAAAAAAATTGGCATTCCAATAACTCTTACCATATTTTATGATATTTTTAAAGTAAAATATAAACACCATTTTATAGAGCTGAAAGTCAAGAATATTTTCATATAAAGTTTATAATGTTTTAATTATATATAGTATATTGTAATTAAAAAATTCTACAGTGCATATTTTAACACTCGAAAAGATGTCAATTTTGAGAGGCAAAAAAATATTAAATCATATCAAAAAAGTTTTAAAATTATATAGCATTCTAGAGGAGAGAGTCCTCTTTCACAATCTATAAATTTTCTTTTGGTTAGAATAAATTTGTTTTGAAAAATGTGGTGGGAGATGAAAACTTTTGATTTTAGGTGAGTTGAAATTTGAATCACTATAAAAGAGAAAATATAGGTCTAGAGTCAATTTTTATTTTTGATTGTTCTAGATATATGTTTTAGCTATAACATAATTTGATTTCAAATGGAAACAAGTTTATTTTCATATAGTTTTGTGGTGGGAACTGAACCCCTAATTTTCAATATTTTTTAACAACTAAAAGATTGTCTATAAAAATTATGAAAATATATCACTTCTTATTCCAAATAATTATTAAAAATTATAATTTTAGATTTTAACAATTTCTACACATTTCAATAGTTTACCTCATTTTCAAATTCCAAATAATAATACTAGTTTTATGTCAATGAAGATGAATAATTATACTTTTGTTAGCCTTTTCCTTTACAAAAGGGTGATATAGGTTTGTGCTTGTATCCATGTATATGCATATGCACACACAAATATATATACACATACATGTACATACATACATACATACATACATGTATATATATCATGTACATATATAACATATTATATACATGATATATATATATAGCATCATGTTGTACATACATGAACATACTATGGATATGTAGACATATGTATTTAAATTTGTAATGTACGCACGTTCAAACAATGTAATATACTAAAATTTAAGTTCATATACATGTACATGTGTGTATGTGTTTCTATTTTTAAATCTTCACCAAGTTACCTCCAATAATTTAATTTCAATGAATTAACCCTTTAACATTAGTTTGACAATAGTTACCTATCATATACATACATACATACATACATATATATGAACCCTAATTTATAAAATTCACCTTGACCTTCTTACCCTAATCTTGAAAGTCTAATTAAATCTTGACTAGATTTAACCTAATCTAATTTAAATAAATATAATTGTGCAATCCTAGCCCTAGAAATGTCATGTAACACAATGCTAACCCTCATGTAAATTTAATCCTAATCTTAACTATATTTCAAACTCATGTTATATATTTAACCTAAAATAAAGACAAGTTGATAGAATAACGATGTAAGTTCCACAAAATATAAGTGTTAGAGTAATTATTTGTTCTAACTTATTAATTAAATGACTTTGATTTAATTAATTAAGTTGCCTATTACTCTAGTTTTCTTAAGCTATCTTGCAGGTGCATATAATTAATATTTTATTAATTATATTGTGCAACCCTAGCTTTTTTAGACTTTAGTTTCCCTTTTTAGGTTTCGTGATTCCTTTATAAGGATTCACCTCTTTGTATTTTATTCATTCACTTATTGGATTATATGAGATATTGCTCTTTGCATGTCCATAAGATGGATCTGGCTTTTTGGCCTCCTTGATTTGTCCTTGCCTCTGTTATTTTCTTCATCCATGTGATAGGTTTATGCATGCAGGTGTTCTTGGGAGATTAGTTTTTCACCTATTCTAACATGGTATCAGAGCTAGCTTGCCGCTCGCTGTTCGTGGTTTGTTGAAGCATTTCAGAAGTTGCATTATTCAAGGGTTTTAGAAGCTTTTTATGTGGATTTAGGGGGGACCTTATTTTATGGTCACTTTGGGCTCAAATGGACATCATCGTTGCGCTCAGAGCACCCAAAAGCCCCAGAATCCATATAAAATTTGTCCATTTTGGACACCGTTGGTCTGGGATGCAAATTTTTTTGCCGTACAGGGCCATACGGCCTTTGCACGTAGTTTGAGGCAAAAATAAAAAAAATTGCTTTTGTGGCAATTTTAGTTGCGGCGGTTAATAAGCCGCAGCGGGGCCGCTAGCGGCTAACCGCTGTGGTCACCGCTGGCGGAAACTGCTAGCAGCCAGCAGTGGCTCCGCCGGTGGCTCCTGCCGTGGCACCGCCGCAACTCCGCCCCGCGGCGGCCCTCCTCCCTCTCGCCGCCCGGCCGCTGCTCTACCGGCAGTGGAGGTATTTTTTAAAGTTTTTTGTTTTTTAATTTTTTTTTAATTAAAAATTTTATTTTTTTGCATTTTCAGAGGCCCTGGAGGTTTTTTCTCCGTAACTTGAGCATACAGACGTATTTTTTCGATCTGAAAAATGTGCCGAAAAGCTGGTTCAAAGATGGAGATGCTAGTATAGGTTTTTTTGGGTTTTGATGTAGTTTGGTTGCCTATTTTGGCAGTCAAAGTTGGATGTTCTATTTTGCACTCCGGGAGGCATATCTTGAGCTTCTGATCTCCGATTTTGGACTTCTTTATATCGCTGGAAAGCTCTTTCTGTACTCTTTCCATTGATGTTGGTTGTTGTTCCAGATTCTATTCCAAGCACATCCTATTTAGTCTTTTTTATTTTACCATTCTGGTGGATATTCTGTTTGTTTCAGGTCCGAAGATCGATTTTGTTGCTTCAATTGCTTCATTTTGGGCTCTACCTTCTGTTGTTTCAGCCTTATTTTTTTTTTATCATTATTGATATTCATTGTAAGCATCTTTATGCAATGCACTGAGATAAAGTGCCACTCTTGCGTTTCGAGATCCTTTTCATCATTGTGATTCATTGTACTCGCACTATTTTATAAAGTGCCATGGGGGGGGGGGAGATAGTTGTTTGCCACTTATAGGCCCTCTTTCTCTAATTCCACATGCAGTGTTGATGACACGTGCCTTTATTGGTGTTTTGTACCTCACTCTTGATGTGTTTGGCTCTTGTGTTGTAGGAGATTCTTGGCCCATCTTTTCAGCTGCCTGTCACCTCACCTGCCTTAAGGGGAGGTTATATTGCTGTTCTATGCTTCTTTGGTTGATGGTTCGTGCCTTCTATTGCCATGGAGGTTCCTTTGGTTTATGGTTCATGCCTTCTATTTCCATGGAGGTTCTATAGATCAACATTTTGACAGAGTTTTGCGGTTCTTCATGCTTCAATTATTCTCTTCTGATCTCTTTGTTCCTTCTTCTGGAATGGGTTTTTCCCATGTGGTTTTCTCTATTTCTCCTCTTTATAGAGATTTTGTTGTGATTGGGTATCTGATCTGGCCTTGTTGCCGGGATCCAATTCTCTTTCATAGCTATGCTAGGTTAGCTTCCTCCCAAGCTTCGCTTAAGGGGGGGCGTTAGAGTAATCATTTGTTCTAACTTATTAATTAAATCACTTTGATTTAATTAATTAAGTTTCCTATTACTCTAGTTTTCTTAAGCTATCTTGTAGGTGCATATAATTAATATTTTATTAATTATATTGTGCAACCCTAGCTTTTTTAGGCTTTAGTTTCCCTTTTCGGGTTTCGTGATTCCTTTATAAGGATTCACCTCTTTGTATTTTATTCATTCACTTATTGGATTATATGAGATATTTCTCTTTGCATGTCCATAAGATGGATCTGGCTTATTGGCCTCCTTGATTTGTCCTTGCCTCTATTATTTGCTTCATCCATGTGATAGGTTTATGCATGTAGGTGTTCTTGGGAGATTAGTTTTTCACCTATTCTAACAATAAGTTACCCTACAAACATAAACCTTTGAACATAAAGCTATATCACTTTAACCCAAAAGTTATCACTAAATCTAAGCATGAATATTAATTTTCTAACTTTAAATTTTTACAACACAATCCTCACTTCTTAACCCTAAAAAATAGGCTAATTTATGAATTTCCTAACAAAAAACTTTAATCTAGAGATTTGTACACTAACCCTAAACATTTAATCCTAAAGATCCCCAAACATTATATATTAACTTTCTAGGTAACATTTCAGTCATGATTCTACATCAACATAAAATACTATTTAGAACACACACTCTTTTAACCCTAGGAGCTAGGTAAATATTTACCTCAAGAATTTTGAAACCCTAATCAAATTAATTTAAACTAACCAGGTAACGTGTTAACTTTAAGTGTAACCCTAAAATTAACTCTAAGTTCTTAACACTAATTAGATAGAGTTGTAACAATTTTATAGCTCACTAACCCTAACTCTAACCTATTATAATAGCTTACTCTTGAAATAGAACACTATTCTAAACACGAACTTGAACTTTAACCCTTCAACCCTAAATATTTTTCTAACCCTAACTTAATGAAAATTTACCAAGTAACCCTAAAATTAACCTTATAACCATACATAATATAAGTTTCATAATCATGACAAAACATTAACCTCAAGAATGTCAACCTTATTCAATTTAATTTAACCTAACCAAGTAACATTTTTAACTTTAAACATGTGTGTATTATTTAATTTATGTTCACACATGTAGTACTATATGTATATATGTTATGTTCAAGCCTCATGTTCACACATATTATATATTAGTTTCTTAAATGTCATTGTACGTGATAAATTTCAAGTTTATTAAAAATGTCATATTATAATTATAATTATAGCTTGAGTAGTAGCCTCCTATCCAACCCCCCCCGAGCAACCTCCTATCCCCCCTGAACAATAGCCTCCCATCCCCCCAAGTAGTAGCCTCCTATCCCCCCTCGAGTAGCTACTTGTCCCCCTAGTGGCACACTATTCTTACAGATCAACAACCTATCCCACCTGACATGCTCTATGATCACACTAACCAAGAGATTCATAGACTTCATGAATCCTTGGCTAGTGTCACATGCTCTAGTGTGTATATTAGTACATGTTGGAGCATCTTATGGAGTCTCATATATATTAGAGATGAGATTCATGGTGTTATTCCATATTCTGCACATACTATACAGATTGGCCTTGACAGTAAGAGATGAGAGGTCTCTTCAGGGCTCTCACTATAGTAGCTACAAGGCTTAGTGCCCAAAGAGACACTGAAGAGGGAATGTTTCCCTCATTATCTTCCACTAAACTATGTGAAGGGGTATTCTCCCCTTAAGTGTATAGATCCATAGATGGCTTCACTTATATACCCATGCTTCCTTGCTACTCATGGTCGTTATCCAAATAATGACCAAATTCCACTCTATTTTGCATGACAGCTTTATGCTGAGGTTCACTTATGTAGGGTGGTGAACTACACTCATTTACCATTACATTTAGGATAGGGGCATGGTAGACTAGTTGACAGTTAGCCAGGTTGTCCACCGCTGACACATAGGTTAATTGTTGGAGAGAGGGCACCTGCTATTTTTGCTATATTAGGTTCATTAGCTAATGAGGCCATGTGTAGCACATAGTTGTGGGGTGTGATTTAGGGAATTGGAGGCATTGTCGTAGCTATCAGATCTATTTCCACTAATGAGGTTGGCTAGTATTTGATGTCATGTTGACATTCTAGATCATCACCTGGTGCTTCATCTTCAGGAGACTTGTACAATGTAGTAGGCATCCCTTTATTGACTAGCTTAGAGGGTCTCACTAGAGTGTTGGCACAAGATACTATGAGTAGTCTTGCTGAGGATCTATTATATTCATATAGATTTATATCTAAGCATCTTGTCATACCCATATTAGATGTTCAACATCATGTCCATGGTGGTATTGGGTCACATCCTCAACCACATTTCTCTCCTTGATTAGGTAGTGCTAATGGTGGTAGTACACATCATGATCCACCTACTGACCACTCTTTTGCTACAAAGGGACATATACATAGTAGTACATACCCTTCAGCCATTGCACATCATTCTTAGAGTTCAAATGAAAGCCTTGATGATGTTGACTTCAGCTTGTCAACCATAGGATGGACGGACTTGTTGACATGCGATGATTCTACTTCTATGTCATCTCATCTAGTCAGTCCACTTGGATCATCATTATTAGGATGTATGCTAGCCACCAGTCATGCTAGCATATTTGCAGTGATGGAGCTAGATGAGGCCCAAAAAAACATAGATAAATTAGTGGACACAATCAATGCTAGGTAGTCTGAGTATTATCAGATGCCAACATCTACATAGGTAAATCTATAGTTTTTTTTACATTCATGTTAAAATTTCAATTTCAAGCATTTGCTCAACTAATAATCTATGCACACGTACATGTTTTAATATGATTTGTTGAACACATGTATTTATGTATTGGAGGGGGACATTCCTATTTTTACTCCATCTTTGATGCTCGATCGTGTATGTCATCAAGACTCATGTGATGATGTTAGAAGTAGATAGGTGAGTTTTAATTTTTTTGAATTAGACACATGTGAGTTTTAAATGTAATATTTAAATTGCATCTAATTCAAGTAAATTTAAAAGAGATTTAATTAAATTTTAAATTATGTACATTGATTTCACCTTCTCTTTAATATATATATAGGGGTCAAGACATCTTAGTGAGCATCCAGGTGATAGTTAGTCTTCAGACTGCACTACGAAGAGACATCACGATGATAGTCCTGCACCTGACGATTCATAGTTTTTTTTAATATTACAGATTATTTGATCTAGAATTTCATCCAAAGATATTATTTGATCTAGACTTTCATCCAAATTTACATGTTTGATGATTAACATGTACATATATAGTTATGTTCTTATATGTTACATTATGTTAGATTATGTTAGACTATATTCTTTTACATGTTAGATTATGTTGGATATTATGTTAGATTAAATTCATTAGATTATGTTATCTACTTCATGTCCTTTTACATGTTAGATTATGTTGAATAATGTTCTATTTATGTTGGAAAGGATGTTAGATTAGAAGGATTAGGTTGGATTATGTTCTTTGACATGTTATATTATGTCAAGGATAATGTTGTGTTATCTTGGAAATTATGTTAGATTATGATAGATTATGTTGGATTATGTTAGATTATGATTATGTTAGGGTTACGATTAGGTAATTAACTCTACATAATTAATTATATACAAGTACCTAATTGAACTATAATTAGTTACAAATCACAATTTAAACTAAACACGAGTTAAATGAAGGACTACAAGTAATATATAATTAGTTAAAAGTCCTAATTTCATCCCCTTAAGCTAAAAGTCCTAATTTGATCTCGTTAAGACAATTGTTCAAATTTCTTCCCCTTGAGGCACATGTACTAATTAGTTGCATACAAGTACCTAATTTAACTATAATTAGTTATGGATTAGAATTTAAACTAAACACAAGTTAAATGAAAGAGTATATAATTAGTTACAAGTCCTAATTTCATCCCCTTAAGAAACAAGTCCTAATTTCAACCAAATTTCAAATTGTTGAACCAAAGTTCAGATTTCAAATTTACTTCAGCCAAATTTTAGATTTCAAATAGTTCAACAAGTTGTTCCTAGCTCATATCAAGTGGGTCAGCTCGTTGTTGGCTAACATTTAATATTTTCTTATGATCATCAATATCGAGTCCCCACTTATGTATTCTAGGTCCTTTGTTTGGATGAAGAGTTAGACTAGTGTCAATAACATGGTCACTATATTGATATACCTTATTGTTAGGTTGATAATCAGTGAAATGAATCCCTTTCTTAAGTAATTTATTTTGCTTCAAATATGTTCCTATACAACAATAGAACCTACATATAGGTCAATCAAATGAGTCAATAAATTTGAATTCATAACAAAACATAGATGTACATACATGTACATGATTCAACTATATACTAACTTGTGGGAAACATAATTCCATCACTTATTGTTAGTTTGTGGTGATTGATTAGGAAAGTACTGTACATAATTCATAATTTCTTTAGGCCTCAAGGCATCGCCCTAAAAAATAATTTGGGCCCTATTTTATCAAGATTTTGGGCTGACATGTAATTATTAATTATAATCCTAAAGCAATAAAATTACTTGTATAAAAGGGCTTAGGGTTAGGGATTGTTTCATAAGGTGATGCAAAAATTGGTTCTTGTAGCAGTATTGAGCTATAAGGGATTACAGATTGTAATCAAGTTGTAATCACTAGATCATAAAAATATTGGACTTGCTATTTGGTGGATGTAGCCTAGGGTTTGGGTGAAACATGTTAAATCTTGGTGTCTTGTGTTCTTTTCTATGTGATCTATTATTTTTTTATATTAGTTATATTTGCATGTAATTTTTATTTATGTCTGTGGTTTACTCCTGACACTTATTTTAGTCTTTGTTAGCTTCTCTCTTTATGTGGTACAACACAATAAATAGTAGCTAACACCTTCAACATTTTCAAATTTTGTCATGACTACAAAAACATTGCCTACACAAAGTATATGTATATAAATCCCATGTGTCATGTACACACACACACACACACACACACACACACACACACACACACACACACACATAATAAATTAACAAAAAATATGAAATATACACCAACTCTAATCAATCCTAAAATATGGTCATAACTAGTGGAAATCAATGGAATATCATCATAGTTTTCATCCTCAAATTCATTCATATTGATAACATCTAGTGGTACCAATGTCCATTCACCCACATATCCACGTTCTTGATTAATGCAACCATCATAGTTTTCATCAATGCAATCAAGAAAAAAACATGAGTATTCTCTTATGTAAAATGGCCACACATTACTATATGTACTCATAATTGAATGCAATGATCATGTCTTCTCTACCCTCTTGCATGCATGCATTGATCTTCTATCGACACTTAAATATAAGGTCCATACATACATATAAAAAATGAGTTTTGAACATGTCTGTATGTACCATAATTTAGTTTTGACATAACATATTAAATATAAAATTGATTCAATTAAATAATATTTGAACATTAATTTATACTTGATACCTCCCAAAATACTCTGAATGGTGTGACTTGCTCCACTTGTGATGATGCGTTATCTATATTTGTTGGGACTGTAAAATGTGTTTTGCACCACTCAACCACATCATGAGCATTATTAATGCGATATCCTCTATAGTCCATTTGATACTTTATTAAAGAATGTTTGATACAAGCTTCTGCACCATCATGCTCACCCTTTCCATTTCCACTCTAACAAAAACTCCAAATGTGTGGTATATTAAGGTATCGATGATATCTACATAATGCATAAAATGGTCTAGCTGATTTAAATTATGTTGCTCATCCATCTGACCATACAAAATCTTTTTCCTTATTTATGCCTTTTTTTTCAAATAATCAAAAAATGTCTTAAAATAATGTTCCATAAAATGTGTGTCATGTTCTTTGTCATCACTAATGTAAAAGTGATACTCTTTTTTTATGACTCGTGCTTGATCTGTACTTTTCGCACCATCCAAATCAATTTGTGCATGTCGATAAGAAACTTAAACTATAAAAGTAACCTACTCTGTATAGTAGTATTCTGCCTGAAATTATTTTTGAGAAATGAATGAGTGATTCTCTACAAAGTCAACAATAGATAAAATTGTCTCGAGTGGGAAAGTTTCTCTTAGTGTCTGAAACTATTCTACTTGCCACTTAGCAAAAAAAATATGATGTATATATGCTTGATCTATACTTTCCACACCATCCAAATCAATTTTTGCATGTCGATACGACACTTAAATCATAATAATAACTTGCTCTGTATAGTAGTATTCCATTTGAAGTTGTCTTTGAGAAATGAATGAGTAATTCTCTACAAAGTCAATGACATATAAAATTGTCCTATGTGGGAAAATTTCTCTTAGTGTTTGAAACTGTTATGCTTGCCACTTATCAAAAAAAGTGTGATGTATATATGGTTGAATCAATTTATGAAAATTTGACATAAATTCTCCAATAGGCATGTCATCCTCTACATATTCTAACCTTGTCGGTTCTTTTCCAACTTTTGTTTCTGACTTTATGTACTTGTATCTCTTACATTTTACTATCCTCATCATATTAGTATCTTCATCTCTCAAAGGAAATTTGGTTAGGTTACCACATGTTTCACAAGTTCCTCTTATGCAATCTATTTCACATATTGCACGACCATTTGGTTTGTCACATAAGATTGATGTTATGAATTGGCTCGGCCGTTTATGAAATTTTTTTTGAGAATCACCACTTTCTTCTATCATCTTTCTAAACCCTTGATATTAAAATTCAAATTCAACATGATATCAACAACAACATGTTTCAAAAGATCTATTTATCTTCACAAAATAGGGTTTCAATCTTTCAAACATTGTTTGTCCAATCTTTATGTCGAGATTTAAATTACAAAATGAGAGATACAATTCATGTTGTGTGACATCCAACCAATGTTTTGCATGTTGAAGATACTCCTTAGGCCCAATCCTCTACTTGATGATATCTCTTCTATTTGGTGAAGGATGAGTATTATCAATCCAAAATTGAATGAAAAAGTTCTTAATTGTTTCCACAATCCTAACAAATCAAGGAACTCTACACATTAGTGCCTAGTTTCCTTCTAATGTACTATCATCCAAATTGTTTCTCCTTTTCAGATAATGTAATATCGTCTTTTGACTATACCGAATATGAGATGATAGTGAAGAGGTTTGTCCTTTTTTTTTCCATATTTTTAAAATTTAAAATAGATGTTAGTATCACTCTTTGTGCAATGGATTTATCTGTAAATCTAGAATTTTTCCCAATGGAGTGCAACCTTTCCTTAATACTTTCAACAATATCTTTTTGTAGTTTAGAAGTCTTCCTCTTTTTCACACTTGTATCTAAACCCAATAGTTTCAATGGCTCTTTTAATTCATCTTTAAGAAGTGAAACTGATAATAGTTGAGTTTTCTCCACTATATCAAGATTCTCAAATTGTGTACTTATTTCTTTGTACTTTTTATTCAATTTCCTCTTCGTAGTATGTGTAGGTTGACTAGCATATTCTCTCAATTTTTCCACATCCATCTCAATTAAATGATATATGTTTCTATGATTAAATTTTTCTCTTCAAAATTTGAGCTATATTAACATTCTCATTTTTTGTTTAATCTCAGGCTGTAAGAAAAATTAAAATAAAGACTTAAGATATAACTTTTCTTTAGTGTCCACATATGTGTATATATAACATAACAAATGAACTATTAAATACAATTTTATCTAACCTTTAGATGGTCCTTCTTTGATATCCATTGCTTCATCTTCAATTTCCCCATGTCCAACATTTTCATCACCTACTACTACATGTGCAGGATATAACAAATAAAATCAAGCAAGTTTGTACTTGGGGATTTGTCTCTAAAATTAAAAATCAAAGATATAAAGTTTGTCTCTACACTTGGGTAGAAATCTTGAATTTCTAGAGATTATACTTGTGAGAGATGTGTGGATACATACATGTTTGAACTTGGGATGGACCTTCTCCAATCTTAGTAGGTTGTCCAGTTTCACTATGTCCTAAATAAATTCATAATTTAAAACACCATAATTAAAATCTACCCAAATTCTAAACATATATTCATAATTTAAAAACCATAATGTAATAAACCTTAATTGTAAATAATCATTATTTAAAAACCATAATCTAATAAACCCTAATTATAAATATTCATTATTTTAAAAACCATTTAATCTAATAAGCCCTAATTATAAATATTCAGAATTTTAAAAACCATAATCTAATAAACCTTAATTATTCATATTTAAAAACCATAATATAATAAACCGTAATTGTAACTATTCATATTAAAAAGCCATAATGTAATAAACCCTAAAATTGTAAATATTCATAATTTAAAAACCATAATCTAATAAACCCTAATAGGACTAAATATTCATAATTTAATAAAACCTAATGCTTAATATTCATAATTCAATAAACCCTTAATATTAAGTTAATAGTATCCTTAAGTTTATATTTACCATATTCCTAATTGGATAAACCCTAATCCTAACTATATACATAAAAAAAGTCTATAATACGATTGCACACTATATGAACTAAATATGCATTGGAAAAATATATTGCACATGTACATACCTTTCCTCCTATAATACCCTACTAAAGTTTTTTGATGATTTTCTTCTTCTTGTTCGTTAGTTCTTCTTCATGAATATTTACTCACCCTTTTACCTTTATTACCCATGTCGCAAATTATTTTTTCGAAACTCGAAAACAAAAGTTGCAAAATATTTCCTCCCTCCTAATTGAAGAGCAAATTATTTGAGTCGATTTGAACATTAGAATTGAAAAAAAAAAAATTTATATGACAATTTCTATTTTTAAAAAAAGCCCTTAGGGCCGACTCTGGTTTCAATCAAAACTAGAGTAAGTAGTTTCGATCAAAACTACTTGCTCTAGTTTCGATCAAAACTATAGCCACCCCCATTAACCCATATGGTTAAGGTTTCTAGTTTTGATAGAAGATAAAAACTTTAGTTTCTATCAAAACTAATGATTTTTATTTTGATAGAAACTTAGTTTCTATCAAAAATAATAATTTTATTTCAATAGAAACTTAGTTTCTATTGAAACTAAGAAAATATTGGTTTTTTTGAAGTGGGAGAAGGTTTACTATGATTTCATGGCTTCCAGGCTCCATTACCAGGTTTAGATGGAGCACTAAAGTCATGTTCTTTTGCATGATAGAAGTACTTTGAATGAACTTTCTAATGACTATGAATTTGCTACATTTTGAATTTTTTAGATATTCATTTTTGCACGTGAATTGAATAGAGGTTTTTTATAAAAAATAAACCTATATATTGGACACTCATGGAAAAATAGTAACTAAGAGATAAATTTTTTTAAAAAAAACTACAGTCTTTGTATTCAAGTCCTCTTTCAATCAAAAAAATAATTTGAGATCAGGTAAATATATAATAAGTTATATGTGTCAAAAGCCATGTATGTCCAAATTCATGTTAGGTCAACTTTAAACTTTGATAAAATATGAAATACTAGGGATAAAGACATTAGATTGCCTCCATGGTTGTGGTATGGATGTTAACAAACTGAATCCAAAAGAATCACATTGATATCTATTGTAGAAAAAAGTTGTGTGTGTCAAAAACAATGTCACCTTTTAAAAAATAGGTTTTTGGTAACATACCAATTTTCATGGGAGAGAAAATAATTCAATCAAATTAATTAAAAAAAAATTAAAATATATATTTGGGTTCTACACAAAAAATCCTAAAAGAATCTAATTTACTCAATCTTAAAATTCCTAACCGTTGAATAGCAATTTGCATCCAAAAGTGAAAGTTTTCTTGAAAATTCATAATTTAGTGTCATTTTAAGAAAAAAAGTGTAACCCATTATTGTGGGTTCACCCAGTTTTCATTATGATATTAGATTGGGTTACCAAGTTAATGATCTCAAAGTTGAATACATTTAAGTTGGTGCAAAGTATTTTTAAGGCCTATAGGATAACTGGGTATAACTAATCCATTCTCCCTCTTAATTATCTAACAATTGATATAAGAAACTAGTGCTTGAAGGAAGAAGTTTGAAGAGACTTAAGCTAAAGATCTAAAGATGTACAAGAGAGAGAAACTAAAGATGAACAAAGATAATTTATCTTTATGGAAAAGAAGGATGATGCTATATCTATTTCAGATTGGAGGCAATGTACTACATTATGTAGACCACCACTACACACCTCTTAACCTTCCTATGATAGTTGATGAGATGGACTAGAAGAAAGAACACAATTATTTAATGATTGAGATGGTTCTACACTAAATTATGTCGAGTTTGATGATGTCAAAGATTTTTCTACTACTAAAGAAATGTGGGAGAAGATTATACTTGTACACGATGGGGATTATAATATATTGAGAGCTAAAGTAGAAAGTATAACAAGAAAATATGATGAGATGAGAATGAAAGAATGGGAAAATATTGTTTAGTATGTGAACTTAATCAAAGTCCTAAGTGCTATCAAAGTTGTTGGAGAGTTATTAGTTTTCAAGAAGTTGTAAGTAAAGTTCTTAGAATACTATTACTTATTTATGCTATAAGAATAACTTCTACTTAGGAATTTAGAGCTATTCTTGGTAATGATCTTACTCTTGATGGTTTATTTGGTCACTTGACTATATTTGAATTAAGTAATTTTGATAATAGTGTGCCTAATATTGATAATTCTTGCAAGTAATCACTAACCATTAGAAGTTCAATGAAGGAAAAGGGTAGTAAGGATGAAAATGATCTAGATTTAGAAGAATATATGGATGAGATTGAAGAAATACTTGCAAGGAGGCTACCAAGAGGTAAAGGAAAATTCATAGGTAAACTACCTCTGATATGTTTTAAATACAGTGAAGTTGGTCATATTTATGCTAGATATCCTAACAAGAGAAAAAGTGATAAAAATGACAAGAAAGAGCACACATACAAAAAGAACAAGGACTACAAGGACAAAGGGAAGAAGTCATGCTACATTTCTTAGGGAGAGAACAAGAGTCATAAATTTATGATGAGAAGGAAGGAGCAGAAGTGGTATATCTTGCTATTGAAGAGGATCTAGATGAGTATGAGGGCGGAAAATCCCATACTTCTTGTAACACTTTCCTTGGGAACCTAAGAGAAATAACCTATCATGTTTTGATGTTTACTGAACTATTAATTTTTATTTTTTAATACAAATTTAAAGTAATAATGGGGAAGCAATATGCAAAGACACAACAATCACATATATGAAAATACAATATAGATTTCATTCCTCAAGGGTTCCTTCATGGTGAGTCATGTTTAAGAAGTTTCTGTTAATTAGTTTAAGTTTCAAGTACATGTTCTTGATCATAAAGAAATCATAAATGCATCATCTCATAATAAAAATAATAAGTACAAATGATACAATAAAATTTATCCATGAATAACATCCACTATACAGGTTGCAGGGTATGCAAGAATAGATACAAGTACATTAAAACACAAGATACATGATAAAATATACGCATCAACTAAATATAATTCTCCAAGAAAACAATATGAATGATAATGGTACATCTAAATCCATGAACATATGTAATATCTATCAATCTAAGGGGGACTCAAATGGTAAGAGGTAGTGCCTCCTGACCGTGTGGTCACCTAGTCAGGCTTCCACTCCCACCATGTAGGAAAGATAACATGAATGCTCTTTATACATATATCTAACCATAAAACAATCCCAAGAAAGGAATCCTAATAACCAAAGCTACTAATAAAGAAAAGATAACAAAATTGAAAAGACACGAAGTCAACATATAGTTACAAAGTATCTATCAAATATCAAAACTAAATAGATAAAGTCAATTAAATAAATCCACTTCAAGTTAAAATTCATGTGTTGAACAAAAGTGCAATAGCCAATAGAACACCAACTATTTTTTAATGAAATTAAATTAGGTAAAAAATAAACGAATCCAACAATAAATAAAATACACCACTAGAGGAAAATAAAAAATCTATGAAGAAGACTCAGGCTACATAATAGGGAATGTTATTTCATGGTAAAACTACTTGAGTTACCTTGGATTGGTCTCTCATTAGACCCTAGACCCTCAAGCATTGAGTTACCCTGGACTGGTCACTTTGGACTCTGGACCCCCAATGTGATACATTTGGAACTAGAATACCTTCTCATGAAGATGATGCAAACTAGTCATACCTCTTACTAGGAATCACCCCATTCCCATCCTTAGCCTATACAAGCACTCAAGGCATGTGCAAGAAAAACATGTCTAAATTATCTTTTTTATTGTGTGTCTATATATTTTTTATTACTATGCTATAACTTATTACATAGCTTACAATAGGTTACCCTGATACTGACCACTTTGGACCCTAGACCCCTATTTTAAACCACTCCCAAAGACATGTACCTAGACAAGCTCCCCTAAGAAAATAAACCATAAGTGTGTCCCATACCACAACACCCATAATGATTGATTTTGGTTCTGTAATAGGCCACCCAAAAATACATTGGTTCTCCGAACCCAAATATACATAAAAGCATTGCAAAGGAAATCTCATGTATGCAATTTTCAATTTAAATCACAAAGCTCATCATAACATCTAGAACCAATTATAAGAGCTCATTACATGAAGGGGATTCCATAAATCTGGTTAATATCCTTAACAATAAAAATGATCTTATTAGGAATATTTCTAACCTTATTTGCAAAAGTAAAGAAGACTTCAAGTTTTTTCAAAAAGAGTTCATTTCTCATAACTACCATGAGATGAATTTGTTAGCTAATTGGATGACCAACTTGGCAGTTCAAAGTAATGATATTGTCATGTGGAATGCCCACCTATGCATGGATGACAATTTAAAACCTAAATGTAATTATGAAAGAAATATATCTCAAGAAGGGAAAGTCAATATTTGATATGCTTGCAGCCTCCACTTTTCATATCATCAATGCTTTCATTAATTAATTTAAATGGAAAGTTTTTTGTGAATGCATGTTTGTTAGTACTTCACATAGATTGTGGGTATTATTTGGACTTTAAAAAGCCAAGATGCTAATCATTTCATGGCATTTTTCTCTGATCTTTTTCAGTCACATTTTGTAGAGTAGTATTATTTTTGCAAATATGGGTGGGAAAGTGAAAAAGTTAGAACTTGAGAAGTTCCATTACTAGAAAAAGAAGAAGGAAGTTTGGCATCAAATTGAAAAAGGAAAAGGTTACTAGTTACATAGAAAAAATTCATGGTTACAAACCTCATGAGACAAATAGTTTCTACAAATCTTGGGATGGTGATACGGTTACTCTATATGGGAGATAGTTCATTGTTAATGCTAATTTCATTGCTAAGGTTACTAGGCTACCAAATGAAGGAATGGGATTTTTCAAGCAAAATTTTTTTTTGGAAGAGGATGTCAAGCATTTTCCCAAAATTGATTAGGATGAAGTGAGACTAGTTTAGGTTGGTAACTTCTATGATCTTGCTCAAATTAAGGATATCTAGCAAGAAGTTCTCACTTGCATATGGTTGTATTTCATTCTAGATGGTAGGGTTTCTAGGGTTGATTAATACCACTTTTTTTTTCTAAATCATTTCTGTTACAATAAAATAATTTCCTTCCCTTACTTCTTGGAAAATTCTCTCCCAACTAAGCTTAAAGCCCATAAGCATAAGGGGTCTAGACCTATCATCTATGAGGGTCTCATCCTACTTATCATTGAGTTCTATCGAGATAGTAACCCTGCTCACTCTATGTCCACTAGTAAACATAAAAGAGTTGTATAAGGTACACCCAATAGCAAGGAAAATGCTGGCAACTCTTCAAGGAAAAAAAAGGAGGCAACAAGTGGGCTTTGGTGATGGAAATAGACTCTAATCAAAGCTCTAATGATTTGGAGGTTGTTGATGCTCCCCTAGATGATTACACTAAGACTGTGAGGGATGAGTGTTCTTCTAAGAACAAGGATATAGCTCTCATCATGGATGATATCTTGGCCCATGACTCTTCACTTTCCTTTCCTAGCACTATCAACAAGAGAGGTAAGCATTCTTCCATTGAGGGTAATGTTATGGATAATGTAATTTCCTCTAAATGCAAAAGAATAAAAGGAAACAACTCTATTCTAGAGGTGAAGGATGTTATTAGCAAAGATGATAGTGGGAAGTTGGTGAATGAGATTGTCTTTCAAGATAAGGAGACTAGTAACAATGAAAGAGATGGGATTTTATGCTTGAATACCCAATCACTAGACTTGGTGCATTTTGAGATCTCCCCTATTAACACTACCCTTTCCCATCATCCTATGACTACTACTGATTCTTGGGCCAGATGTGACCGTGGTGATATTGATCTTGGTACAAATAATGATCCAAAGACCACAACCTAGGACCAGAAAGATAAGATTCAACAGACTATGGTTTTTGAGGATACCCAAGATTCAGAGGGTGATGATAAAGTTTTAGAATATTAAGTAAAGATAAATATAGAGCTAATATTGGGTTGGAGATGGACAACTGGATGTACAATGAAATCAAAAAACTTCACTTGTATGTTTCTTCTTTGTAGGAAAAGTTCCTTTTATTATAGGTGAAGTTGGATGAGGAATGTAAGAAGAGGGGGAGCTGGATTCTTTAGTTGGGAACATCCCAACCAAACTTTAGGAGTATGAAGTCTCCCTTAAAAAAATGATTAAGGACAGTGAGATGGGTATGTAGGATGTTACTTCGTCCATATTGGTTATTGTTGCCTCAATTGGGAAAGCTTCTCCAGATAAAGCCAATTTGACTAGTCAAGCTCCACTTCTGGTTGGTGGTCTAAGTAGGAGGACTAGACAAAGCACTAAGAAAGCTAACCTTTAGATTCCTTTGAAGAATGCTCATGATTCTCTTAAAGAGGTTGAGATAGGTACTTCCATTTCCAGTGCTATAAAATAACTAATCTAGGTTTTTTGGTTCTTTTTGAACTTCTAGTTACTGCTACTTTGTTTACTTTTGTTGGTTGTTGGTCCATGTAAAACCAGCTTGGCTTAGTTGTTGGTCCTTGTAAACTAGCCTTTGAAATCTTCTTTGACTATTTGGGTTGCTAGTCCTTGTAAAATGAGCTCTCCTTACATTGGTTCCTTTTTGTTTGGGGTTTTGAGTCCCCTTCAAACCCGCTTTTACCTAATCAAAACATTCAGAACCAATAAACGTTATAAAAGAAATAAAATATTGCCTTTGGTGCACATCCTAATTCAGCCAACTATACATAAAATCATCACAAAATATAAGATATCACTATCGAATCTCCCTAATTGAAATAAATAAATAAAATTTGAACATATTACCAAACTAAAGTTTCTCCTTATTAACCTATTAGCAAAGTTAATAAATTTTGAACATATTATCGAAATAAAAATGCATACATTTAAAAAAAAAAATATCATTGTGATAGATTTGGTTGAATCTATTCTTTAGGCTCTCTACATTCAACTTCCAGTTGTAATTTGAAAGAGCAATGGTCATCTAAAATACGCTTCTAGTTCATAGGTTTTGTCAAAAGTTATTATCTAATAATTTTTTTAAAATTTATATATTAGTTTTTAGTTTCATATACCCATATTAAAGAAAAGAAACTTTTCACCAATCAACTTTTCCCTTGTGTCGTTTTATAGAAATTAACTCAACATATAAAATATTAAAAAGTTATTTGAGGCTAGTTAAAACATAACTTTTCCTAGTGGGTCCTTGAAGGTAGAATAATAGAGAGAGTGAACCATTAATAGTAGTATGCCATGGAGTTTGTAATATGCGTTAGAGTTTTAATTGTTCTTACTAAATTATAAATGTATTTAGTGAGGTGTTTGATGTCTTGTGACTTTATTTCAAATCTACCTATGTTCTGGAGGATAGGTTTATATTTTCTCCCCTTATAAGGATAAACATAGATGATTCTCCTTTAGTTGTTTTATACCAGAGATTAACTTTATTTATCTTAGGGATGACTTATGAGGTTTTTTCTTCTAATAGTGAATGTATTGAAGTAATTCAAGTTTCCTTATCTATAGTCAAATCTTCCTGGTTGGGGTTCTACTTCTTTTTAACCTCTTATCACTCTAAAACCTTAGTTGTTTGTAGTCATTTTATGTTAAAATTTTGGAGGATGTCTCTCAAAACCTTTTAGACATTAGGCTAAAGGATGTCTTTCAAAGCCTCATATTTCCTTAGTGGTTCTATAGATAATGAATCTATTAAGATTTTTCACTATGATATGTATATATGTATAGGTTATGTGTGGGATCATTGTGTGCCAAAAAGTGGTGATTTGAAAAATATGTAGTTTTGAAATGCCTCAAAGCATTTCAAAATTTATTCCAATTTTTTTCCCACCCATCATGATACTAAACAAAAACAATTAATACCTTTATAAGGCCTAATATATCTTTTGATACCAATTGTATATGGTCAACTTTAAAAACATCCCAAAAATGTGTTTTTGGCCTGTTCTTGTGTGTTTTTTTACTTCAAATATGTAGTTGATGACTTCTTTTTCACCAAAATTTAATGAAATGAAAAGGGTTTCTTAAGAATGTTCTTAGCTTTCCATAAATGTATGGTTTGTCAAATTACGACTTTAGTAAATAATTATTACTTATTTTCTAACAGATTTATGTATAAAGTGTTGACTGACACGTTACTTGAAAAACAACTATAACTTTCAATGGTACAACATTTTTGAAATCCAAAAGATGACATTTTGCGTTTCTTCTACTATACGGAAAAATTAATAATATATTAAATTTTTCTGATTTTGAATTAATTAAGGTGGTCAGACATGAGAGTTTTTTATTCCAAAAATACTAAAGTAGAAAATTAATATTTATTTATTTATTTAGAATAAAAATACTCAAAAATATGTGTCACATCCAAGCATGAGTCTACTTCTTATATCAATAATATTATTAAAAAAAATTATCAATTGATTTTGATTAAGGTGGTTAGACATATATTTTTGTCCTAAAATTTTTGTACTATTACATTAAAATTCAAAATTTTGACCGATCAATTTATATATATTTTTTAGATAAGGCCTAGTATTTTAGAAACTAATTTCAATTTCCCAGAGATTTTTTTTCTCTCAACTTTTTGATATAAAGTTTATAACAAGTAGAAAATTGCACATCAAGTTGACATAACCCTAATTTTTTGATTTTTTATCACCACTTAAAAGCATAGTTTGGTTGACCATGATCCTACACATACACTATATGTATATGTATATATAACACACACACACACACACACACACACACACACACACACACACATATATGTATACATACATATTTACACATATATACAAATATGTATACATACATACTACATACATACGTACATATATATGTATATATGTATATGTGTGTGTATATAAATACACACACACACACACACACACACATATATATATATATGTATATGTATATGTATATATGTATGTATATATATACACACACATAGGCACACACACACACACACACACATACATGTATGTGTGTGCGAGTGGGCATTCTTGAGGATTTCAATGAGAAAAAAATAAAGACATGTCCTTCAAAATTCTTTGTATGATTTTTCACAAGTTTTCTAGATTCCTTCATTGATTTGCTAGATTTTTTTTACGTTGGTCTAGGATTTCTACCTAAACCCCTTTGTTCTTCTTTCTGTGTTGCAATTCTTTTGGGGTTAGGATCCTTGCTTCCACTAGTTTTTGCTTTGTTGAAAATAATTTTCTATTCTAAAGAGTGTTATTTATATTAGTTTTAATGGTCTTATCCACTATGAGATCCACCTTTTCTGTGTGTTAGTGTAGTTTTTTATTTTTCCTTTTTTGCTAGGTTTTTCCTACACTTTTTAATAATCTCGCTTAGGTTAATAAAGCATGTCTTATTAGGTGAATGGTTGTGAGGTGTCACCTTCCTACATGTGAGCATCCATTAGCTATCTTGGGAAGATACTTTGCTATCTTTAGTCCGATAGATGGTTGCTCCTCATTGGTTGGTGTTGACACTTCCTCCCTCTTCCTAGCCTATATAAGCATGCTACCTGGCTTGTATTTGCATCTCGTATTTTTGCATCCTCTTAATGCTATTTTGCTTCAAGCATTTGCATTACTCTCTTGGAGACTAACTCTATGATGCTATTTTGATTTTGTATCATTTGCATTCATAGTTTAGATATTTACTCTTTGCACTAGTTTTCTGGGTTATTAATCTTTTCAGATTCTAACATGGTATCAGAGCTTTTCTATGTGCAAGAGTAGATTTTAGTTTCCTTATTTGAGAGATTCGGGGGGGGTAAATGAACTTTATTTTAGTTTTTTGAAAAACAAAGTATGCTCTTCTCTTGCATCTTTGGATGATCTTGAGAATCAAAAAAGTTTTGACAAAAACAGTTTTTCTCTGGGGTTTCAATCTCAAATCTGACAACCAACTTGCATATTTGGAGTTTTCAATCAGTTTTGCAGGTTCCAGCATGCCATTGATGGACTTAAGAAGCTGATCCAGCATTTGCATGTCATATTTTGGTTGCTGGGGTCGTTTTCTGATTTTTGGAGCCATTTTTTACTGTTAAAAGCGTCTGATTTACACTACAGCAACATCTTCTGTTCATCAGCAAGAAAAACGCTTTTTGAGTTTTGTTCGCAGCCCCGAAAAACCATCTGGGTATCTTTTAGATTTTGCATGCAAGTTGTATATTTTTCAGAATCGAGCATGCAAAGCTACAGCCATACCCCTCTCCGTTGGCAGCCGCAGATCTGAATGCAGTTTTCAAATGTCTCGTTCTTGCTCATATGGACTCCGATTTTGATGATTCTTGTTATGAACTTGGCTATTTTTTTGTGCTTTATCCACTAATGGAGTTAGTTTTTGATTTTCATGCATGAATTCTTCAAAAATTGCAGATTCTCAGCCGTGACTGTGCACAGTTCTCGTTTTGGAAACTTCGGAGGATCATAACTTTCTCATACGACCTCGTATCGAGGCGATTCTTTTTTTGAAAGTGCATATTTTTGAGTAGATCGCAGTGGTGCTATTTGTTTCCTTGATTATTGTGCCCAAGTTTCACTTTTAGCATATGCTCTTCATGAGGGTTTGTAATGCATTGAAATCAAGACCACTAAACATCTCTTTCTAGTGGTAATTGTAAATGCACTAAAATAAAGTGCCAAATCATATTTCTTTGGGGGGGGTTCTTTGATTGAGTAAAAAGGGGGGGGCATTGTCGTGGCTGGATTCTCTTCCTTTTAGCATTTCTTTGCATTCCTTCATCATGGATCAAACAAATATGCCCATCCTAACTCCATACAATTACTTTGAGTGGAAATCACGCATGATAATTCACTTAAGGAAAGCTGGATTAAATAGGATAACTATGGGACTTGAAACTGAACCTGCTAAAGATGAAGACAAGCCTAAGTGGTTTAACAAATGTGACGAGGCATATGGAACATTGTGTTTGTCTGTTTCTCCTGACTTTCTATTTCACATTGAGTCTTTGGATACACCAAATGAAGTATGGACAAAGCTAGAAACATTATTTGGCACACAAGATTCAATGAGGGGTCATATGTTGGAAAATGAATTAATTAGTTTGAGTCCAGGCAATTTCAACACAATCCAAGATTTCTTCACCAAATTGAAATCACTAAGGCTGCAGTTAAAACAATGTGGAATTGAAAAGAAAGATGAACAACTGATTCTCAGTATTCTCTCTAAGCTAAGTTCAGAATATTCTGTGTTTGTCTCTACCTTCTATGCTACTAAGGGTGCACTTGGTACTCAATTCACCATGCCATCTCTAGATGATTTTGCTGTCAATCTTACTCGAGAACAGGACAAGCTAATCTAGATGGGCACTCTTAAGTCCTCTAAGTCACATGCCTTAGCAACCAACCAAGGCACAAAAGAACAAAAAGGACAAAGTAGTAACAACAATAGTAAGGATGAGAAACAAAATAATAGTGAGGAAAAGAAGGATCAAATACCAATTGCTTCAAAAGCAACTATTGATACCTCATCCTCCAAGGGCGATAAGCCTAAGAAAGAAAAGGTTAAATGTGCCTATTGTAAAAGACCCGGTCATGATGAACAAAAATGTTTGAAGAAACAAATTGATCACTTGACATACATTCTTGAGAAGAATAATATTAGTGTTCATGAGTCTATCAAAAAAAGTTCTAATGAAGAGTCTAACAAGGCAAAAGAAAACAACAAGGGGAAAGGAAAGGGCAAAGCTCTTGTTGCAGTTGCTTCCTCACCATCCACTTGGGTTCTTGATTCGGGTGCTTCACACCACATGGCTTCATCTAAGGAAGAACTTGCATCCTTAGAGCCATGTACTATGCCTTCTATTTTGATGGGTGATGACACTCCTATTGAGGTGTGTGGGAGAGGGTCTGTTGATGTGGGGGATGGCACATTCCATGATGTTCTTTGTGTACCCTCATTATCAACTAATCTCCTATCAATATACCAAATCACTCACACAGGTTTAGGCAAGCGGGTTGAGTTCACTCCTGATTCAGTGGAGATACGTGAGTTGCATAGTGATTCTGTAGTTGCAGTTGGGAGAGCAGATCATCAGTCACGGCTCTATCTGTTTTCTCACTTTGTTCCTGATCCTCCTTCATCTGTTTTGCTCACTCACTCTAATGATGTGAGTAAATTATGGCATGAGCGGTTTGGCCATCTTAACTTCCGCTATTTGCATCAGCTCAACCAGCAGAGCATGGTCACAGGGTTGCCTTCGGTTCAATTCTCAGGAGGTGTTTGCCAAGGTTGCATTCTTGGTAAGCATCCTAAGGAAAAGTTTGACAAAAGTAAGGCATGGAGAGCTTCACAAATACTAGAGTTAGTTCACAGTGATTTGGCTGGTCCATTTCAACATCCTTCTTTCAGCAGGGCCCGATATGTCCTCACATTCATTGATGACCTTTCTCGATATACATGGGTGTACTTTCTCAAACAGAAGTCAGAGGTATTTGACCATTTTCAAGACTTCAAAAATTTTGTAGAAAAGCAATCTGGGAAAGCCATCAAGATTTTGCGCACAGACAATGGTGGTGAGTATGTCAACCATCGGTTTGAAAGATTTTGCACTTCAGAGGGGATTAATTTATAGCATTCAGTTCCATACAATCCTCAGCAAAATGGTGTTACAGAACGGAAGAATAGATCCTTGAAGGAAATGGCAAACTGTATGATTCACTCTAGATCTCTTGCACCACAGTATTGGGCAGAAGCCATTAATTGTGCTTGTTATATCCAGAACCGTGTTCCTCACCGAGCCTTGAAGGGAGTTACTCCTTTTGAAGCTTGGAGCGGTCGAAAACCATCAGTTAAGCACTTTCGAGTTTTTGGCTCCCCTGCATGGGCCCACATTCCTACAGAGAAACGTAAGGCCTTGGATCCGCAAAGCAGACCTTGCATATTTGTAGGTTATCCTGATGGTGTGAAGGGTTATCGGTTGCTCCACCCTACTACACATGAGTTATTCATTGAGAGGAGTGTTCAGTTTGAGGAGGGATCTTCAAGCTCACTTTCTATCACTTCTCCAACTTCTACCTTGACATTAGAGTCACTTGGAATACATGACAGATCTTCTGATGAGTCAGATTCACCTGAACAGTCTTCTACCTCTACTTCTGATGCAGAAAGTGATTCAGAGAACTCACCTCCTTCCTCTCCTAGTCATCATTCAGAGGTTAATGATTCCCCTCTAGATTCTCCATCTTCTTGCCCACTTTGGGCTAGACAGACCTTGCAGTCTGCAGGTGATTGGGTTGGGGATCCATCAGACACCAGGCGAACTCGTTCACAATTCCAGGATGCTCCACATGTCTTCATTGCTACTGCCTCAGATCCACAGTCCTTTCATGAGGCTTCTGGTATTTCTGAGTGGGATACAACTATGCAGGAAGAGTATAGTTCCTTGATGAGGAACCACACTTGGGATCTTGTCCCTCTTCCTAAAGGAAGAAAACTTGTTCGATGTAAGTGGATCTATCGGACAAAATTTGCAGCAGATGGGTCAATTGACAAACACAAGGCTCGCTTGGTTGCCAAAGGATTCTCCCAGGTTCCGGGGATTGACTACTCTGAGACTTTTGCGCCAGTTGCCCGAATGAATTCCATTCGAATTGTTCTTGCC